>CANTAL010000013.1:0-1239644 GCA_947650365.1 Chamaelirium japonicum
GCTGAGTGAGTCATCTGGACCGTTCCCTTATATGCAGGAGAAAAGGGAGCTGTATGATTATAAGTAAAAGGGTACGAGTGTAATTCACGAGTAGGGGTGGCAATGGGTCGGGGTTGGGTCGGGTTCGGATCTGGTTGAGACATAGGTATAAGGGCAAAACACCCAACCCGAACCCGACCCGTTTAATAAACGGGTCAAAAACTTAAACCCAAACCCGACCAGTCTAATAAACGGGTTGACCCGACCCGACCCGACCCGTTTACTAACGGGTCTGGTTGGCTCGGGTTGGGTCAACAGAACTCATGTAAATCTATTGGGTTGCGTCAAGACAAGTCGGATTGGGCCAGGTTTGATCGGGTTGGCTCGAGTCGGGTCGGATGACATGACCTATTTGGTAAACGGGGTCAATTGGGTTATAAGTACAAACCCGAACCCAACCCATTAAATAAACGGGTCAATCAGGTCAACCCGTTTATGACCCGAACCTGTTTAGGCCAAACCCAAACCCGCAAACTTCGGATCGGGTTGGCGGGTCGGGTCAAGGATTGCCACCCTTATTCACGAGTCGTGGCTGCTTGTAAAGTATAATCGGATGGCTCTTTATCCTTCTATCAACGGTCCAGATGCCTCACTCGGCATCTCAGCGAAATCCTCACATAGTAAAATTTTTTTTCTTCTGTTCTTTAAACTATAGGGGAGTATTTGTAGGATTTTAAATATTTGGTAATCGGTCAAACTATAGGGGGCCTACGTGTGTTTTACCCTTAATAATGACAGAATGAGTTTTTTTTGTGATGTTTTGTTACATTGCATACCCCCGGGGTGTGGACGAAAAATCTCATGCTTGATGTTTGAGTCATGACAAGGAGACATACATGCACTATCTCTTATCCTTTGGAGTGTGAGAGAGGAGGTGAGGGGGCTGAGATAGATAGTGGGGGAAGTACAGTTGAATGTGGGGGAAGTCCTAAAGAAAAGTATGCATTCCAAAGCGTGAAGTGCAGAAAGGAATGATCGATGACTCATTCAACAGTCCTAAATAGATCGAAAGATTCAAAGGGGAAGGGGGACATCCTTTTATTTCCCTTTCTGTATAGGTGTGAATGGAGTTTGGAGACGTACAGGTGGTGGATCACACCCCCACGTGAAGGGGAAAAAACTTGGATGGGGAGGCCCTACCACGTACATTACACGTCGTGGGGATATCTATCACCGCGCACCATACTGAGAGCAACTCCAACGGACTTCTAAATCCCTTTCGTACTCTAGGAGCTCCCAAGATCTTTTCAATATGGAACCACTTGGAGGAACCATCTCCAATGGACTACTGGAACCCTTCCCTACACGATGTGAAGGGACCAATCCTTTGTCGTTGCTGCGTTTCCCTGGGATGTTGTGTTTCGCTCAGGCGGACGTGATTCATCCGGAATTCGAAAACCACGTGAAGCCTCTCTCTCTCTCTCTCTCTCTCTCTCTCTCTCTCTCTCTCTCTCTCTCTCTCTCTCTCTCTCTCTCTCTCTCTCTCTATATATATATATATATATATATATATATATATATATATATATATATATATATATATATATATATATGTAGAGGAATGTTACAGTGAGCTGTAAGCTGCATTTTTAGAAAGTGAGCTGCGGGTGTTTTGATCCCCCCAAGAGTTTTGGAATTTGATAAAATTTGGTGAGGGTGTTGGCTAGGGTAAAATGATCATCCTGACCAATTTTCATCAAATTCCAAAACTTCTAGGGGGGTAAAATGGTCGAAGCAAAATCTGCCGTCGGCAATCACCGTTAAAATCTGCAGATTTTACTTCGACCATTTGACCCCCCTAGAAGTTTTGGAATTTGATGAAAATTGGTGAGGATCATCATCATACCCTAGACAACACCCTCTTAAAATTTCATCAAATTCCAAAACTTTTAGGGGGGGCAAAATACCCGCAGCTCATTTTCTCCTACGGCAGCTCACAGCTCAACGTAACAGCCCTCTATGTATATACATATATATATATATATATATATATATATATATATATATATATATATATATATATATATATATATATATATATATATATATATATATATATATATATATATATATATATATATATATATATAGAGAGAGAGAGAGAGAGAGAGAGGGGGGAGGGATACTCTTACTTATGGCCTCTTACTTATGGATTTACTAATGATCCGAGCCATCGGTTTGAATCCGATGGATGGATTAGATTAAACCTCACCACCCCTCCCTCCCTCTCTCTCTCTCTCTCTCTCTCTCTCTCTCTCTCTCTCTCTCTCTCTCTCTCTCTCTCCCGAGCGACAACCCCCTCGACCTTCCATTCCAGCGCCCCCGGCAGCCCCGACCAGTGCCCCCCGACCGGCAGTCCCGACGGTGAATCGCACACGCAGCCCCGACCGGCAGCTCCGACGGTCAATCGCAACCCTAATGGTGAACGGTAGTCCCGAAGGTGAATCGCTGCCCCGAGCGGCAGTCCCAATGGTGAATTGTGTTAGAATTGGTGAGGTGAACAGCTCGTAAAACCTATAGTTTAGCTATGTATGGTTGATAGTATAGGAATGCATATTGGTACATACCTTAGTACGTGTTCTGATTACAGAACAGAGAGCCATGGCTACATGGTAATCCACTTGAGTGGGAAACTCAAGGGACTGGTCCCATGTAACCTAAATACGTTCGCAGCTCTGATAAGGGTTGGTCGCCATATCAGGATAAGCTGTTGGGATGACAGAGCATGGGTGTCTCCACCACGGTCATTACCAGGCAAAGTGTCTGTGGCCGAACGGAACCAACACGGTGCACAGATCGATGAGCAGACATCGGTGCACTAAACCGTGTTTCTGCTTAGGGTAAAACGGTCATAAACCCTGAGGAACCATGTCTGGTGGACTAACCAGTTGTGTGGTGCTTTGGCGCACCAATGTGTGAGGATCCGGATGCAGTGATCCAAAACCACGATGTACTGGGTTACCCGGCTGGCGTTGCATCAGCGTGTCACTCCTGCAGGCTATCCACACCCCTAACAGGAGGTGCGTTCCTTGGTCTGACCTACGTCGTTTTAAACCCTGGACAGGTGGTCATCAGTTGGACTGATGACGGATCTGGTTGCTCGTCAGAGTAATCGGAGGTACGATGTATCTGGTCAACCTGGAAGGAACCGAGTCATATGAGCACTCGAGTCTGACGGTATTCTCCACCACTCGAGTTACGTCATGGCACCAAGTGGAAGGACAGCGGGTTTACCATACTAAGCGGAGAACAGGGTATGAGGGAGAACATAGTAAGTCTGGGGGAGTTGGAGTGCAGCCTGCGTCGCACTCTGGGTGGCTACGCAGATTAACTCGAACTCAGAGGATCGATGGTACACTCGGGTAGTGTGTCGATCGAGTCTGAGTTGGAAGCCATGAACCCTGGTCCCTGAAGGTTCCACCTTATCGACATTATGTACGGTTCTTATACCATCTCATCGAAACACAGAACGTAGTTAGAGGAAGCGAGTAGTTCAAGCCTACGCTCCGTGAGTGCTTCGCACTAGTGCACGGTAGATGCGTAGCTACGTGTGTGCACTAAGGGGAAACCTTAGGTTAGTGCAGAGACGCATGTAGTTATCCCTCGTCATAAGTGAACTTTGCTACATTAGTGCGATGCACCGGGACATGTTGCGAGTTGACTGGTTGACTTTACTAGGGGCATCCTCAGGTGACCTCAGTTAATAGTGAAGTAACTTGTCAAGATCACTTAAGGAAGATTCACTAAGTCTTGCACACTAGAAATGGTCAATTTGAGACATAAGGGCGTTTTGGTAAAAACGCGCGCTGCAAAGTCTCACTAGTGGCCGACCATAGCTGTGGGAGACCCATGCAAGGTCGGCCCCTATATTCTAGGGATGATAATCCCCAGTAATAGGGCCGACCATAGGGATAAACATAGGGTTTCGAATTGGTCAAAACAAGCCCTAAAAAGTGGGAAAACGGATAAAGAGATGGAGAGATAAAAGGGGGATAATGGAGAGATAATTATGGGAGGTTATTATCCCCTTGGATCCTTATCCAAGGGGGTAGGTCGGCCCTATATAAGGGGCTATAGGGGGCCGGCCATATGATGATGTAAAATCCGACCCCCCTCCCAAGATCTCTCCCTAGCTCCCTTCTCCTCTCCTCTCCCGTCTCTTCCCCTCGCTTGCGCCATTGGATGACGACTCATCTTCCACGCGTGGTGTTTCGTAGAAGGATAATGCTCATCGTATGGAGGCACTCAGAGATCCATCGATGAGGTACCGTGCATCGTGTGAGATCGGGTGAACTAGAAGGCGTCTCCCGCAACCTTTTGCTGTCCAGAATCTGCACAGAAAATCAGCGTTGTTTCTGTGATTCCGGGAGCTACAGAAGTCCAAACGACGTGAAACTTGTTGAAAAAGTTGCGTCTCGAAGTTGGCTACCTGCAGTCCAAATTTCAGCCCAATCAAAGTTCGTAGTAGAAAGTTATGACCGTTGCACCGAAGCTATGTCGAGCAGATCTGTAGCCCGTCTCCATCGACAAAGAAGAAATTTGTCGCGGTGAAAGATTCCGCACGCAGGTATGATCTCTAACAAGTAGATCTAACATAATTAGAACATGCATACATGCTAGATTGTTCTTTTGCGTTAGATCCTCGTTAGGGGTTCGCGTAGTTGCCATGTTAGTTTCATACACGCATATGTAGATCGTTTCGATGAAAATTTTGATATGTAACGCACACCGCCTACGGTCCTCGGACCTTCACTTTGCTTCCGCTGCGGGCCTCTACCATGGATTTATTTCCAACAATTGGTATCAGAGCACGCCAGTGGTGTGCGTTTTATGTTTTTCATGAAACCGTCATGTGCGCGCATGAATAGTATGTGCCGCCATCGGGGTTCTACGAGTAGATCATGCATAGTATATTTTTTGTGTGTTCTATGAATCGTTCTTGCAGGGCGCCGCTTCTAAAATTATTCTGGATATATGATTGCTTGCTACCGGGGGTCGGACTCCGTGTTAGCGATTTTGTCTGGATGTTTTTTCTTCTGTGTGTGGATAGATTTTAGAGCCATAGTCGGGCAAGAGGTGAAGATTTACCACCCTTGATTCCCAGGCTTTTAGCTAGGTTTGTTTTCCTTTTTGTTCTAGAAAATTATGTACGAGCGAGCACTTGCTCGAAGCGTACTAGATCTTTTTCGGTTACAGATTGAAGAGGAGGACCTACCGTGAAGATCCACCACCGGGAGGACGAGCGGAACCTTGGAGGACGATGACGATCCGGCGAAGCGTACACGATGACGGCAAAGGGCAGAAAGCGTCAGGAGATCGTATACAGAGGCTTGCATCGGATCGAGGACCTTGCGAAGGAGACAGAGAGCCTGCGCTGTGCCAGTCAGGTTCAGGGGTCGGACCCTGAACTTGATTCAATTGTGTGCTTGTTTCTTTCAGTAGTTCTTTATATTTCTGTAGAGAACCCCGATGCAATAATTTGATTATCTGTGTTAGAGGGATGTCCTTTCCCCTCGGGTCCTAGCGACCTTATTAGGATAGGATTTCACTAGTGACGCTTATTATTTAATTGACCCTTGATGATAGCATGAATTTCTCATATTTGGTTATGCCCCTATTAGGTCAATACCCGATTAGTCGGGTGTGCCTATTTGGCAAGCATCGAAACCTAGAATGAGTTGGAATTCTACTATGACATCATTCGTCAAATTTATAAGCGAGGCGCCATGGTAGTGGAAAACCTTTCCTGTCAGTCTGACCTTAGGCTAGGCTCCAGAGCATTAACGTGATAGCCAGGTTTGCAGAGCATCGACGTTCTTGGGATATGTAATGTGACCCTTGAGTGGAGAAATCCACTTGAGGCAGGGACTATGATATTCCGAGATCGATTAATGCTTCGCGAAAGGCTTGAAACGCTAGTGGGAGCATGGTATGACCAGGGTCTAGTGTATAGGTTGTCGTGACCTTAGTGTACACTCATACATGCATTAAATAACCCTCAAACATAATAAGGGATGTGTAAGAGGACTTTTAGAGATCCTCTGGCCTCCACAATCAACTGTTTTGTGTCTGGGTGGAAGGGCGTAGCTCGACACCCCCTAGGGTGAGGGTTATGTCTTTTCCATGCTAGATGACTTAGCAGTCTCCTTTCGGATATGGTGGTTACGGGGTGAGGAGAGAAGGACTTTTCATCCCACCCTAGTGGGGGCCGCATGAACTCCCGTGTCGTAACTACCTAGGCTTGTGGGTAAGCATCCGAAGTGGACGTGAGGCATCCGTTGCTTGCACAATGGGGATCACGTGACACTGGCCAAAAGGACAACCATGGTCCATCAAAGCCCTTAGTTGGCAGATTTGGACTGGGCCAAGGAAAGGCCCGTGTAAGCGGATTGACGCTGCATGATGCCCCCTAGGGCAGGTATAGTCGATTCCGAGATCTTACATACATGGTTAATTAATCCATAGAGGTGTCTTCGCTGTGAGGGTAGCGCTGACATTTGGATATAATTAGCTTGTTTTTTAAAATCCATAAAATAAGTTATTTTGCATTTGTTTTTCATTCAACCATATAGATCCCCTATCCGTTATCCCATAAGAGAACCAGTTATCGGGTCTCTAACTACGTAGAGCGGAAGCGCTATCTTTAGCTTATGCTTAGGGTAGTAAACGTACATTGGCATGTAATCTAAATATCCCTGTACTAGACCTAATGGGTCCAGATATCACTAGGGCACTAACTAGGGCATATGACGACTAGCAAGAGTCTAAGGAGATGTGCAAGTGCTATGTTATAGCAGACTTGCGGACAACTCCTTAGAAGCAAGTCAGAGATATGCCGGATCTTCTTAAATAAAGTTTTACTTGCATTAGATGTCTGCTAGGCGAAGTCGTTAGACTCATCGCTTATCCACCAAGATACTTGTCGGTACCGAGATGTTAGTGGGTATGCTTGTTCGGGAACACATTCTTGAGTTCCAGATCGAACTAGATTCCAAAGACATCGTGCCAGATGACGAGGTGGTGGAAGACGTCTATCTTGCATCCTTGTCTAAAACCTTCGAAGGCGTTGTCAGAGACTTTAGTTTTAACAATATAAAGATGACAAACGTAGAACTTCTAAGGAGATTTCCACAAGACAAAGGATAAGATAAAGATTAAAGGCAAAGCCTTTAGTGCTTAACCTAGGTCTTCTATAGAAGGATCAAAGGGAGTAACTTATAAGAGATCAAAAACTATTATAGTGCAGAAACTGGTGTGGACTCCTAAGTATGGTAACGCTAAGGACGGAAGTGTTTCCGCTTTGGCGAGTGTAGGGGGTATTTGAAGATTGAGTATGGCCTCAGGATGTTAGGATTTGAGTCGCTATCTAGTAGCAGTTCTTATGCTTCTTAGAATGTAGACTTCGGGTCTACAGAGATTCAAGGAAAGCAGAAGGCTACTTTATAGTGAAGTAATCCTAACATAGGTACTGATGCCATAAGCCGCTGTGAAAGCTGTTAGATATGATTGTCTTAGTTTTTCTGAAATACAGATTTTGTTTTTTAGAGATATAGTTCTGTTTCTTCCTTAGTAAATAAAGTTTTTAGTTTTAGACAGCACCGTAGGTGTGTATCTTAAACTGAATAGATAGCTTCATTATTAAAGGAATAGATCAGAAAAATCTCTTTGTAGTTAATCCTAATTCGGAAATAGATTTCATGACAGCTGCAGCGTCTAATTAAAATTCATCTAAATCCTTCGGAGAAGCTATCCCATTTGTGACCCCTCTGATTTAGATATTCTGCCTTAGATAAATTTAGAGATAACAGAAGGCCGAGTTTCTGTTCACAAATTCATCGGAGATCCTTCTAACCCCTGAGTGTAATCTGGAAGGTATAATAACTAAAAGGGCCACAAAAGGTATGGGGGTTAGTTAATTTTGACGTCTATGGTTCCAAGAGCGTCTAGACGATAGAAGACTCTTCGATTTAATCGAAGGAATAAGTCACTATCGGACGAGTTCCATAGGATCTTAAAGGAGCATGGGATTATCTCCCAGTTAAATGCTCCAAGGATGACACGTCAGAATGAAGTCTACGAGAGAAGGAATCGGACTCTGTTTGACATGATCCGTAGTATGATGAATATTGCCAAGTGTACTACCCACCTTTGGTGGGGTTGTACCTTAAAATAGTAGCTTATATCTGAAACTATCTCTTATCTAAATCAGTGCCTCAGACCTATAGAGAGCTATGGTCTAAGCGAAAGCTGACACTATAGAGTCTCGAGATATAGGGTTGTCCTGCACTTGTGCAAAGGTACAAGAGGGATGAGATGGAGATGTAGTTCCAGGTATATCTGTTTGTAGGTTACCCTTAGGAGGCATAAGGTGGACTATTCTATGATCTTGAGGTTTGGAAGGTAATCGTTTCTACGAACACCATCTACCTAGACCAAGATTATATTAAAGACCATAAGTTTATCAGTAAGGTAGTTCTGGGTGAACTACTGGGTACTGGTAGAGAGCGCGTATCTGAAAACGTAGTGAGAGTAGATGATACAAGAAACTAGTATACCAGACACTGTAGAAACAATTCACTTTTATACCATCACCACCTCGTCGTTGTGGGACCATCAGAGCTCCTGAAAGATACTATGGAGAATCTTTGATAGTTAATCCAGAGTTTCAGGAGGATGATCCCTAGAGCTACGAAGAAGTAGTGGGAGCTTCCGACAGCTTTGACTGACAAAAGATCATGGAGGTAAATTTACATCAATGTCCCTTGGAACAGTCTTGACACTTATAGCACTATCACCCTTCAGGGTGTAGAAGGTGTATAAGAAGAGCACCCGATTAAGACTTAAGTAGCTAGATTAGTTGCCAAAGGAGAAGGGATTGACTATGTCAAAACTATCTCACTGGTAGCTATGCCTAAGTCTATAATGGATCCTCTTAATCCATCGCAGCCCATTATAGTTGGGAGATCTGGTTGATGGATGTCAAGACAGTTATTTCCTAACGGGAATTTGGAAAGGACATATGGATGATGTAGCCCCAGACTTTGTGTCAGTAGGTTAGGAAGATATGGAATGCAAGTTGCAACGGTTCATTTATGGACTGATGCAAGCATCCAAGTTGGAATATCTATTTTGATCAAGGGAATCCGCTCATACGGATTTGATCAGAATAAGGATAAACCAAGATGGTACAGGAAAGGTAAAATAGCTACAAGGATATATTTAGTACTTTACGTTAACGATATTCTACTGATTGAAAATGACGTAGGAATATTGTTTACGGTAAAGGTTTGTAGTCATCACAATTCGATGTGAAAGACCCTAGTGAGGCGAGTTATGCTTTGGGAATCAAGGTAACTCGAGATAACCAGATCAAGATTCTCTTGCTGTCATAGGCTACGCATGAAGATAAGATTCTAGCCAGATTCGTTTTACGAGGCTAGATATCTATTGCGCAGCAGGATTCATGGGTCGGTTTCAGTCGAACCCGGGTCCAAATCACTGGACTAAAGTGAAGGGTATACTCAGAAATCCTTATTAAGTGAGGATTGTGAATTAGCTTATACTTCACAGGTCCTGATATCGATTGGATGCACAGGGTCTGACTTTGGTGTCAGATGTGCATTCCAGAGAATCAATTTCAGGATTTTTTTTTTATCTTTGGATTAGAAGCGGTAGTTGGTAGAGTGTGAAGCAAGAGTGAATAATAGACTCTACTACAGAGGCTTAGCACGTTGTTGCGTGCGAGGTAGTATATCAGGTGGTAAGGCTAAGGAAGTTCTTAGAGAACTTGGGACGCGTACCAGAGGCTCAGTTATCTGTTGTTGCAAACAGAAGAGCGGTAAGCAAGGTCCAAGGAGACTAGGCACTACCGTGAGGGGAAACCCATCAAGTACAAACTCCACTTGATCTGACAGTTATAGGAGGAAATGCAAGTAGCGGTACTGAGGTGGAATCTACAGACAATGTTGCCAATTCCCATAGGAAATTCCTACAAAGGCTTTTGGATAGCATGTAGAAGCTACAGAGCTCAATACTGTAATTCCTCGTTAGACCTAGTGGGAGATTGTTAGATTGGTGAGGTCAACAGCTCGTAAAACCTATAGTTTAGCTATGTATGGTTGATAGTATAGGAATGCATATTGGTACGTACCTTAGTACGTGTTCTGATTACAGAACAGAGAGCCATGGCTACATGGTAATCCACTTGAGTGGGAGACTCAAGGGACTGGTCCCATGTAACCTAAATACGTTCGCAGCTCTGATAAGGGTTGGTCGCCCTATCAGGATAAGCTGTTGGGATGACAGAGCATGGGTGTCTCTACCACGGTCATTACCAGGCACAATGTCTGTGGCCGAACGGAACCAACACGGTGCACAGATCGATGAGCAGACATCGGTGCACTAAACCGTGTTTCTGCTTAGGGTAAAACGGTCCTAAACCCTGAGGAACCATGTCTGGTGGACTAACCAGTTGTGTGGTGCTTTGGCGCACCAATGTGTGAGGATCCGGATACAGTGATCCAAAACCACGGTGTACTGGGTTACCCGGCTGGCATTGCATCAGCGTGTCACTCCTGTAGGCTATCCACACCCCTAACGGGAGGTGCGTTCCTTGGTCTGACCTACGTCGTATTAAACCCTGGCCAGGTGGTCATCAGTTGGACTGATGACGGATCTGGTTGCTCGTCAGAGTAATCGGAGGTACGATGTATGTGGTCAACCTGGAAGGAACCGAGTCATATGAGCACTCGAGTCTGACGGTATTCTCCACCGCTCGAGTTGCATCATGGCACCAAGTGGAGGGACAGCGGGTTTACCATACTAAGCGGAGAGCAGGGGTATGAGGGAGAACATAGTAAGTCTGGGGGAATTGGAGTGTAGCCTGCGTCGCACTCTGGGTGGCTACGCAGGTTAACTCGGACTCAGAGGATCGATGGTACACTCGGGTAGTGTGTCGATCGAGTCTGAGTTGGAAGCCATGAACCCTGGTCCCTGAAGGTTCCACCTTATCGACATTATGTACGGTTTTTATACCATCTCATCGAAACACAGAACGTAGTTAGAGGAAGCGAGTAGTTCAAGCCTACGCTCCGTGAGTGCTTCACACTAGTGCACGGTAGATGCGTAGCTACGTGTGTGCACTAAGGGGAAACCCTAGGTTAGTGCAGAGACGCATGTAGTTATCCCTCGTCATAAGTGAACTTTGCTACATGGGTGCGATGCACCGGGACATGTTGCGAGTTGACTGGTTGACTTTACTAGGGGCATCCTCAGGTGACCTCAGTTAATAGTGAAGTAACTTGTCAAGATCACTTAAGGAAGATTCGCTAAGTCTCGCACACTAGAAATGGTCAATTTGAGGTATAAGGGCGTTTTGGTAAAAACACACACTGCAAAGTCTCACTAGTGGCTGACCCTAGCTGTGGGAGACCCATGCAGGGCCGACCCCTATATTCTAGGGATGAGAATCCCCAGTAATAGGGCCGGCCATAGGGATAAACATAGGGGTTT
This sequence comes from Chamaelirium japonicum, assembly GCA_947650365.1. Classification (NCBI taxonomy): domain Eukaryota; kingdom Viridiplantae; phylum Streptophyta; class Magnoliopsida; order Liliales; family Melanthiaceae; genus Chamaelirium; species Chamaelirium japonicum. Next base: position 11,551 of record CANTAL010000013.1, read on the forward strand.
GAATTGGGCAAAACAAGCCCTAAAAAGTGGGAAAACGGATAAAGAGATGGAGAGATAAAAGGGGGATAATTGAGAGATAATTATGGGAGGTTATTATCCCCTTGGATCCTTATACAAGGGGGTAGGCCGGCCCTATATAAGGGGCTATAGGGGGCCGGCCATATGATGATGTAAAATCCGACCCCCCCTCCCAAGATCTCTCCCTAGCTCCCTTCTCCTCTCCTCTCTCGTCTCTTCCCCTCGCTTGCACCATTGGATGGCGACTCATCTTCCACGCGTGGTGTTTCGTAGAAGGAGAAGGCTCGTCATATGGAGGCACTCAGAGATCCATCGACGAGGTGCCGTGCATCGTGTGAGATCGGGTGAACTAGAAGGCGTCTCCCGCAACCTTTTGCTGTCCATAATCTGCACAGAAAATCAGCGTTGTTTCTGTGATTTCGGGAGCTACAGAAGTCCAAATGACGTGAAACTTGTTACAAAAGTTGCGTCTCGAAGTTGGATACCTACAGTACAAATTTCAGCCCAATCGGAGTTCGAAACATAAAGTTATGGCCGTCGCACCGAAGCTATATCGAGCAGATTGCCCGTCTCCACGACAAAGAAGAAATTTGTCGCGGTGAAAGATTTCGCACGCAGGTATGATCTCTAACAAGTAGATCTAACATAATTAGAACATGCATACATGCTAGATTGTTCTTTTGCGTTAGATCGTCGTTAGGGATTCGCGTAGTTGCCATGCTAGTTTTATACACGCATATGTAGATCGTTTCGATGAAAATTTTGATATGTAACGCACACCACCTACGGTCCTCGGACCTTCACTTTGCTTCCGCTACGGGCCTCTACCATGGATTTATTTCTAACAAATTGCACTCGCTGCCCCGACCGGCAGTCCCGACGGTGAATCGTAGCCCCCGGCAGCCCCGACCGACAGTCCTGACGGTGAATCACACTCGCAGCCCCGACCGGCAATCCCGACGTTGAATCGCACAAGCAGCCTCGACCGGGTGCCGGTGCTGGAGCTGGAGGGGAAGGAGCTACCAGAGGTGGCAGTCGGGGCTGCCGGGGGGCGCCGGAAGGGAAGGTCGGGCGCCGGAAGGTCGGGCGTCGGAGGGGAAGGTCAGGTGTCGGAGGGGAAGGTCGGGGGGGGCTGCCGCTCGAGAGAGAGAGAGAGAGAGAGAGAGAGAGAGAGAGAGAGAGAGGGGGGGGGGAGGTATAATCTGATCCATCCATCGGATTCAAACCGATGGCTAGGATCATTAGTAAATCCATAAGTAAGAGGCCCTGAGTAAGAGTATCCCTCCCCACATATATATATCTATACTATATACTAAAGCGGAAGCCTCTCTCCCATGTTGTGACACATGGACATCTTTTAAATAACCATAATCATTCTTCTATGTGTGAACACGGCTCAGTTTTAAATCCTATTAAAAACCTACCATAAAGATAATAAAACACTCATTCAATGTCATTTAGTTATCATTTGATGTTAATCTCTCTCCCTCTCTCTCTCTAACAAGTGAATCACACTCACTTTAGATTTCATACTTCTTCAAACAGTTGTGATGTCATCTGTGCCAAATGGTTGTGCATCAAGCTCATCTAGGCATTGCCCGGGTTTCTTACTAGTATATATATATATATATATATATATATATATATATATATATATATATATATATATATATATATATATATATATATATATATATATATATATATATATATATATATATATATATATATATATATATATATATATATATATATATATATATATATATATATATATATATATATATATATATATATATATATATATATATATATATATATATATATATATGGGAAATGAGTTCCTATGACATGTCATAGGGAGTACCCTATGACATATGGTGAGTTAGTAACCCTAGAATATTTAGAATGTTCTAAATTTTTATGAGGATGATCACTCTATCTTAGATAGGACCTCCGCAAAAAATCGGCTCATTCTAAAATTTCTAGAGGCAACAAATATGATTTTCAATTTAACGGTTAAAATGGATGGCCGATAAAGCTTCTAGCATTTGATGCCCCAACAAGTTTTAGAATGCTTTGATTTTTTGTGGACATTCTATCTAAGGTAAGGTGATCACCCTCAAAAAAATTCAGCACATTCTAGCATTACTAATTCACCATATGTCATAGGAACCCAGCCCTCTATATATATATATATATATATATATATATATATATATATATATATATATATATATATATATATATATATATATATATATATATATATATATATATATATATATATATATATATATATATATATATATATATATATATATATATATATATATATATATATATATATATATATATATATATATATATAGAGAGGAATGTTAGGGCGCGGCGTGCGGTGCGTGCGGCGCCGCACCGCAGCCGTCTGATGCACTGCTGCGGTGCGTGCGATGCACGCAGCGGTGCATCAGACGGCTGCTGCGGTGCGCCGCATGCACCGCACGCCGCATCCTAACAGCCCTCTATATATATATATATATATATATATATATATATATATATATATATATATATATATATATATATATATATATATATATATATATATATATATATATATATATATATATATATATAGGGAAGTGCTAGAATGCGGCATGCGGTGCGTGCGGCATCGCACCACAGCCGTCTGATGCACGGCTGCGTGCATCGCATGCACGCAGCGCGTGCATCAGACGGCTGCGGTGTGATGCCGCACGCACCGCATGCCGCATTTTAGCATACCCCTATATATATATATATATATATATATATATATATATATATATATATATATATATATATATATGGGAAAGGGGTTGGTGAAATTGAGTTCACCATTGAATGGTGAAATCGACTTTTAAAGAAGATATGTGTTCATCTTTTTCATATAAAAATACACGATTTTTCAACCACCATCATTAATACTACCATGTGGACTTGTAAGAAGCAAAAAGTTGGACATATGACATGACTAAAATATCGTTTCATCATTCAATGGTGAACACGAATTCACCTCCCCAGCCCTCTCTCTATATATAAATATTAAACACCTCTATAATTTCCAAAAGGGTCCTATAAAAGATGGGTTGTCATAAAATACAAGCTCGTGCAATCAATTATTTGTCCCCTCAATGCCATGAAATTCAAGTTGGGTGGTCCTAATTGTCTTGTGCATACACTTAATTTACCTTTCCTTTGGGTATCCAATTTGATTGGAACTGTGTTCTATCATTTGTATTGTTTTTTTTTTTGCAATCAATCATTTGTATTGTTAGTGTAGCTTTTAGGTTATGTTTTTGGGTGGGTCTAGATAGGCCACGGAATATCTTGGGCAGCCCTTGTCTAAAGGCAACATGCCTTTTTTCCAATGACAACCCCAGTCTATAGGTTACTCCATTTTTTTCTTTGTCGTGCCCGTGTCACTTGCTGTGTGTCGCCGCCGACTACCCCACCACTGCCTGTCGTTGCCCATCCAACTTCGTCATCGCAATATCCTCCTTCCCGTCTTCTTCTTCTTCCTCCTCTTCTTCCACCCCCTCCCCTTTACTCCTCCCTCCTCCCTAGCTCCTCCTCATCCTTTTTCTTTCTCCTCTTTCCCCTCTCGTCATCCCTGAAATCTATGCATTTGGACTTGTACGGCCGAATTCACAGATTTCAGGGGGGGGGGGGGGTGGAAGAGGAGGAGGAAGAAGAGGAAAGAGGAGGAGGAACAAGAGAAAGAAATAGGAGGAGGATGGAAGAGGGAGGAGGAAGAAGAGGAGGAGGAGGATGAAGAAGAAAAAGAAGGGGAGGAGGAGGACGTGGCGGTGGTGGGCTGCCGGCAGCAGATAGGTGTGGTGGCCTGTATATGGACGTGGGCTACTATCAGTAAAAGAACATGAATAAAATAGGGATACATCTGATATTTTTAAAAATTTAAATTAGTCCTGCCGTATGTATTTTGTGGGCTATACACAGCCCTACCCATGACAATTTTGTTTACCCTTCTGACAGTTGGGTGAGCATTACCCATCGATATGAACCACTAGATGTACTTTTGGCGGGCATCAAAACATATATGCATCACACTCAAGTTTAAGCCCACACGTGAGTAAGATTTCTCTGAGCTCGTGATGTTCTTGAACATGCGCCCAAGAAATAAGTGACCCCCGAAAGGTAAAGCATTCCATGAATGCGACCTCCGAGGGTCACACCAATGAAATGATCCTTAATTTCTCAACCGATGGCTCTCTTCTTCGATTCAATTCAAGTCCTACTCAATAATTTTGACCCCCATGACCCAATAATTCAGATTTGAATGTTCCGTGGCCCGAGGCGGCCCCACCACTCCCAAACCCATTAATTTAAAAAAAAAAATACTATTTTCCCCCATTGCTTTACCGATTCGTCTAAACAGAATGATGTGTCTCGATCATAGCCGTCCGGTGCAACCAGACCCAATCACAGGCAAAGGAACACCTTGATGGAAAATCAACCCCTACAAACTAGCCTAATTGCATATTAACTCTCGTAGTCTTATATTTACATATCGACCCTTAAAAACATATAAAGTTGTGCACATTCACCCCTCCGGTTAGCTACCATCTCAAATGAGTTAATATGTATGCTTAAGTTATTTCTAGGTTGGTTGTTACTTGTTAGGTGTAAATGGGTAGCGTGGAGGGCTGTCCAACGAGCGTGGAGGGCTGAACAAGCATTGAGGGGAGACCGAAGTGGAGTTAGGTTAAGGGTACTCCCACTGAAAACAAATGAAATTAGTCGATACATGTTGAATATGGGTAAAATGGCTATTTGGTCCTCAGGTTAGAAGCTCACTAGGTTTAACTTACTTTCTATTGACAGATAGTAATAAAGTGGTGAATATGCACAACTTAATATGTTTTAGAAGGTCGTGTGTGTGTGTGTGTGTGTGTATATATATATATATATATATATATATATATATATATATATATATATATATATATATATATATATATATATATATATATATATATATATATATATATATATATATATATATATATATATATATATATAGAGAGAGAGAGAGAGAGAGAGAGAGAGGGATGTTACGTTGCACTGCGCGCTGCGGGGAGAAAATGCGCTGCGGAAGCGTGGCCGTCCGATCGGATTTGATCGAACGGCAGGTCGAAATCCCGCTCCCGACCTCTATGTTAAGCCCTGACTGTCTGATCGCAGCCCGACAGCCGTCTGATCCCGAGCAATGCACCCCGCCCGGCGAGAAATCAGACGGTTCGATTCCCATCCGTAGGATCGATGGGAATCGAACGGACTGAATTGATTCGCTGTTACTGTAGCGGCTACAGTAACAGCGAAAAAATTTTTGCCCGTTGGATTCCCATCGATCCAACGGATGGGAATCCAATTAACACATAAGTGGGTTAGGTGATTCCCACCCGTTGGATCGATGGGAATCCAACGGGCTGAAATTTTTGCTGTTACTGTAGCCGCTACAGTAACAGCGAAAATCAATTCAGTCCGTTCGATTCCCATCGATCCAACGGATGGGAATCGAACCGACCGAAATCTCGTCGGGCGGGATGCATTACACGGGATCAGACGGCTGCGGGGCTGCGATCAGACGGTCAGGGCTCAACAGAGAGGTCGGGAGCGGGATTTCGGCCTGCCGCCCGATCAAATCTGATCGGACGGCCACGATTCCGCAGCGCGTTTTCTCCCCCCCGCAGCGCACAGCGCAACGTAACACCCCTATATATATATATATATATATATATATATATATATATATATATATATATATATATATATATATATATATATATATATATATATATATATATATATATATATATATATATATATATATATATATATATATATATATATATATCTATATATATATATATATATATATATATATATATCTATATATATATATATATATATATATATATATAGAGAGAGAGAGAGAGAGAGAGAGAGAGAGAAAGAGAGAGCTGTTACAGTGATCTGTTGGCTACCGGGGGGGAAAGTGAGCTGCGGGTATTTTGACCCCCCGAGAAGTTATGAAATTTGATAAAATTTGGTAAGGTTGTTGCCTAGGATAAGATGATCATCCTCACCAATTTTTATCAAATTCCAAAACTTCTAAGGGGGTCAAATGGTCGAAGCAATTTTAACAGTGCCTGCGGACGGCAAAAATTGTTTCGACCATTTGACCCCCCTAGAAGTTTTGGAATTTGATAAAAATTGGTGAGGATGATCATCTTATCCTAGACAACAACCTCACCAAATTTTATCAAATTCCATAACTTCTTGGGGGTTCAAAATACCCGCAGCTCACTTTCCCCCCCGACAGCCCACAGCTCACTGTAACAGCCCTATATATATATATATATATATATATATATATATATATATATATATATATATATATATATATATATATATATATATATATATATATATATATATATATATATATATATATATATATATATATATATATATATATATATATATATATATATATATATATATATATATATATAGGGGTGGGATCCGTTGACAACCCAAAATGGGAAGTAAATTTACCTCCCACTTACAACTCGCTATAATTGTTGGATAGAGGTTTCTGAATTTGCTGATTTTTTGTGAGGATGATCAACATCGCAACTTGATTATCCTCACAAAAAATCAGCAAATTCTGAAACTTATAATGACGTCAAATGTGTTATTCAAATTAACGGTTCAAATAGACGATTTAAAAAAGCTTGATTCAATCGGCGCCCTTAGAAGTTTCAGATTTTGTTGATTTTTTGTAAGAATGATCAACTTGCCATAGTAAGGATGATCAAGTTTAAAACGGGAGGTAAATTTGATACATTGTTTGACCATCCTAGAAGTTTTGGAATTTGATAAAATTTGGTGAGGGTGTTGTCTAGGGTAAGATGATCATCCTCACAAATTTTCATCAAATTCTAAAACTTCTAAGAGGGTCAAATGGTCGAAGCAAAATCTGCAGTCACCGTTAAAATCTGCAGATTTTGCTTCGACCATTTGACCCTCTTAGAAGTTTTGGAATTTGATGAAAATTTGTGAAGATCTTACCCTAGACAACACCCTCACGAAATTTTATCAAATTCCAAAACTTCTAGGATGGTCAAACAATGTATCAAAGCAGCAAAAAATGCTGCTTTGATAGGTAGCATCCCATTCCTCTCTCTCTCTCTCTCTCTCTATATATATATATATATATATATATATATATATATATATATATATATATATATATATATATATATATATATATATATATATATATATATATATATATATATATATATATATATAGGGGCATGCTATGTTGCGGCATGCGGTACGTGCGGCACAGCACCGCAGCCGTCTGATGCATGCGCTGCGTGCATCGCATGCACGCAGCGGTGCATCAGACGACATGCGGCAGGTGCCGCACTTACCGCATGCCGCATTCTAGCATTTCTCTCTCTCTCTCTCTCTCTATATATATATATATATATATATATATATATATATATATATATATATATATATATATATATATATATAGAGAGAGAGAGAGAGAGAGAGAGAGAGAGGAGAGAGAGAGAGGAATGGGATGCTGCCTATCAAAGCAGCGTTTTTTGCTGCTTTGAAATATTGTTTGACCATCCTAGAAGTTTTGGAATTTGATGAAATTTGGTGAGGGTGTTGTCTAGGGTAAGATGATCATCCTCACAAATTTTCATCAAATTCCAAAACTTCTAAGAGGGTCAAATGGTCGAAGCAAAATCTGCAAAATCTGTAGTCACCGTTAAAATCTACAGATTTTGCTTCGACCATTTGACCCTCTTAGAAGTTTTGGAATTTGATGAAAATTTGTGAGGATGGTCGTCTTACCCTTGACAACACCCTCACCAAATTTCATCAAATTCCAAAACTTCTAGGATGGTCAAACAATGTATCAAAGCAGCAAAAAACGCTGCTTTGATAGGCAGCATCCCATTCCTCATATATATATATATATATATATATATATATATATATATATATATATATATATATATATATATATATATATATATATATATATATATATATATATATATATATATATATATATATATATATATATATATATATATATATATATATATATATATATATATATATATATATATATATATATATATATATATATATATATATATATATATATATATATATATATATATATATATATATATATGGGTCAGGTTCAATGGACACTGTTTTTGCACTCAATGTTTTACACGATTTTCAAAACATTAGATAGAGGTTTCAGAATTTCTTGATTTTTTGTGAGCATATTCATCTTATCTTAGATAATACATCCGCAAAAAATGAGCACATTCTAAAGCCTCTAGACTTATTAAATGTGCTCTTCAAATTAACGATTAAAATGGACGGTCGATAAAGCCTTTTAGTTTTGATGTACTTTGAGGCTTTAGAATGTTCTGATTTTTTGTGGACGTGCTATCTAGGATAAGGTGATTATGCTCACCAAAAATCAAGAAATTCTGAAAGCTCTATCTAATGTTTTTGAAAATCGGTGTAAAAAATTGAGTGCAAAAACAGTGTCTATTGAACCTGACCCTATAAATATATATATATATATATATATATATATATATATATATATATATATATATATATATATATATATAGAGAGAGAGAGAGAGAGATGCTATAATGCGGCATGCGGTACGTGCGGCACCGCACCGCAGCCGTCTGATGCACGCGCTCCGTGCATGTATATAGGGCATGCTATGCTGCGGCATGCGGTAAGTGCGGCACTGTACCGCAGTCGTCTGATGCACGTGCTATGTGCATCGCATGCACGCAACGGTGCATCAGACGGCATGCGGTAGGTGCCGCACTTACCGCATGCCGCATTATAGCATTTCTCTCTCTCTCTCTCTCTCTCTCTCTCTCTCTCTCTCTATATATATATATATATATATATATATATATATATATATATATATATATATATATATATATATATATATATATATAAGATTTTCGGGAGTCAATATATAATTAGATTAGTTTGTAGGGGTTAATTTATAAAAACATCATTCTTTTTAAACCAATATATAAATAGCATTGCCTATTCTTCAAGGGTCGGAGGAGAAATGATGAACTCTTCCCCCACACGGAAACGTAGGGTTCTTAGGAGTATGGTCGCACTTGTAAATCAATTGTTCGACCATCTAAGACTAGCTAATGGAACGGAGAGCATAACCCTTCCAAACTTCTATATGGTCTTGGCTAATGCTCTCTCTCTCTCTCTCTCTCTCTCTCTCTCTCTCTCTCTCTCTCTCTCTCTCTCTCTCTCTCATGTTTTAAGGTAAATGGCATCCCGCCAATGAAGTTATAGGAGGGTGTTTGGCAGTCTTTATAAGAAGAGAAATGCTATTTAGTTTGAAGGATTTTTCGATTCCGCCAGCCCGATTGATTTGGTAGCATACAACCGATGGCTGAAACCCATGACTGACATTTAAATCTTTTATACAACCATTTGCACGCTGCCACATCAATAGAGCAGAGTGGAATCGGAAAAACCTTCGGGCTAAATAGCATTTCTCTAAAAAGAAATAATAGATAATAAAATAACTACAAAGTTGGTTGATTCAAAGTTTGAATCCCATCCTGACTGTCTAAGCAGACAGAAGGTCCTATCAAAGAAAAGAAAATTGACAACACCAAGAGGTCAATAAAGCAAAAAACATAGTACATCACCAGTCCAAGATTATCTCACCCAATGCGTCATCATAATATACAGATAGTCCTATCGCAAGTGCGTAGATTGTTGCACCGTGGAAGCAGGAGCATCACACAAATATGATGAATTGCAAACACAAGACGATCACATATTCATGAACAACAAAAAGTAAAGAAGGGACAAAGAAAACAAACCACAAGCATGAGACAAATATTTACATAAAAAACGTAAATCGAGAAAAACCACGAGCGACAACGATCTAAAGAAGGTACAAGCAATATGTCCCTCAATGAGATGTTGTGCGCAGTGGAAGCGAGATTGGGCACATACATAAACCAGGAACATAAAATCAAGGCAGAACATCCAGAGGAGACACAGTAAACACAAAAAATTCTTTTTAACGTGGTTAATTTTTACAAAATAAACACATCAAACTAGGACTCCGCGCTCACCGCCAATGTGACTGTTGTCGTAACCAAATGTTGTCCATCGATGGCCAAATGATTGTGGCTCTGCCCCGTCAATGCAACCATTGTCACACCTAAAGTGTTGTCGGTCGATAGCCAAACAAATGTCGTCTGTTAACGACTCAAAGCAAGTGGTCGTCTGTCGACGACTTCAAAGTTTGCTGCACGTCAGACGCAAACGATCGGAATCTGTTGACGCGTTCGAATTTGTGCCCACCGGCACCTTCGATAAGTATCCGTTGATGCCTTCACCAATGACGTCCGCCAACGTCGCCAATCGGCATCCATCGATGCCACTGCAATGCTATGCGTCGGCACCTCCGATTGGCATCCGTCAATGCCTCCACCAATGATGAACACTGGCGCCTCCGATCGGCATCCATTGATACCGTTACTATGATGCCTATCGCACCTCTAATAGGCACCCACCGATGCCTCCACTAATGGCGCCCATCGGCGTGTCCGATCGACATTTGTCGATGTCGTTGCAATGGTGCCCGCATGTACCTTCGATAGACATCTACCGATGCCTCACCATTGGCGCCCACCGGCACCTTCGATAGGCAATTTGCCAATGCCTCCACTAATGACGTCTGTCGGTACCTCCAATTGGCATCTGTCGACATCTACTGATGCTCGACACTTCTGATAGGGATCCGTCGATATATCCACCAATGGCGCCCGACGGTGCCTCGGATCGGCATTTGTCGATGCTGCTGCAATTGTGCCCATCAGCACCTCAAATAGGCATTTGTCAATGCCTCCACCAATGACGCCCACTGTCGCCTCCAATCGGCATCCATTGATGCCGCTGCAATGGTGTCCGCCGGCACCTTAGATAAGCCTCCATCGTAGCCTCGAACAATGGTACCTATCACCACCTCAGATAGGCATCTAAAGACGCCTCTAACAACGATGCCCACCGGCACCCAATAGACCTCCGTAGAAGCCTCCAACAATGGTGCCAGTCGGTACCTTCATCATCGTACGCATCGTCACCCTTCATGCTGACTGCCAAAAGGCCCAGGGGGGAGACACGGTACATGCTCTCTCCCCTTCTAGGGTATTGATTCTCCTTCAAGCGTCCTCCTTCAGATATCTCCTATGATCTTCAATTGATCTTCTAATGCGCTTCGATTCCGATCCAATTCCGATTCTTCAATGCTATCCTCCACCATCGGATCCCCCTCTAGAGGACTAAATGCTGGTTGCTTAGCTTGAGCTCCAAGCAACCCGACTGTGTAAACAAATAAGACACCCCTATAACAAGCCTCTGAAGATCCCCATCCAACGGCTCACAAGAAAATCCAAAATCACAAAAGGAATCCTGTCGAAATTTGTAACCTGCCAGAATTTCGTCCTAACTAATCGTGCTCATGATTCGTCAAAGAGATTACTCGCCGCAAATGATGCTGATACGTCATGTGCACGATTTCCCCTAATCATGCGCACGACCTTCCTGATAATAATTTGCAATCCAAGAGATCTTCAAAACGAGCCAATTGTCAACAATCTCCACCTTAGCGAGATTTGTCAGCCAACCGATCACGAGCCAATCCAATAACCAACAATCTCCAACTTGGTTGTTAATGTATAATAGATACGGGTCCGTTTCATGTACAGTCGGGTCGGGTTTACTATTTAATACAATGTACATCTATTGGGCTTAGTCCCTCAATGAAAAGTATTCTTGTTCTCTCCAAACCCTAGTCATCTTCTCCTAACATGGTATTAGAGCTCTAGGGTTCTACGGCTCCGACGGTGACGACGACGATCTCCATTCGGCTTTGATCTCCCCCCCAGCTCCCCTTCTAGCCCCACAGCCCCACCCCGACTCCCCTTCCGGCACTGCAGCCCCCCTCGGATCCTCTTCTGACCCCGCACACCCCCCCCTCCCGGCTTTCCTTCCTGCTCCGCAACCCCACCCCAGCTTCTCTTCCGGCTCCGCAGCACTCCCCCCCGACTCCCCTTCTGGTCCCACAGCCCCCACCCCAGCATCGCAGCCCCCTCGGCCCCACAGCCTCTCCCACCGGCCCTCTCCTTCACTCACAGACCCCCAAGGCCCTCCTCCTCCACCTGTAGTCTCCCCCCAGCCATTGCTAACCATTCATGGAATCCTCTTCTGTGCCCTCCTTCATCGTGATCTCTCTGCTGCTGAAGGCAGCCACCTATCAGTTGGCCTCAGCCAATGACTGGCCTGATTGGTCGCTCACCGTTGAGGCCGCGCTCTCCAATCATGATCCTTGGGGTCATATCATCGATGATGAACCACCTCCAGCTGCCTCCTCTGGCTCTTCCTCGTTCACCAGTCACGCCGATGCTAGCGATGTGTCTTCTGCTACTGCTGCCACCATGTTGTAGCCACGACTGCTGCCACGGTCACCCTCACGTGGCGTCACCATGACCAGGCATTCGGGCCTATCTCCTGGACTCCGTTGCTCGTCCACTCCTTGCTCCTATCGGCCGCCTTCCTACAGCACGCACAAATATTGGAGAATCTCTGGAACCGTTTTCTCTCGCGCGGTGGTGAACACCGACTTCAACTTATCTGTGACTCTCAGTCTGCTCACCAGGGGGAGTGTACGATTCAGGACTTCTTCGGCCTGATGAGTGCCTACTGACATAAATTGGACTCTCTGATCCCCGAGCGGTGTGCATGTCCATGCTCTAGAGACTTCCAGCGCTACCTTGATGAGGGCCATCTCCACTAGTTCTTGGCAGCACTTTGACCAAAATCTCCCTCATCGCTGCTCAGCTCCTTCATCGTGAGCCTCTGCCTCGGTTAGAAGATTCTCTGCTAGCCTTGGTTGATGAAGAGAGTCGCCTTCAGACTCAGGATACTCATCCTCCTTCACCTGCTCCAGCACTAAACAGTGCCCTGACCGCTAGTTTTCCTGACGAGCCTGTCTTCTGTCATTACTGCAAGGAGACTTGTCATATGAAGTATGAATATCTCATACATCCTCCTCGCAACCCCCGCTGGGTGGGGATGAGTGGGAATCACGATGGGCTCCTGCTTTTTATGATGATCGACGAGATAGTCGAGGTGGACGGAGCCGTGGACATGGCCAGTCCTCCTTCCGCCACTTTGGTGGCACTGTAGCTGCCGCTACAGCAATTCCGGCATATCCTACTGTTATCGTTGTATTGTCTCCGCTTGAGATGGATCATCTTCAGCGATTTAAGGAGCTTCTTATTCGCCACATCACCTTCACTGGCTTCTTGGCTGCTCACGGCCTGTCTGTCACCTCTGGTACTGCTGCCTCAAGGATTTGTTATTCGGGTGCTTCCTGTCACCTCACCTGTGACTCCAATATGCTTACAGACTGTACTCCTGCTCCTCCTCACCTGGAGTCTGCATTGTGGATAAGACTCTTGTATCTATTTCACAGTGTGGATCCATCACTACTACCTCAGACTTTACTAGTCGCCTAACCCTACCCCATGTCCATCATGCTCATTTTCTTAACATTAATCTGATATCAATCAGTTCTCTTTGTGATTCTGGACTAACTGTCACTTTTACTGTGGGTGCAAATTTTGGCGAGAAGTCTACAAACAGCGGGACCCACCGGCCCTGCCCGGTGGGCCCATAGAGACTTCCGCGGGACCCACCGGCCCTGCCTAGGGAATCCCCGGAGACGATGGCGGGACCCACCAGCCTTACCTGGAGAATCCCCAGATACGATAGCAAAAACTGCCATTTACCCCCGGATTCCTTTCCAGGAAATCCTATAAATAGCAGAGCCTTCAAAAGTAAAAGGGATCCAGATCCAGTTCTAAATCCAGAGAGAAGATCAGTGCCATCATCTGATATCTGATTTTCGAAACCAGAGCTCTGGAATTCCAGCTTTCCATCCTCTAACTCTCCTTGATCTTCTTCTTGTCTCTGAAGAGATCGGAGATACTTTAGTAACGCTCGGCCTGTCGAGGTTACTTCGAGCCAAGTGATAGTGAATTCGGGTTGCTCCCTATAGCACGGAGACGTAGGCTTCGGCTGAACTCTGAGATCACATCTTGTGTCAACAATCTCTTTGTTTGCATATCTAAAGAGATAACTCAAAGTCACTAAGGCACCAGCCTTCAAACATACCTTCTAACTAATAAATCGACCAACAATCTCCTACTCGACTTCAATTGACTGGTGAGGTGAAGTCTTCGGATCGGCACGAAGATTTTTCCCCCACAGTTTGGCACCGTCTGTGGGATCGAGCGAGAAGCCAAGTCCGCTCTACAACAAGTATCAGATCGGTTGAACAGAAAATCGATCTAGATAGTCAGACTTCCTCGCCCCTTCGATTAAGCAGACAACTATTCGGATATCAGCAATCTGGTTACATCCTTCGCTTTCCCTAAATGGCGAGGACGAAGTATCAGGGTCAACCAGAGGGAAGTAATACGCGTCAGCCTCGCTCGGAGACTCGCTCAATGAGTCAACAGCTCAATTTTGAACAACCCCTTGTTGTCCCCGAAGTGGGGGTTCGCTCAGGCAGCGGAAGATCGGTCGATCGACCGATCGCACCACCTCCTCGACAATCAATTGGGCAGACTGCCCCTGCTCCTGCTGAAGACCCTCCGTCGACCTACCAAATCTCGGCGGTCGACTATCAACTGCTACAACTGGCTAAGCAGAATGCCGCCCTCACTGCTGAAAGAGATGCTCTCAAGAAGGCAGCCTCCGAAGCCGGGATTGCTCTTCCTATCCCCTCGACTAACGAGAGGGTCGATCTACCAGGACAATCGATCCACTCCGAGCCACAGAGATCAATGGGCATGCTGTCCTTGAGAGGATTCATCGCGACCCAACTCCCTCTGCTACCCCATGGAAGCAGAGTGTTTGGGATCACATCGGCGATGAGTCATCCCAATCCTCTTCCGGTCGTAACTGTGTCAGGAGGACACCTTCAAAGCCCGACTTATCAAGAAGACACCAGATGAAAGGGACGCCCTCAAAGAATAGAGCTTCTCCATCCATCCTACTTTAACGTGGAGCTGGAACGGATCTTCGTCACCGACTCCAACCGGCTGACACTCAAAGGCCCGAGCAAGACCTCGCGATCTTGCCTCTTGACCTGCATCCAGGTCGGGGGCATGGTCGAAGGGAGGGATACTCCTTTGCTGGACCTCTCCATCGGAACATGTTCCAATCAGCATTTCCTAGGGGATGAAGGACTCCCACTCTCCCTAAATTCAATTGCCTCAAGGGAGATCCGACTCTCCACATACTTGCCTTCAAGCAAGCTCTGACGCCGCACGAGGAAGAAAACAACGTGCTCTGCCACACCTTCGCCGGGAGCCTCGATGAGCCTTCCCTTGATTGGTACCATAACCTCCGGGCTGGATCCATCACCCAGTTCGGAGTACTGGCTAACCATTTTATGCAGCACTATCAGCTTAACTTGAAGCCGAATAAGAAACTCGATTCCCTCTACCGACTGAGGATGGGTGCTGATGAGAGTCTCCGCAGCTTCACAAGGAGATTCCGCAACGAGCACGCTGCCCTCTCAGGAAGGCATTTGGACGATGAGGCTATTATGCTAGCGTTCCAGAATGCCCTCCGATTCGACTTGCACATCTACAACGACTTCATTCACAATCCTTCTTCTTCTCTGGGTTTAATGTTCGATCGGATCCAAAGAGAGATTGAAGTCGAAGATGATCAAGTTGCCCGAAAGGGGCGAGAGACGAAGATGCGACCCACCGAAAGGGAAGCCCCGAAGTATACTGCCAAAGCTCATAACGCAGAGGCAGTAGTTCCCCCAGCACACAAGAGGTCAAGAAACGACAGGTGCAGATCCCCTCCGAAGAAGACCACTTTTACCGATTGGAATCTACCGATCGAGCAAATCCTCGATCGTATTCAGCACGAAGAGTTCCTCCGGAGGCCTAATCCTTTGCAGCCCGACACCAAGGTCACTGCAGACAAAACAGTTTACTGCGATTTCCATCGCAGTCATGGCCATCCTACCGACAAATGCTATCGATTGAGATACCATCTCGACGATCTACTACGCGAAGGCCATCTCCAAGAGTTCGTCAGGGGCGGACAAGATCAGCGCCGAACCTCTGCAAAGAAAAAAGAGGCTTGTTGGGTCCATCAAATCTCTTCCAATCGATCACCGATCATTGTGCGTGCCAACGTCTTTGGCATTCACGGGTCATTGCACAACCAAGTGCTGACCAGGAAGGAAGTTGATCGACAATTCGACGCATCTTCTACGTTCGCTCTGCAGCGAACAAGGAAGATACCTGGACCGAGAAGCCCGTCAAAGGCTTAGCTTGGCCCTCCATCGTTTTCAATGACGCCGATTTTCAAGGAGTTCATACTCCACATCGAGACCCCCTGGTCCTAAAGCTCATCATCGATGGGAGCACTGTTAATCGCATCCTCATCGATACCAGAAGCTCCATCGATATCATATTCTCAGACTGCTTCAAGCGTCTGGGATACAAATATTCAAGTCTTGAAGTTGTCCCAACGGTGATCACGGGCTTCAACAGTGAGCAGAGCATAACAATGGGCGAATCAAGATTCACCCTTGACCTCAGCCGAGAGACTCGAGTCTCGGTAAGGTTCGCGATCGTCGAAGGAACGTCCAACTATAACATCATCCTCGGTCGACCGTTTCTGCACCAGATCAATGCCATCTCCTCTTCTTATCATTAACTTCTCAAGTTTGCAACTGGGGAGGGTATTGTATGCATCCGAGGAGATCAACAAGCCGGGCGATCTTGCGAAGCGGCTGCTATAAAAATAGATCGCAGAATAAATGTCGCTCCCCCAAAGCGACCCAGAGATAAAGCTGGTCCTTCTTCAAGGTAGCAACCAAAGGAGATCCCACTGTCCGAGCCCCCGCCAGTCGAGTGGGAGGCATCGCCCTTAATCGAAGAGATCATCCCAATCAACATCGGCAGTGGAGATCTCCCTCAAGAAACATTCATCGGTACCGGTCTCAGCGACGCAGAAGCACGAGACATGGTATCCTTCCTTTAATCCAATATTGATGTCTTCGCCTGGTGCTTCGAAGATATGCCTGGGATCAATCCAGATGACGCATGCCATCGGCTCGCAATCAAAGAAGGAGTGAAGCCTGTCAAGCAAAAGCCACGCATAATCCGACCAGAACTACAAGTTGCAGTTCAAGAGGAGATCAGTAAGCTACTCGCAGCAGGCTTCATTCGTGAAGTAGAGTACCCTACTTGGATCTCCAATATAGTTGCTGTCCCAAAGAAAAATGGGAAGGTCAGAGTGTGCATCGACTTCACCAACCTCAATAAGGCTTGTCCCAAAGATCCATTCCCCATGCCAAGAATAGATAGGCTCGTCGATGCCACTGCTGGACACGAGCTCTTATCTTTCATGGATGGATACTCTGGGTACAATCAAATTCCACTACACCCGAATGATCAAGAGAAGACTTGCTTTGTGACTAGCCGAGGTCTTTACTGCTACAGTGTAATGCCCTTCGGCCTTAAAAACACTGGATCTACCTACCAAAGGTTAGTCACCAAGATGTTCGAAGATCGAATCGGGCGCAATGTCGAAGTCTACGTCGACGACCTTCTCACCAAAAGTCACAATCGGAAAAGCCATCTCTCTGATCTGGCAGAGACATTTCAAATCCTCCGAACGTACCGCATGAAGCTCAATCCAGCTAAATGTGCTTTTGGAGTTCAATCGGGCAAGTTCCTAGGTCACCTTGTGACCAGGAGGGGCATCGAAGCCAACCCAGACCAAATTCGAGCTATCCTGGATATGCCATCACCCACAAATCGGAAAGAAGTGCAACGCCTCACTGGAAGATTAGCTGCTCTCAATCGATTTATCTCAAAGTCTTCCGACAAGTGCAAGCCGCTCTTCGACAAACTGCAGAAGGCAGATACCTCTGGGTGGAGTCCAACTTGCGAGCAAGCTTTCCAAGACGTCAAGAGATATCTTGTACGTGCTCCCATCTTAACCGCTCCACTTCCAAAAGAAGACCTCTGGCTCTACCTCGCCGTCACCGATCAAGTGATCAGTGCGGTCCTGGTCAGCAGAAAAGAAGGCATCGAGCATCCAGTCTACTACATCAGCTACACTCTTCTCCCGGCCGAGACTCGCTACTCAAAGACGGAGAAAGTCATACTGGCTTTACTCACCGCATCACATCGTCTCCAACCCTACTTCGTCTCCCACCTGATCACCGTTATCTCAGAACACCCACTCAAAGATATCCTCGATAAAGCAGGTCGAGCAGGTCGAATGACCAAAATGGGTGATCGAGATGAGTGCTCTTGGGATCCAATTCCAATCTCGTACCTCACTCAAGGGGCAGGCAATCGCTGACTTCCTAGCTGACTTCCTAGTTGAAGACCCCATAACTTGGGAAGAAGATATCGAGAGGCGCCTTGAAGATGAAGATGAACCTTCATTCAAACTGGCTGCAAAGACCAATCCTTCTACCTCGACAGCGCGATGGAAACTTTACACTGATGGAGCTTCAAGCACGATCGGTTCAGGAATTGAGATAGTCTTGATATCCCCGAACTTGATCATCTTCAGAAGGCCATTCTCCTTGGATTCAATGCCACCAACAATGAAGCCGAATACGAAGCACTCGTCTCCGGACTCGAAATGGCTGAATCCCTGGGGGTAGATCAACTCACCGTCTACAGCAACTTCTAGCTAATCATAAGACAGATCAACGGGGAGTACACGGTGAGGGAAGAAAGGATGCATCATTATTGGACTCTAGTGCAACATCTTCAACAACGCTTTGTTAACATCGAGTTCATCCAAGTTCCGAGAGCAGAAAATCAAGAAGCAGATGCCTTGGCTAACGCTGCCTCGGTTCTTGGAGATTCACTCGGAGGAAGGCAAATACAAATCGATTACCAAGAAGCACCCAAAAATGCCCCCGAACAACAGATCATCGCCACTACAGAAAGATCTGGGGGTGGGAAACAATTGGCCTCCATCCTTACCACAACAAATGAACTCGAGGATTGGAGACAGTCAATCTTCGACTTCTTCAAACATGGCAGGGCACCCGAAGATCCAATTCAAGCCAGAAGACTTCAAAGAAAACTGTCATGCTAGATCTTTCAGTCATGCTAGATCCAATACTTCAAAGAATACAGTCCTCCCGACAGAGAATATATCAAATACTTTGAAGACAAAAGCAATCGAAGAGGGGGTTAATGAAGAGCTTCGAGTCCATGACCTTGATTTCTCTGAAGAATTACGAGACCAAGCAACCATTCGTGTTGCCAAGTATCAACAGAGGATCAAACGAGCCTACGATCAAAAGGTCCACAAGAGACAGTTCCCGATTGACAGCCTGGTCCTCAGAGCAGTTTTCTACAATACCAAAGAACACAGCAGCGGGAAACTAGCTCCCAACTGGGAAGGTCCATACATTGTCGAATCAATAGGAGGCAAAGGATCTTATAGGCTAATTTTTCCATAAAGAGATAGACTACCACGAGCTTGGAATGCTAGATATCTCAAAATATTCTACCCATGATGTAAATTCCATGATGAATAAAGATTGCTTTCAAATATTCTTCTTCTCAACTCAAGTTCTGGAGCAATTTCAAATTATCTACATTCAAGTTCAAAATTATCTGCATTCAAATTACCAGGTCGTTTAACAAGTTTGGGTGCTTGAATCGCGACTCAACCCCTTACAGGCAGATGTTAAACAGTTTCGGGTTGTGAAACAAAGCAACCTTCAAGTCACTGGGTCAATTTAACAAGTTTGGGAGCTTGCGTTGCGACGTGATCCCTTACGCACAAATGTTAAATAACCTTCAATTGCAATATCGTCTAACAAGTTTGGATGCTTGAGTTGCGACTCAACCCCTCACATACAAATATTAAACGTTTTCAAGTTGTGTTGCAACACAACCTTCAACTTTCAAGTTACTTAACAAGTTTGGGTGATCGAGTTGCGACTCGACCCCTTACAGTCAAGTATTTAAGTACATTCAAACATTCCAAGACCATCCAGAACACAAACATTCAAAAAGATCAATACAAGAGACATGCAATTTCAAACACCAAAAAGATATCTTTATTTCTCAAAAAATTTCTGAGTACATGAGTGAGCTTTTATATGTGAAGAGCTTACAGATACAACAAGAAAGAAAGAGATAGAGTACATTAGGGCTTGGCCATACTTGGAGCGCGCGACCTCTCTCCTTCAGATCCACCACGAGCCTTGCTCACAGCGGACGCCTTCGAAGATTGGATGCCACTAGCGTGAACCTTGAGGGCTTCTACCGCTTTCTCTGTCGTTGACCTGAAGCTCTCGCATTTAGCACGTGTATGCTCTAGCTCCTTAGTGAAGGCCTCCTCCTTGGCAGCTAGAGCAGTTTCCTTAGCAGCGAGAGCAGCTTCCTTAGCAGCGAGTTGGCTCTTTAACTCCTGTAACTCCACAGATCGGTCGTGGGCCAGTATCTATCCTGAAGAATCTGTTCTTCAGTTCTTCGAGCTCATGACCTCGAGCATTGTAGTTCTCAAGCCATCTCTTTCTCTCTATTTTCTCCTTGCGGAGAGCTTCCTTATTCGCAGAAAGGGCCTCCTTCTTGGCAGTCAGAAGTTCCTTCAGCTTGGTCTTCTCCTCGTTCGCGGACTCCAGTTCAGCCGTCAAGCGAGAGACCTCAGCTGAAGCCCCCTGCTCTCCGACTCTCCTGAAGAGCCTCGTAGCGAGCTTCAGGACAGCTGAAATCTGCAAACAAACAAGAAGAGTTAGAAACATTTCTGAAGATACAACTCAAAAATCAAATCAAGCTGATGCACTTACCACTACTTCAAGGCTGTTGTAGGCCTCATCAATCGTGGCGTCTGGAAGATTGCAGAGCTTCCGGATTACTGGCGTTGGGTGGTTGATATCAACCTCACCCAAGTTTTTGAGCATCTGAGCAATGCCAACAGGAGTATCTGCAATCAAGGCAAAAGCTCAAAGAGTTGGAATATTTCAAACATCAAAAGCAATACAGTCAAGACGGAAAGGTAGCGAGGATATACCCGTGGCATCGGCTCGAGACACTTCGACCTTGCCCTTTCCCCGGTCGGAGCTCTTACCCCTGGGGGTCGACCTCTCCATGGCAGGGGATGCTTCTGGTGGAGGTTGGGGAGTCCCCGCCTCCACACGGCTCCCCCCTCCATTTGAACGGGGGAAGGGACACCCTGAGGAGGAGTGATCTCCCCTTCTTTATGCTGCCCACCGGACTGCTCGAGCTTAACCATAAGGGCAGTCGCTTCCTCCGCCACTTGAGCAGCCGAAGGACGGAGCGAGGGTAGAGGTTGCTCAACCTCCAAACCCCCGCTCGTCGAAGCACCCTCGAGGCGAAGGATGCTTGGGGGTATTTGGTCGAGGGGCGTGGGGTTGCTTGCAACCCCATCACTCCCCGAGAACTTGATCTTCAAGTGCGTTGGGTGCTTCAACTCTTCAAAATGGTAGGTGGGCAACACCTTCTGGCCGTCGCCCACCGCATCCATCACCTCTTCCATGCGACGGGCCATAGCCTCGTCGATGGGAATGGGTTGCGATTCCTCATCGCCCCCACTATTGCCTCCATCTCCTCCGCCTCCGCCTCCTTCTCCATCATCTCCATCTCCATCTCTTGCTCCTTCGCCGCCATCGCCCCCAACTCCTCCCTCGTCGCCATCATCATCGTCATTGTCATCATCATCATCTTCTTCTTCTTCATCTCCTTTTTCTTCTTCTTCCTCTTCTTCTTCTTCTCCTCCCTTTTCTTCTTCTTCTTCTTCCTTCTTCTCTTCCTCCTCCTTCTCCTCCTCCTTGAGGACCCTCCTCTTCTTCACTTGACCCCTGCGGGTCACCACCAACTTCTCCTCTGTGTGCAAACGGCGCCTTGCTCCATATGCTTTCTTCTCGACCGGGATTTTTCTGATAATTTTGCCCGATTGAGGATCCTCCTCGTAATCAGAGTACAAAACCTTGTTGTCTTCATACTGGGCCTGCAGTCGGTGGAGGAGGTTGGTGTTGCCGTGCCGGACCGGGCAGTTCGAGAACTGCTTCCACTATCGCGTGCCACAGGTCAACTCCAAGAAGAGGTTGTCGATGGCCCCGACCCGCTCCGACGTCCACGCGAAGGCTCCTCCCGCGCAGTATATGTCCACCTCTTTATGGACCTGAGAGTGTGGAGTCTCAGGCACAGAGAGGGGAGTCCAAGCATCGAAAACCGAGATCGGCCAATCAGTGTAGAGCTTGTCAGATGCGACGGTGTCGATAATCGGGCGGAGGGCGGACACGCCAGTCAAGTTAAAAAATGGGCTATCCTTCCTTGAAGCCCACTTGTAGTGGTAGAAGAAATAGCCCAATTCGATCCTTGCTTCTTCGCCCTCGGGGATGCTGGAGTAGCATGCCCTAAGCTCCTCCTGGAAATCAGATTCCACGCAGCAGAAGGCGTAGATGATCCTCCATGCGTTTCCAAAAATCTGTCTCGAGCAAAGCCCTGAAGTGTTTAGCAGCCTCGCGGCGAACGGCAGCAGTGGGAGACGCAGTCCGCAATTCAACTGACCAATGGTGACTATTGTCCCCATCACCTGCTCCTTGCTGGCGATCGGTGTGAAGACCGTCCGCTTATCAATCCCAAAAGCAGACTGAACTCCTGAGAGTGCCGATCGGGTCTTCCCCTCTGTGAAACAGGCTAGCAGGTTATGCCACTTCGCCCTCTTCACGTCTGTGAGCTTCCCGCCGGTGTTGTACTCATAGGCAGGCTCCTCCGTCAGCGACATCAAGGGCGGCTTTGCCCTTGCCCCGACCTTTCTGAACGGGCGAAACCTCAGCCCTCTCCTTCCCTTTTCTCTTCGTGGGGACCACGTTCATCTTCTTCTTGTTGCCGGATGATGCCATTCGACCGATCGGGAGAACGCAGAGAATAGAAAATTCGAGAGCAAAGAGTTCTGGAGTTTGAAAAATTTCTGGAAGCGCGAGGCAAAAATGAGATCCAGAAAAGGCTTGTAAACCCCGGAGAAATGGGCGCGCTAATCGAAGAGACAAGTGGCATCATCAGGTCAAATCCCGTGTTTTCAAAAGGGACACGTGGTGTCCATCTGTAGCAAGCGCTCTTCCAGGCAAACCATTGGAGCCAGACGAAACGTCAAAACCACCTGAACCGCCGGTCCAGGCGAACCGCCGGTTCAGAAAAAGTACTAGTCTATGTGAACCACCGGCTCAAACAGAATAATTATCCTCGATCGCAGTTCGAAGACTTTACCCGTTCGACAAGCAGAAGATCGGGTAATTTACCAGAGGATCGGGCAGAATACAGGCTCTTTTGCCCGATCACTTCAACCTCGACCGGTTGAAATTAACCGATCGGTCAACTTTGACCGATCGGTCAAGTTCGACCGATCGATCGAATTTCTACTGGATCGGGCAAAAACTTAGTTTTTTGCCTGATCACTTCGACCTCGACCGGTTGAACTTAACCGATCGGTCAACTTTGACCGATCGGTTAAGTTCGACCGATCGGTCGAAATTCTACTGGATCGGGCAAAAAACTTAGTTTTTTGCCCGATCACTTCGACCTCGATCGGTTGAACTTAACCGATCGGTCAACTTTGACCAATCAGTCAAGTTCGACCGATCGGTCGAATTTCTACTGGATCGGGGAAAAAACTTAGTTTTTTGCCCGATCACTTCGACCTCGACCGGTTGAACTTAACTGATCGATCAACTTTGACCGATCGGTCAAGTTCGACCTATCGATCGAATTTCTACTGGATCGGGCAAAAAACTTAGTTTTTTGCCCGATCACTTCGACCTCGACCGGTTGAACTTAACCAATCGGTCAACTTTGACCGATCGGTCAAGTTCGACCGATCGGTCAAGTTCTACTAGATCGGGCAAAAAACTTAGTTATTTGCCTGATCACTTCGACATCGACCGGTTGAACTTAACCGATCGGTCAAGTTCGACCGATCGGTCGAATTTCTACTGGATCGGGCAAAAAACTTAGTTTTTTGCCCGATAACTTCGACCTCGACCGGTTGAACTTAACCGATCGGTCAACTTTGACCGATCGATCGAATTTCTACTGGATCAGGCAAAAAACTTAGTTTTTTGCCCGATCACTTCGACCTCGACCAGTTGAACTTAACCGATCAGTCAACTTTGATCGATCGGTCAAGTTCGATCGATCGGTCGAATTTTTACTGGATCGGGCAAAAAACTTAGTTTTTTGCCCGATCACTTCGACCTCGACCGGCTGAACTTACCGATCGGTCAACTTTGATCGATCGGTCAACTTTGACCGATCGGTCAGAATTGACCGATCAGTACATCAATGCCGACACTCAACAAAATTTCTTACATGCATGACAGGGTGTTGTTAGTTTTGCACCAGGAATCTAAGCCAGCCAAGATGATCTCTAGCTAACTTGGAGGGGGTAACTGTGGGTGTAAATTTTGGCGAGAAGTCTGCAAACAGCGGGACCCACCGGCCCTACCCGGTGGGCCCATAGAGACTTCCACGGGACCCACCGGCCCTGCCCGGTGGGCCCACAGAGACTTCCACGAGACCCACCGGCCCTGCCCGGTGGGCCCACAGAGACTTCCGTGGGACCCACCGGCCCTGCCCGGTGGGCCCATACAGACTTCCGCAGGACCCACCGGCCCTTCCCGGTGGGCCTATAGAGACTTCCGTGGGACCCACCGGCCCTGCCTGGGGAATCCCCGGAGACGATGGCGGGACCCACCAGCCCTACCTAGAGAATCCCCAGATACGACAGCAAAAACCGCCATTTACCCCCGGATCCCTTTCAAGGAAATCCTATAAATAGCAGAGCCTTCAGAAGTAAAAGGGATCTAGATCCAGATCTAAATCCAGAGAGAAGATCAGTGCCATCATCTGATATCTGATTTCAAAAACCAGAGCTCTAGAATTCCAGCTTTCCATCCTCTAACTCTCCTCGATCTTCTTCTTGTCTCTGAAGAGATCGGAGATACTTTAGTAACGCTCGGCCTGTCAAGGTTACTTCGAGCCACGTGATAGTGAATTCGGGTTGCTCCCTATAGCACGGAGACGTAGGCTTCGACTAAACTCCGAGATCACATCTTGTGTCAATACTCTCTCTTTTTGCATATCTAAAGAGATAACTCAAAGTCACTAAGGCACCAGCCTTCAAACATACCTTCTAACCAATAGATCGACCAACGATCTCCTACTCGACTTCAATTGACTGGTGAGGTGAAGTCTTCGGATCGGCACGAAGATTTTTCCCCCACATTTTCCTCTTCTGCTTATGTTGTGCAAGACAGGTCAGAGGATTGAGCTAGACTGTAGAGAGGGAGGACTTTACCAACTGGACCATCTTTATGTTTCCTCTATTTCTATTGCGTCAGCCATGTCAGTCATCTCTGATGCCAACTTGTGGTACAGAAAGTTAGATCATTTATCTAGTGATCAACTGAAAAGTATTTTTCGTCTGGGCGCTTTAGGTCGTGTGTCCTTTTCCCCCCTCTCTGTCTATACAGGTTGCAGATTGGCAAAGCATTTGACTCTACCATTTTCGACTAGTGCTTTCCAATTTGTTGCCCCTTTTGATTTAGTATATTATGATATTTGAGGTCCTGCTCCGGTTGTTTTCTTTTTTGGTTTTTTATATTATATGAGTTTTATCAACGACTACTCCAGATGCACCTGGGTCTATCTCACGTGTCGTCGCTCTGAGATTTCCCACATCTAGAAGAAATAATTCACCGCCATGTTCCATACTCAGTTTGGTCGGTATATCAAGACTTTTCGGTCTGACTGTGGCCAAGAGTACCTCTCCTCTAAGATGCGTAAGATCCTTCAGACTCACATCACTATTCACCAACAGTTGTGCCCCCATAACCATGAACAGAATGGAGTAGCCGAGCGCAAGCATGCCATGTCCTTGAGACAACGTGTGCTCTACTTCTCTTTGCTTCTGTTCTACATTCATACTGGGTTGAGGCTATTCTGACCGTCGTTCACCTTATCAACATCACTACATCCTCCACCCACTCCGGTGTTACCTTGTACGAGTGACTTTACTCCATATCTCCCCGACTACTCCCGTCTTCGTACTTTTGGGTGCACGTGTTTCATCATTTTTCTTCCACATGAGCACACAAAACTCTCTACTAGATCTGTTAGGATGTTCACTTGGGCCTTAGTCAGGCGCACAAGGATTATCGGTGCTACAATCCCTTGGCTCGCCGGATCCGTGTTTCTCGTCATGCTTCTTTGTTGAGGATGTCCCGTACTTTTCGATCGAGTTTCGGGATCCTCCCTCACCGCCTGCATCACCCTCCATGCCTCCACCACCGCTCACCATCCCCCTTCTACCTCCGTATTCTGCTCCTATACCCATTGTTGTGCCTTTTCCGGTTGAGCCTCCAACTCCCTCACCACATCCATCTTCCCCTCCCCAGTCTATCCTGCTATCTCCACTACCATCCCCTGTCACGTGTGTCTACGTTCGTCAGTCTGCAGCTCCTTCCCCTGAGTCGGTTCCTATTGGTACTCTGTCGCCTACTGCTGTTGCTCCCTCCTTTCTAGTCGTGGATCCTGCTACTATTTGGCGTTACCCTGTGCGTGAACATCACCCTCCTGACAGATATGACTACTCTCCAGATAGGTTTGGCTACTCTGCCTTTACCTCTGACGCTTTTGACTCCTCTGACTACTCTGTTGTTGCCTCCTACTCCCTGTCTTACCAAGCTTTTCTTACTGCCCTTCACACCCAATGGGATCCCTAGTAGTACCATAAGGCATCTTTACACCCAGAATGATGGCAGGCCATGTCAGTAGAGCTTGAGGCTTTTCAGCAGACCCAGACTTGGGATCTGGTTCCTTATCCCTCTGACTCTGACGTGGTGCATGTTAGTTGCAAGTGGATCTTCAAGGTCAAGACTCGATCTGACGATTCTATTGAGTGACACAAGGCCTGCCTCGTAGCTCGTGACTTCTTCCAAGAGTATGGGATTGACTACGAAGAGACGTTTGCTCTAGTTGCTCGGATGACTACTGTACATACCCTCTTAGCTGTGGAAGCTGCTCAAGGGTAGCCTCTCCATCAGATGGATGTGACCAATGTGTTCCTTCATGGTGATCTCTTTGAGGAGGTATACATGGCTCCTCTACCGGGCGTTATTGTTCCACCGGGGCACATCTGCCGTCTGTGTCGGGCTATCTACTGGCTCAAATAGGCATCTCATGCCTAGTTTGAGCGATTCCACAGTGCAGTTCTAGCAGCTGGGTTTGTCGAGAGACACTTTGGCTATTCTCAGTTCACCCACTCCTCTAGTCAGGGTATTGTTGTTTTGCTTCTGTATGTGGATAATATGATCATCATTGGGGATGACAGTGCTACCATAGCGTCATCTCTAGAGTCAGTTTGAGATGAGGATCTGGGGCCTCTTCGATACTTTCTTAGCCTTGAGATTGCCCGGTCAACCCGTGGATTATTGATCTCCCAACAGAAGTACATCTGTGATATTTTTGTCGAGGCTGTTCTTACTAACTCTCATACTGCTGACATGCCCATGAAGCTCAACACTGAAACTCATTTCTTTAGATAGTGAGCCTTTCCATAATATCTTTCGATACCAGTGGCTGGTTGGGATGATCGTTTATCTCACCATGACTAGGCCAAACATTGTCCATGCCGTTGGCATTGTCAGCCAGTTCGTTCAGGCTCCTCGTTCTGTTTAATATGCAGCTGTTCTTCGGATTAATTGATATCTCTGGGGCACCATCACTCATTCGCTGCTTTTTCCCTTCACCTCTTCATTGGTACTACGTGCTTACTCCAATGCAAATTGGGTTGGAGATGTTGCTACCCACCGCTCTACCACCAGCTACTGTGTGTTCCTTGGCAACTCTTTGATTTCTTGGCACAGTAAGAAACAAGAGTCTATTGCTCGTTCCAGTACTGAAGCCGAATACAGGGCTATGTCTTCCACTACTGCAGAGATTGCCTGGCTTCGTCGCCTTCTCCTTGACCTGGGTGTTGTGATATCCGAGCCCACATCTCTCTTCTGTGACAACCAGAGTGCTATTCAGATTGCAAGCAACCCAGTCTTCCACGTGCGGACAAAACATATAGAGGTAGATTGTCATTATGTTCGTCAGAAATTTCTTGTTCACACCATCTCCCTGCCATTCGTTCCCTCGACAAAGTAGACTGCTGACTTCCTCACGAAACCTCTTATCATTTCTCGTTTCTGACATTTTATTTGAAAACTCTTGGTTTGATCCACCGTGAGTTTGAGGGGGAATATTAATGTATAATAGATACGGGTCGTTTCATGTACAGTTGGGTCTGGTTCGCTATGTAATACGGTGTACATATATTAGGCTTAGACCCTAAATGAAGACTATTCTTATTCTCTCCAAACCCTAGTCGTCTTCTCCTAACATTGGCAATCGCTCCCTCAACAAGAAAACCCTATTTGCCTTAGGACTTCTCCTCCTCTCAAGAAATTCGTTGAAATCTCACATATAATCCTCCCAGTGCCTAAAACACCCTTTATATACACAGGGTTACACAATTTTATAGAAAACTTGCCCTCATGTTTCTCGGTGAAAGATCTGTGCATTCTTCTCGATCCATGTGGTCCAAAAACAGTCTCGATGCGCATCTATCCATATCCCGGTGTTTGTTGTTTCTCATAATTGAAGTGGTCAATGCCGGCTAAGATCTAACATTACGTTGTTTCGTATTATGGTGGTAGCAATGTTGCTCGAGCGCAACATCTGTCGCCCCTCCAAAAATCAAACGAATCAAAAGGCCTATCATTCCTGGATCGAATTGTTTCTTGCACGACTCTACCGAGAGCGAAATGTTCAATGCAATTAACCCTAGTGGTTCACTTATTAATGGATGAATGAGGTTAAACCCAAATGCAAAAGGACTCTCTCTCTCTCTCTCTCTCTCTCTCTCTCTCTCTCTCTCTCTCTCTCTCTCTCTCTCTCTCTCTCTCTCTCCCCCCCCACCCCCCAAACCCATTGTGGTCCCAAAGGAGGCATATTGTGCCCCCTCCTTTGCTTCAAAGGATCTCAAGTCACTCGACTATCATTGCCATCATATCTTAGCATTTCCTTTGGCTTTGCTATCTAGTATCAAAGCATATCTTCAACTACAAGGACAACCCCCCTACTTTCTTAAACCCCCATCACATAAGGAAGGTAAATGTTTTGTTTGGTAGTAGAAAGCAGTGCATGATGACAAGGAGACTAGTTGGATCATAGGCTGAGGAAAAGGACACCTTGTCACACAGCCCAGTCAATGGAAGGAAAGGGCAGTGGGAGGATGATCCTTTGGAGGTACACAACATCAGAATGATTAGGACCACATGATTTAGAGGCGGCCCCATGCTTTATGATTTCTTTTTTCCTTTCCAACTAATGGGGGACCATCCAATGATGCCCAACTTGGAAGAGAAGTGCTGATAGATTAGAAACATCATATATATTATTGGACAAAGAACAAAAGGATGAGGAAAGGCATCAAGAAACTCATTCTTCAATTTCTATTAGTAATTAATTTTCCATCAATATGATGTATCACTCAATATTCTTTAAAAAAAAATGATGTATGACTTAAGAACAGCAACATTCCTCAATCAGCAGCAGTCTCAGTAGGCCTTTGGGATACTTTAAAACAGAGTACCCCCAACATAGAGTAGTAAGTATATACAACCCAGAAGAATTTCTCAAAAAAAATTAAAAAAATCGAACGAAAAAGAAAATAAGAGGACAAGCATCGCATTTATCTGTTTTTTTTTGTTCATTGAAAGGGGAGGTCACAATCGGACCTCCAGAAGGCGCCATAGGCCGGCGCAAACCGATAACCGCCACACTGACAGGGAGAATAAAGAGGATCAAATCCTCACAATCACCAAACCACTACGGACGTAGATGCCACACCAGCGAACTTACAACAAAGAGCACACTGCTCGAAAACACAGAAGAGTGAACAAAACCTACAACGAGGAGATCGAGGCAGGCTCGACGCCAAGAAGGAGTCACCTCCAACCACCCCTGACCATTCGAAGCCACAACTAACCGAGCTAAGCAGAAGCCACCGTACCGTTGAGGCTGGGAGCCACCAAAGACGAGCCGAGGCGAGATCCGATGGACCTACACAAAGTCCTCAACATCGATCAGATCGAACTGCCGCACCATGCGGAATATGGATCCACCTGACCCGAGGGAAGCTGGAGTTGGAGCCGAAAGGGGCGAATCCAAAATCTCAAAACAACAAAAACAGGGGAGGAGGGGGATTTACACACCATCGAAGCCCCTGTCTACATGGGGAAGGAAGGGGTAACTGATCCGACCCCGAGCCATATCTCACCAAAGTCCTAGCCTCCCTGGTGCCGCCATTGGCGACTGAGAAGGCGAGGGGGAGGAGATCGCCGGAACCCTAACCCTAGGGGAAGAGGGGAAAAGGCTCCCCGTTGTTCTTTGCGTTTATTTGTTATTATGAATGTGAAGTTAGTAAGGATCTAGGACCTACCTCTTCACAATGGGCAATAACTTTGATACATCAATTGAATGATCTACGGGAGTGTTTGTATTCAAAGCAGTAAAGTGAAGTGAATTTAATTGAAGTTTTAAAAATCTTTGCTCTAAGTCAGAAGAGGAGAAAGATTTTTAAAATTTCACTCAAATGCGCTTCACCTCACTTCACTGCTATGAATAGATGTATACGAGAACTGCTAGAGAAATGAAAGCCAAGAGGTCCTAGCTCCTTCTGACTCGTTTTGGGATTTGAAATCCTACAATCTAGGGTGGAAGAGATGGGGGGTGTAACAGAGGTTGTGCGTGTTGTTAGGGTGTGTCGAGTTTGGGACCCGATTCACCAAAGCGGGGCATGGAGGGTGAGGGCGATCTCTAATCCCTCTTGGGCGGTGATCAATTTTTGCAATGAGCATTGACGATCGAGTCACGTGCGGAGCAGGAGGTAGATACGGTGGACCACCGTGTGGTTGAGGTTGGCCCAATCATTTTGGCACCTGGTGGGTCGGCTATCATGCAAGGTGGTCCTATAGAGGCATGTGGGCAAACTTCCTTTGCATATATGCATGTGGTGAAGACATTGGGTCCTGTTGAGTTTGTAGCTTTTGCTGCGGGGTGGGTGCTGCTGCTGTCTCTTTGGCTTCGTCTAGGAGCAACAAGAAGGATGCCGACTCATCGAGTCAGTGGGAGGGCTCTCAAGATGTTCTGGTGGCTGGTGGCCGCTCATCCTCGAGGTGCTTCCATTGCGGGAAGCGAGGCCATAGAGTTATGGGATGCTCTTATGGTAGTCTAGGCCATAAATTGGTGCGGTGTCGGGCCAATCGTCATGGTGACAGAGCCTTTGAAAGATGGGAGAGAAGGCGTAAGTTGCGAGTAGTTACAACAATAGCGACATGGAGGGATTTCTCCGCCAGCCTCCAAACTTGGAGCTGGAGGTTCGACTTCTTCGATGGGTTGATTTGCTTTATGGAGAAGTTGGGCTCTTAGCCGAAAGATCCTAATGTGGCAATGGAGGAGGAGAAGATCAATTGGGGGGGGGGGGGGGGGGGGTGTAAAGGATCAGTGGACTTAGAATGGGCAGGGCTTTACTTTTTCACTCATTGAGTGTGAGACTTGTTTCAAGTGAATGGTTGATGTAGAGCTGCTCCTTTGACCCTCTTCTGGTAACTTCAGAATCTGATAGTCATGTGGAGCTGGCACAACAGAACGGTTGGTTTTAAATTCTCCCACCGGGGGGCATTCGTCACTTCTCTATTTGGTGGCCCAGTTGGTCCAATACGGAGAGGTTTCGGTACATGCGCCAATTGATCCGAGGTCATGCTCGTCGCCTTTCCCATCAGGATTTCCCGTGTTAATTTCTTATCAAGAGGTGGTGGTGTCGATGTTTAGGTTGGTGCCTGCAGCGGGGGAATCCATCGGGTTGGCGGATATAGTGGATGGAGTTTCGAGTGGTGTAGCATGAATTCTACGATGCATCGAGAGTTTACCATACTTGGTGCATCTTTGAAGCCATGCATCGGAGGAAGATCAGGGTAGCGACCAACAGCTTCTTCTGCTTTGCTCTCTACCAGAGGAGGTTCTAAGATGGTTAGGTGAGGATTGTAGATTCTTTTCAGTTGGAGGGAGATTTTGGGGTTATGTTTTGTGAATTTGTGGAAGCTCTATGCCAGTTGGAGCATAAGCGAGCGCTTGGTGGAATATGATCCAGCTGGTTTTGTGGTGTGGTTGATTGGGGTACCAGTTGTTTTTATGTGGTTGTTATTTTGAATTAACGTGGGTTGGGAGCATCAGACAAGCGACTGTCATTGAGGACATTGGTGCAGCTGAATCGGATCGACTTGTTGTGCCTACAGGAGACTAAGTTGGTTATCTTCGACCAATGGTTGCTATGGGATCTTGGGGCGGGTCAGCTGGACTCCTGAGTAGCAAGGAACTTGATCAGCACTGTTGGTGGGATTGTGATTTGTTGGGATGGAACTTGGAGCAAGGTGGATGCAATGATTGGTTAGTTCTCTATCTCTGTGACTCTGAGGGATGTTCGTGGAGTGACCATCTATGTCTCTTCGGTGTACAACATGATAATCAGTCTCTCAGGCAAGCTTTCTAGGCTGAGCTTGAGGTGGCACATGTTATTTCTTTTTATCCCTTGGGCAGTGGGGGTGACTTCAACTGCACTCGGTTCTAGGCGAAAGGTAGGGCGGCTCAACATGTGGTAGGGACTTGATCGAGTTTGCCAGTTTTGTTCGTCGTTATTGGTTGATCGATCTACTGCTCTTGGGATAGAGGTTTACATGGTTGAATCGTTGTGAGAATGAGACCTTCACTTGACTGGACAAGTTCCTCATTTTGGCGAAATGGGATGGGCCTTCCTGGTTTGCTCCCAATAAGCCCTGCCCTCGGTGACCTCGGATCACTCACCCATCCTTCTGGACACCGTTACAGTACAGGATGCCCCCCGGTGTTTCTGGTTTGTGGTTTTGTGGCTTACTCGGGAGGATCTGTCAGGTTTGGTGTCGGGGTGGTGGACGGAGGCACCTTATCTCTTCGGGAAGATGTATATATGGATCGTAAACTTCGGTTCCTCCGCTAGAGAAGTGGGCTCTGCTGCTAGCAGATAAGGAGTCTTTAATGCAAATGTGCGAGGAGTTTTAGAGGATTCTAGTTGTTGAGGAGATCATGTGGCAACAACGTTTTAAGGGAGCACTGGATTCGAGAGGTGGATGCAAACACTAGCTATTTTCATTATTTGGTTAATAGTAGATGAAGGTGGAATGTTATGGGGAATTGGTGATTGATGGTTTTACTCTTTTTGACTCGAGGAGTATAGTGGCAGCAGTCTCGTTGACTTTCAAGGCTACTTTTTTTTGCGATGGGTATGCTGTCGGTGGATCTTCGTCTAAACTGATTGGGTCTTAGGTGCCTTCTAGTTGGTAGTCCGGTGTTGCGCACTTTGCTACGGAGGAGGTGGCGAGGGCAATGGCGGGCATGCATGCAAACAGGGCTCTAGTGTCGGACAACTTCTCGATTCTTTTCCTCCAAAAGTTTTATCCCTGTGTGCAGGAGGATGTTCATCACCTTGTAATCATGTTTGCTAACGACATTTCAAGGTTATGCATGATCAACTTTTTGTGGTATCTAAAGGAGAAGATCGGGATCTATTATACACGTACAACCTATGTGTACTATGGTTTATCCTCACAATCAATATGGGACTAAACATGCAACAGCTAAACAAAGTTCATTTGTAGATGATTAAAGTAAAGAAAAATAAAATAAAGTAATCATTGGGCTCTAGTCGTCTAACCAAAGAGACAATGTTGTACCATCCTTTATTGTCGTCACCGACGACCTCAAAAATCTGGTGCATGTGCGGTGATGTCCCTATTATCTTTTTATGATGTATTATAAAACGATGAGCCCGAGTCAATCAATAGTAGATCGTTATTGGTGGCCAAAGAATGTATTAATGCTTTAGACGAATCATTATCATATGTATGGTTGACAAAATCTTTGCTCATCTTCGTATTGTTCTCCTCTAACCTCTTTGCTAACTTGCAATGTCTTTTGAAGTGTCATTTCTTTCCAAAGTTCCAGCATCCTTTACCTTTTTTTGTGGGTGTCTGGATCTCAACCTAGCGTTCCAATGTCGTCCACCTTTCTTCGCCGATCTGCCTCCTTTATTTATATTCAATGCATTCCCAGATGTCTCTAGCTACAGAAGATCTTGAAGATTTCCTTCATGCTTCTTTGCCTAGAAAAATGCCCACAACATCGTCAAGCTTTAACTTTTCCGAACCTGAGGAATTGCTCACCACCATCACCATTGTAGTTCTCCTAGCTATCTAACAATCCCAAGAGAATCAGCAGGACCCTACTTTTATCATCAAAGCTGATCCAACATATTTCAATTGTGTCGTGATTGTGTTGAACTCATTGAGGTATTGTACCATGCTTCCACCATCCTATATCTTCATGTTGAATAACCTCTTCATGACTTTATTAGATGCTAGGGGTTTCTCAAAGACCTTCGACAACAATGCCATCAATTATGTCGTTATATTCTTATATTGAACGCCACCCGTGAGGATAGGGATAACCGAATTGTGCCCACCGCTTTCCACTTGCATTCGGTCATATTCTTTGGTTTCTTCGATTTTTCTGTAAGAGGAAGATATAAATGCTTATGATAAAGATAATCCTCTATTTGCATCTTTCATAGTCCAAAGTTTATTCCATTGAACGTCTTGATTCTCGTATTTTCTTCTTCCTCCATTTCTTTCAATCAAAACCTTGACACTCTGATACAACTTCTTATGGACCGCACTGATAGATCCCACAGATATATGATGATTGTATTCCTCGACGAAAGGTCACTTAGCTAAAATGAACAATCAATCGCTAGACAATCCAAACCACACAAGGAATACACAATAGAAGAAACAATATGCAAACACAAATCACACCAAAAGAAAGAGACATGGAGATTTACCTAGGTTCGACAATGATGCCTATGTCCTTCCTTCATGCCCAATTTCACTAAGCTTCAAACAGTGGAGCAAATTACCCGATTATAAGAGTATCACCTCTTTACTCTCAAGTCCTCAAGGTTCTTCCCAAATCCTAATCTGGAGAACAATAACCTCTCTTCATATGTTAACATCTCTCACAATCCTTTATATATCTTAGGGTTACAATAGCTTAAAGTCCCAAAACTAGAATATATAGAATTCCTGAAACAGTCAAACCGATCGATCGGTTTAGTCTTGCTGATCGGTCGGTTTGGCACGACCCTGGGCAATCATCGCCGTGAATAAGTTTAATCGATTTGACAAGATCCGATATGTCTTCCAATAGACCATGTTTCCTATATCTTGGATCGATCGGTCGGTTTAGACCTGTTGACTGATCAGTTGAAATGTTTCTGCAGCTCTTCTTTTTTTGGGTTATAAGCTTTAGACTTTGGGTTTCCTGTGGCTCCTTGCACTCAGGATCCACACATAACAAGCTTGGGTGTCAAGTAATTAATTGCAAAAGGAAATCCTATAAACAAAAAGATTATTGGAACATGAGCTACAAAACCCAAATAAAAACATTAAGTCAACAAGAAATAACGTACAAACATACATAAAATTAAAGGAGTTTAAGAGAAAAGTTAACACATATATAAAAGAGCATTGGTGGCACGTCTCTCATCTAGCAGGCCACCCTTTTTATAATATTATTCAATCAATAACCATTTACATCAATATCCTTGTGGATAATTACAGCTGATACGAAAGGATCAAAACTGATTCTAGTTATCAAGATGTTCTTATCACAACCGAAACCGATCCTTATCAGTCCCCCTCAAGATGATCGTCGGAACAGATGAGAAGCTTGTCCCGTAGCAGCTTGAAACGACTTTGAGGTAGGTGTTTAGTGAATATATCAGCAAGTTGATCGATAGTAAATATATGACGAACCTCAAGTTATTTTAGAAGGACCTTTGCACGTATGAAATGATAATCCACTACAATGTGCTTAGTGAGGGCATGGAAAACAGGATTAGAGGCCAAGGCAATGGCTGAGATATTGTCACACCAGATAATAGGAGGAGCTCGCACCAGAATATGTAAATCACAGAGCAACATCACCAACCGAGTAACCTCCGCAGCAGCAGTAGCAAGGCTTCAATACTCAGATTCAGTAGAAGAGTGAGCTATCGTGTCTTGTTTCTTTGCAGACCAGGAGACCACATTATTGCCAAGCATCAAACATAGGCTAGTAGTAGAGCGACAATCAGATATGTTCCCAGCCCACTCAGCATCCGAATAAGCCTAGAGAAGAAGAGGACCAGAAGAAAATTGAAGGCCATGAGAAATAGTTACCTTGACATGGCGTAATGTTCGCTTGAGATCCGCGAAATGACTGTTTGTAGGAGCATGCATATGTTGGCAGACGAAGTTGACTACAAATGAGATATCCGGTCTAGTAATGGTAAGGTATTGGAGCTTGCCCGCAAGACTCCGATAGAGAGTGGGATCACCCAAAGGATTATTAAGCAAAGATAATAAGCCTTTCATGGATGGGGTCGGAGACATATATGGCTTGCAATTAGTCATGGCTGACCGAGCGAGAAGATCCACAACATACTGTCGTTGATGCAGAAGAAGGCCCTTAGCATTTCGAGAGATCTCAATGCCAAGGAAATGATACAGATAACCCAAATTCTTCAATTCAAACTGGGACTGCATCTGAAGAAGAAGCTGAGTGATGTATTATACAAATAACGAGCGGTCATTCTTGCTCATACAAAATCTCTATTGGAGGAGGTAGTTGGAGAAGCGATCAAACCACGCATGAGGGGCTTGTTTGAGAGGAAGAGGAAGTTGGCATACTGTCTTCCCGAATTAGAAGAAAAAAAGAGAGAGGAAAAGTTGAAGAGGTGAAGGTAGATGTAGATCTAATCTCTTTACTACCAAGGCTCTGATACCATAAAGGGAAGGGGAAAAGTTAACGCAGAGATAGAAGAGAATTGGTGGCACGTCTCTCATCTAGCAGACCACCCTTTTTATATTATTATTCAATCAATAACCATTTACATCAATATCCTTGTGGATAATTACAGCTGATAAGCAAAGATCAAAACTAATTCTAGATATCATGATGTTCTTATTATAACCAAAACCGATCTTTATCAAAAACCAGTTCCCACATTGAGAACTCCAATGGGAATCCTTGATAAAACTCACAAACTTTGGGGTGTTTGGCATCATTCCGAAATAATCTATTTTCATTCCGAATTCCATGATTTGAAAATAACGGCCGGTAATTATTCCGGTGGAATGAAGGACTTGGGAACTAAAAAATATCACTCTGGCTGTGTTTATGCCAACCGGAACGTTAGACCATCAAATTGCATTAGAAATAGTAATTGATGGTAATAACCTCTTCTGGAAGAGGATTACGAGGAACAACTGTTCAACATACCAAACACCTCCTTAGGCATCATTCTGGAACAATATACTATCATTCCGAATTCCATGATTTGAAAATAACAGCTGGACATTGTTCCGGTGGAATGAATGACTTGGGAACTAAAAAATATCACTCTTGTTGTTTATATGCCAACTGGAATGCTAGACCATCAAATTGCATTAGAAATAGTAATTGACGATAATAACCTCTTCTGGAAGAGGATTAAGGGGAACATGTGTTTTTTCTAAAAATAAAAAAGGGGAACAGGTGTTCCACATACCAAACACCCCCTTAAGCAACACAAACCCCCAAATCAAGTTTCTATCCCCCCAAATCAAGTTATGAATCTGCACAAAAACAGAAAGATATAGTATAATATAAATCACAAAATAAAAAATTCCCCAAAATAGGACATGCCCAACCAAAACTGCAAATCAAACATGGCAACAGAGTCGATCTATTGCAACCCAACTCCTCATAAGCTGGGAAACCTCTGAAAAATAAAACGGTTTTATTACACTTTGCCCCCCTGGAGTTTAGCTCAAAAACACTTAAACCCTCTAAAGTTTAGATTGTTCTAGGGGTACAACTTGGGGGGGTTGGACGAGAGGTCGAGTGGTGTAGCAGGAATTCTACGATGCATCGAGAGTTTACCATACTTGGTGCATCTTTGAAGACATGCCTCGGAGGAAGATCAGGGTAGCGACCAACAGCTTCTTTTGCTTTGCTCTCTACAAGGGGAGGTTCTAAGATGGTTAGGTGAGGATTGTAGATTCTTTTCAGTTGGAGGGAGATTTTGGGGTTATGTGTCGTGAATTTGTGGAAGCTCTATGCCAGTTGGAGCATAAGCGAGCGCTTGGTGGAATATGATCCAACTGGTTTTGTGGTGTGGTTGATTGGGGTACCAGTTATTTTTATGTGGTTGTTATTTTGAATTAACGTGGGTTGGGAGCATCAGACAAGCGACTGTCATTGAGGACATTGGTGCAGCTGAATCGGATCGACTTGTTGTGTCTACAGGAGACTAAGTTGGTTATCTTCGACCAATGGTTGCTATGGGATCTTGGGGCGGGTCAGCTGGACTCCTGAGTAGCAAGGAACTTGATCAGCACTGTTGGTGGGATTGTGATTTGTTGGGATGGAACTTGGAGCAAGGTGGATGCAATGGTTGGTCAGTTCTCTATCTCTGTGACTCTGAGGGATGTTCGTGGAGTGACCATCTATGTCTCTTCGGTGTACAACATGACAATCAGTCTCTCAGGCTAGCTTTCTAGGCTGAGCTTGAGGTGGCACATGTTATTTCTGTTTATCCCTTGGGCAGTGGGGGTGACTTCAACTGCACTCGGTTCTAGACGAAAAGGTAGGGCGGCTCAACATGTGGTAGGGACTTGATCGAGTTTGCCAGTTTTGTTCGTGGTTATTGGTTGATAGATCTACCGCTCTTGGGATAGAGGTTTACATGGTTGAATTGTTGTGAGAATGAGACCTTCACTTGACTGGACAAGTTCCTCATGTTGGCGAAATGGGATGGGCCTTCCTGGTTTGCTCCCAATAGGCCTTGCCCTCGGTGACCTCGGATCACTCACCCATCATTCTGGACCGTTACAGTGCAGGATGCCCCCCGGTGTAAAATAGCTTGAGGTTTTGTGGCTTACTCGGGAGGATCTGTCAGGTTTGGTGTCGGGGTGGTAGACGGAGGCACCTTATCTCTTCGGGAAGATGTATATATTGATCGTAAACTTCGGTTCCTCCATTAGAGAAGTGGGCCCTGCTACTAGCAGATAAGGAGTCTTTAATGCAAATGTGCGAGGAGTTTTAGAGGATTCTAGTTGTTGAGGAGATCATGTGGCAACAACGTTTAAGGGAGCACTGACTTCGAGAGGTGGATGCGAACACTAGCTATTTTCATTATTTGGTTAATAGTAGCTGAAGGTGGAATGTATATGGGGAATTGGTGATTGATGGTTTTACTCTTTTTGACTCGAGGAGTATAGTGGCAGCAGTCTTATTGACTTTCAAGGCTACTTTTTTTGCGATGGGTATGCTGTCGGTGGGTCTTTGTCTAAACTGGTTGGGTCTTAGGTGCCTTCTAGTTGGTAGTCCGGTTGCGCACTTTGCTACGGAGGAGGTGGCGAGGGCAATGGCGGGCATGCATGCAAACAAGGCTCTAGTGCCGGACAACTTCTCGATTCTTTTCCTCCAAAAGTTTTGTCCCTGTGTGCAGGAGGATGTTCATCACCTTGTAATCGTGTTTGCTAACGGCAATTCAAGGTTATGCATGATCAACTTTTTGTGGTATCTAAAGGAGAATATCGGGATCTATTATACACGTACAACCTATGTGTACTATGGTTTATCCTCACAATCAATATGGGACTAAACATGCAACAACTAAACAAAATTCATATGTAGATGATTAAAGTAAAGAAAAATAAAATAAAGTAATCATTGGGCTTTAGTCGCCTAACCAAAGAGACAATGTTGTACCATCCTTTAATGTCGTCACCGACGACCTCAAAAATCTGGTGCATGTGCGGTGATGTCCCCATTATCTTTTTATGATGTATTATAAAACGATGAGCCCGAATCAATCAATAGTAGCTTGTTATTGGTGGCCAAAGAATGTATTAATGCTTTAGACAAATCAATATCATATGTATGGTTGACTAAATCTTTGCTCATCTTCGTATTGTTCTCCTCTAACCTCTTTGCTAACTTGCAATGTCTTTTGAAGTGTCATTTCTTTCCAAAGTTTCAACATCCTTTACCTTTTTTTGTGGGTGTCTGGATCTCAACCTAGCGTGCCAATGTCGTCCACCTTTCTTCGCCGATCTGCCTCCTTTATTTATATTCAATGCATTCCCAGATGTCTCTAGCTACAGAAGATCTTGAAGATTTCCTTCATGCTTCGTTGCCTAGAAAAATGCCCACAATATCGTCAAGCTTCAACTTTTTCTGAACCTGAGAAATTGCTCACCACCATCACCATTTTAGTTTTCCTAGCTATCTAACAATCCTAAGAGAATCAGCAGGACCCTACTTTTATCATCAACGCTAATCCAACATATTTCAATTGTGTCGTGATTGTGTTGAACTCATTGAGTTATTGTACCATGCTTCCACCATCCTATATCTTCTTGTTGAATAACCTCTTCATGACTTTATTAGATGCTAGGGGTTTCTCATAGACCTTCGACAACAATGCCATCAATTATGTCGTCGTATTCTTATATTGAATGCCACCCGGGATAGGGATAACCGAATTGTGCCCACCGCTTTTCACTTGCATTCGGTCATATTCTTTGGTTTCTTCGATTTTCCTCTAAGAGGAAGATATAAATCCTTATGATAAAGATAATTCTCTATTTGCATCTTCCATAGTCCAAAGTTTATTCCATTGAACTTCTCGATTCTCGTATTTTCTTTTTCCTCCATTTCTTTCAATCAAAACCTTGACACTCTGATACAACTTCTTATGGACCGCACTGATAGATCCCACAGATATATGTGATTGTATTCCTCGAAGAAAGGTCACTTAACTAGAACGAACGGTAAATCGCTAGATAATCCAAACCACACAAGGAATGCACAATAGAAGAAACAATGTGCAAACACAAATCACACCAAAAGAAAGAGACATGGAGATTTACCTAGGTCCGACAATGATGCCTACGTCCTTCCTTCATGACCAATTTCACTAAGCTTCAAACAGTGGAGCAAATTACCCAATTAGAAGTGTATCACCTCTTTACTCTCAAGTCCTCAAGGTTCTTCCCAAATCCTAATATGGAGAACAATAACCTCTCTTTATATGTTAACATCTCTCACAATCCTTTATATATCTTAAGGTTACAATAGCTTAAAGTCCCAAAACTAGAATATATAGAATTCCTGAAACAATCAAACCGATCGATCGGTTTAGTCTTGCCGATCGGTCAGTTTGGCACGACCCTGGGCAATCATCGCCGTGAGTAATTTTAATTGATTTGACAAGATCCGATCGGTCTTCCAATAGACCAACGTTTCCTATATTCTGGATCGATCGGTCGGTTTAGACCTGTCGACTAATCAGTCGAAATGTTTTTGCATTTCTTCTTTTTTTGGGTTATAAGCTTTAGACTTTGGGTTTCCTGTGGCTCCTTGCACTCAGGATCCACACATAACAAGCTTGGGTGTCAAGTAATTAATTGCAAAAGGAAATCCTATAAACAAAAAG
This sequence comes from Chamaelirium japonicum, assembly GCA_947650365.1. Taxonomy (NCBI): domain Eukaryota; kingdom Viridiplantae; phylum Streptophyta; class Magnoliopsida; order Liliales; family Melanthiaceae; genus Chamaelirium; species Chamaelirium japonicum. The sequence goes on from CANTAL010000013.1 coordinate 53,528, forward strand.
ATTATAGGAACATGAGCTACAAAACCCAAATAAAAACATTAAGTCAACAAGAAATAACATACAAACATACATAAAATTAAAAGAGCATTGGTGGCACGTCTCTCATCTAGCAGGCCACCCATTTTATAATATTATTCAATCAATAACCATTTACATCAATATCCTTATGGATAATTACAGCTGATGCGAAAGGATCAAAACTGATTCTAGTTATCAAGATGTTCTTATCACAACCGAAACCGATCCTTATCAGTCCCCCTCAAGACGATCGTCGGAACAGACGAGAAGGTTGTCCCGTAGCAGCTTGAAACGACTTTGAGGTAGGTGTTTAGTGAAGATATCAGCAAGTTGATCGATAGTAAATATATGGCGAACCTCAAGCTATTTTAGAAGGACCTTTGCACGTATGAAATGATAATCCACTACAATGAGCTTAGTGAGGGCATGGAAAACGGGATTAGAGGCCAAGACAATGGTTGAGATATTGCCACACAAGATAATAGGAGGAGCTCGCACCAGAATATGTAAATCACGGAGCAACATCACCAACCGAGTAACCTCCGCAGCAACAGTAGCAAGGCTTCAATACTCAGATTCAGTAGAAGAGTGAGCTACCGTGGCTTGTTTCTTTGCAGATCAGGAGACCACATTATTGCCAAGCATCAAACATAGGCTCGTAGTAGAGCGACAATCAGATTTGTTCCTAGCCCACTCAGCATCCGAATAAGCCTAGAGAAGAAGAGGACCAGAAGAAAATTGAAGGCCATGATAAATATTTACTTTGACATAGCGTAATGTTTGCTTGAGATCCACGAAATGACCGTTTGTAGGAGCATGCATATGTTGGCAGACGAAGTTGACTACAAATGAGATATCCGGTCTAGTAATGGTAAGGTATTAGAGCTTGCCCGCAAGACTCCGATATAGAGTGGGATCACCCAAAGGATCATTAAGCAAAGATAATAAGCCTTTCATGGATGGAGTCGGAGACATGTATGGCTTGCAATTAGTCATGGCTGACCGAGCGAGAAGATCCACAACATACTATCGTTGATGCAGAAGAAGGCCCTTAGCATTTAGAGAGACTTCAATGCCAAGGAAATGATGCAGATAACCCAATTTCTTCAATTCAAACTGGGACTGCATCTAAAGAAGAAGCTGAGTGATGTATTATACAAATAACGAGTGGTCATTCTTGCTCATACAAAATCCCTATTGGAGGAGGTAGTTGGAGAAGCGATCAAACCACGCATGAGGTGCTTGTTTGAGAGGAAGAGGAAGTTGACATACTATCTTCCCGAATTAGAAGAAAAAAAAGGAGAGGAAAAGTTGAAGAAGTGAAGGTAGATGTAGATCTAATATCTTTACTACCAAGGCTCTGATACCATAAAGGGTAAGGGAAAAGTTAACACAGAGATAAAAGAGAATTGGTGGCACGTCTCTCATCTAGCAGGCCACCCTTTTTATAATATTATTCAATCAATAACCATTTATATCAATATCCTTGTGGATAATTACAGCTCATATGCAAGGATCAAAACTGATTCTAGTTATCATGATGTTCTTATCACAACCGAAACCGATCTTTATCAAAAACCAGTTCCCACATTGAGAACTCCAATGGGAATCCCTGATAAAACTCACAAACTTCGGGGTGTTTGTCATCATTTCGAAATAATCTATTTTCATTCCGAATTCCATGATTTGAAAATAATGGCCGATAATTATGGACTTGGGAACTAAAAAATATCACTCTGGCTGTGTTTATGCCAACCGGAACGTTAGACCATCAAATTGCATTAGAAATAGTAATTGATGGTAATAACCTCTTCTGGAAGAGGATTAAGAGGAACAATTGTTCAACATACCAAACACCTCCTTAGGCATCATTCTGGAACAATATATTATCATTCCGAATTTCATGATTTGAAAATAACGGCTGGACATTGTTCCGGTGGAATGAATGACTTGGGAACTAAAAAATATCACTCTGGTTGTTTCTATGCCAACTGGAACGCTAGACCATCAAATTGCATTAGAAATAGTAATTGACGATAATAACCTCTTCTGGAAGAGGATTAAGGGGAACAAGTGTTTTTTCTAAAAATAAAAAAGGGGAACAGGTGTTCCACATACCAAACACCCCTTAAGCAAGACAAACCCCCAAATCAAGTTTCTATCCCCTCAAATCAAGTTATGAATCTGCACAAAAACAGAAAGATATAGCATAATATAAATCACAAAATAAAAAATTCCCCAAAATAGGACAAGTCTAACGAAAACTGCAAATCAAACATGGCAACAAAGTCGATCTATTGCAACCCAACTCCTCATAAGCTGGGAAACTTTTGAAAAATAAAACAGTTTTATTACACTTTGCCGCTCCCTGAAGTTTAGCTCAAAAACACTTAAACCTCTAAAGTTTAGATTGTTCTAGGGGTACAACTTGGGGGGGTTGGACGAGAGGTCTGGCAACCCGACACAACCCGAACCTGAGTACTCATATATATCTACGAGTGTGATATATAGGTAACAATCAAAACCATTACGAGTACTCATAGGTTGAGAAGTCGCAGTCACAGTCAACCGTTTCACCCAGTCCCATATTATTTATTTGCTTCTTGCTTATCAAATAAACACATTATCTAATGATCTAGTAAATTGAATGGATATTAATGCAAAAAAAAGTTGTATGGTAGTGTCAGCAAGTATAATTTTCTTTTTAGATTTTGATCTTCTAAGGTTAAAATTTTAAACAATAAGTATACCCGAACCTGCACAACCCGACCCGTCCTACCAACTTGGGTTAAAACCCGAGCCTAATCAGAGCATATAAATTTTTTTTTGGGTTGGGCAAGGGCTGAGTATCTCGAGTTGGGTTGGGTTGGGTTGGGGGTTTTAGTACTTGCGTTGGGCTTGGGTTGACCTTTAACTTGACCCAACCCGCTCGAGTTGCAGACCTAGGTGGTTCGACCTTGACCCCTATCTGAACGAGAACGTTTTTGTTCCAACCTCCTTTGGAACATCATGACAAAATGACCAAAAACCCTCGAAATGGACCAATGAGAGGGCCGTGAATGTTCCAACCTCTTTAAGGAGGTTGGAACAAAATCGTTCTCTATCTGAACACAACTAAATTGAAGGGCAAAATGTAGTTTTTTAACTATAGGGGGGGATTAAGTGTTTTTGAGCTAAACTTCAGGGTGGCAAATGTAATTTACCCTAAATAAAAATAGGAATGGGTCAATTGGCTCGGGAATTAATAATAAATTGATAAAGTTAAGAATTACTTTTATAACGTGGCTGTAGTTTAGTGGTTAGAATTCTACGTTGTGGCCGTAGAGACCTGGGCTCGAATCCCAGCAGCCACAGTTACTTTTTTTCTATTTTTTTGATAAAACCAGCCACCGGCCACCGCAGCGACGGGAATATAACACGGCCTCCGGCCACCGCAGCGACGGGAATATAACACGGCCCGACGGTCCGCCGGCCTCTAGAGCTAACCCAAAACATGCATCAAGCTCTGGTCAGCATTTCTCAACTCTCCCTCTCCCTCTCTCTCTCTCTCTCTCTCTCTCTCTCTCTCTCTTGCTTGGTTTCTCCAAATCGTTGTTCATCAAAGCGTTTTTGCTTCAGGGTTTTTGTATCTCACAAACTAAATCCCGTGAACCACCGCCGCCGGCCTTCTACCGCTCCATCTACTCAGAGGTAACTCCCACTGCCACACCCCTCCACTGCTACATTTTTAATCCGTCTATGTTCATATTTTTCATTTTTTTAAAAAAAAATCCCATTTTCCGCTGGCCCATGAAATACCCATTTCCTCTCCCGCCCACCGCCCACCGCCCACCGCCCACCGCTGCCCATCATTGTGCTTAGATTTGTAAAAAGCCCCAGTAGAAGCGGGCAACGATGATCGTCATTGGTTTTTACTTCACACCCAGAAGTCCACCATCATTGTACTCAGATTTGTTAAGCTGCCTTTGGTGATGTGTTGTAAAACTAGGAGTGTTAGGGTGAAATTGAGTGGACTAGAGGAAGTGTAAAAGTTGCACCAATTGAGGAAAAATTGATGGAGAATAGATTTAGACGGTATGAGTGTGACAAAGATGAGGATGCTGAGATAGACGCACGAAAAAAATTAAGAGGATAGAGTGGGGAATGAATATATTAGAAGAAGTGTAGGAGTGGGACCAATTAACGACAAGATAATGGAGGGCATATTAATATGTTTTGGGCATATGCCACAAAGGTGGCCCCTGATAAGGAGAGGGTTTCAGATTATTATGGAAGGTCCAAGGAGGAGTGGAAGCCCTAACATAACATTAAAGGAAGTTAGAAAAGACATGGAAAAACCTTCATTGCCAACAAATGTCTCCCTAAACAATATGAACGGCGATGAAGGATTCATAAAGTGCCCAAATAGATGGGACATGTCTTGATGGTTGTGGTTATGGTAAATCCTATTTTTAGGATATTAAGGTGGAAAGGTTTCTACTGGAAACTTCATCCCTATTTTTTAGAAATCTTGAGTCTATCTTATAGCTAGATCTTAAGTCTTACGAAAGTAGGATATTATAGATCCTTTTTTATATAGAAATTTCATGGGGAAACTTTCTGACGTCAAAACAAGGGTCTGTTCAACCCATTTGATGAAAGAACATTTTGGCATAGTATTATATATTAGTATATCCACAAGAAACCATGAACATACTTATATTGTAAGTCATGGCTCTCCATTTATCTCAATTGACTAGTAATCATGAAAACATAAAAAATATTATAAATTATGTTAGTCTCTATAAATATAGTGGATGCATTTTATAGATGTCCCAAAATTATTACAACTAAAACGGGGTAGATAAAATGTAGTTTTAATGAAAGTAGTGATGATAATAATGTGCTAAATGCAATTTTAATGGAAGTAGTGGTAAAAACGTGTTATTAAAAATTGAGGGCAAAAAAATACAACAATACGATTGTCTTCTGAATCTTATACAAAAAATGAACATATTGATGCGGATATATTAAATACAATTATGATAGGTTGGATGAAGGGGAGAAGAGCTTGAAGGGTGTTGCTATGTGATCGACGTATCCCTTTAAGAAAGATAAAAAGTTACATGACAATAATAAGGCCTACAATGTTATATGGATCAAAATAGCGGGCCATAAAGAGGGATTATGCATACAAGATGATTGCAGCTGAGATGAGGATGTTGAAGTGGATGTGTGGTATACGAGGAGGGATAAGGTGGGGATGAATGAGTACGAGGAAGTGTATGATTTGCACTCATTGAGGACAAGATTATAGAAAACAAACTAAGGTGGTGTGGGCATGTACAACGGAGCAAAAGTAGCCTTGATTAGGAGAGGATCTTTGATTATTGTAGATTGGCCGAGAAAGAGGGGAATACCCAAAATAACATTATTGAAATTTGTTTGATAAGATGTTGAGTGGCTGGCACAACAACATGGATAACCCATTTGTTGTTGAAACATGGGATGCAATCTGCAACACATTCTTGATGCATATATTGAAGAACAATAATCATGTATGATTCGGCTCCCCTTTTCGTACGTTGAAGGATCCCGTGTCTTTTAAGGGCACAACTTCTCATTTCCTATTGCTACTCAAATCCTTGGGCCATGGGTTGGACCAATCAAAAAACTCTCCCTCCAGACTATGGGCATGAAAACCAAAACATGACCCCTTACTTTGAGTCCATAGCGGCTAACTCTGTAGATTACTCCCCTGGCTTTGGACTGTTGCACTACCTATGGATGAACTTGGCTTTGGTCACCTGCTCTATCCAGCTCCAATACCAATTGTTGCAAAAGAAAAGTCGGAGCACTGATGAGTCACAGAAGCATCAAACCAATGACCCAGAGAGCATAACAAATATCTTTAACATGGTTCCCACAAAACTGGGATACATCCATGCAAGCTAGTCCAACTGGAATCTTCCACTATCAGAAATACGATCACAAAAACAAAATCACCTCTAGATAATACTAGAAGAAGACTACAACATGACATAAACTATTCGAGGGATAAACATCTCTCCAACAAGAGACAACCTAAAATGCAAACATTTCTTGTCACATCTCTCTTAGCAAGGTGCCTTAGTCAAGCTTGTACATTCCTGACCAACTCTTTGTCGCCAACAAATGCTGCAAATAAGTTTTCTGCCTTGTGGTAGTTCAGGGCTAAATGTTTGTATTAGTCTCGCAAAGTCTACCGGTGATATCGACCTAGGTAACATTGTAAATCCTCGTACTAACATCTCGTATATGTACCCGATCATCTTTAGAATACGATTTGTTTAAACATTCTCCAGTTGTTCAACTTGCTAGCAGCATCATATCATCAGTTATTTCTTACCTCTTCGATGTTCTGTAAAGTTGCAGTTTTATTCCGGGCTGACTGAGTAGTTACGACTGTTGATTGTTACTTCATTGTGGCTTCTTGTCTACTTATGTCTTGAAAAAATCAGAAGGCAGTATTTTAGTTTCTTGCTATAGCTTGGATGTGCTGATGGAGTTTTTATGATTGTCGATTGTTACTTCATTGTGGCTTCTCGTCTACTTATTTCTTGAAAAAATCAAAAGGCAATATTTTAGTTTATTGCTATATCATGGATGTTGAATGATTTCTCGACTTGTAAACAATTTTCATGATTATTTAGCATTGTCTTCTTGTCATATGTTTGGTTATATTCCTATTTAACTGTACTTTAGTAGTATTGTACGACTAGATTGTTCTATCTGTCTTGATAATATAGTTATGAATATCCTTAGGATAAGCAACTTTGTTGAAAAAGGCAGGCTCTAATATACATTCTTCAATATTACTCATTCATCAACCTGACATAGTAAATCCACCATACATATACTGAATTTATATTATGTGCTCAGATAGAAGAGGTTGGATGGGAACATCTATTGAAATCAGAGGAAGACCTATCCTCTCTCAGCTTCCGCATTCTGTAAGTTGAGCTTAATTTTTCCTTTTCTATTAAATATCCATCATAGTAGCAAATTATATAAGATTGAGATCAACTCACTATTCTTAATCTTGATTTGAGTGATAACAAAAAAATTTAGTTGAATGAACATCATCATTATCCAAGTCTTATCCCGTTAAGATTGGATCAATTACGAACACAACCCTAGGGGAAAACACTTTAGCAAGAGGCTCACAAGAATTTTTTGATCAGCTGTAAACCTGTGTCAACCGTCTAAGATTGGTGCTAGAACCTAACCAAGGCAACTTGGGAAGAGTGGGGCTTACCAAGAAACCTAAAAGCCAATTGACAGGTAGGGAGATCTAGCTTATTGATTATGCTATTTATGCTCATCTTACCAGGTAGTCCCATAGACGAGGAAAGATTTAGCTGAAGAGGGTAGAAACATTCCCATAGTTGAACGAACATGTGACTTAAAATTTTGTTGTATGATGCTGGGCAATTGTAGGCAGAGTGTTTTGGTAGATACAGATGAATGTATATTAGCTCATGGTTTTGGTTGTACACTTGTACTGTGATGAGATGCTACCAATTAAGATCACATTGTGAGCAGTTGTTCAAAAACTTATTGGCGAAGAAAATAGTGCAGAATTAGGTGATTGATTCATTTAGTTTAGCTGTTGAAAGTTATCATGAATGATATGCTTGCCATACTAAAAGTGGAGATTATTATCACAAGGTGAATTGTACTAAATGCTCCAATATGCCACATCATATTCACTTATATCTATTATATTCATGCCTCCATCTAGTCTTAACTGTTAAGTCAAGGATATTAACTGTTAGTATGTGTCTTACCATATGATACAGTAGGTAACATACTACAAAGTTATCGTAACGGCGGGTGCATATAACATCATAATGTTTCAGAATATCATAATGTATCAGAATATCATAACGTATCAGAATATCATAATGTATGATGTATCAGAAGATGAGCTATGTTACATATCAGCCCAGTTCAATAGCCTGTAGGGCTAAACACATGTCCATCCGGATTCTGGACTACACGTCAAAGTTGATTCTACTTGTCTATGTTATGTGTAACTTAATCCAATATAATTTGGTGTTAGTTTGGGATTGAGACATTTTTAAGCTGCGTAATTCATCAACAACGTGTGTATTATATGACTTAATATGCTGCATGGAAGGATCAAAGTTCTTGTTTCATTATTTTCAACAAGTAGTCTTCTCCCTGAGAAGCAATGGAAGGTAGCCCAGATGCATTACAAATCTTTAACAATTCTGTGTCTTTTTTGTACCGGTGCATACCATGCCAGTACAGTACAATATGTGTACCGACCCTAGGCTAGAATTGCAAGATACATGATACTTGAATCCTTGGTGGAAGTACATATTGGGAAAATTAATCAATTAATCTTTGGTGGAAGTAAATATTGGAAAATTAAGCTGTGACATATATGATCAAAAGAGCTACAAAATTTGGCTCCTGTGATCGACACCTGCATCACAATAGCTTCGTTGTCCATCCAGTTCACCTCTTACTTATGTGGGGTATTAGGCCATTTTTGTATGTTACAATTGTCTAATCTTTAGTTTGGTCTTTTCATTCCCTTGTAAAATTATAACTGTATATGCCTTGAAACCTTGATACATGAATTGAATGAATGTTTGCCATTGACAACACCGAAGGAAGTGTGTCTGCCTGCTCGCTGAGAGCACTGAAATTTTATCCAATCTAGGAAAGTTGCAAGGCTATGTTATTTATACATGGGCACCAACTTCAGTTATGTTGGTGATATTCAATTTAGCCTAGTCAATATGATGGCCTCCATGGAATGGATCCACATAGTTCTTGTTAGTAGTCATTGTTGTTACTACTATTGGTATTATCAATTTTTTTGAATATAATCACTGTCTTTTTTATAATTTTAGCAAACCGCCTATATCACTATTCCCATCGACTCTATTAATCCTTTAATTTGCAAGTAAGCTATCTTTTAAATGGTGAAAATGCACTTTCCACCCGAGGAGTGGGATAGCAACCATGGCATTAGGTGTTTGGAGCCCAGGAAAAAACTGAATAAAATATATTCCTGCTTGAATGTTCGTAGAACTTCAAGAGTTGCACCAATCTTCTAACTCATTTATAACATTCCAGTGTCATTAATTGCATACTTTCATTGTTCTTCATTAGCTTTGGTTGTTTTTAGGAAACTCAGTGGCTTTGGTTTGTTTTCTTAGAGATAAGAAAGGAAGAACGCATATCTTGGAGATATCATTGCCTCAAAACTACCCAGAATGTCCTCCTTCGATTGCTGCGGTAGCTTCACCTTTTCTTGTTTACTTTGAAGTTATTTCTAATAATATCACCACATATTGGTTTATTACTATCTTGGACTATATTCCAGTGTCAACCATACCACTAAAATTGAGCTCTCTTTTACAATCTTGGTAATTGTATGCTGTGTTTTCTTTTGATGAGAGTGTGATTTATGATATCACTGCTTAAACCATTTTTTAAAGATGCTATGGTATTTTTTTGTATTTGATTATGTATGTGCAACCACTGCACTACCGTCTCCAATAAGAGTTAATCTCATGCATATATCACATTATTGAACTAGGCGACTTACCTGCTCGACATCTGAATCCATATTCTTGTTTTGAATATTCATTGCACTGCATTGTCATTTCCTACGGCTTACTATTTTCCACACCTTATGTCATGATTATATATATGGGGAGTCCAATCTTGATAGATGTTGTGATTTAAAGTCTCCTACTATTGTATACGATTATCCTCTTTGAACCCTAATATAGCACATTCAATCTAAGTTGTGCTTTGTGCTTGCTGTCCTGCAGACCATACACCACCAAAACAATCCCTTATAAAGAAAAATAATAATTAAAGGGGAGGGAGGGGAGGGGGGGTGAGAGATATAGATGCCTTATTGATATAGGAACAAGAAAAAAACGTATAGAGTAGGAAGATCATTGAGAAAGAGTAATTCAAAGGAAGAAAAGGGGGAGCCCTTTAGGTAGGGACTGACTGGTAAAAGGTTTGTGCAATAAGGTTCACTCATATATGTAGGCCTAAAGAGGTATAAGTAAGCCTCAATAACATGGACCATGTCATCTACTGATCTCTGGTTTTCCATCATGGAAAAATACAATGTTTATGAATGAACTTGATCCTCATCACTAGAAAAGCGGTCAGAATGATTAAAAGTAAACAATAGGAAGCCTATCGCCAAGTTCAATGGGAACCTGGGTTTTGCAATCTCACAAGGATGCACAAATGATTCAGTGAAATAGATATTAGCTGAAATTGAATTTGTAGAAGAATTATTGAGCATTGAAAGGATTATGTGAGTCTTTGCCTGTGTGGTATAAATCTAGGCTTATAGGTGTTTTAGGAAGATTAGATTTATGAGCATGAACTAGTATGGGTGGAGAAATTTAGGATAGCAACTAGCCATGAGACCTTCAATATTTGAAATATAGATATAGAATGCTAACTTGTTTATATGAAAAATGAAGTCCTTGGGAAAAACAAAGGTAAACCAAAACCTTGGTCCATCTATCAGCTGTAGCCTGTAAGTTTTGTATGTCCTACTTCGCTATTGTTTTTTCTCCTAAGACAAGTCCTTTGTAATGTGAAATGTTTTCCCTTTAACTGCATCCACCAACTCCTTTTTAATAGCCCCATCCATTTGACGCTTCAACCTGAATTCTAGGCTCCCAATCTGTTATTTTTAAAGCACATATTTGTCATCTTGAAATCATATGCCACTCTGCATCTAAAGCACTGATTTAGTATCATATAGCCCATAGTTTGAGATATTTTGTCCATCGAAATCAAACCTATTAAAATTTCTTTCCTTATACATATTCTGTCCATCCATGACCAAAATGGTATTTTGTTTCTTACCTCTCCTATCCATACCCCGACCTTTCTCCTTTGGACTCCGAGTAAAGCAGTCCCAACTTATGTGGTGCGTGTTAAGACCCAAACTATTAGGCTTACTCCCAACCGTTTTTTAGAAGAGTGGTAATTAGTAAACTAATTTTAATTTTAGCATGTTTGGTGGATTCAAAAAGGTTATTTTTCTCTTGGTTTTTTTTATTCTGAAAGTTGTTTTACATGTGTCATGGTTGGTTATATTCTCCATCATATCAACGTTATGATTGGACTCAAATGGTAGATATAGCTCCACTACCTATGCTCTGCTCTCCTCAATGTTTGTCTTTAGAGCCTAATCGATGCTTAGTTTTTCGTGCTGAACCTGATTCCCAATCCAAACCACCCATTTGAATGAGTTTTCTGCTTCCTCTCTCTCTCTCTCTCTCTCTCTCTCTCTCTCTCTCTCTCTCTCTCTTTCTCTGCGTTAAAACCAGAATATACATACATACATGTTAACATATATATTTATTATATTATAATAAGGGACTAGGCATGCGACTCAGATATATAACATAAGATAAAAGATATATTTCGGCTGTCAAACCATATGCACAAAAACGAGTGCTATTCACTCTAATAATTTTATTAAGGACTTAATTTGAAATTTGAATCTCCCTTTGCTAATTGAGGAAGACATTTAACTCTCTCCCATATACGCACACCAATTAACTCCCTCCAACCCATATGTACGCAAATTAACTCCCCCCGACCAATATATGAATGATAGTTAATTCCTTCCTTCACATATATGTACGATAATTAACTCCATCCCACCCATATATGCACCATAATTAATAAGGGAGACTGTTTGCGGCTGTGATATAAGTGGGGTGATAAAAAAATCTCACAGCCCTCCGATCTACTGGTTGCATTAGTGCGATTCACCTATTGAGTAGAGAGAGAAAGGAAATGGCTCATGAAAAAATGACACCTAGCCCTTTGATGTAATAGTTTAATGAGTTTGATTCACCTAGTGGAGAGGTCCGGGGGTCCCACTGAACATTCATAGAGGAGTAAAAAGAGGCATATTTCGAGAGAGAATCCCACTCGGTAGTCGTGTCTCTCTTCCGGTAAATAAACCCCCACTTCCAAAAAAAACATTAAATGCCTAAAGAAGAGTATGATTCACACGACAGCGGCAATGGCCATTAGAGGCGGCAGAGGAGCGTCGCCGAAAGCGGCCGTGGCTACTGGAGGCGACAGTGTGCTGACAGGCACACGAGCATTATATATATATATATATATATAAGGATCAACAGCCAACACTTTTGGTGCCACACTGGTGCCAACACATCAATAGAGGTTCTTAGAGGTTTTGAAATTTGCTGAAACTTTGTGAGGATAATCACCTTCCAATAGGTAGCAAGTCTACAAAAAATTAGAATATTCTAAAATTTCTAGGTGCGTCAAATGTGAAGAGCTTTATCGACCGTCCATGTTAACCGTTAATTTGAAAATGATCATTTGACGCACGTAGACGTTTTAGAATGATCTAATTTTTTGTTGCTATGCTATCTATAGGAAGGTAATCATCCTCATGGACCTCACCAAATTTCAGCAAATTTTGAAACCTCTATGGATGTGTTGGCACCGATGTTGGCACCAAAATGTTGGTTGCAGATCACGACCCATATATATATATATATATATATATATATATATATATATATATATATATATATATATATATATATATATATATATATATATATATATATATATATATATATATATATATATATATATATATATATATATGAGAGAGAGAGAGAGAGAGGAATGTTACAGTGAGCAGTGAGCTGCTGGAGGAGAAAGTGAGCTACGCTCATTTTGATTCCCCTAAAAGGTTTAGAATTTGATGAAATTTGGTGAGGGTGTTGTCTTGGGTAAGATGATCATCCTCACCAATTTTCATAAAATTCCAAAACTTCTAGGGTCATCAAATGATAGAAGCAAAATTAACAGTGATTGCGGACGGTAGATAAACCTTCTACTAGTTGATGACCCTAGAAGTTTTGGAATTTGATGAAAATTGGCGAAGATGATCATCTTACCCTAGACAACACCCTCACCAAATTTCATCAAATTCTAAAACTTCTAGGGGGATCAAAGTGAGAGCAGCTCACTTTCTCCTCCGGCAGCTCACAACTCACTGTAACATCCCCCTCTCTCTCTGTCTATATATATATATATATATATATATATATATATATATATATATATATATATATATATATATATATATATATATATATATATATATATATATATATATATATATATATATATATATATATATATATATATATATATAGGGGAGGGATACTCTTACTCATATAGTTACTTATGATCCGGGCCGTCCATTAGAAATCTGACGTACGGTTCGGATTAGATGGGGAGTTAAAGCAATGATGTCCGCATTAAATGCCCGTATTACAAGCCCGCATTTAATGCGGACACCATTGCTTTAACTCCCCATCTAATCCGAACCGTACGTCGGGGATCTAATGGACGGCCCAGATCATATGAGTAAGAGGCCATGAGTAAGAGTATCCCTCCCCATATATATATATATATATATATATATATATATATATATATATATATATATATATATATATATATATATATATATATATATATATAGATAGATAGAGAGAGAGAGAGAGAGAGAGAGAGAGAGAGAGAGAAGTAATCAGCCCATTCGTGTTTAGGGTCTCAAGGAAATTTAACTCCACCAGTTGATGCAACTCCCCCCCCCCCCCCCCCAAAATAAAATAAAAAAAACCACCCACCAAATAGGATGAAGTGTGTTGTATGTTCCTTCTCATAACAGGCATGGATCTAGTCCCGCCCTCGACATTGTTCATTTGTTTCCCAGTTTAATAGTTGTCTGTAACTGTAATGGCCATGGGTTTTCATAGAATGGGAGTTGAAATGCAAATTCCAAAACAATTGTAGTTGTCTTATTATCCTCAGTTTTAATATTGAACAGTGAGCTGAGACTTTTTTGTTCATTATTTCATGAAGAAATTCATATATTCTAAATAGAAACATAATGAACATTCTATTGTTTATTCAGATGGAAAATGTAACATCTGCCCCAAACACACAAGCTATTGTCCGCTTTACCCGTGCCCGCACAAGGACTTCCCAGGAGGTCACCCATCCTAGTACTATCGCCCGAGCATGCTTAACTACAGAGTTCTTATGGCATCCATAGCGGTGCATGGGCAAAGCGAACAATATCTTATATGTTTGGGGCGGATGTTATAGAAAAATCTTTAAAATATGATGTTTCTCAACCGTATCTATTGTTTTTTCCTCTAGGATGTGCCTTACGTCTGTGAGTTAGAGTGGTCAAAAAACGCGAAATTGAAAGATGTTATGCAACAATTCAGTGAGGTACGTGTAGCAGTTATTTCCAATGCTACATCATTCTGCTAGCCGTTCTACTATATCAAACCCCAAAAATTATGGTGCTGGTCTTATTTCATGATTAATATTTTGCAACCAAACACAGCATCTGCAGAAGTTGCAGGAATTTTGGTCTACCTTGGATGACATTGACAAGGCTTTATGGGTTGTGGATCCAAAACAGCCATCTCATGCGACGACATATCGGCAAATTGGCATCGGTGACGCTTTTCACCACACATTTACTTAAGTAACATGTCACAATAGTTAGCGTATGTTTTTGTGGAAATTTATTGGGTATGTGTATTTGTATAGGAAATGACTGCTCTCTTTTGCTATCTATTGATGCTCGTAAACCAAGGTCTTTACCAGAGTAGGTTTATGGTTTAAAAATGATAGCAGTTTCTCATGTATATACTAATATCCTTGTACACTAACCTCCAAGGGTTTTCCAGGTGCCGTTTTTTTGGTCCAGATTCAATCATAAACACAATGAGAAAGAAATGGAAGAAAAATGGCAGAAAATGGTGATAAATCTTCACCTTTTTTACAAATTATGATGCACAAGTTCAGTTAGTTGTTGTGATGTTTTACCTTCAATTATAATGCACAAGTTCAGTTAGCTGTTATGGTGTTTTACCATAAATTATAATTCACTAGTGCAGTTAGCTGTTGTGGTGTTTTACCATCGGCTTAAATTGTGTTTTAGTTGATGTGTACCTACGAACTGCTCCACTAATCTAATCACCGTATACACATTATGCTTTAAAGCTTATCTTTCTTATGTTTACTAAAATGAGGGAGTTTGTGAGTAGCTTCTCACATGGTAGATTGTTTGCGAAAGATTTCATTTATATGGAATTATCACTGTTGATAATCTACTTGTTTCTTGCTTCTTTTGGCGATTGAAAGTCTTATATGTCAGGATTCTTGTGTTGCGCAGGTTATGGCCTAGTCAGATCTGGGCCCCTACCTCAGTGACTGAGGGTATTTTTTACCTTGCAGTCTTCAATTGAATGTTCGTCTATCATGACGAAAAGGTCTACGTTTCTCCTAATGATATACCACTATATGAACATGCTGACACTGTAGATGTGAACAACCACCAATCAGAACAAGTAAAAATAGTTGAAAACAATGTTGAAAACATACAACTAAATCATCTAGCCCTAAGCGTCTATATTGCTATCTTTTCATGATCCTAAATCCACATCTATGTTAGGATTGTGTACGGTACCATATCGGATGACTTGATACTATTAGCTCTGACCAAGATGGGTCCACAAAGATCAAATCACAAAATGATCCTCCAACGGATCAATGTGGAACAAACAACCACAAATCAGAAACTACTAGGAGTAGCAAACATGAACAAGAACAATCCAAAAACTGAAACAAACGCACACAAATAAGAGGTAGAGATTTTATGTGGAAACCCTTGCAAGAGAAAACCATGGGAAAATACGATCAGACAATTCATTATAATGGGGAACCAAAGAAGTTACAAGCAACGCTCAACTTCAATGACAAGATCTCCCTTCACCTAGGGCACCTTTCTCTCTCGAGAAACCTTACCAGGCCTCCCTCTCACAAACAAGGTTTCATCCTTTTTCAAAATAAAACATAGACCTCCTTTATATAGTAGGAATAGGTCTACAATAGATCTCCCTCAAAATCCCGATCCAACGGCTCGAAAACAAAGCCAAACGCCAAAAGGAATCGCTCTCGGGGTGCCTCTAGGTCCGAACTCGCCCGGGCAACACTGAAAGCTCGCCCGGGCGAAATCTAGATGTGTTCTACCCCAAAACCAGTTCACATGGGTGAACCCGAGCGGGGTGAATTTGAGTCTACTTCTATGTCTGGTTTTGCTGGGGAGCCACTATAACGAGGCATTCTTCAACAATTTTCACCTTGGCGAGATCTCTATCAACAAGTATGATCGTCATCTCCAATGCACCCTGCCAGTGCCCAAACAATACTTCCATGGTGTTTGAACACTCTTTCTAAAGACACACCAAAGCACCCTAACAGTGCCAACACCCAGAAGGTCTAAAACTCCTTATCATCTTGACTACGTTCAAGCAATACTTAAACTTAGTCACTGGAACCGACTTTGTCAACATGTTGAAAGGATTATCCTATGTGTGAATCTTCTTCATAGAAACCACCCTATCTTTTATTATCTTTCGAACAAAATGATACTGGATATCAATGTGCTTCGTCCATGAGTGATGAACTTGATTGTTGTTCGCCAAATAGATAGCGCTCTGACTATCTGAAAATATCACCACGTTTGCTGCGAAAAACTGAACTCCTTCACAATGTCTCGGAGCCAAATCGCCTCCTTAGCCCCCTCTGTTATAGCCATGTATTCTACCTCTGTCGTCGACAGTGAAACCGTCTCTTGTAGGAAAGCTTTCCAACTCATTGGGCCCCCTGCCAGTGTAAACAGATAGACTGTCATAGACCTTCGCCCATCCAGATTACCAGCATAATTTGCATCAACATATCCCATTGTATTTCTGGCTAACTTGCCGTCCCACTGAAAGAGTAACCCAATGGCCGTTTTACCCTGAAGGTACCTCAATATCCACTTCACTGCCTGCTAATGCTTCTTTCCCGGATCGGTCATGTAACGACTGACCACACTGACTGTCTATGCGATACCTCGTGTATACCCCATTGCATACATCAAACTCCCGACTATACTCGCATACGGCACACGAGCCATGTGGACATGTTTCGATCCTTTTGTGCATTGCATGTTCTCGGCTAGGACTTGCATTGCTTTGCTCCTCGATCTTTGTAGTTCTTTGGCTCTTCGAGTTGCTTTGCCTTTGATTTTGGCTTAGGCATAGAAGCTTTGGTTCTTCCCTTCTCCGAGATTTCTCCTTTGTGAACGGAGCCAAGCTTTGTTGATGCCTAATTGTGTCTTCTTGATGGAGTTGCACTTGTAGCGAGCATGAATTTTCTCAATGGAGATATACTTGCCTACGAAGCCTCCAAAAGCGTCGATCTTCAAGCCTCGAGGTGTTGCCCTTTTCTATTGGGCAGCCTCTCGATCTTGAGTTTTTGTCCCCTTTTTCCACTCCCTCGCCATCTTATTTATTGGCAAAAGTAGTGAGTAGGATGAAGGAGTAGGTTATGATAGGGAATAATTATCTGCCAACTTTGCATTCCCCCCCTCTATTTTGGTATAATTTCCTCAGTGCCTTTATGACTTTCCCCAGGTAATTATGGTCTTTGATTTGACCATTCGTATTGTGGTTTAAAACCTTTAATGCACTTAGAATCTGGGTGATCCGATCCATTTATGGACTTGTTGGGTCTATTGGATCAACACGGGTCTGCGTTTGCAAAGCCTGAGTCGATTATTTTCTCTCTTTTTTTTCTTTCTTTTCTTTTCTCTTTCTTTTTTTTCGTTTCTTTTCTTTTTCCCCTCTTTTTCCCGGCCAATCTTACCTGTCACTGAGGCCGGCCAGCCTTGGTACTCGGGTTGGTCGGCAATGGTTTTGGGGTTGGCCACCAGGGCTGGCCGGCCTTGGTGTGGCATGGGTTTGGGCTTTTCGGAGGGCTTGTTTGTTCCCACATTCTTTCCAAGGGTGACCTTGGTTTGAGGAATTGTAGTCGTCTAGATTTTAGCAAATTCCGATGCTTACAATATCGTCTCTTTTGTTTTACTATGATTAATTTAAATAAATCATGTTTGCTTAGTTATCATCATTTTAGTGCTCGTTGGGCCATTGAAAGTCAATCGATGTTTTTCTTATGATAAAATGTCATGCCTTATTGTTGAAATTCAATTTAAATGACTGAAATTAATTGTTTATTGTTGAAAATCTGTACACTATGTTTTAAAGAACCCGCATGCATAAAAAATGAAGACCCATGTTGGAGTTGCTATTCGGGCACAATGGCCACATCATATACAACCTACAATGGGTGTGGTCACCTACGTGTAAGAATACCACACAAAGGTATGAGGTAACATACATGAATAAAAGACATGTAAGCTGAATATATAACTACTCTTAACATTTATCATACCCCAACATGATGTCGAATCGTATACACTGTGTGGGTTCAATCTCAGGGTATGCACTCAGTCATAGGCACATAATTTTGCAATCTGATTGGAACACTGTATTTTGTAGACATGCTTGTCAATATCTATAATGCTCGACAAGCATGAATGTTATAGAAACTGGGCATCTCAAAATAAGGCTGAGAGAGATTATTTTTCCCATGGTCTGAGGGTTTGTCCAATCGTCCAAACCCAAACTTGTTTGGCTGAACCAGTTGGATTTAGCAGATCCGAACCCCCGAACCCGTATTATGCCCCCGAATCGGGTCTAATTCTTATTTGCATCGGTCTATTAGATTGAATTATATATATGTAGATAGTAGTTACTCCCATGGTTAGAAATTTCGGTCGAAATACCAAAATTTTGTCGAAATATTTCGGTTTCGGCCAAGACCGAAACGAAACGAGGGTCAAATCTTGATTTCAGTCAATTTCGATTGAAATTTCGGTCAATTTCGGCTTCGGCTTTCAGAACTGGAACTGAAACTATAAATTCCAGTCCATTTCGGTCAATTTCAGTTTTGGAACAAGACCTATAAATCTCAAATTTTGGTCAATTTCGGTTTAGGCTTGGACCGAAACCCGAAACGAAACCAAAATTTAAAACCTTGATTACTCCATGATTCATATTACATATAGTAATTATTATATGTAGATAGTAATTGCTCCATGATTTATATATCACTGTCTGATCTGAACCATAATCCGAACCCGAACATAAATTGTCAAACCTTGGTTTTTCCAGAAAAGTTTCATGTCTTATATTGTTAAAGACAGTATTCTTTTGGTGGTCATTGGTAGTTTTCTGTGTTTATGCATTACATCTTCTCCTATCTTTTTGTGTATAGGAAAAGTGAGAAAGCGTTCCATGAAAATCTTGCTGCTATTCTGGAGGCTGGATTACCCGGACCCCCTGCTGCTGGCAACAAGGATGATGAGCAAATCGATTGTGGGATTTGTTATGCTCAGTATCTTCCTGTTGGTAAGTTCCATCACCTCATGATATTTTGATAGCAACATTCAACTTGTTAATCGGCTTCAATTTTGCTGAAGATGATGAACTTGGAGATAATAGCGGTAGTGCTCCCGACTATAACTGTGACAACCCCAGTTGCAGTAGAGCCTTTCACACTGTATGCTTAAGAGATTGGTTGCTTTCGATCACAACAACAAGGCAGTATGTTAAACTGTTGAAGGATATCCTCAGCGATGTTATTCATCTATTCATCTTTTGTGCATGGTATTTATGATATACACACACTCGTATACTCGCAGGTCATTTGACGTTTTGTTTGGGAACTGCCCCTACTGTTCTGAACCAGTTGCCGTTAAAGTTAATAGCTGCAGATAATGTGGAGTGACATCATCCAACCATCTCTACCTGTCTATTGTTTTGACATTAAGACCATCTATAAAAAATGTTTTGGCATCAATCTGTATGGTGATTCACTACCTTCTCAGCTCGAGCCCCCTGAACACAGATGACACTGTCCAGGTATTTATTGTGATGCTTCCATGGTCTTGTATAGATATTACTTTTGAAGAAATTTACAAAGTTGATGCTTTTAAGCTTATTTTTGTTGCAATCCCATGTTTAATGTTGTCAGATATTATAATTTTGGTATCAGTCATTTGAGACTTGGCGCCTATGATTTGTGGAAACAGACACGGTGTCGGACACATAAAAATTATACAACTTGGATACGAGGACACACAGATATATAAAATAGGTAACTTTACTTAAGTATAAACAGTACCAAGCGTAAATATGATCAACCATGCATGTGATAATCGTCAAATGATGTATTTAATGTAATCATAATAAACTCAAAAAGAAAAAATCTCGATTCTGATACGAGCCTTTCTCTTTAGCTAATGATGGATGTGTTGGAAATAATAGGTCAATCACGCCATGAAATGTTGCCGGTAGTCCTATATAGAGAAAGAAACAAATTTCCGTCAATGACATAACATATTGCTTATGGAACTATATAGAGAAATAAACAAATTATAGTCAATATTGCAGCATAGATTATGGGCATTGTGGGGCGAACTTTCCGTCAAGGCCGTTGTGCCTTGTTTACACTTGCAAATCCTGGTCGTTGATTTCATGTTTACGGGATTACGGAATTAATAAATAGTTATTGTTGCCTCCCCTTGTTTTGATCTTCGGACCTCTGTGAGCCCTTGCTCTAGCGACCTGTCCTCTGATCGTTTGGCCAGTCCAGCAAAAAAAAATGAAGCATAGATTATGCATTAACTACGAAACCACATGCGATGGGTCCCACAAATACAGGATACCCTAGGATGATGGGTACCATTAACACGATGCATTTAATGCTTTTATACAATCGTATTGTTCCCAACAATGCACCGACACCTTAATTTCATGTCCACATGTGTGGACACTGATGTTGGTATTCACACGTGTGGACACGACATATGTGCTAAGTGGGAATTGTCCTACAAATTATAGCTTGGTGCCATATATATTAAGCTAATGTTTATTGAAGTTTAATATAAGTTTTTATATTTGATAATGATTACATATCAGGCTACCAGCTACTCTAAAAGTATTGATGTTCTATGTTCAAATCTAAAGTTGGAGTTTGTGCTAAGTATATATTTGATTTTAGATTTCTCTATTTAGACTTCATCCAGTTTCTTAAGATGTTTGACCCTCTCTTTTGAACTATTAATCCAGTATCAAAAGCACAATTTCTATTGAAGCTTCAAATGTTAGTGGATGTCAAAGCTTAGAAGAGCGATTACTGTAGACATCAATTTTTTACTCATACAGCTACTAAATCGGGATTCAAAACTAGTTATATGTGTGGGGTGGTTTTTTGGGATGACCATGCCCATAAGAAATGTCGCCTCCTTCCTTAGAAACAGCGACTTGGGACTCCTCTTCTTTGCCTCGGGTGAGTGGGTCGAGACGTGGTTGATATATCGAGGGATTCGACTCTGTGTAGTTCGAGCATCCGCTAAACACCTTTTGGCTTGAGCAAGGGATACAAGAAAATCTGAGGCTCCTAGAATAGGTGCTCGCATGTGATTTTTCATATTCTTGGTAATAGAGGGTTTAGGTGCGAGAGAGAATGAGAGGCAGAGGATTGTTGACTTGGTGATTCATCAACATAAATGGGCTAAAACCTTTGCCCTTAGGTTTACAAAGGATCCTCCTCCTTAGTTCCCCCAGTCCATTTTTTTATAGGAGTGGAGATTCTCTCATTACATTACACGTGTCTCCCACGTGGTGTGTTCTCATTGGTTACATGTCCAGCCTATCCCTCCCTAATAGTCGTTTCTTATGGGTCGATGCTAGAGCTTGCATTACAGATTCGTCCAAGTGTCGTCCTGTAAGTCGTCTGGAGTGGGCTTGTTTCCCCTGCAAATAAGGTTGTCATGTGTCGCACTTTCGCCTCCCACTTAAACCACAGGCTTTGCTGAGAAAGACTATGAGTGGAGCCTTCTGGTGGGTCGAGGATTTGGCTCGGGCGGTCATGCCTCGATCTTTGAGATGAGTTAGCATGCTTTCGAGTCTTAGCTTTGCTCATGAGTTACTCTGATTAGTTTTGGTCGTGGTTAGGGAGCTTTCCCTCCTGGTGCATTTTCTCGTTGGTTATCTAAGTGACTCTGGGATGACTATGGTTGGGTCTGGAAGAGTCGAGTCATTCCTGTTTGCCTCCCTCACCTTATTCCTCGGAGTCATCTCTTTTGGGAGTTTTTGAATTAGTGCCGAGCAAGGGGGTGGATATTTTATGCATCTACATTTGCCCCCTAATGGTAAGTCGAGGCGCGTGGTGGCTTGGTGGGTCATAACTTGTTGCTCGGGTCAGTCGCCCTGGACTTTAGTCCCGAAGGTGTACCCCTACTTATAAGGGGTCAAGCCCTTTGAGTTGGGTCTGTATGTCCCCTTGGGGGGTTTTAGTGACAACTGACGCCTCAGAGGGGGTTACCCACCCATCTGGTGGCTTAGGCTCTCGGGGTAGCTTCCCCTCTGGCGGCTCAGTCTAAAGGGGGGAGGGGGGGGTCTTATCCTCCCCTATGGTGGTTTAGGCTATGGGACGGCTTTGTCTACCCCTTTGACAGGTCAGGCCCAGGGGCGTCTTAGGCCCCTGGGGGCGGCATGTCCGCCCCTATAGCGGAAGCCCCTGGGGGTGGCATGTCCGCCCCTATAGCGGAAGCCCCTGGAGGCGGCTTTGTCCTCCCTTTTGGCGGATCGGCCCCTGGGGGTGACTTTGTTCGTCGCTATGGCCGTTCAACTCTGGAAGTTGTTCTGTTTGTCTTTTTGACGACTTTACTTCCGAAGGATTTTCTATCCGCCTCTTTTGCGGGTGTACTCCAAAGGATGATTTGTCCATATTTTTGGCTTCTCTTCTTCGAGGGAAGTTTTGTCTCTCTTTGGTGGCTCTGCTCCGATGGAGGCTTTGTTTGCCTCTTTGACGACTCTTTTGAGTCTTTTCCGAAGAAAGTTGTCCCTCTTTGGCTGCCTTGCTCTGAGTGAAGCTTTGTCCGCCTCTTTGGCAGTTCTTCTCCGAGAGAAGTTTTGTTCGCCTTTTTGGCGGCTCTTCTCCGAATGAAGCTTTATCCGCCTCTTTGGCGACTATGCTTCAAGGGAAGCTTTTATCTGCTTCTTTGGCGTTTGTCCACCTCTCTAGCGGCTCTACTCCGAGGGAAGTTTTGTTCGCCTCTTTGGTGACTCCGGATCTTGAATACACATCACCTAATATTCTCTGATCGGTAGGGCTAGTGGTTGCTTTTATTGCACCGGTGAGCCTTGGGGACTGATAAATATTCTCACCTCGTCTTTCGTGCTCTTCTTCTTTATAAGCAGGTGTGATCATAAGATTCACAACACACTTCACTCCACTGAGGCTTGCGAATTTTTCCACTGCAGTTGCAAAATTTTTCCCCTCTACTCTAGATTTTTCTGTAGCTAGGACAAAATTTTCCTCCACTGCTCTGATTTTTTTTCCCACCTGGCTGAGTTCTTCCATCGCCGTGTTGTGAAAAATGGACCCAAATCTCCCATCATGGTCTCCAATAGCTCAGTTTTTTGGACTTCGTCTGAGGGCGAAGCTCGGGATGGGTCGGCGAGTACGGCAAGTCTAGTGCACGTGAAACAGCCCGTTGAAGGATCCACCAACGGTAGGTCCCGAGTTTGCCATACCTTGGAAGTTCTAGTGAGGTTGCTTCTCGGATCGACAAAGCTTCCAGAAAGGTCACCCAAGTGTTGGTCAAGGCTGAGACTCTCGAGGATCCAATCGGGGCGAGTCGTGTTGCCATTGTTGAGGTTGCGATGGACGTCGCTCTAATAGAGGCAGAGATCAAGGCAGAACTTCTAGTGTTCGACGATTACCGCCTCAATGCGGGGCAGTCGATGTTCGAGGAATTTGCTGCCCAGTATGAAGACCTAGTTCTAGGGACTCCATTCTCTACCTTGACCTCTCTTCAAAATGTACCGGAAGTGTCCCATGATTAATTCCTTGAAACAAGCCTACGAGATTGTTCTGCGCATCTCCCTCGCATATGTTCATACCCACGAGCGCTCACAACTGGGCAAAGGTGAGATCGTGGTGTCCTTGGATTAGATCCGGTCAGGGTTTTCCGTTCCCTTATCGAACTTTAGTTGCCACTTCCTCCAGGCTACATGCTTCTATCTCGACCAACTTGGTGGCAATCTCTGGTGAATCTTGTCTTGCTTCCGCAAATTGGAGCAGAAGTCTAGCAAATATATTGAGCTGTGGTACTTCTTCCAGAACTATCATGTTACCGTTAAGTTGACAACGGGGGTTCTGTGGTGTTATGTGAGGGCTCGCGCCGGGAAGATCGCGCTCGTTTGGCAACTGAAGTTCTACGAGAAGGTATGGCGCCACCCCGTCAAGATACAGAGGTATAGCCCCTCAGGTTTAACCATCTTGATTAAGTGCGATTAATTTTTATATTCCTATTTTGAAGCTTGGGTGGTCCAAATTTGAGTAGCCAAATGTAGTTTGCTTGATTTGTATCATGTTTTTCTATCGGAAGCCCTTACAACTCTAGTTATGGAGGTTAAAGATGGGTTGGAAAGTTTTCCAAAGCTGGTGTTCAATGAGCATAGTGAGGGTGGATTAATCCCCCAAAAGACAATGCATAGCACATCTAACTTCACAAATCCACAGAAGTCTTCAGACTTCAGTTGATGATGTTGCGTTGTTTATTGCATATTAAACTAGAACTTTAAATTTGGGATGAGCCCTGCTCACCCGATGTTCCTTAAACTGTTTGACGACATCCTATTAATGCTCGTGTGCAGGGAACTCTTGGGCTTGGTTGGTGCTGAAGGTCTGGTGATGGGTTGATGAGCATGTTGAATTATGAGTTCAGAGGAGACCAAGGGACATACTCTCTGGAAATCACTACTACCTGGAGAAAATCACCCCAGCCTTCTGTTGTTGATAAGGGGAGTCTCCTCTGGTGTCAACCATAAGCTACATGATGATGCCTAAAGAAATGCTATAATATATTCGTAAGTTTTTTTTACTGGAAAATGATGGATACCGTTTGTCGATATAAAGAAAGTTGTTCCATTTTACATTTTGTGATGATGAATCTTGATCATGACTTTAGTTCATAGTTTGTGACAAGTTTTGAGAATTCGGGTTCGGACTAGCAAAAAACGAACTGGTTCGGGTTGGGGTTGGGCCGGTTCAGCTGCTTCGCCCAGAAAATAATAAAAGCTAGAAGAAGAAGAAAAATCAGAAATTTGGGTCTTATTTGTCTCATTTGGGTCCGAATCGGTCATATTAGATCCAAGCGTTGTGAGATATGAATATGGAATAACCACTAGCTACATTTTTTAAAGTACCGGGCAAGGCAATATTCGAGTATTTCTATTCTGACCTCAATTGTTATGTTCCAACTCAAGCAGACACTATGATAACCAAGGAAACATAAAAGAACCAGAGATTATTACTTTGCTTGGGTTCAAACAATGATAGTATCAACTCATTATGGTTAGGGACCAACATGAACAAATCATCCACTATGTCCTATTAAATTTTTAACCTCGCAAATGAACGGTAAGCAACGTGATGATTGGACCCGATTGATCGGTCGAGCCGACCCTTTGGGTTGATTGGGCCTGCTCTGTTGGACTTGGATCCTGGATCGGGGCTCATTCTGCTAATCTTTTGAAGTACGGGACAACACAATCTTTGAATACTGTACTCTTATCGTATGTTATTGCAATTGTTATCTTCAAACTCATGCAGACACACTCTGTATGATAAAAAAGAAAACATACTGAGAAGTGAGGATTATTTCTTTGCTTTGAGTTCAAACAATGGTAATGTCAACTCATTATAGCTAGGGAACAACATGAACAGATTATCCACTATGTGCTATTAAATTATGGGTAAATTACACTTTGCCCCCTGAAGTTTAGTTCAAAAACACTTTAACCCCCCTATGGTTAAAAAACTACATTTTGCCCCCTTCAATTCAGTTTTGATCAATACAAATTACCAAATGCAGAAATTCAGAAGTTGACAAAAAGGGGTATTCTGCTAACATTTCAAACTTTAGGGAGCGATTTGGAACAAAATAAACTATAGGGGGGTTAAGGGTTTGGAGCTAAACTTCAGGGGGGCAAAGCGCAATTTACCCTTAAATTATTAACCACTCTGAAAAGTAGTACTTTAGTCCTCTGTGCTAATGGAATAGATGCATTACTACACCATAATCATGATGATTAAGTGCTGCTTCAGGTTGGGAAGTATGATTGGATTGCTACCCACGCTCGGGAGCCTTTCGATCCTTATCGAGTGGCTGAAAGAAAAATTTCATTTATATAGTGACAAGAATGGGACAAAATATTCCTACAGAAGTCTGAGAAGCAAAATTTGCAGCACATGTTTTGGCCTTGGCCCTTACCTTGGACCCTCCATGCATGACAATGAGAAGGAAAGAATATTATCAAATCCTTGAGGCCTTCAGCCTTGTAAACCTGAAGCAGCAGCTCTGCAAGTTATACTTGACATTACTTCATGCCAAGCCCTCACCTAAATTCTATCCACAACAGTTTCTCTCTACTGTTACACCTTCATAGTCCTTTGCTTTTCTCTCAAGGCATTCTTGCTTCTGAACCAAACTATAACATTTCTTCATTCCATCTCCTCTATGCTCTTGTGGGTGGCATGCCTATATATTGTCCTCCCGTCTCTTTCATGCCAATCTCCATTCCGCGTCCCGCACCATGACCGCCAGACGTCTCCTGCTCGGCCTTTCATTCGCGAATCTCATTCGAATTGCACTCGCTTCTGTCGTCTCCTCCGGGAACTTCAATAGCGACTTCTCTGTCACATGGTCCCCTAGCCATGTGAACACTTCGGTAGACGGCCATTCAAGGAGCCTCAGGCTCGATCAAGAGTCCGGTAGTAACTTCGAAGAGCACGACTCGTAACCATAGTTTTCTCGATCTGACACATGTTTGCCTTGAACCTCTTTGGATTGTTGTAGGCTCATCTTTCGCTTCGAATGAAATGTTCTTGTTCGGGGAGATCGACATGCAGATCAAGCTGATACCGGGCCACTCCGCAGGCACCGTTGTAGCCTTCTATGTGAGTGATATGAACTTCCAGGGTTTAATACACTTCAATTTAGTTATTGTTGAATGTATGGTGCTATTTTACTAATAGTGTATTAATGCAGCTCACTTCCGATCAGCCTAACCGAGATGAGATTGACATCGAATTCCTCGGAAATGTCACTGGGCAGCCATACATTCTACAAACAAATGTATATGTGGATGGGTACGATAACCGGGAGGAGCGAATTTATCTGTGGTTCGATCCGACCGAGAACTTCCATACGTATTCGATCCTTTGGAACCTTTATCAGACAGATAGTGTAAGTCACTTCTGAAACTACAATGAGAAGGCAGATAGGAAGAAAACCAAGTTACTTAGGGTCCGTTCTTTTGGCGAGACATAAATGGGATGGAAAATTCATTTGCTTGAGACATTCATGGGCAAAGACAATGATGCCTCGGGAAATTAAATATCTTTAGCTAGGCAAATTCATTTAAATTTCCTATGGATCAAATAGATCTCTAAGTAAATAATGTCTCGTCTGCGGTGGATAACCATGGTCCAACCAATTTTGATGGGACTTTAATGTGCCACTAAACTAGAAAAAAAAAGGAATATTGAAAAACCATTTACGCAGGACATTGGACAAAAGAACGTGGCACAAAGTGAGATTACCTAGATAACGCAATGTCCGACCTAATTCAAACTAGGGAAAATTACAAATACCAACCCTAATTTTATATTGGTCCCTCGAGTATTTTCTTTACCAACTTGACCCCCTGGACAATGCTCCGTCTGTATTTTAACCCCCTCCATCAACTTTCAACCGTCAAACTTAATATTTACACCAGAAATATGCTCAGCCTTATCAGCATAAGTAGTCTGTAAAAAACACTCTTTAGTCCTGTACTTTCAGGATAAATGCCAAGTTTGACTGATGGGGTAAACATGAAGACGTACGGCATAGTTAGGGGTTAAATTGTTCAAAGAAATACTTAAGGGACCAATGTGAAATTTGGTGCATACTTCAGGTAATGTATTTATAATTTGCCCAAGAAACTAACAGGATTCATGCTTTGCTCTTCCTGTAGGTTCATGGTAGATTGGGTGCCCATCAGATTATACAGAAACCATGCAGACAAGGGTGTTGCCTTCCCAAGATGGCAGCCAATGTCTCTCAAGGTGAGCCTATGGGATGGCGACAGCTGGGCGACGCGAGGAGGGCACGATAAGGTTGACTGGTCAAAGGGGCCCTTCATAGCTTCATTCAGGGACTACAGGATTGATGCCTGTGTTTGGAGGGGGGACCCAAGGTTCTGCAGGGCTGAGAGCCCCACCAACTGGTGGAACAAACCCAGGTTCAGCAGCCTCACATGGAGCCAGAGGAGGCTGTTCAAGTGGGTGAGGAAGTACCATCTCATCTATGACTACTGCCAAGACCCCAAGAGGTTCCAAGATCATCTCCCAAGGGAGTGCTCTCTTCCTAAGTACTGAAGAAAAAAAAAAGGAACCTCTCCCTTGATTCAATGTCTGATATGATTGATAAATGATGGAATTGGTGCTAATCCACCTCAAATTAAGGAAGAATGACTGGTTTTTGGTATAGCTTTTGGCTGGCCAAGAATCATCATACTTTTTTCAAGTCTTAGAAAATTATGTTCGACGGTATCGAGCAAGGTTTGAGTCTCCTCTTAGCCTGCACAATCCAAATTTGAACCGACGGTCTGTTAGGTGTGAATCTAACCTAACTTGGCCCGACTTAATGCTACAATAGGGTTGCGTTAAATCTCACTCAATAGGGCAATGGCCCTATCTATGCTGTACATGACATTCATCCAAGGTGAACGCACCCTAAGAAAAACCTAACAAACATATACAAAATGCTAAGTATATACACACTCTACCCCCCCTCCCCCCCTTCTCCTATTCTCAAACTCAATGTGATATCGAAGCCGTTGAATGGTATGTGCCTTCGTAAAGAAGTCCACAAGCTGTATTGTAGAAGACACATATGGAAACGAGAATGTGCTATCCTTTTATTGATGTTGCACAAAGTGACAATCTTACTCGATATACTTCGTGCGCTCGTGGAACACTGGATTGTTAGTAATTTGAATAGCACTCTGGTTGTCAAAGTAGAGGGGCTGGGTCAATGAGGTCAGTTGAACACATATCACCGAGTAGACGATGCAACAAACGATCTCACACTAAGTGTGTGCCATAGCATGATACTCAGCCTCACTGTTGGAGAGCGAAACGATATCCTGCTTCTTGCTTTTCCAGAAGATGACCGAGTCACCTAAGAAAATACAAAATCTAGTGGTGGATCGTCGATCGGGAAGATCTTATGCCCAATCCGCATATGAAAATGCATGAAACTCCAAAGAGGAAGAGGACGTCAGTAGCATGAAGTGATTCAGACTATTCAGTGTGCCTCGAAGATAGCAAAAAATCCTCTGTAGTACGGCATAGTGAACAGAGCGAAAAGCACTGACAAACTTACTATGAACTCAGACAACATGTGCAATATCCGGGTGAGTAATTGCTAGGTAGACAAGAGCACCAACAAGATGCATGTGCGAGTGGGACCCAAAAGTGGCTCATCATCAATGGGACGAAGTTTCACATTAAGTTCCATCGGTGTGTCCACGGTCCGGATAGGTACCTAGAAATTGCAGGCCACATGGCATCATCCTAGCAATTGAATTATGGCAAAAGGAACCTCATTAGTTGTGGCAAAAACTTTCTTATGGCAAAGGATATCTACATAGATAACGATGTTCCTTCTTTAAGAATTCAATTGCTAGGATGATGCCATGTGGACTGCAATTTCTAGGCACCTATATGTTTTACCAACTCTTTCCGACCGTGGACAGAGGCAAACCAAGCTAGCATAGCTTATCATCTGAACTTATGGCTGATAAAAGATGGTATCCTGGTACAT
This sequence comes from Chamaelirium japonicum, assembly GCA_947650365.1. Classification (NCBI taxonomy): domain Eukaryota; kingdom Viridiplantae; phylum Streptophyta; class Magnoliopsida; order Liliales; family Melanthiaceae; genus Chamaelirium; species Chamaelirium japonicum. The sequence goes on from CANTAL010000013.1 coordinate 83,505, forward strand.
ATTTAGTCATAAGGCATCAAGTTGAACTGGACACTGTGGCCTCTATGCTCAATGGTATCTGTCGGGGGAAAAATCTCCAGCCTGGTTGCTCAACCTGTAGGGCAAAGAAAACGTGAGAATGGCTAGCTCAATGATGAGCGCAGACCCTCCGCGCTCAAGTCGGTGAAGTTTCGAACAATGGAGAGCTGTAGTAGTCAAAAAATGTCAGGGTTTCTAAGTTTCGAACCTGTACTTTGGAGCTGGGGATCATACATTTATAGATCTTTTGCAGACCGCCAGAGTTTGACACGTGGCCGCTCTTTCCCACACCTTCTACACCTTCACATGCCAGCCCATATGGGCCCTTAATGGCCTTTGTCGTTTAGCCTGCCAGGCGGTGGCAGGGGACGCGCCTTGTCCGTGCCAGATGGACATTCTGGAAGGCTCCAATCTGGGGTGTTCTAGGCCGACCTTGGCCGGCGAATGTGGATCGCAATCGTCCACGTAGTTCCACAAGGGTGATGACATCTGTCAATTTGTTACCACCTTACTGTAGGCGACCCCCACAGGCAAGTAGACAAACTCCTTTGCTATTACGTGATCGGGCAAGCTCCTAGGCGAGCTATGGGTGTTGAGCCCTCTAAGGGGTTCTTTAAACCACGCTAGAGGCAACTTCTTCCGTGCGTGAGCTGATCGTGTGTGGTCATGGAGAGCTATGGTTGGGTTTCGATGGGCTACTGGCGACGACTGGGATACTCTTTCCAGCTGGAGAGCTGCGTTAAGAGCTTTGACTCGCAGTACCTCATGAATGAGACCTCGAGTGAGATGTTTCTATGCCGAAGGGACGCAATGATCCACTACTGCCAGAGGTTTCGGCTGGACGATCTAGCAGGGGGCGACGTACGTCCGGTGTGCTGTGAGGTGTCTTGCAATATGTGACCCCTATCAGCAAGAGACGATCTCTCCATATGCGAGCTAATCGCGTACAGTTTGATCTCTATTCAAGCTGCCTACGAACTGACCTCGTGCGAGCTGTTCTCTTGGGTGAGCTGCGTATGAGCTTTTCTCTCTATTCAAGCTGCATACGAGCTAACTGCGCACGAGTTGTTCTCTATTCAAGCTGCGTGCGAGTTGGCCGCGTAAGACCCGTTCTCTATTCAAGCTGCATGCGGGCTGACCGCGTGCGAGCTGTTTTCCCATCTAGCTGCGTACGAGCTGACCACGTGTGTACTGTCCGTGGGTGCCGAGTTCCAAGACTTGTTTTGGTCACAATGATGTTTACCTAAAAAGTAGGGTTAACCTTGAATCTCAAACCCATCTTAGGGGAGCTTTTTATTAGGACACACGAGGTCACCCAGAGTGTTCCTCAAGACAATGGCGGTCTTCCTCGCTGCTGCCACGTGGATGATGAACTGGTGACATTTTCTGTCACCATCATTACCCCCTCCTGAGAGAGTGGCTAGACGTAGTCTCGCTCACTCAGGAGTCCAGCGAGGTCTTCTTGGCAAAGTTGTGGGTAGACAATATGGTAGGCGGACTGATCACTTATAGGAGCTGCGGGCGAGTCGGTCGTGTGCGAACCATCCCCTGGAGGCAAGGTCGTCGCCCTGAGGATTCGTATCCTTACCCGTTTTATCACATTCAATGCAACATGGGATCAGGATCGAGGGGCCAAATCTCATCATGGTGCATCATGGGATCTTGTACAGCGCTGGGCAACGCGTCGCTCATCGGTTGGCTAGAGACCTGACAGAGGGGACACTATTGGCGTCATCTTAGTTCTCGCACATGTCGGGAAAGTCGAGCTCCAGGTCGTGCGTACGACTGTACAGTCATGTGCACAACCTGCCCGAGGAGACGGGTTTAACTCGAGCCATCATCAACAATCTTGACCATAGCGAGATGTAACAAACCAGACATTTATTCGTCATCTTCAAAGCACTCTGACAGTGCCAAGCGGTACCCTATCGGTATCACGAACCCGCTTCCTGATGGCGCTCCAAATGACACCATGATAGTACTGAACGACCCCTCCTCGGAGTCCTGAACGCGTGTCCCGAAGACGGGCCGAAAGCACCCTATCGATGTCTGCATCCAAACATGCGTCATATACCTCTAACCGGTGTATGCACCCAACTGAATGCCGATGGCCGATCATCATGCCTAACGATCACCTCTACTAACCATCCTCCGGTGGCCATGATGCCCGGAGTCTCCTCCGACATCCAAACGAGCTCCACCTCAACCGATGTCGCTCCACCACCAATGGACAAACGTCCAAAGTCTCCTCCGACATCCAACAAGCTTCAACTCTGCGTTGAACTTATGCCATTGGGAATCCCGCCAGATTTGCTCCCGCTCGAGGTCGTAAACATATGGCTCTCCTCCAAATAGGACTCTGAGCCAATCGGCTCTCCTCAAATAGGATTTTGAGTCACACTACAATGCTCAACATGTATTAATCCTCTTATTTCAACCAACAATCACAAACTCAAATCTCATTTGTTACTTGACACACTTGATGGTTATGTTGGGTCGAGTTCCAATATTTGTTTGAACTTATATGATTCGGGCAATTCAACGCTAAAATCCATTAGACCGCTTGAACTCAGTCAGAAACAACACCATCCAATCCGGTTTTCAAAGGAGTGGGTGGAAAAAAATTTATTACGTGGGGGATTTCGCTACAGATGCTGAGTGAGCATCTGGACCGTTCCCTATATGGAGGAGAAAAGAGGAGCAGTCTGATTATACGTAAAATGGGTATGAATGTTGTGCACGATCGAGGTTGTATGTAAAGTAGAGAATGATTTTGTTCCAACCACCTCAAAGAGGTTGGAGCATTCCTCTCTCTCTCTCATTGGTTCATTTCGAGGGCTTTTGGTCATTTCACAATTATGAATAGTGTGAAATGACATACATACCCTTGAAATGGACTAATGAGAGAGAGGGGAATGCTCCAATCTCTGAGGAGGTTGGAACAAAATCGTTCTCATGTAAAGTATAACCGGAGAAATCTTTATTCCTCCATCAACGGTCCAGATGCCTCATTCAGCATCTATATCGAAATCCCCACGTAGTAAATTTTTTGGGATGATAAGGGATGTGAGGTGGTTCTTAGACCAGAGGTGGAGACAAACGAGTGGTCGGCTCAGAGGAGAAAGAGAATTTGGACTTGATCACTTACTTAGTACTTACGTGCAACAATGTTGGATTGGTAGGACCGTAGGACGTCTATCTTTGCTCACTCAATTGTTTCAGACCACATAAAGAATGAATGCTCTCTCTCTCTCTCTCTCTCTCTCTCTCTCTCTCTCTCTCTCTCTCTCTCTCTCTCTCTCTCTCTCTCTCTCTCTCTCTCTCTCTCTCTGTGTGTGTGTGTGTGTGTGTGAGACTATGATTTTGAGAAAAGACAGAAAATACTACTACAACGAAACAAGAGGAATTTAGTGTTAGGTTCCTGATAAGAGATCAGTTTAGTAAAGAGCAAATAGTTTTACACTAAGTCTCCTTTCAAAAAAAACATTTAGAATAAGTCCTTATGTTGGTTTTTCTTTTCTTTAAGGGTCTATTCTTTTCGCAAGAAAATCAAGGAAAAAATTAATTTTTCTAGGAAATTAATATTTGACTGTGTTCTTTTGAATATATTGATAGAAAATTTATTTCCAAAAGAAATATTTTAATTGATTGTACGGGAAAATCTTTCCCCACCAAACTAGATGTGACTTTAAAGGGCCAAGGGCCGGGGAAAAAGTATCGGACTCGCGATTTCTGTTTCGAGGGGGCTCTCCTCCCGTCGTCTTCCAGGTGAGATATCTCTCTCTCTCTTCTCTCTCTCTCTCTCTCTCTCTCTCTCTCTCTCTCTCTCTCTCTCCATTAGACCTCTGCACGTCATCTTCCACACATACACAGGTGAGAGACCTCTGCACTGTCTCGGCCGGCAACGCCGTCCTCACGGACGGCTCCGATCTCCCCTACAACAGCACTGCCTCCGCCGGGCCCACCTCCTTCTCCGGCTTCCTCGCCACCGACCTCAAGACCCCCATCGCCACCGCCTCCGCCGGGCCCACCTCCTTCTTCGGTCACCCCGTCCAGCCGTCCCCCTCCTCTCCAAACTCTCCCTCGACACAGGTGAGATCTCTCTCTCTCTCTCTTCTCTCTCTTCTCTCTCTTTCTCTCTCCACTATAGATTGTCGGATCTGTGCTCCACGGTCGGATCTGTGCTCCACGGCCGTCATCTTCCTGTGCGCGACGGTCGGTCGCCGAGGGTGCGGGCCGGGTCGTGGTAGACGCAGGTCGCCTCCGGGCCCACCTCCTTCTCCGGTCCCCTTCCTCTGCCCCGCCCCCGCTGTCAACACCACCCTCATCTCCACCTGCTGCCTCCCCAACGCCAGGTGATCGTCTCGGCCGGCAACGCCGTCCTCACGGACAGGTCCGATCTCCCCTACAACACCACCGCCTCCGCCGGGACCACCTCCTTCTTCGGCTTCCCCGCCACCGACCTCAAGACCCCCATCGCCACCACCTCCGCCAACCCACCTCCTTCTCCGGTCTCCCCGTCCAGCCGTCCCCCTCCCCTCCGAACTCTCCCTCGACATAGGTGAGATCTCTCTCTCTCTCTCTCTCTCTCTCTCTCTCTCTCTCTCTCTCTCTCTTCTCTCTCTTTCTCTCTCCATTAGAGACGGCCGGATCTGTCTCCACGGCCGGATCTGTGCTCCATGGCCGTCGTCTTCCTGTACGCGATGGCCGGTCGCCGAGGGCACAAGCCGGGTCGTGGTAGACACAGGCCGCCTCCGGGCACACGTAGACGCGCTTCCGGGCGGGCTCCTTGCCGGCGCCGCCGCTGCTGGAGGAGCCGGCCCTCGGTGCGAAGTTCCACGGCAGGTTGTGGCCACGCTGGTGGATCTGGAGGTTCTGGTCCCGCCGGAACTCCTTGCCGTACACCTCGCACGTGTAAGTGCACGCCGACGACCAATCCCCTTCCCTGTCGCACACCCCGACGAGCGTCCTATGGGCCATCCCCTGTGCACGACAGTCACTGTGCACGCCGACGACCAACCCCCTTCCCTATGCGCTCCGACGAGCGCCCTATGGGCCGTCCCCCAACTCCAGATTGACGGCCCTGTGCGCGACGGTCACTGTGCGCGGTGCCCGACACCCGACGCCCAACGCCCGGCCTTGTGCACGACGGTCACTGTGCGCAGTGCTCGACGCCCAACGGTCGGCCCTGTGCGCTCGCACCCCTGTGCTTGATCGGTCAACGACCGGCACCCTTCCTTGTGCACGACCTGTGCGCCACTGCACTAGACAGTGCGACCCGCCATCAACCAACCCCCTTCGATATGCGCCCCGACGAGTGCCCTATGGGTCGTCCCCCGACGCCAGATGGCCAACCCTGTGCGTGACGGTCACTGTGCGCGATGCCCGACGCCCGACGCCCAACGGCCGGCCCTGTGCGCGACGGGCCCTGTGCGCCCGCACCCCTGTGCTTGATCGGTCAACGACCGACACCATTCCCTGTGCACGACCTGTGCGCCGCTGCACCAAACAGTGCGACCCACCGTCAACCAACCCCCTTCCCTGTGCGCCCCGACGAGCGCCCTATGGGCCGTCCCCCGATGCCAGATTGTCGGCCCTGTGCGCGACGGTCACTGTGCGCGGTGCTTGACGCCCGACGCCAAATGACCGGCCCTGTGCGCGACGGGCCCTATGCGCTCGCACCCCTGTGCTCGACCGGTCAACGACCGGCCCCCTTCCCTGTGCACAACCTGTGCGCCGCTGCACTAGATAGTGCAACCCGCCGGCCACCAACCCCCTTCCCTGTGCGCCTCCGGCTTCAATGAAATTTTGGTCTAAGAGTTATTAGTGTTATTTTCTAAAAAGTTGATGTTGATTTTATTATAACAATGATAGAGCTTCAACAAATTTATGTCTAAGAGTTTGATTTGTCATATCATAATGATATCCATGTTATTTTATAAAAAGTTATCGTTAATTGTATTACCACAATGATATCCATGTTATTTTTAAAAAAAATTGATGTTGTGTTTTTCAGCATGTTCATATATAAAACCTTAGGATTTATATTTGATCTGTCATATCATATATGAACCTGATAGTAATAATGTCTCTTTCAAGATTGCTGTAGGCCATGGATAATCTTGAGTGACAACACAAACTTTATATATATGCAGCGACTTTACTAGTCGTATTTATGGTGCATAGAGTTTATAGAAGATTAACATGCATCACATATAAAGATCGACAACCTCGACGGCCAATATACGAGCGACGACAAAGTTTTATCAAAAGTTTACTGTATGAAGATAATGAAACCACGCACGACCAATTGCGCTTGAACCAGGGAACATTCTTTGAACTTGTTGAGGCATTAAAAATGAAAGGGCTTAAGGATTCACACCATATTGATGTAGAGGAACAAGTTGTCATGTTCTTATATATTCTTGGACATAATAAGAGGATGATGGTTGTTAAATTCGATTTTTATAGATCTGTGTCTACAGTCCATCGTCAATTTACTCTAGTTTTGAGGGCAGTTATCAAATTATATAGAGATGTTATCAAACAACCTAGTCCAACAACTACAACAATGCTACCTGGACCTCCAAGGGCATGGCATCATTACTTTGAGGTATTTAGAGTCTCTTACAAGAAAAGATTTATACTATACATCTTAATAAATTTTTAACTGACTATTTATATTTTTTATCCTTAGAATTGTATCGGGGCCATTGATGGTACTTATATCCCAGCGATGGTACCTCCAAAAGATCAACCTAGATATCGAACAAGAAAATGAAATTTTTTTCAAAATGTCATGGCAGCAGTAGGGTTCGATATGAAATTCACATACATTTTGGCTGGATTGGAAGGATCGGCAAGGGATTCAAAGATATTAAAATATGCTATCAGAGATAATCCAACAAAGTTGATAATCCCTGCAGGTAAATACATATGCAACTTTAGAATTCATTATTATAAATTACATTGAAAATTATCATGATGTTTTCTTCATTAATATAGGTAAGTACTACCTAGTAGATGCTGGTTATGGGCATTACCCAGGATTTCTTGCTCCTTATCGTGGAGTCAAATATCATAGGTCTGAGCATAGGGGACATGCCCCTGCAAATGCACGAGAGTTATTTAACTATCGCCACTCATCACATCGTAATGTCATTGAACGTGCATTTGGATTGATAAAAAAACGTTGGGTCGTACTGAGGACATAACCTTTTTTTGATATTAAGGTACATGTAAAGGTGGTATTGGCTTGTTGTATATTTCATAACTTTATCATGATTGTCGATCCGATAGATCTATTAGAAAACAAGCCTGACATTAACACCGAAGATCAAGGTCCAAATGGGCAGGTCGATGAAGTCACAAATCTGGAGCCAAATGAGGAATGAAATATGAAAAGAGATAAAATCGCTGCATTAATGTGGAATGAATATTATCACTGAAATTATGTACTCCAAAATTCTATGAAATTTCTTCTTTGTTTGAGTATTGGTTTAGTTTGTAATAAAATGGTTATGTAATGATGAACAAATATTGTTAGTTATGTAATGAATAAAATGGTTATGTCAGAGTATTGGTTTATGAAATGTCTTCTTTTAGTATTGTTATAAAGTTATATACTTATGCTTTGATATTTATTACTTTTCTAATCCTGAACATTATGCCTACTTATATGTTTATTTGAGAATTGTTTATTAGGATGAGTCAGTCAAGCACACAAGCAACAAAGAAGAAGTATGCGATATGGACACAAGATATGGATCGAGTGGCAATGGATGCATTTGTTGAAGAATATCACAAGGGTAATAAGGCTGAGAATGATTGGAAACCACAAGCTTTTCAGGCTGTCATTGATGCAATCGAGACTCGATTATAAATTAAAATGACTAAAGATAACATCCGAAGCCGTATGAAGACTTGGAGGAAAACATACACTATAATAGCGGATCTCCTAAATCAAAGTGACTTTGGATGGAACGACATCACTAAGATGGTAGATGCACCAGACAGTGCATGGAATGATTACCTTAAGGTATATAAAAATTTTAAATAATGCATTTTATATTTATAAAAATTATTCGAATATTTTTTTTAAATGAGTTTATTTTTACAGAGTCACTCTAGGGCAGCACAATACCGTAATAAATTTATACCAGATTACGATAAACTCGTCATTATCATTGGAAATGACCAAGCAACTGGCGTTGGTGCAATGTCTGGCATTGAAGCTGAAATAGCCGAAGAACATGCAGCTATATTGGAGGATGTGGGATTGGATGATCTAGATTCTACATTTGACTTACACAATGATGAAAATAATACTACAAATTCATCTCCGGCACCACGAGCAGTACCTCCATCAAGTCGGGGTAGTACCGGATCAAATAAGAAGAGGAAGAAAACACGTGATTCATGTGCTGAGGAAATGTCTGAGATCGTTTCCACAATGAAAGTGCTTGCAGATGCTATTCAGGCCACATCGGAAAAAGTGGAAGTCAACAAGTTGATGGATGAGGTGATGAAAATTGAAGAATTAGATGAAAGTTTCAAAGTAGATGCAGCTGAGTTTCTATCGTTGGACTCCAAGAAGGCGGACTTTTTTCTGGCATTACCAGAGGGCATGCGAAGGGCGTGGCTAATAAAGCTTCTTTCGCAATGATTAACTTGTTTATGATTTCAAAATAAATTAATAATTACTTAAGTACTTATCTAGATTGGGTTACTTATTGTCAGTTATGATATATGTCGTATGTTGGATTTTGTTTCCTAAGATTCTAAATTAGCTTTGGATGTCCAGTATAATGTTTTGATAATTGTAGAATGTTGTCTCTTTTGTTAATTGAAGCTAGTGGAATTATGATATTGTTGAGTTTGGTGGTGATTGCTGCTCTTGCCAGTTGTGTTGGCAATGTGTTTGCGTGTCTGCACATGCAAACATATTTGAGGGTAAAAAAGTAATTTCGAAATGGTTATTTGATACTACAGGTTGGGCAACATTTACAAATGCATGAAGACTGCAAGTTGAATCCCAAAGAAAATAAGTTGAATCTGAAATAAATGTATTGTCCCATATTTTTTACGAGACAACAAATTTTTTATATTTTAATTTTTCCAGGGTCCAAAAGAACACTGAAAATTGATGTCTCAGAAAAAAGTGTTGAAATTTTCCAATGCAAAAGAACACCGGAAATTTTTTTCCTGGGACATCAATTGCATGTGTAATATGTTGCCTAGGAAATTAATTTTCCTAGGTGATCTTTTACTCGCGAAAAGAACAGACCCTAAATAATAAAACTGCACCTAATACTAAAATCACAAATAATGTACTTCACTGCAGCAAAGAGTAATGCAGCAAAGAGTAACAATCAGTGTAGCAAATGTTACTCTTTATTTAAAAAAAATTTACATTTGCTACAGTGACAGCACTGTAGCATTTTTTTTAAAAAAAGAAATCGTAATTAAAAAAAAATTACTACAGTAAAATCACTATAGCAAATGTTACTCTATTACCGAAATATTACTCCTCATATGATTTCCTTGTACCTCTATATGTAGGGGTAAAATGGACATTTTTTCAAATGGAACCTAGATCTATCACTAGAGTATCTCTTTGTCACCCTTATCGCTAAAGACGATATGTTATAAAGATTTACCACCAATTTGCCCTTGAAACAATCATGCATTTTAAAAAAAATTTAAATGAGAAAGTGAGAACCATCTTTATTTTTGAGAAATCCCCCATATCATATGAGGGGGGGTTCGGCCTAGATCTCTACCAGTTTATTAAAATAAGAAAATACAACTAATGCCCAGAAGCATTGAGTACACTAGCTGGAAACACGACCAAGACGGTCTATCTAGAAGCCCGAAGGTTCAAATATAAGGCCAAATGCCAAGGTCTCAAGACTCTGATCAACTCGATCTCTCTAGCTCGCAGATCTGATTAAGAAAGGACTTTGAACTCCCTCCTTCGATAGAGAAACCCATAGCTGAAGCTAAACTGAGAAGTGTGGTGTCCTCCAACAAGTTCAGAGGTAGGTTCAACGCCGCCCTGTTGAACGTTGAAATTTGATCCCGAAGATTCGAAATCAGAGAATCTCTATGCTTCGGACGGGAAGGTCGATCAGGTATGCGTGTTTGATTCAAGAGCACAAGATTTAGCTCGAAGCGTAGCCCTAAGTTCGATCGGATTCGTCCCCAGATATGCCAGGCGAGGACTACGACGTGGTTCTAGCACAACCCTTATAGGGACAAGCACACCAGGGCCAGCACTAAAGGTTATGCCAACACCACCATCATCACCACCTAACCCCCAACAACACCTCCTCCAACTCCACCATCAACACTAACCCGTTCAACAGTAGTCCCACTTTGAGACACAACACTATCAACACCCCCAGCTGACCCATCACCTCACCACCGCCCACAAAAACAGCATCATCAACTACCGCTATTACATCAGCATATGCCAGCCCAGCAGCACAGACCCTCATAGCAGTAGCATCTGTCTTACCTCCAACACTTGAAGCAGCCACTGATGTGCCATCATCAGCGTTAATATTCGCAGAAACAGTCCCATCCTCTGCTGCACCTGCTCCGTTCTTCAGCACTGTATCAGCAATAACACCTCCATCCAGAAACTTGTTGTCTACTGCATCAGCATTGCCCTCATCGTTGACTCCATGTTCCCTATCTTCTCCTGGCTCTGCATCATCACTCCTGTCAACCGCATCATCCTCATCAATCTCCAAATCAACATCATTCTCATCCCCCAGTATAGCAAATCGTGACCCAAAGGCAGACCCCTCTGTCTCTTGCCCACCTACACCCTCCCCAGGCTTCAACCATCCAGTTCTTGTTACATCAGTGCTCTCTTTAGCCAAATAATTTGTTACATCAGGAATCGCTTCATCGGCCCTGCCCTCTGCCTCTGGGCCTACATCATTTCCTCTCAAAGGGGTTAAAGATTTCGCTACATCATTTCTTTCTTTGGCACCAACAACTCCGACTCGCCTCCAAGTCCTCACTCCGATAGCACCAGCATATGGGTCCCCAACGACTTTGGCAGCACCCCTACTTGTAGAGAGTGGATCCTTCCGTTCACTCCCACCACAGTTCATATATGACTTTCTGCATAGAAAGTGAGAATTATCATTCACACAAATCCAAATGAGTGGTGCAGTGGGAATTGTCGAGTGGGTCAGGCTTTACTTCTGAAGGGATTAGTCCGAGCCTGAAGTGGGCCATTGCACGAAAAGTTTTGGGGCACCCGCTGATATTAAAATAATATAAAGAAAACAACAAGAATTCAAACTGGAAATGAGGTTTTGCACGGAAATTCTGCAGTGGAATTCTGTAACTTGATGCCGTTCAGTACATGAATTCAACTGGAGATGAGGTGTATGTGTCGGACTGTCGGGGATGAGAGGGATCGATGGCAGGATATGTAGGGGCCGGGATGACAGTGAAGGGATGAATGAGTTTGTTTGTGTGGAGAGAGAGAGAGAGAGAGAGAGAGAGAGAGAGAGAGAGAGAGAGAGAGAGAGAGAGAGAGAGAGAGAGAGAGAGAGAGAGAGAGAGAGAGAGAGGGTTCTGTCAGTTGAAAAGGTTGTCTAATTTTGGAACAAGTTGGCAGGCCCATTCGACAAGCATTTTTCAAGTTATGGAAATGATTTTTAAAAAGTTTTTTAAAACACTAACTAGTTCTTTAAAACGTGCCTCAGACAATATTTCCTCTCTTGGCCATGCATATTTTCTCTCTATAATATTTTTTTTATTTCATCTGTTAATGGAAAATACTTATTTGAACCCTCTAAGGGTTTTCAAATTTGATGATTTTTTATGAGAATGACCATTTAACAATAGATAGATGATCCACAAAAAAAATAAAATTAAAAAAAAAATCTAAATCGGAAAGGAGTCGCTAGCCAATTTCAGTGAAAAAAGATAGCTACAACTCGGGCGGGTTGGGGGTCAACCCAAGTACAAGAACCCCTCAACCCAATCCAACCTTCAACCCGAGATGCCCAGCCCAAGCTCAACTAGAGAAAAAAATTTCAAACTTGGATTGGGATCGGGTTAGCCCAAGTTGGTAGGACTGGTCGGGTTATGCAAGTTCGAGTATACTTATTTCCAATCATTGTCTAAAAATTTAACCTTTAACAATCAAAAAATGAAAAGAACTTATACTTACTAACACTATTATACAACTTTTGTTGCATTTCTATCCATATAATTTACTTGATCATCAGATAATGTCTACATTTGATAAGCAAGAAGCAAAAAGTAATATATACGGGACTGGGTGAAATGGATGGTTGTGATTATGACTCCTCAGCATATGAATACTCGGAATGGCTGTGATTATTACTTATACTAGTGCATGCACGTGTCTGTCAACACTCAGACGACCACCTTCCGCGGCCAAAAACTTTTGGCGGGGGGATGGCAAAAATTGTCAGCGACACCCACATTCAACCGCGGTGATCATTTTCAGCAGAGCGAGGACATTCTGCGGCGATCTCCCCCACCGAAAATGGTCGCGAGTACTGAATATGGTCAAAGACGTCGAATGTGGACGTTGTTTGTTTTAGTCAATATCTATTCTTTTATTTGTAAAAACTATTGTATTTTTTTTTAACAAAAAAATAAAAATAAAAATTATCATGGTCTTAGTGGATAAGGTATTATTTGCAGTTATGTGATCACATTTTTTATAGCATATACCAATGATTGTCATACTATAATTAGTACTAATCGATCAACTACTTTTTCAAATCTTATTTGTTATAGAACCAACAAAACATCATATATGACAGAACACACTGACCCACTATAAGTTGTACACAACCAACAATATATAAAACTATTACATCCATAATCATTTGAAAAAGAATATAATCAACTATGTTGAGTATAAACATGAATCAACTATGTTTAGCATAGACATGATTCCAATGTCTATGAAGTATGAATCATACTAAGTTCCTCAACAAATAAAAAATTAACCTTGCACAGTTACATTGGAGCTCCAAAGAAGCATGTTGAGCTCAAGGCAGTGGTGATTTTTTAGCAATAACTACTATGAACAGACAGATGAATGTACATAAACCACTTCTCTTTCACTTGCTCCCCCGCTCTGCATCACCTAGAACCTAACGTAAAAGCCCTGCAGATCAATTGTTGTTGTACAATAGCATTAATATCATCCCCTAGAAAGCAATTGATGTGATCGATTGTGACATCAGTCACTCTCATTTGGCTGCAAGTTGGTGTTGATAGTGATCGCATGCAAGCACAGTCTTGCCTTGGGCTGTCAGTCCTTCGCTTCCCCAAACCATGATTTCACGTCCAACACCCTTGCTAGTTAACCAAGCACCAGTTTAGGTTCTTGTCCATTAACCTCGCGAGAAGAGAAGAGAAGAGACCGGCCGGTGTGGGTTCTTACCGGTAGTGGAATTGGAATTGATATAGGCATTTCTCTTTTGACTAAAATTCATCCTCAAAGAAGCAAGTATTTCTTTTGAGCCAAATGAACCAATGGATATACTTTGAAAGGACCTCATTAGTCGTAACAAATGAAGCCATCCTCGATCTCCTACAAACTTAAGGTTAACAGAGAACAACTTTCATGCTCATAGGTTCATATCTTGTCCTCTTCAACAAATTTATAGATGAAGTATTGACAAATGGCTGCAACCAGTTGACTACAAGTCATCCATGTTTGTATCCAAATTTGCAATACACACTCACATTCTCACAAGATATTGGATTGAGGGCACATCATTATAGCCTCACAAAAATTAAAGCAGCATTAGAATATTTACCAAGATAAAGATAAAAATTGAAGCACACTCAAAACTAAAGCATCAAAGAAATGAGGCTCACAAAAATGGAAGGCTTTGATTGGCCCCTCTCTTTCTACCTCTACCTCTCTTGAATCTCGGCCTAGAGGATTAAATGGATGGTTGGGATCATAACCAGAATTTAATGTGATTTAATGGCATGAACATTTATGGGATTGCGATTAAGAGAAAACTGTTGGTACGAGCGTTAATGGGATGTCGATTAATGGGATCGCGATTAAGAGATAATAGATTTAGGGGTGTTAGGGATTAAACGAAAGGCTTTCATTGGCCTCTCACTACCTCTATTGAATCTTGGCCTAGAGGATTAAATGGATGGCTGTGATCAAGATTTAATGGGATCTGATGGCCCGAATATTTATGGGATTGTGCTTAGGAGAGAACTGATGGCACAGATGTAAAGGGATGCCAATTAAGAGAGAATGGAAGGCACGTCACGATCACAACCATATGTTAGCCTCAAGCTCTCGAGATCGACGGCCAGATTTGAATTGCCATTTTTGTCTAGATAGTTTGTTCGTTTTTGTCTATTCAGCTTGTTCCATTTTGTGTAGTCAGCTTATATATAGATCGTCGTGCCATGTTATATAGACTAGTGCATGCCCGGGTCTGTCGGCACTGCAGCTGGCTGCCTTCGGCGGCAACACACCTGTTGGCACTGCAGCGGGCTGCCTTCGGCGGCAACACACCTGAACACCTTCGGCAACAAAACACTTTCTATGACAACACCGGCATTCATAGGGACACTCATTTCCTCGCCCGTGCCGATTGGCACAAAGCGGGCACCTTCGGCGCGACCAACTCTCCCTCCCCCTATAATCGATCAATCACAGTTGTCTCTGTTCGAACGGATTCCTTGAGATCAACCCGATGGTTTGGGGCGGCCGAAATTTCAGCAAACGGTTTTATAACTGTTGATGTGAACAACGATCACGGGATGAACGATCAGGTTTAGTGCAGATTCAATGAGCTAGGATTTTAGGGGTTTAGTGCAGTCTAAATGGGTTGGGATTTGAAACCAATGAGAGATCGTGTGTTGATTTTTGAACGAATGGTTAGATCTATTCGGTTCATTTTTATCCAGTCAGTTTATCCTAGTCGGTTTTTTTGGTTCCGTTTTGTCTAGTCAGCACAAAACCGACGTCCCTTGTTATATAGATATCATATACTCATAGACATACATGAGTGATCGGGTTCGGATTGGGTTGGGTTGCCCAACCCCTTAACCCGAATATGATCCTAATTCAACTCAGGTTGTATTTTTTCAACCCTAACCCAACCCAAACTTCAAATACATCAACCCAAACCCGCCCAAAACTTGGGTTGGGCTCAGGTTGGGTCAGGTCCAACCTGCCCAACTCCCGTTTCCTCAATATTCTTTCTCTATGGTATTTTTTTTCTCTACATTGCTTTCTTTCTCTCCTGTTGGGAAAAGTAGTGATTGTCTATCGGATTGTTGGGAGCCTAGAGGTTACCTTCGAGATATACAAATTTGTTTTTGCGACAAGTGAGAATGAAAATCCAAAGACTTATCGGTTGAGAAGATCTTCAAGGCCCGTGTATATACACTATGTTCTAAAAGAAAGAACATCGTCGCTCTGGTGATCCTTCGAATGTGCTCCTGGTCTCATTGGTGTATGCTCCTCAGGATACAACAACAATCCTTTATTTCCAGCACAAGGAAGAAGACATTGGGACTCTCAGGCAGTACTACAGACAACAACAACACAGAGAAAAAGAAAGTGCGTGAAGCAAGCTCTTGGCTTGTGTGCTTGGCTTCCATAGATCCTCTTTATATATATATATATATATATATATATATATATATATATATATATATATATATATATATATATATATATATATATATATATATATAGGGGTGGGATCCGTTGACAACCCAAAATGGGAGGTAAATTTACCTCCTATTTACAACTCGCCAAAATCGTTGGTTAGAGGTTTCCGAATTTGCTGATTTTTTGTGAGGATGATCAACATGGCAAGTTGATCATCCTCACAAAAAATCAGCAAATTCTGAAACTTATACGGGCGTCAAATGTGTTATTCAAATTAACGGTTCAAATAGACGGTTCAGAAACATTTGATTCAATCGGCGCCCTTAGAAGTTTCAGATTTTGTTGATTTTTTGTGAGGATGATCATTATGGCAAGTTGATCATCCTCATAAAAACTTAACAAAATCTAAAACTTCTAAGGACGCCGATTGAATCAAACGTTTATGAACCGTCTATTTGAACCGTTAATTTAAATAACACATTTGACGCCCTTATAAGTTTCCGAATTTGCTGATTTTTTGTGAGGATGGTCAACTTGCCATGTTGATCATCCTCACAAAAAATCAGCAAATTCGGAAACCTCTATCCACCGATTGAATCAAGTTAAAAATGGGAGATAAATTTACCTCCCATTTTGGGTTGTCAACGGATCCCAGCCCATATATATATATATATATATATATATATATATATATATAT
Source organism: Chamaelirium japonicum (assembly GCA_947650365.1). Classification (NCBI taxonomy): domain Eukaryota; kingdom Viridiplantae; phylum Streptophyta; class Magnoliopsida; order Liliales; family Melanthiaceae; genus Chamaelirium; species Chamaelirium japonicum. Next base: position 99,888 of record CANTAL010000013.1, read on the forward strand.
ATATATATATAGAGAGAGAGAGAGAGAGAGAGAGAAAGAGAGAGAGAGAGACGTCCCTAGCCATAACGTTCCTCCGTCCATAGCCCACCACATGTAGTAACGATTCCCACACTGAATAGCATTCACTACTCTGTCAGGTAACAATTGCATGCGTCTGAGCATACAACCATATTCAAAGAACCAGATGATCCATCATGTTAACATGTAACGATAGGAAAACCTCAGTCTCTCCATTAAAAAATTAAAATTTAATTTAAAAGTAGGCCTATAGCTCATTCTCGGCCACGTGGCTCATGAGCCGCAACCCTGATCTTGCCCTAAATTGGCCAGCCGGCCTGCTCGGTGCATGCACGCACGTGTGTGGTAGGCTATGGTGTGGCTCTACTGAAGCTACAAGGTTCCAAGGAGGGAGTTATATTAAATATGCAACTCTTGTCCTCCCCCCGGACAATATGGGATTAAACCAAAAAATCAAAAAAAAATTATAATAGAAAAGCCGTATATGATTTTATAACAATCCTCCACAAGAATAAAATACTGAAAATCAATTCAAAAGAAGTTGTCTAGAATACTTATAAGAGGTATGTATAGGCCACAATATGTCTTTCAACTTGAACATTTCCTTAGTGTTGATATGAAGGATTTACAAGTTGGCATGTGAACTAAATCTTGAATTATTTAGTTTTAATTATAAATCTAGCCAATAGTTCACACTCATACCCTCAATCTAAATATAGAGCAATTTCCAGTTTTAATGAGTGCTCTAGAAAATTGGCCCTAATTTTTATAGAAGCTGACACACTTCTACACTTGTAAAGGTATCATCTATTAAGAGTGTTATCCACTTATACACCCTATTGGATATTCAGTTATAGATGGTATTAAGAGTCACATACCCAACCTCACAACAATACTACATCATAGGGAAGGGCAAAATTAATTTATAGTACCTCACACGTCCCTCAGATAATTTGTTATTCCATTGAACCTAGTTCTTAGGATCTCCAGTCATGTAAGTTATGTTTCCATTATCGGATATGCTTTATTTTATAGGCCCTCAGCCCCATTCCTCTTGATGTGTTTAGAACTAGCTCTCTTGATAGTATTGTGTTCCTTATGATAACTGCAATCTATCATCACCAAAGGAATAACTAAAAGAGGCTTTAGTTAATAGCGGAAGTCCCTCAATCACTAAGCCTCCTTACTAGTCTTAATTAAGGTTGTAATCCTATATGCATGACTTGCTCCTTCTAGGTCCAGACTCTCCACATCTGAAAAGTCGATCATTACTATGCCTAGGAGTAGGCCTCTCGTGTGTACTAAATAGACAAGGTCTCTTAGACCTTTCTCTGAAGAGAAGCTGATTCTAAAGGAACTCAATATCCTTAGTCACCCCCATATATAAGGTGAAAAAGTCTTTCTACTTCCTAGGATTTGAAAAGACGGACATATGCATCAAAGGGCACTGCTTTCCCCCATAATTTAGCAGTGTACCTAAGTTGATCACCATGGCAGTGACCATGTCCTTCAAAATCCAATCAGCTGCTTTGCTAGACTAAGATATGGTAAATTGTATCGTTATCTTCACTAGATCTAGTGAAGTCTTCGGACTCACATTCACCTAATTCAAACTGACCTAAAGTCTTGATTTTTTTTCCCTATCTGATAGAAATCATGTGTAGGGTTTCTAGGCTACGCATACTCTTGTAAGACTTCTTGGTATACACCTACACCAAACTTTTCATCCAATGGTGGATAGCACTTGGGTGTGCTACTGATGCAAACCCGGTTATAGGACACAAAAGTTAGTTATATTTGGAACAAATTGTGATTAAAATTAAACAACTAAGAATTAAAATTTGGCAAGAATAAAGCATCAATGCCTCTATAGCAGCTACCTAAGTTAGTAAGTCTTTTAGAGTTAGTGAGTCTAAGCCTAATTTGTCAAAGATCCACAAAATTCAAATAAATAGCATAAAGAAATTTTATTAATACTTTAGAAATGGATACAAAAGTTGTAATTTCATTCCAGTAACCATTCCCATAATAGTTCCCACCCCTTATGTTGAGAAGTAATTAGTCCCGACACCATTTGCATCATTCATCTTCTGGCCACCGGTTGCCTTGAAGCAACAGTTCTTTACAATATGGCATGGCTTGCGACACACGTAGTAGTTTCCAGAAGGCGGCTTTTTGAAGATAGGCTTGGACTGATTGTTGTTTCAATGGTCTTGGGAGCTAGATCCTTCCTCGTAAAAGTTTTACCTTCCACAAGGTTCTCATTCTACTTCATTTTGGAGACTCGCACACTTTCCTCTGATATCCGGTTGTCCACCTCTATGTGGATTCAGATGACCAGATCCTCTAGGGACATCTCCTTGTGCTTATGCTTTAGTATGTTCTTGTGAACTTCTCAATAATCAAAGCCACTTGAAACCCCTCGTAAATGGAGTAGCCATCCACGAAGACTTTGTGGATGATAAAATGAACTTCCTTCAGCTTGGACATGCACTATAGTCTTCTCATCTTTCATCTTATATTCTAAGAGCTTACCCACCATGAACTTCTTTGATCCTATATCCTCTGTGGCATACTTTTTTACTAAAATTTATCACAGGTTCGTAGCAGACTTGCAGGTGAGGTAGGCATCATACAACTCTGGGATGAGGCAGTTTAAGATGTAAATTTTTGCACAAGTAATTCTGCTTCTCCCAGGTGTCGATATCAAACTGGTTCGATGAACCATCGAAGGCTTTGGTTAGGATGGATTTTCCAAAGTTGATCAAGTCTATAACCTTGAGCACAATCAGATAGAAGTGAAGTTTCATCTGCCACCTCTTAAAATTCTTTCCATCGAAGGGCTCAAGTTTCTCACTAAACCTGTTAGGTTTTCTCTCTATCTCAATAGTCATCTTGATAGAATTCCTAATTGAATTTTTCAAAATTAGACAACCAGATCAGCTCGAGATCGGTGGCAGAGCACTCGGCTCTCTTAAATACCATCATTTCTTATGCAATTTAATGCCCGATTTGACAAGCATGTCTAAGAAACCATCAAATACAAGAACAATTATAGCTAGTTCTAAGATAACTAGGGGTAACTAATTCTAAGACAATAGAACTAGTCTCACGGAATAAAAATAATAACTAATTTAAAGACAATAGAACTAACTAACACAGATTAGAGCTTAGTTACACAAAATAGAACTAAGTAACACAAACTAGAACTACAACTAAATTATTGTTTTCATATTGTTGGGGAAAGTAGTAGTCTATCAAATTTTTGGAAACCTAGAGGTTGCCTTTAGAGATATGCAAGTTTTTGGGAACAAGTGAGAATGAGAATTCAAAGACTTATCGGTGGAGAAGATCATCGAGGCTTGTGTATATACATGATGTCCTAAAAGCAAGAACGTTGCTACTCCAGTGATCCTTTAAAGGTGCTCCCTGTCACCTTGGTGTATGCTCCCCATGATACAACCGTAAGCCTTCCTTTCCAAAACGAGAAAGAAGGTATTGGGACTCTCTGGCAGTATGCCAGGCAACAGAACATAGAAGAGAAAGTGGAAGAGTGAAGAGAGCTTTTAGCTTGTCTGTTTGGCTTCCCTGGACCCTCTCTTATATAGAGGTCCTCAGCCATGACATTCCCCCGTCCACAGTCTATCCTATGCAATAATGATTTCCGCATTGAATAGCTAGCATTCACTGTTTTGTCAGGTAACAGTTGCAATTGTCCTGGCATAGGACCAGATTCAACGAACCAGACGATCCATCGGGTAACGTGTAATAGTAGAAATAACTCCCCATTAAAAAATTTAAATTCAATTAAAAAAGTAGGCCCAAAGCTCGACGTCTTTTGCGGCCACGTGCCTCGTGAGCCACTCATGCTTGGTCTGTCGACCCGGCCCGGCGTGAGCATGCTCGTGTGTGGTGGGCTAGGGTGTGGCTCTAATGAAGCTACAAGCCCTAAGGGGAGAGTTCTATTAAATATGCACTCTTGTCCTACACTCGGGCAATATGGGACTAAACCAAAAAACCATAATTTACATTCTAATAGAAAAACCGCAATTTTATAGCACCTACAACATAAATTCTCTCTACATTTTTACTTATTGTGCATTTATTGCTTGTCATTCACTGGCAGTTGTAGCATCGTTGATGAACCTCTCGCTTGTTTACCACCCTAGAAGTTTTAGAATTTAGTTGTTTTTGGTGAATTTGTTGTCTGGGGTGATAAGGTGATCATCCTTACCAAAAATTAACAAATTCTAGAACTTCTAGGGTCATCAAATATGCTAAGTAAAATTAACGGTTACAATGAACGGTCGATAAAGGTTCAAACATTTGATGACCCTAGAAGTTTTAGAATTTACTGATTTTTGGTGAGGATGATCACCTTACCTTAGAGAACACATCCACCAAAATCACCAAAATTCTAAAACTTCTAGGGTGGTAAACTACACTTGAGGTGTAGCAACGAAGCTACACCTCAGGTCTAGGCATGGGCATACAAAGTCACGCTCTCCTATATGTATAAATAAAGTTTTGGGGGGTAAGCTGACGGAACAGTTAGTTTTGGGGGGTAAAGTCTAATTAATGAAAATATGGGGGTTAAAGTCTAATTCAAGACAAAATTTGGGGGGCAAAGTCAAAATAACCCAAAAAAGAACCTGTAAGGTTAGGTTGGGTTAACTACAGGGGTTAAGTTGTAACCGTATTAGGTTGTGTTTAGCTTAGCGATGAGCATCTGGAGTACACGGCATCCGTCCTTTTTGTAAGTAGCAGATGTTTTATAGCTCGTCTGGAAAATTCTTTTTGTACATACGAGTCATACGACGGGACATACATACGGACATAAGGGTCTGTTCGGTTGGAGGGAGTTGGAACGGACGTGTTCCAACTCCTGCGTGTTTTTTCTAAAGCGGCTGTTTGGTTCCGTGCGGAGGCGGACGATCAGATGAGTTTCAACTCCTCCGTGGATTTCGATTTAATAGAAAATGCATAAGTTTGTACCTCACGGTTTTCAGATGGAGTTCCAACTCATTCCCTTTGTACCCCACGTGTGAGTTGGAACACGCCGGTTCCAACTCCCTCCAACCAAACAGACCATAACGGTGCATCGGTTAGCTGGCTGATTCCCCCACATCGGCATTATGTCCATGTGTATGTCCCAGTGTATGTTTAAGTAGCAGTGTTCCTTTGAAGATAAAGGCGACCGCTAAGGGGGTGTTAGTCAATTGGGATTTTAAAACCATTATTCAGGAGTTCATGGACTTGCGGTCTTTGAGAATCCGTGGACTTTTTTTAAAGAGTCTTTGGGATTTTTTGGAAGTCTGCAGACTTTTCTGAAAAGTCCACGGTCTCATAAATCCCTTTTTTAGGAGTTCACGTGGGATTTTTGTTGTGGACTTGGACATAAAATCCCATTTGACTAACACATTTGAAGAATAATTTTGATGAAATTTGGATAAATAGTTTGGCCAATTTTAACATATGTCAAATGGTAAAAAAAATTCATATCAAAGATTTTAGTAATTTTACATATATAAATTGATAATTTTTTCATAAATAAGATCATATTTCAAACAAGATTAACAATTATCCCATACCAAAAGACTTTAGCATACCATCAACCAAGGAGGTCATTTCCACAAATAACATACAAATTGGAAGTAGCATACTAATTAAAATAATAAGTCCAATATATGACCGAGGAGACAAATGTACCAAAGTCTAATTAGTATTCATTCTATTAAGATGATCCTCCCACATGGATTGAGCAATATTGTTTCGCCACTCTTTTGCTGCCTCGCGCTCCCCATCTTGGGTCTGAAATACTTCTTCAGGATTCGGCTCGTCCCCTAAATTTTCCAAGAGTTCCTCAGATTGATCAATAGGAAACTCATCGAAGCTACACTCTCGACGAATATAGTTGTGCAAAGCTGCACATGCCATCACTAGTAATGCTTGGGTCTTGTAAGGAAATGGTGGGGCAACTTTAAATATAGTAAACCGTGATTTGAACACCCCAAAAATTCTCTCAATTGCAGTTCATAGAGATGAATGACGATGATTAAATAACTCGTTCTCATTCTCTGGGCGACGACCGGGTCCATACTCCCTCAGGTGATATCGAACACCGCGATAAGGCGCTAAAAATTGCATTCGGTTTGGAAAACCGGCATCTACTAAATAAAATTTTCCTACAAGAATATAAAAATAATTAATATATAGAATTTTTGGGTTACTAATAATCAATGTTAATAGTAATATAGTACTAACAATTTTACCTCGTAAAACTTTAAGCCCATCCGTCCGAGACAATGGATTATGCAAGACTCGTGCATCGTTTGCAGAACCCTCCCAACCGCTGAGGATATATATATGAATTGGAGATCAAATATGCATGCTGCTAATACATTCTGAGAAATTTGACCTTTGCGGTTCCGATAATTCACTGTTTTCTCCCTAGGAACCATAGCTGGAATGTGGGTACCATCAATAGCTCCAATGCAATTCTTATAAAAAAAATATATATTAATAACAGAAGGAAATAACAAACTTATATGATGGTAAAATTATACATGTATGTATAAGATAACTTTTTACCTGAAAATATGGAAAGAATCACTGGTCGTTCAAGATTTCAGGTGGAGTTGTAGTGGGAGGAGTTGACATAAGATCTGGCGCTAATAAAACCAAAGCATTTAACACTTTATTGAAATTCTTACTAGCAGTCCATCTGGAACGTCCAAATCTTTTCCGAGTATTTCCATATCGATCGTTTTGGCCAGCAGTCAGTAGAAACATACCGACCATTTCCTCAACACAAATGAATCTAGTATCCGATATTAGAGATTTCTCTCTAAGTATCCGACATAATTTTCGAAATACGTCTGGATACATCCTGTATAATTCACGGAACTCAACCGGATTACCATCAAGTTTTGTATGAATATATTTATATCCAGCACTAGTGATAGGGCGCCATGGTCCAACTTGTTGTGCATGTGATCTCATAATATATAAAGCTGCAATTGTTACCACAGAATATACAGCATATATAACGGCCGATAACTCATGCTGAGGTGGTCTCATTTTTTACCTGAAATAAACATTGTACATTCACAATCAAGAACAAACCATATTCGAAATGAGCAAAATATGATTGCATTTATAACCAGTTTTTTATAAATATAACATTTAATATTAAAGAATAAAAACTATGATTTTGCATGAGCCAAGGGTGAAGCTGTAAGCTATAAATAAACCAATAATAAAGAACAACATCTACCAATTGTTGATTTTGCATGAACCGATTGTTGAGTAAGCAGTATCTAGGTAATTCTAAAGAACATACAATATGGCCATCATATGAATGCATTCATAATTTGAACTTTATTAATATAACGTCCAATAATAAAGATACCATTCCATGATACGAGTGCAAATAAAGAAAGTTTTATTACATCTCAAAACAAGTCCCAAATAAAGCATAGAAATCAACCCTAACAACTCTAGCATCTAAAAAGCACCCATTCCTTCCTAGTCTCAGGGTCCATCTTCACAAATATGTCCTGCAACGCCGGATTCACCAACATCTCAGCAGCTCGAAAGCGAAGTGTGCTATCTAGGCCCGGGGTCTCCTCCAGAAGCTTCCACAAGTCAGGCCGCTCGCAACTCTCATGTATTGCTTTCATATTTTCAGCAATGACTTCCACACTACTCATAAGCCTATCAATCGTAGTGTCGACACCCTTGCCTTTACCCTTGGATGAGGAATCTTCTCTGATTTTACGTTTACGCAGGGACCTACTGGATCGAGTAGTGGGAGATGCACTTTGAGTATCAGAACTCATACCAGGATGTGGCTGACTTGTTGGAAAGGATGAAGGTTCATCGCCGGTGTTATCCTCCAAACTAACATACATACGGTAAAGCGCATCCATTGGATCTTCCTCCGTCTCCATATCTTCTATGCCAGGTGGAGTCACACCAACTCCCATAACATAAGATTGTTTTCCGGTAGCATATGCATTTCCAACCACAATCTTCAAGTCATCAAAGTCCTCAATCCTTTCTGTCAAGTACTTACGAGCGCTAGGGTGGTGCTATAAAAGAGAAAGACAACTTTTAATAATAATGACAAACAAATATATACGAGTAAATAATTATTAGATGTGAGTGGATATTACCGTAAAATATTCCTCCCACACCTCATCTGGGGCTGTAATCTTTTGGGTCACAGGGTCCCATCCAAACCCTGAATTAGAAGCCATCAGGTCAGCGACAGGTTGATATTGCCTTTTCCACACCCTCAGCTTGCTACGAATGTGCTCTACCGTCTTATTGTCTTTGAATTTTCCATTCAAGGCTGGCAGAATTTTCATCGTTAGCAAGTTCTTTGAGAATGACCCATCTACACTTCTGCCGCCATTATTTGTTGCTTCGACCAATAAACATAGCAACTCATCCTTTTCAGCATTACTCCACTTCTCATAGTTTGATTTCTTCGTTTCCATTACCTAGTCCAATTATCATAAATTCTTTAATCTCAAAAAAATAAGAAGAAAATAGATCATCTAAATAAAAGACAATAAAAACTAGAATTGGATTAGGTATTTTAAAAACCGACTGATTTTGATCGGTTTCGACATATTCAATGGATCGAATTGGGTTAGGTATTTTAAAAACCGACATAAGTATTATTATTTTTCGACATACACAATATTACATTTAAAACCGTGTTAAATCGATTTACTCATAAACCCCTTAATCCATCCAAGTCTTATATATCGACCCCTGCAGTTAGCTGGCATCTAAAATGCAAAAATATTTTTCCGTTTATCCTTAGTCTTACTTAAATCTCCTAAATACCCCTCCAAAGTGGGAAGAGTTCCGGTTAGATCCAAGTTAAATTCGGGTTAGGCCGGCTGGCAATGGGTAGGGCTTGGGCTAGACTCAACCAAGCTCGAATCCAGACCCGTATTTTTCTCTTCAGCCCAAGCCTGGCCCGTTTTTATACCGGGCTTTATTGATAAGGCCTATGCTTAAGCCCGTATCAAAGATTCGGGCCTAGGTCTTAAAGCATTCAAAAACCAACTTTCTTCCATGTTCTAATTTTATTCATACCCCAAAATCTGTAACTAGCCCCTGTTTTCATTAATTAGACTTTACCCCCCAAAACTAACTGTTCCGTCAGCACACCCCCAAAACTTTATTTCTTTTCAGTCAGCTCACCCTTTCTCTTTAGATGGTTAGCTGACGGGGGGTAAAGTCTAATTAAAGGCAAAGTTTGGGGGCTAAGGTCTAATTAAAGGCAAAATTTGGGGTCTAAAGTCTAATTATACATGAAATATGGGGTCTAAAGTCTAATTCAAGGCAACATATGTGGGGCAAAGTCAAAATAACCCAAAAAAAACTAACCCTCATTGTCACGAGGGGATCCCGATCGGACGAGGCCGGCCGGACGGAGGCGGACGGAGGCGAACGGAGCCGGAGGGATGGAGCCGGACGGAGCCGGAGGAGGGCATCGCGATCGGACGGACGGAGCGGGACGGAGCCGGACGGACGGAGCCGGAGGAGGGCATCGCGATCGGACGAGGGGATCGCGATCGGAGCCAGAGCCGGAGGCGTCGCGATCGGAGTGCGATCTCATCTCGCTGGCCGCGGAGGGTGTCGCGATCAGAGAGCGTCGCGATCGGAGGGCGTCGCTGGCCGCGGAGGGCGTCGCTGGCCGACGGCTCAGCCCAGAATATCTCTCTCTCTCTCTCTCTCTCTCTCTCTCTCTCTCTCTCTCTCTCTCTCTCTTTCTCTCTCTCTCTCTCTCTCTTGTATTTTGTTCGGACCGACGGGCGGCCGAGAGGGGTTGGGAGACGGCGGCCGAGAGGGTTTGGGTCTCCGAGCAGATTTCCGATGGGTTTCCGATGGGTACAAAGAAGACGGAGGAGGAAAATAGAGAGATAGGGAAGGAGAGAGGGAGATAGAGAGAGAGAGAGGGATACCTGTGGATGGATCCAGCAATGGCGATCACCGGCGCTGAAAGAACTAGGGTTTTCCGGCAAGAGAGCACGTCTCACGTCTGTCTCACGTCTCACGTAAGGGGGGATTCAAAATTCCACCTTTGAGGTGGAACTTTTGCCGGGCAAAAATTATATATAGTAGGGTTATTGAATCCAGTTTGTTATGAAGTCATGGACTTATCCCATGATTATTGACTAACGCCTAGTTTAGGACTCCAAACCCATATGAAATATTGACTAACGCCTGTAACAGGAGTTCACGCTGTGGACTCTGCAACCACTAACGCCTAAATCTACAATACCGTAAAGAAGTTCAGAACCACTACTGGTATAATCCTAAATACAAGGAACTCTTCACAAAGTCCTAATTGACTAACACCCCCTAAGCTAAACACCAGCACAGAAAAAGTCGGTCCCAGACAACATAGTGTACTATCAAAGAGCAAATTTTGAGAGTTCAGATCTCCTCCAGTAGGTCGTCGGTGGGACCCGGAGTGCATCAAAGCCGCACATGGTCGACTTGAGTGCAATTTATATAAATCTATCCACCAGAATTTAATTTTTCGAGACATCATTGTCATTTCTCATAAATTTTTGAGGCAAATTAATTTTTCATTCCATTTATGTCTCGCCACAAGAACGAAATGTGCAATGCTCCCCTGCCATCAGTGTTTTGAAAATCGGACCGGATCAGGCGGTTCAACCGGCTTGGACCGAAACCGGAACATGTTTCGGTTTGATCTTTGAATAAATCGGTTTGTATGTTAACCCGGGAATCAAACCTTGTCATTGAAGTATTTAGTAAATATCTACTTCAAATAACATATTTTTATGCGTTGAACCACCGGTTTGAACCGATTTGGACCGAACCGAATGCCTTTTCGGTTCGTCTTTCGGTCCGGTTTTGAAAACACTGCCTACCATCATGGAGAAATCATCCAGTGAAACGGGTGTATATGCTAACGTGCTGGACTGCACACTCACAACCACAGATACATTGGTCCACCTCCAAAACTAAATGTCACAAGAGCGGAACTTTAAGACCTATATTGGACGGACTGAGATTCACGGTCCACAGTCGAGAATCACAACCAACATGATACATAGCTCCAATGTTGGTTGTGAACGAGCGTTCCACCACGTCAGCATATACACCGGTTCCATTGGATAATTTCTAAAAGAGAGGGTGAATAAAATTGCTCTTGTACTTAGGGTTAATGGGGTCAGACTTAGACCTAGCAAATCCATATATTAGGACAGACCTGACCCGACGTAGTATCATTGGGACCCGAATTTGGGACCATTGCCGGCCCTAACTATCAGCCTCGGTTGCTTTCAACGGTGCAGATCGACGTTTCAAATATCAGCTGGACTCCGTATAAAGGTAAATTGTACCCGGCTGCAAGTTAAAGCAATCAATCGGCACCGTTGAAGTCAGATCGCCGCCCATCCGGTCGGGAGACCATAAGACTCGAAGAAGGGGAGACTTATCTAGTCAGTACTTATCCCCCCTACCCTGACATCAGCTACACAGTACCGCGCACAAAACAAAGAGACAAACCCGACCGGCGACCAGGATAGCAGCACGTGGCATGACAACCTGTAAAGCCCGCAGACGACCAGACATCCATCGACCACCAATCAATCACGCCCACCACCAGATCCCGCCCTCTCATCCGTCCGTTCATCACCCCACCCCCTCCTCCTCTAATCACAGTAATAGATTCGCCCGTTCGGGAAAAATCCGAAAAGTTCGGCAAAAAAATCGGATACATAAAACATAGAAATCTCATATTACACTAACTATTTTACATAAAAGAATAACAAAAAATTTATTTATACTTAAAAAGTAAAAATAAATATATATTATATAAAAATAGTCAAAATTGTGAATTCGGTTAATAAACGGGCCGGGTCCGGATTTAGGGTCTGAACACGGTAGACCTGGGAAGACCCGTTTATTATTCAACGGGTCGTGTCGGATTGGGTCGGGTCGGGTCTACCCACAATCTGATACTATAATATATAATACTAGCGAGTCTTTCGGGTCAGGTCGGGTCGAGTCGGATTGGGTTGGATCAGGTCAACCGAACAGACCCGGGTGGTAAACGGGTCTTACCGGGTCTTATCAGGCCTACTCGTTTATTAGCAGGTCAGATACGGGTTTAGGATCTAGACACGATTAGTTAAACGGGTCGGGTCCAAATCTAGAGGTTTTGGACACGACACGACATCAAACATGACCATTGCCACCCCTAGAATTAGGAGATCATTTGGCAAAACTAGGGGTGTCAACGGTCGTGTCGTGTCTAGTTTCGGGTCGTGTCCAAAACCACTACACCCTGACTCGACCCGTTTAATTAATGGTGTCTAGATTCTAAATTCGTAGCCAACCCGCTAATAAACGGATAGACCCGGTAAGACCCGTTTACCACACGGGTCTATTCAGTTGACCTGATCCGACTCGACCCGACCTGACCCAATAGACCCGCTGGTACTATATAATACAGTATCGGATTAAGGGTAGACCCGACCCGACCCGACACGACCCGTTGAATTTTAAACGTTGAATTACGACCCGAACCCGTTTAGCCTTGACCCAGTCTCGCTAACTTCTTGTCGGGTCTGTCGTGTCGGGTCCGAAATTGCCAGCCCTAGGCAAAACCTTAGGGAACCGAATAATTCGTTTGGTTTTAAATTCGTGAATTATTCATGAATTTTAAATAAATTCGGAGAATATTGTTGGTATGATAATGATCACAATATATTATCTTACCATAGGTACCACCGATTGCTTGGTTGTCAAGTTGCTATATATGGCCTCCGTTCTGCGCTCATCTTTCCATAAGCCGCCGCCCGTGGTCGGTCACATACCATCTCCGTGCTCCTCCCCTCCTCTCTCTCTCTCTCTCTCTCTCTCTCTCTCTAGACTCTCTCTCCTCATTCATTCTCACACGAGTCAAGAACTGTATCAAGAAGAGGAAGGAAGAGTATGGACGGCATCGGCTCATACGGCGGCGGCGGCGGCGGCGGCGGCGGCACCACCAAGGGATTCGTTGCATACCTCCTCGTCGCCGCCTCCATCGCCGTCTTCTCCACCTTCCTCATCCCCTCCGGTGCACCGGACCACCAGCCACTCGCCCTCCTCTCCGGCAGCGTCCGTGTGTGGCCCGTGAGTTTGTTTTACCTCACTTTTTTTCCTTTTTCGAAAAGCGTAAGGTAACATGTTTGACATAAAACCCAGGAGCTGGAACTGAGCTGGAGGAGCGCCCTGGCCACCGTCATCGGCTTCCTGGGCTCCGCATTCGGCACCGTCGGCGGCGTCGGGGGCGGCGGCCTCTTTGTCCCCATGCTCAGCCTTGTCGTCGGCTTTGACACCAAGTCCGCCGCCGCCCTCTCCAAATGTAGAGCACAACACTCCAAATCTTTGACCCCTCCCCCCCCCCCCCCCCCCCCCCTTAACAGTATAGTTCGTCGAGTCGATTTGTGATCGTTGATGATTGCCGAGCAGGTATGATCATGGGTGCGTCGGCGTCGTCGGTGTGGTACAACCTGCGGGTGTCGCACCCGTCGAAGGAGGTGCCGATCATCGACTACGACCTCGCGCTGCTGTTCCAGCCGATGCTGATGCTGGGGATCACCGTCGGCGTCGCCCTCAGCGTCGTCTTCCCCTACTGGCTCATCACCGTCCTCATCATCATCCTCTTCTTGGGTTCGGACCCTCGTTCTCTCTCAACTTTTGGTACCCCTCCTCCTCCTCCTCCTCCCCCATTGTTTGTAGTCATGGTGTGAGCTCCGCAGGTACTTCGTTGCGGTCGTTCTTCAAGGGAATCCAGATGTGGAAGGAGGAAACTCTAATCAAGGTTCACTGACGTTAATCAATAATTAGTTGGGATTTTTGCATATATGCCCCCTGACAAGTTGATATTGCAGAAACCCCTGACATTTTTTAAAATTTAGGCACCCGTCTTATATCTTGACTAGTACTAATCCCGTGCGATGTGCGGATGGTTGCAGTGTTGTTTGATCGGATCGTGCGCATGTACATCCTCATTGTGTGGAGAGAGAGAGAGAGAGAGAGAGAGAGAGCAAAGAATATGTTTTATTATAAAAAAATTTAAAAGGGAGAGAGAGAAATGAAATGAACAGGGAATTGGGAGGATTCCACGTGATACCAAATGCCTCAGCTTTATAAGAGTTGTGTAGATTTTTCCTAGATAACATCGACTTTATGGCCATTGTAACTTTGGCCGTCATGCTCGTGTGTAGTCAAAAGGAAAAAAAATTTTCAAAATTTAGCAAGATGGATATTTTTTTTTTGTAACGATAGAGATTTTTTTTTTGTACCGACCAGGTGGTCAATGGATAGGGCCCTAGAGCAAGGCTCAAAGAGTCCGAAGATGGAAAACCACAGTCCAAATCGGCACGCACGTACAAGCAAAGCACATCAACCTTGAGGAAAATACACTGTCCAAACTAGGAGTTGAACAGGGAATTAACCTCTCCAACATGGGAGGGTGAGTACCATCAGGCCAAGAATGTTGGTAACAATTGAGATATTTCAAGGGCGCCTAGAGAATTAGGTGAAACATAGGAGTTTTTTGCAATATCCAACTTTAATAGGGGTAGATATACAAAATTCCCTAATGAATACCGTGATTAAATAATAATATAATAAGAATTATAGGATGACTAATTCCTGTTATGGGTGCAGATGGAGATGGAGAAACGACAGCAAGCCATGTTGAAATCTAATGCAGAAGATGGTAAGATTTCCCTATATATATATTGGGCCGGGAAGGTGAACTCGAGTTCACTATTGAATAGTGAAACAACATTTTAGTCATGCCACATGTCTATTTTTTTGCTCCTTATGAATCCACATGGTAGCATTAATGATGGTGGTTGAAAAATCATGTAGTTTTATATGATAAAGTTGGACAAATGTCTTCTTTAAAAATCAATTACACCATTTGAATGATGAACTTGAAATTGTTATCTATCCTTCATTAATAGTGGAAACATGTCTATCCGTTCTTATTGTTGTACGTGTTTGTGAGAGGAGAAGGTAGGTAGGTCCTTCTACAAAGTTAGTTTTTTTTTTAAAAAAAACTAACGAATGGTTTTCAAACAAAAACACTAAACCAGATCCATTTTAGCCCTGCCAAGTTAGAGTCATACTATCAATTATTTTATAGAGTCAAATTAACAATGTAAAGGGTCATAAATCAAAACATAGAATTGATTGTAAATGTAAAGTGTCTAAATATGATTTTGTAAGATGGAAATACGTCTCTATACTCCTGGCATTGTTTGGGCATTTAAAATATATGGTCATTTTCTATGTCTAGTCATATTAAAATATTTACAAAAATTCTATAAAAAAATAATATTGACACTGTTTGATTCTATTTGGTAGTACATAGTTTTGAAAAAGGTCTAGTGTCGTATTTATTTAGGATTTTTGGTTCGATATGGTACAAAATTTTTTTTTTTTAGGTTAAACTATGTGGAGTATGGACTTGGTATATATCTAGAGATCAGTCATGTTTATCGAAATCCGAGTTGAAAATTTAGATGGATGATAATCAAGTATAGCATCTAATGTTCTTGATGATTGTGTGTTCCTTGTTGCAGTGTCGATTGGTTCGGAGTATGAGCCGCTGCTTCCTCAGCCGAAGAAATCTGGACTTGTAAGCTTGTTTTTTGGTGAAAATTTTTTTGGGTTATTTTGACTTTGTCCCCCAAATTTTGCATTGAATTAGACTTTATCTCCCATATTTTCATTAATTAGACTTTACCCTTCAAAACTAATTGTTCTGTCAACTCACCATCTAAGAGAGAGTTTTGGGGGCTGAGCTGACGGAACAGTTATTTTTGGGGGGTAAAGTCTAATTAAAGAAAATGTGGGGGGTAAAGTCTAATTCAAGGTAAAATTTGGGGGGCAAAGTCAAAATAACCCAAATTTTTTTGCCATTTCTCAGTTTTTGTTTTTTTGTTTTTAATATATTTTCGGTTATATACATGTATGCCATCTGCATTTTTTTATTTTTTTTTCTGACATTAAATGAAAACAGGAGATACTGCTGTTTAACATAAGATGGAAGGGGATTATGGTGCTGATGCTTGTCTGGTTCTCGTTCCTGCTGCTCCAAATCCTCAAGGCATGCTCTCTCTCTCTCTCTCTCTCTCTCTCTCTGTGTCATTGTGGGTGTGTATGCATGTGTTTGTGACACAAGCATGTGTTCTGACTGATCCCCATTATAAAACTGGTTTGTGTGATTGCAGAATAATACAGAAATTTGCAGCCCCGTGTACTGGGTGATCAACGTCTTGCAGGTGGGGTCCCGACGTCACGTGTCTCTCTCTCTCTCTAGAGAGAGAGAGAGAGAGAGGGAGAAAGAGAGAGCAACATGAGTGTATATGTTCTTCCCTTTAATTAATGATGGTTTAAGGTTTAACAAATGACGTTCCACACTTCCAATAGCTCCCGGTGGCACTGAGCTTGTTCGGGTGGGAGGCGACGCAGCTGTGGCGGGAGAGCAGGGAGCGGCGAATGCGGGGGGACTGGGGGTGCGTGTGCGAGGCCTCCATCCACTGGACCGGGCCGCAGCTCCTCTTCTGCGCCCTCTGTGGCCTCCTCGGCGGCACCGTCGGCGGCCTCCTCGGCTCCGGCGGTGGCTTCATCCTCGGGCCCCTCCTCCTCGAGATCGGCGTCATCCCCCAGGTCTGCTCCCTCCCCCTTTCCATTTTCTACTTTTTCTACTCCATAATCTATTAATCCCAACAATTCAAGGAACCAACTTATTATTTAGACTAATGCTACTTGTTACATTGGGATGGCAGCGGTGCGGTTTAAAATTAAAAGCCATGATAATTCGTACCGCATGTTATGGTTTTGGTTTGCCAAAATATAAAATCGTCACGGTGCGATACAGTTTCGGTGTAGCGGTGTGGTTTCGATTTTGATCAAAACCGTATAAAACCGTACTATTTATATAACCGCAATGCACTGCACCACATGGTGCGGTTTCGGTTTTACATAATGATGTATCGTCATAGTGCGGTGCGTTTTCGGTGTGGCGATTCGGTGTTGTGCGGTTTCGATTTTGCCCAAAATCGCACCGAAACCGCACTGTTGCCATCCCTATTTTGTAGGATTTAAAAAACAGTGAAGTGGTGGTGAGGCCCAAGGGCGTATCACCTCTGGCCCCACCATCACTTCTTGCGTCTGTGATTGTTTTTAGATTGTACGAGTAGTATTGTTCTATTATTTATAAATAGAGCATTGCTATTTAAAAAGAAAAATGCTATTTGAATATATAATGAGACATACTCTCTAGCATTGTGTGGGTGACACATTTGCTTACGGCCCAATCGTGGTACGCCTAATTTATGCCCGTTTTAATGGATAATGTGACACATCATACTTGGGCTATATGCAAATGCAGCAAATCAATCGGGGGCAATCGTGTCTTTATATACCCTCTGCGAAACTCCTCTTGCGACCTGGGTTTTGGTACGTGATCGAGGATATCTATAAGTGGAGGCAGAACAAGCTTCACCCAATCAAACTTAGTTGGACCGAAATGTCGCCAGGTTGTGCCCGAGGAGTGGACTGCCTCTTTTCATATGCTCCCCCTCACGAGAGAGTGGTTCGCAGCGATAAGATCGAGACTTGTTTTTGCCAAAAAGGTGAACCACTTTACTTATAAAACAAACCCAGGGTCCGATCGTGGGATCATCCGAGACTATAACAATTGGGTTAACCATCGGGTTACAATCATAGTTGTTGGTCAATGATTGCCGAGACTTCTAAAATGACTTGCTTTCAGCAAGGTGTGCTACTAAGAGCCACACGTGGCTTGTGCTTTTCTAAAGGATAAAAAAAAATGTGGCTTGTGCTGACTCAGCGGCAGCGGCAGCCATCGTGTAGCATGTGGGTGGTCCACTAATCTACTTCATTGATTTTGGCGTTATTTATGCAACGACTAGACTAGTGTATACGGTCAAGGCCAATTATAGGTCAATAATGTAATTATCGGAATCTTTCGGATTAATAATTGGCTTTGGAACAATACTTGGCGGCTACCATGTGTGGGGTTCAGATCTTCTCCGATCGGTCAGTCCCGATCGATTGATTAACATGTGCATCACAACCGCACGATGCCAGGCAATCCAAAAGTGAATCATACTCCCTCCAACTGCGTGCGGAGGAGATCCAAACTCCTCAATGTGGGGCTAACCCAGCACATGTGGGTAGGTGGTATGCAAAAATTGGCGAAGACAGTGGAGCCTATGATATATTAAACTTTAAAAAAATCGACAAAGTTGGCCGATTCGATACCACCTGAAATAAAACCCTAGTCAGGAGTTCAGATCTCCTGCGATCGGTCGGCACCGCTCAGTTAGTCCGGCGTGCATCGCTGACCACTGGAGTACGATTCACTTTTGGGTCGCCAGTCATTGTACGACTGTGATGCACACTTCCTTTAAAGTTTTTTATACCGTGGGCTACACTCTTTACCGTTCCTTGCACGGCTTCTCCTACATGTGCTGGGTTAGGAACGCACGTGGGAGCCCGCAAGTATTTGTCATTCATTTCGCCACCAGTATCTTCGCCACCGCCGATTGGGCTCCTCTCTGGTTCAGCCTACCTCCACTTTCTTGTTGTCGGGATGTTTTATATGCCACGTGGCAGTGATCATGCTTGGTCTCGACTTGGGTCTTGATACATAGCATCTCTTATAGCGGATTTGTTTGCTAACTTTAGGTTGCCAACTTCACATGAGGTCTCCGTTGGCAGCTGCTCATTGGTTGGATACAAATCACTGGTGACGTTTTGGAACTCACTAGTGTCGTATCAAACATCACTAGTGACATTTATCGATCGGGGGTTCTGTGTAATGAACGACTATGATCATGCCATGAGATGTTAGCAACAGGTAGTTGGCAAACGAGCTGGCTGCATAGCATTTTCCGTTAAGAATTGTCTTAGTTGTGAAGTTGCACTCAAAGACAAATGTCTTGCTGTTTGTTTTAACAACAAAACAGACGTCACCTTTGGCTTTCCAGGAATGCCATCCGTCCAAATCGCTCACAGCTAAGAGATAAGGCTGGTCTTCATGGTAAAATGGTTCAACATGGATTTTGTTGGGTTAGTCCCACATCGGCTAGGGAGCTAGGCAGTGGTCTCTATATATATCCTCTGTTGCATGATCTCTTCTTACAACTTGGGTTTTGGTGCGTCTGCGTTAACAATGGTATAAGAGTTTCTATGTTTTGGGTCAGGTTGTTCCCAGGTGTGCCTCTTCCCCTGATGCTGTCGTACGAGATGGGGGGCCTCGGAATTTATCCAGCCCTAGCCTCATGTGAGAGGGAGATAGTTGGATTAGTCCCACATTGACTAGGGTGATAGGCGATAGCTAGTGTCAGGGGCGGACCTATGTGGAGACTAGAGGGGGCCATGCCCCCCTCCCCCCCCCCCCAATTTTTGAATTTTATAATTTCTAGATCTGCCACTGGTTAGTGTGTTTATATACCCTCTGCGGACTTCTCCTTACGATCCGGATTTTAGGTCGAGAGGGTATCTATAGAGATGGCAGGTGCGGTTTAAAACCGTGAACTGCAGTTTCGGTGTTGCGGTACGGTTTCGATTTTGTCCAAAACCGTATAAAACTGCACTGTTTAGATCATTATAATGATAAACCGCAGTGCACTGCATGGTGTGGTTTCGGTTTTACATATGATACACCGTTATGGTGCGATGCGGTTTCGGTGTGGCGGTTCGCTGCCGATAACGCACCGTATCTAATAAATTTCACATCTCAACATTCTCACTCAAAATACCAGCCATTGTGGTGGAACCAAAAATGAACTGACTATAGAATAAAGAAGTAACGACTTGCAAAATTAAACTAAAGGAAATAATATCAACAAACTTGATCTCCACCTTTTATGGACTACTATGGTTAAAAGGCCAAAGAAATCCTATAAATAAGTCCAATTACAGAAACAACATTTTCTTAAATAAAAAAATATTAAAAACTAGAAAAATTTGGAACCCCACAAAAACATTGTATAGAGAGGCATCAAAATAATGCTAAAAGAAAATTCTAACATATTTAGGATTTTCTTAACTAGTGTATAAGTTATGTCATGACAATTTTTAACACTAAATTTATTTAAAATATAACTCAGGAAGAAACTTAGCTCTCCTAATAAATTAAAGACTTAAAACAAAAATTAAAATTGATCATCTGGACTTGATATAAAAATAGACCGCATCAGATGCTTCCGTTGAATGAATCTCATTTGCGAGATCTCCTGGAGGCCTTAACCTAAGTCTTAACTAGTGTATAAGTTATGT
Source organism: Chamaelirium japonicum (assembly GCA_947650365.1). Lineage (NCBI taxonomy): Eukaryota > Viridiplantae > Streptophyta > Magnoliopsida > Liliales > Melanthiaceae > Chamaelirium > Chamaelirium japonicum. The sequence goes on from CANTAL010000013.1 coordinate 120,279, forward strand.
CATGACAATTTTTAACACTAAATTTATTTAAAATATAACTCAGGAAGAAACTTAGCTCTCCTAATAAATTAAAGACTTAAAACAAAAATTTAAATTGATCATCTGGACTTGATATAAAAATAGACCGCATCAGATGCTTCCGTTGCATGAATCTCGTTTGCGAGATCTCCTGGAGGCCTTAACCTAAGACTTCTCTAATCTAATTTGAAATCAAGTTAGGATATTTTTGTTAAAGGATAATCCCACATCTGTGAGGGAGGCACCCATCACCCACTTAATATATCTGCTGTGGACCTCCCCTTACGACCTGGGCCTTGGGGCGTGAGGGTATCTAACATTGTATCATAACTAGGATGACCTCCTGCTCCAGGTGCTCCCCACCGATTGTGCCTTACCACGCGTGCTTTGCGTGGGAGGATCCTTACCACACATGCTCTGCATGAGGAGGATTGTTAACGGATAATCACACAATGGTGAGGGAGACACCCATCAACCGCCAGTGTCAAAAAAATAGAAAACATAAAAAATACGGTATTAATCAATTCACCTAGGCTAATAGGTCTATGCAGTAAAATTTTCTTTGTGATAACTATGACCATGCATGCTCAATCATCCATTGTATACATACATGCGCACAAACAACACATACACCTCTCCCTTCGTATTAGTATTTTGATGAATCGGAATTCCGGTTTTTCGTGTTTTATTCTACGTAGGTTGCAAGTGCAACGGCGACATTTGTAATGATGTTCTCCTCGTCCCTCTCCGTCGTGGAGTTCTACTTCCTCCGAAGATTTCCCATTCCTTACGGTACGTACGGCGTACGCACTCCCCATATTAAGTAGGTAACCAGTGTATTAGTAGCTCTACCGGGAAATACAGTAACTAATACGCTCGGCTCGGCTTTCATGTTTCAGCTATCTATCTAATCGCCATTTCGGTGATGGCCGGGTTTTGGGGGCAGTTCTTGGTGAGGAAGATAGTGAAGGTGCTCAAGAGAGCATCTATCATCATCTTCATCCTCTCCGCCGTCATCTTCGCCAGTGCGCTAACCATGGGTAATTCATAAAAATGGCCATACATTTCTTATTTACCGACGAAAATTCGGCGCATGCTCTTATCTTTTAATTTCACTTTCAGGTGTTGTTGGTGCCCAGAAGAGCATCTACATGATCAATCACCATGAGTACATGGGCTTTCTGAACTTTTGCAAGAGCTGAATCATGATTGACAGATTGATATGTAGAAGAGTGTTGGCCAATACCTGATTGACCTGATCACTCTGGTCACGAAAAGGGCTTAAAAGCCCCAAGTGTGTTAGCTTCTGGCTAACTACACATTACTTGTACTCTCTTCTATTTGGGTTCATTCATGATTGGGTTCAGGGTATCAGCCTCTATTTGATATAAAATCTATTTGTAGCAGACCTAAGAGTATCTCTAACGGACTCCTAGGTGCCTTCCCTATTCTTGGAGCTCTTAGCTGTCACGTAGATAAATTATGGATAGTAGAAATTATGGAGCACTCAAACAGGCTCTCCAAAACTCTCCCTAAATTTTTTAAAAGACCAAATACTCATTTGTCATAACAGCAAGGAAAATTAACAATAAAAGTTCCTGGAGACTACCGACCACCTGCTCGTCAGTTGCGACCTCTCCAAGTAGGTGTGGTCTCACTTTCTGATCAAACTGGACCTTCAGGCAACGCCTGCCACCGTCAAGGTTATGTGGGGAAGCTGGCGGTGAAGGACGTTCCGGTGGCCGGTGCGGAGGGGGGTGGGACATTCTCGCGATTGGAGTCTCGTGGCGGCTTTGGCTGGAGCGCAACTGCTGGACCTTTCAAGGGAGGAGCTGCTCGGTGAATAATGTCATTTCGCACATTAAATCTTTGATTCACCTTTGGGCTTGTAATACCACGTCTGAGACCCACAATATTATGCTAGAATCCCGAAGGATCACTTGTATGGGAGCCCGTTGAAGATGCTTTAAGTACCACCCCAAATCTAAATTACTTACCCAGTTTTAAATTAACTTTGAAACCCCAAAAAATAGACTAACGTGTGCTCTAAATTTTCTAGAAATTCTCCACATTTTCGAACGGCTAATCCCTAAACTGCAATTTAGAACTACATTTCCAACATGGGTGGCAATGGAGCACTAATACCTGAAAACTCGACCCAATAGTTTGTGTAGGGTATGTATAAAATCTAAGGCAAATTATAAAATCCTCCCCTAAACTATACACTTCATTACATATTGGTCCCTCAAATTTTTTTTTTGAACAATTTGATCCCCGAACTATGCTCGGTCTCCATTTAACCCCTTCGTTAATTTTTTATCCCAAAAATAACCTTATCAATTTTCAATAATACACAAAATTATTTTAAAATATTTAATTTATGCTTACCAAGACAAGGGTATTTCGGAATAAAAGTTGACAGAGGGGGCTAAATGCAAACGGAGCATAATTCAGGGATCAAATTGACCAAACAAATAATTCAGGGATCAATATGAAATGACGTGTATAGTTGAGGTGAGGTTTTTATAATTTGCCCTAAAATCGAATTAGACTTGGGCATGAATGTGGGTATCTTAATTCCCATAGCCGATGACCGATACCTAATACGAGGTTGCCTACGATGTTGTAACTTATATGTAATATGGGATGGACTCTAAATGAATCGTAACATACCCGAATTCTGCCGAAACTCATGCCATACTATATCTAATCTAATAAGGAACAATGAGAGCTTCTTAATGCAATACAAGTGCAATTGGCATGTGCTTTGCACCTCCAACAGTCGCTAATCAATGGACCTTTTTTACATGTACACAAATTAAAAATAGTCATTTTAGTATAGGGTATGGACACATGAAATAATGATAGGGGCATATTGGTAATTTTTGTAGGGTCACAATGGAAAGTGCAAGAATGCAACACTACCTTCCTTGCTTTTGTTTTAATAACATAGGATCCAAATATGGGGTATAAGTGCACTATATATATGTCAAATTGTATTATCTGCACAAGTTAGAGAGACAATCGGGTTTCGGGTGTTGAAACAATAAATATAGGTTTTGAGGTACCCATACCCATACCTGACAGATAATCGGGTAGAGTTCATGTACCCATATCTTACCCAAGCTTTGTAAAAAGTATTAAGGTACCCATACCCAAACCCAAAAGTTAATAGGATATAGTTCCTATACCCATACGACCCTACCAATTAGAGTTCCTATACCCACACCCTACCCAAACCTTGTACAACCCATGCCCATAACCTTGTACAACCTTGTAAAATCCTTGTACAACACATACTCATACCTGAAAGTACATTTGGTTCATATACCCATATCTTACTCAAGCCTTGTAAAAAGTATTAAGGTACCCATACCCATACCCAAAAGTTAATAGGGTACGTACCCTACCAGATAGAGTTCTTATACCCATACCCTACCCAAACCTTGTACAACCCATGCCCATAAATAGGTCGTATTTAGCCTCCTCTGTCAACTTTTATTCCGAAACCGACCTATTTAGGCAAAACCGAAACCGATCCAACCTTAGTTTGGTTTGGATTGGATTGAAAATATGTTTCGAAACCGACCTATTTAGGCAAAACCCAAACCGATCCAACCTTAATTGGATTGAATTCCAATCTTAGTTTGGTTTGGATCGGATTGAAAATCCTCAAAACCGACAAAGGTTGGATCGGTTTAGATTTTGCCTAAATAGGTCGGTTTTGAACCAATGCACACCCCAAGGATTGAGAAGGGTAAAATGGGAAACAAAATATAGGGTGGAAGGAAGAATGAGTAAGTGGATTAGTGGAATTGCCCTTCCGATTATAGCCCTTATTTTTTTAATGGATAAATAAGATTCAATTAATTAGTGGTAGAGAAGAGAAGAGAAGAGCAAAATGGAAAACAAAAAGTATGATAAAAGGTAGAATGGATTAGTGGGATTTATTCCCATAATAGCCCTTGGTTTTTTAAATAGATAAATAAGACTCAATTGATTAGTGACAAAAGGGTAATATTCTTATATGGTATTTGTGATTTGTATAGGGATAGAACGGGAAGGGCAAAAATGACATATTACAGTCCTAGCCTTTTTGTTTGTTTTCATGACAAAGGATTTAAAATACTAGGTATGGATTAATATATCTAGTGAAGGGTAAAATGGAAACATATGTAAAAGGATGGAAGGAAGAATGGGTTAGTGGGATTTATTCCCATAATAGCCCTTGGTTTTTTAAATAGATAAATAAGACTCAATTGATTAGTGGCAAAAGGATAATATTCTTGGATGGTATTTGTGATTTGTGTAGGGCTCAAACGGGAAGGGCAAAATAACAAGTACGGTCCTAGTCCTTTTGTTTGTTTTCAAGACATAGGATTCAAAATACTGGGTATGTATTAATATATCTGGTGAAGGGTAAAATGAGAACATATATAAAAGGATGGAAGGAAGAATGGGTTAGTGGGGTTTATTTCCATAATAGCCCTTGTTTTTTTAAATGGATAAAAAAGACTCAATTGGTTAGTGGCAAAAGGGTAATATTCTTGGATGGTATTTGTGATTTGTGTAGGGATAGAACGGGAAGGATAAAAATGGTATATTACGGTCCTAGTCATTTTGTTTGTTTTCATGATATAGGATTCAAAATACTGGATTGTAGTAGATCGATTTATTATTAAACAATCAAAGAAAGGGCAGATGTATTCCCATACTCCAAGCTTGAAACGATAATGGGTATGGATCGGATATGGACCTTTTCATATCCAAATGGGTCCTAGTATGGGTCTGTTGCCAACCTAGGCCCCAAGTGGTTTAAGCTCGGACAATTGCGTTATTCTGACACACTTTTTTTTTTCTATATTGGCACTTCCAATGATCATAGATTTTCCACATTTTTGACCTCCAGCCATGCAAGCCCCAACGCCATCCTTATCCCCCGCCTCCACAGTCGTCTCCTCCCAACTGCTCCCTTTCTTCCATTGCCCCAAGGGCCTTCTCTGCCGCCCTCCTTCATCCTCCTCCTCCTTCCTCCTCCTCTGTCTTCCCCATGCCAAAGCCCTATACATGTGCCGGTTGTCTGCAGACAGTGTCAGTAGGGTAGCCACTAACATGAACGTGTAACTGTCGGCAACGATACTTTTCCTAATGTGACTTATGGCTTGATGGAGGAAAGAGGAGAAGGAGGCAGCCACACCCATGCATGTGAAGATCAATTTTGATGAGACAGTGTTGCTGTTCATCAGAGCGCGCGAGTACATTCTCTGTTATCAGAAATTAAGGTTTTTACCCAAATGGCCACCAACTCTCAACTATTGTTGAGAATGGGCCAGGTTGCTTTTGGCTTTACCAAAATGACCACTGAAACTCTTTGGGACCTAACTACCCTTTTACTTTACTACTAAAACCCTAGCTTCCATTGAGTCGCCCTTCACTTCCCTCATTTGGACGACAGCTTCCTCCACCTCTTTCGACGGCAACTAAGGGACAATCGGCCACCCATTTCAACGGTGATCATCAAATCCCGTGAGTTTTCCTTCACTTCACCCCTTTCGACGGCTCCTACACTTCACCCCCTTTCAACGACTCCTATACTTCACCTTCATCCTTTGCGATTTTTTTCATATATGTTTGATTAACTTCTTCATTGTACCATTTGATTACTTTTGATTTCATTAACAACAACAACCAATCGAGAAAAAGGAATGAAATTAACAAAAAGTAGTTGAATATTAACAGCACATTTTAGGACGAAAGATGGACGAAAAATGAACGAAATTGATAAAATTGGCTATTCATCATTATGGTTAGGACAAAAAAGGGATAAAATCGACAAAATTAGCTGAATTTATATTATATTGGTCATGATGAGTCCTACACTTCACCCCCTTTTAACGACTCCTATACTTCACCTCCATGCTTTGCGATTTTTTTCATATATGTTTGATTAACTTCTTCATTGTATTTGATTACTTTATGATTTCATTAACAACAACAACCAATCGAGAAAAAGGAACGAAATCAACAAAAAGTAGTTGAATATTAATAGCACATTTTAGGACGAAAGATGGACAAAAAATGAACGAAATTGATAAAATTGGCTATTCATCATTATGGTTAGGACGAAAAAGGGATGAAATCGATAAAATTAGCTGAATTTATATTATATTGGTCGTGATGAGTCTAGTATGTATTGGTCGTGATGAGTCTAGTATGTATTGGATACGTATGATTAATTTTTGGTATCAAATTTGGTATTGTTGAGTTTTGATATTGTGGTTCTATGCTAAAAATAGTAACATCACATTGTAGGATGAAAAAGTGATGAAAAAGTGATGAAATCGATAAAATGATTAATGTTTGATATCAAATTTTATATTACTGAGTTTTGATATTGTGATTCTATGCTAACAGGGATTTGAAATATGAATTCAACATTACCGATACTTTGTTGTTACGATGGAGAATTGTTATATTTGAAAGAAAAATACGAGTACAGGGGTGGAAGAACTAAAAGTATCATTTTATCTACAAAATCGGATTTTGACTGTCTTCTTCAGGAAATTTATAAGATTACAAATGATAGTCTCAAAGAGTATGAAATCACAATGAAGGTTTTATATCCAAGTACACTTGAATGTCCTCCTACCGAAATTGTGGATGATAATGATGTTGCAGTATTTATTGCCCATAACATCCGAGCCAATAATAGCAATGTCCCATTGCTGATAAGCAGAGTGCTGAAAAATCCAGAATCTATTGACAGGTCGATTAAAATCGAACCACTCGGTAGTAAGAGGAAGTTGAAAGAAACGACACAGATGTCTCGTAAAACACCTTGTGTAGTTACCCCTCCCGTTGACTTAAAAAATATCTCGACATCATCGGAGCTTCATTGTTCGATATCGTCATCATTCGGTGTTGGAGATTTGCATACGGATGAAAAGACTGATATTAATTATGGCGAGGATTTCAGTTTTGTACCATGCACACTAGATGTCAGTCAAGATGTCAGTTAACGTATTGAGTACAAGAGTGTGGAGAAACCTGAAGACAACCCTCTATTATTTGACATTGTTATGAATGACAGAAGGTATGAATAATTTTTCCAAATATCTTATGTTGTAATTCTGATGATTAATTAGTTCATGTACTTATATGTTTTTAAATAATATATGCCCAGTAAGGTGAATACAGATGACGATCATAATGGGTCAAGAAGAGATACAAAATTATCTATAGATCTTAACCAGAAGCCTGCTGGTTGTCATGTATTGGAGAAATTATTCATTGACACTCCTGCGGATATGGTAGTATCTCCAAAGCACACTCAACAGAATAGTCAGCTGAAGGATAAGGATATTATCTGTAAGCAAGAAGGAAGCAAGACTGAAAAACAAAGAAGGAAGAAAGAAGTACCACTGAGACATAGTCAGAAAGAGTGTTTTGCCAGCAGTAGTTGGATGGAAAACGATGAACTTAAGTCTTCAATACCTAATTCGGTTATGGTTTATGAAGACAAATATGTACCTAACGAATTCCCTATTGCTGTTGAAGTAAAAGATGATTATCAACAACTTTATCCTAATCAGATGTTTATAGATAAAGACACATTGATCAAGATGGTACAGAAGAATGCTTTATTTATAAACACTGAGTACAAGGTGATGAAGTCCAGCAGAACAAGATATGTATTAAAATGTAAAAGAGAAAATTGCAGTTGGAGATTACGTGCAAGTAGACAAAAAGGGTGTGATGTTTTCAAAATTACTTTCCTAGGCCTACACAACTGCTCATTGCCGCAGCGTGGAATTGATCATCGACAAGCTACAAGCAAGTTGATATGTGATTTTGTGAAAGCTCGAATAGAAGCACATGTATTGTACTCTCCCAACGCAATTATATGTGATGTGCAACAAGAATTTGGTGTGCAGATCACTTATCGAAAAGCATGGCTAGCAAGGGAGATGGCAATTACTCTTTTAAGAGGCTCATACGAGGACTCGTATATAATTCTTTCAGCATATTGTCATGAAGTTGCACAAAATAATCCTGGAACCATCACTAATATTTTAAGGGAAGGAGATAGATTTAAGGCTATTTAATTTTATGGCTCTTGGTCCATGTTTACGTAGTTTTCAAAGACAAAATCTAAGACCAGTAATAGCCGTTGACGGATCTCATTTAAAAGTCAAGTACAAAAGTACTTTATTTATTGCAACCACTTTGGATGGAGATAATCATATATTTCCCGTGGCTATTGGGATTGGTGAATCGGAGAACAATGAAAGTTGGAATTGGTTCTTAACACAACTGCGGGACAGCTTGGGTCAAGTTAATGTGCGTTCCAAGTTCCTATTGTTTTTCCGGATGCTGTACATGGTTATTGTGCGTTCCATATTTCGCAAAACATGTATGCCAAATTCAAACAACAAAGATTATACTCTTACTTTTATACAGCTGCAAAGGCAACAAGAGAATCAAAGTTTCATCAAGTGATGGAAACTATAAAGCACATGAATGAAGATACACATGACTGGTTACGAGAAATTGAGCCAGCAAAATGGACTACATCGTATTTCACACGCAGAAGGTATAATATTATAACCACAAACAGTTCTGAAAGTTACAATAGTGTCCTAAAAGATATCAGAGAACTACCCATCACTATGATTTTGGAGCAATATCGGTTAAAGCTCCAGGCCTTATGGTTCAAACGAAGAAATACGGTAACAACTTTGACAACAAAACTAACAAAATGGCCAGAAAATCAGCTAGCCGGAGATATGGATAGAGCTCGTGGCATAGTGTGTCATCCTATTAATCTCGATGAGTATATGGTCAGATCTATACAATATTGTGATCATGTAGTTTTAAACAATCGAAAATACACATGCCGTAAATTTGATGTGATGGACATGCCATGTTCACATGCATTAGTCGGAATTGCACAGTATAAGATGGATCCTTATTTATTTTGTGCACACTACTATACAGCGGATAACTACAGGGCAACCTATGCAGAATCTATCTATCCAGTTACAGATAAAAGTGAGTGGAAGACCCCAGAAAGTATTCAATCAGCTAATAAACTAATCCCACCCATTGGAAAAAAAAACAGCGGGAAGGCCAAAGAAAAAAAGAATTCTCTCACAGGATGAGGAACGCTAGACTGTCAAATATGCTAGATGTAAACGTTCTGGACATAATAAAAAATCATGTAACTTTCCTATTATTGCAGAGTAAAGGTATCATATTTTTTTACTTGTTCCCTTTATGATTTTACACATACTTCTTCCAGTCATTATAACATGTCTGACTGAATTATTGAAATCACTATGATTTTGGAGCAATATCAATTAAAACTCCAGACTTTACTTGCTGTTATATATGCATATTATGATATATATTATTATTTTTAATTTCTGTATTTTTATTGAACATTTATAAAACTTATTGAATGACATGATTATACAGGTATCGTACTTATGGCAAATAAATACTATGTGGTATTTGTGGGTAGAAGGCCTGGGATTTACTACACTTGGGAGGAGTGTCAACGATAAGTTAATGGCTATGGAGGGTCTTTGTATCGTTCATTCCGTTTCTTGGAGGAGGCTGAAGGTCACTTATCCAAGTTCCAAAGCGAGCATCTCCCTCCTGATAAACATCATGATATCCCTTTGGATAGCAAGCGTAATGCACCTTCGGATTGCGTCTCTTTTGTCCCTCTCGCTCCTAAGTTTACCACTCGGGAGTGTGGGTTTTGTATGTTAGGAGCACTTTTGGCTATGATGATCTTTCTATTTATATTCATTGTAATATGAATGAAGGTGATTGTAATGATATGTGAGGGGGAACTCTATTGTAATGATATTTCTAGAGTATTGCATGTCTCGAATGTTGTAATGTAATGACATATCTTAAGTTTGTAATATAATGATATTTCTTAAGATTTTGCATTTAAGAAGTTATTCAGTTTCTGTTTGAATATGGTGCATATCTCGGATTTTAAAATGTAATGACATATCTTAAGTTTGTAAATGACATATCTTAAGTTTTGTAATGTATTAATATTTCTTCGCATCCTCTATTTGGAGTTCATGGCGCAGGAAAAAAGTGCAAACTGATCTTAGAAGAACATTGGATATCTTCTGCTTCTCCTATTACATAGAGAGAAAATATCATAGAGAGAGGAAATGACATAGAGAGAAGATAAATAATATAGAGAGAGAGAAATTATAGAAAGAGAAAAATATATTATAGAGAGAAAAAAATACTCAGAGAGAAAAATTTAAAGAGAGAAAAAAATTATAGAGAAAAAATTTATAGATTAAAAAAAATTATAGAGAGAGAAAAAATAGACGAAATTTATAGAGAGAGAAAAAATATTATAGAGAGAAAAAATATATAGAGAGAGAAAAAATATAGAGAGAAAAAATATTATAGAGTCAAAAAAATTATAGAGACAAAATTATAGAGAGAGAAAAAATTATAGAGAAAGAAAAAATATTATAGAGACAAAAAAATTATAGAGGAAAAAATATTATAGAGAGAAAAAATTATAGAGAGCAAAAATTTATAGAGAGATAAAAAAAATTATAGAGAGAAATTTTAGAGAAAAAAATAATAGAGAGAAAATTATAGAGAGAGAAAAAAATTATATAGAGAACAATTATAGAGACAGAAAAAATTATAGAGAGAAAAAATTATAGAGAGATAAAAATTATAGAGTGAACAAAAATTATAGAGAAAGAAAATATAAAAAAAATTTGTGATTTCGTCCAATTTTCGTCCAACTTTTGTCGATGAAAACTAGAAGAAATTTGTTATTTCGTCCGATTTTCGTCACACAGCCAATAGCCAGTCTCGGCCAGAACTGACTGTGATTTTTCGGCGACGAAAACTAGACGAAATTTGTTATTTCATCCGATTTTCGTCACACAGCCAATAGCCAGTCTCGGCCAGAACTGACCGTGCTTTTTCGGCGATGAAAACTAGACGAAATTTATTATTTCGTCCAATTTTCGTCAAACATACCATAGCCAGTCTCTGCCAGAACTGACTGTGATTTTTCGGCGACGAAAACTAGACGAAATTTGTTATTTCGTCCGATTTTCGTCACACAGCCCATAGCCACTCTCGGCCAGAACTGACTGTGCTTTTTCGGGGACAAAAACTAGACGAAATTTGTTATTTCGTCCGATTTTCGTGACACAACCAAAAGCCAGTCTCTGGCAGAAATGACTGTGATTTTTTGGGGACAAAAACTAGACGAAAAAGCCAAAAGCTGGTTTCGGGAAGGTGACTGTGTGATTTTTCTTCGACGAAACATAGACGAAATTTGTTATTTCGTCCTGATTTCGTCTCACAGCCCAAAGACAGTCTCGGGTAGCCTGACTTTGTGATTTTCTTTAACGAAACATAGGCAAAATTTGTTATTTCGTCCGAATTTCGTTTATATTTTTACAGGTTGTATGGGCAGTCTCTGACAGGTTTCACTGTGATGCAAATTACAAACAATTGAATAGATTGCAAATACTGAATAGATTGCAAATACTGAATAGATTGCAAACAACTGAATAGATTGCAAACAACTGAATAGATTGCAAATACTGAATAGATTGCAAACAACTGAATAGATTGCAAATACTGAATAGATTGCAAACAACTGAATTGATTGCAAACAACTGAATAGATTGCAAATACTCTTTGATGCAAATTACAAATTGCAAATACTCTTTGATCCAAATTACACATATCTAGTCATTCCATTACAAATTACAACAAAGTATAACAAATTACACATATCTAGTCATTCCATTACAAATTCCAACAAATTATAAACAACTTTGATCCAACTTCCAAATCATCGAGTTATTCCTTCAGTCATAGCCCTTCCATTACAAATTACAACAAAGTACAACATATTACAAATTATAAATTCCAACAAATTACAAGTTCTTTGATGCAAGTTCCAAATCATTGAGTCATCCCAATCGTCATAGCCCTTCAATCTACATATTGATGCAATATTTGATATGCAATTCGCCTTCGAAATGAGGTCATATCAAGCTACAAATTTAAACAATTAGATTGCAAGTGTAATTATTGAATATTATACCTGACTGAATATTACATTGCAAACAACTGAATATTATACCTGACTGAAATCGATCTTTTTGTTGCAGCTATAATAATTGGCAAAAGACATCAATAATCAGCATTTCGTAATAAAAACTTACCCATTGTTTTGCCTAGGATGATCTTTATTATTCTTGCTTATCTATTTTGCACCCTGCAATGCATTTTCATCTCCTAAAAAATTTAAAAACATTGGTAGAATTTCTAAAAATACTTCTACCTTTTTCCTATGCTTAGAAACAGGGTCACTATAAAGAGAGTCTATCAAAACTAATTGCCTATCCTGCATATGAAGAATCCCAAGATACCAATGTTGGTTATCTTCATTGATAGGGATTATTACATATGAACACTTCTATAACGGAATGATATCCCATTTATCATCTTTGAGAGGACTTCCGAATTCTTTGGGCCACCTATATGCTGCAATGAAGGCATACATAAGGTGATCTTTATCTAGGTTGCTTCCATCGTAACTTTGTACAAAGTCCTTCCATTCCTTATAGCATGTTTGACATATTATCTGCAATTCAAAAATGAATAATAAATATTTATTGAATTGTGAGAAAATTTTTTATACAAATACTATTAAGAATGAGAGATATATCCAAGAATATGTCCTAGCCAAAGAAATGGTGAATGTTGTACTGGTCTTATTCCTTAACATGCGCTCTTCAAGTAAGTACATATATGCATCAATGTGCTGCAACAATATAGAGTTTTATACGATTGAATATGACATATCGAGAGATATCAAAAAAAATAATTGATATAAACTCACCTCGCTCATCACCCATGATGTTCGATCATATAGTTTGTTAATTAAGTCAGGGGTTATAAGGTACCCATCAATTACAACATTAGACCTATATTGACAACGATCCAATTAATTACTAAGAGGCAAAATATGTTAATCATTCAAAAATAGATTATATAGTGACTATACTTACAAATTATTTCTGTTGTTATCAAGAAAAGCTATCATTGTCTCTCTCTCTCTTCAGAAGATAGTCTTTTTATCCATTTTTCCACGTCAACGACCTCCTCTTCTTGTATTTCCTTACGGAGAATTTTTTTCTTTTTGTAGGTGGTATATGGAGAGCTTATTTTCGGACCCGGTTTCTTCTTCCGCTGTGATGTTAAACCTTTCAATGTAACCCTCTCCACCACCACCTCGTCTCCCTCCTCCTTCTCCTTCTCCTTCTCCTTCTCCTTCTCCTTCTCCTTCTCCTTTTTCTCCTTCTCCTTCTCCTTCTCCTTTTTCTCCTTCTCCTTCTCCTTCTCCTTCTCCTTCTCCTCCTCCTCCTCCTCCTCCTCCTCCTTCTCCTTCTCCTTCTCCTTCTCCTTCTCCTTCTCCTCCTCATCCTCATCCTCATCCTCATCCTTATCCTCCTTTTCCTTCTCATTCTCCTTCTCCTTCTCCTCCTCCTCCTCCTTCTCCTTCTCCTCCTTATCCTCCTTCTCCTTCTCCTTCTACACATATCGTTAAAGATAAACATATAGTTAATTCATACGTATACAAAAAGCAAATAATTATAGAATATATAGGAATCGTTATTGGTTTACCTGACTCTCTAAAATGATGCAGAATAGTTCTCCAAGTCTCTCCTCAATTGAGGAGATCTTCCTTTCATATTTCTCCTCAATTGAGGAGATCTTCCTTTGATATTTCTCCTCTATTGAGGAGATCATCTTTGCATAATTTTCCTCAAGTGAGGAGAATCTTTCCTCAAACTTCTCCTGAAGTGAGCATAATTTTTTTTTCAAATTTCTCCTCAAGTGAGGAGAATCTTTCCTCAAACTTCACTTCATCGGATCTGTCGTTATGATCCGGTGCAGTCAACAACAGCTGATTGCCCTCATTTTCTTCGAAGGGAGAAGCCTCAGCATCAAATAGGTCTTGCAGCATATCATTTGTCTTCTCCTCTTCTGTGAGAGACAACTCTTTCAAAATCTGAGCCTATTAATACATTCAGACAAAAAAATTAATAATTATACGATGCATCTATTACTTTAATCTAAGCAATTAAAAACTCATATACTTACTTTATTGAAATTCATAATATCATTTATTCTTTGGTGTAACGATGCTCTTATGTCATACCAATTGAGTAGTCTCGGCCACCTTGGATGCTCAAGCATCATGGCACATACACTCCCCAGTTGGGAAATCCGTTCAAATGCCCATGCCTGTAGCAAATAATTAAAAAAAAATTAATACAAATATCAAACAATAGATACTATGAATTGTTTATGTATAGAATAATACATGTAAAATGTACATGCATCCAAAATTATTATACTTTGGTGGCCACTTTGTAACATTTACTGCACCTTCAAGCCCAGATATCATATTGCTATAACAGAGGTTACCCCAAGGGTAACTATTGAAACTATTCAAATCATCCACCAATCTCAAATATCTTTCCGGTACGATCACATTCTTGTTGCTCCCAAGAATAACACTTTCCAAAAGAAGTACCAAAGAAAGTTTTATTGCATCATCTGGAACTGCAGTTGCTATGATTGAAGCCATTAAGGAGGCCTGAGTAGCCCCGCGTGGAAAGTATCTGCTTCTCAAGTTGTCTGACCCTATCTCTAGCATCGGAGGAGGAGACCCAAGACAATACCGGAGTCCAGAAACTAAAGAAAACTCCAACGACGAGAAGGAAATTGTCTGGCCATCCAAATAAAACTTGAGACCACCTAAGTGTCTTTGCCACAAATAATGAATAACACTTGGGGAAATCATAGCTCGTGCACCGCGTCTCCAATCAAATAAGAAACCAAAACAACTCCTTTTCATCCTATCCATCGTATATGTAGAATTGTTTTTTGTATCCATTGCCTTGAAGTGCTCCTCAATTTCATTAAGGTATTTAATGTTGTTCCTTGCAGAAGCTTTACCAAAATACCTTAATCTATCACTTAGCTCCGTGGCCACTTTCTTTTCTTCAACATTCTCTCCCTCTTCTATCTTTCTTTTCTTTTTCTTTACTTCAATAGTTTTCTGTAATCATACCGGACATGTCTCCCTCCACAGAAGCAGAAGCAGGGTCCCTATCACCACGTCCACGAGAACGCCCACGACCACGGTTTCTCTTCACTATCTGTAAACAAAATAACAAAGATACAATAAATTAAATGAGGTCTCAATAAAATATATATATGATAAAAATTTGGATGACATGTGGACGAAACAATACATAAAATATGGACGAAACTACTATTAGTTATTCTCCAAATACGAAAATACTGTAAGCTTTGTTTGAAGAGAATTGATCTCTCAGTTTCTAGATTGAACAAAATATCCTTCCATTAGTCTATGGATACAGGTAAAGAATTTGTCAACTAACTGTGATTTTTCGGCAACGAAACATAGCCGAAATTTGTTATTTCGTCCAATTTTCGTCCAACTTTCGTCACACAGCTCAATGCAAGTCTCGGGCAGAACTGCCAGAACTGACTGTGATTTTTCGGCGATGAAAACTAGATGAAATTTGTTATTTCGTTCGATTTTCGTCACACAGGCCTTAGCCAGTCTCTGCCAGAACTGATTGTGATTTTTCGGCGATGAAAACTAGACAAAATTTGTTATTTCGTCCGATTTTCGTCAAACAGACCATAGCCAGTCTTTGTCAGAACTGACTGTGATTTTTCGGCGACGAAAACTAGACGAAATTTGTTATTTCGTCCGATTTTCGTCAAACAGACCATAGCCAGTCTCTGCCAGAACTGACTGTGATTTTTTGGCGACGAAAACTAGACGAAGTTTGTTATTTCGTTCGATTTTCGTCACACAGGCCATAGCCAGTCTCGGCCAGAACTGACTGTGATTTTTCGGCGATGAAAACTAGACGAAATTTGTTATTTTGTCCGATTTTCGTCAAACAGACCATAGCCATGTTGGAATTTAATCCGGGTCAGAGGCTCGCAGCGGAAGCGATTTGGCGGTCGAAAGACCGTTCATGGTGCACGTTACACTATTTAATTTTCATAGAAACTAATCTACATATGTGTGTATGTGTATGCACGAGAATCGAAAACCCCTAACGGCAATCTAGCGTAATGATTAACTAGCATGCATGCAAATAATAATGCTCGCTAGATCTACATGTTAGATTACACATACCTTTCGTACGGATCTTTTAACCGCGGAGAATTGTCTTCTTTGTCGATGGAGACGGAAGATCGTTCGCGAAGATGCCGATGGTACGAATGGAGATGTTACCTTTCTTATTCACCCGATCTCACATGATGCACGGAACGTCGCTCTCGGATCTCTGAGTGCCTCCGAAGAACGACCCTTCTCCTTCTTCAGAACTCCACGCGAGGAAGACGAAGTAGCAAGCGGGAAACGGAGAGAGATTAGGGAGAGAACTAGAGAGATGAGAGAGGAGGGGGTTCAGTTTTTTTGGTACATGGGGTCGGCGCCCATAGGTCCTTTTATAGGGCCGGCCAACCCCCTTGGATAAGGATCCAAGGGGATAATGACCCCCTCTCATTATCTCTCCATTATCTCCTTTTTATCTCTCTGCGTATTTATCCGTTTTCCCACTTTTTAGGGCTCGATCTTAACCGTTTTATCGCCCTATCCCTATCCATATGGCCGGCCCTATAGATGAGGGATTCTTATCCCTATATCATAGGGCCGGCCCTAGCAAGGTGCCTCACTACTAGGGTCGGCCAACAGTGAGGTCCGGCAGAGTGAGGTTTTTACCAAAACGCCCCGACGTCTCATTTTGACCATTTCTAGCGTGCGATACCTAGCGGCCACTTCCTAAGTGATCTTTACTAGTTACCTACTATTAACTGAGGCCACCAGAGGGTGCCTCTAGCAAAGTCAACTAGTCAACTCGCAACATACCCCGGTGCATCGCACCTATGCAGCGAAGTTCACTTATGGCTAGGGATTACTACATGCGACTCTGCACTAGTCTCGGGCTCAACCCTTAGTACTCGTATGTAGTTACGCATCTACCGTGCTCTAGTGCCAAGCACACACGGAGCGTATACTTCTTTCTTCCTCCTAATGCATATGGACCCTCACACATTGGTGCGCCAAAGCACCACACAACTGGTTAGTCCATCAGTCGTGGTTCCTCAGGGTTTAGGACCGTTTTACCCTAAGCAGAAACACGGCTTAGTGTACCAGTGTCTGCTCACTGATCTGTACACCGTGTTAGTTTCGTTCAGCCACAGACACTGTGCCTGGTGATGACCATGGTGAAGACATCCCATGAACTGTCATCGCCAACAGCTTATCATGATGAGGCGACCAACCTGATCATAGCTGCAAACATATTTAGGTTATACGGGACCAATCCACTTAGTCTTCAACTTAGTGGACTACCATATAACCATGGCTCTATATTCTCTAAAGAACACGTAACTATGTTACGCACCTATATGCATCTCATATATATTAATAACTATCAATCTTTATTAGACCAAACCTTAAAGTTTTACAAGCTTAGAACACATCAATCCTAACAATCTCCCACTTGGTCTAGCGAAGCAAAACGGTTTTGACTCCCATCGCGTCCACATGTCACTCGAATGCCTTGGTAGGTATTGCCTTTGTGAAAGGATCAACAACATTATCTGTAGATGCAATCTGTGTCACCGCTACTCGCCCTTGCTTTTGAAACTGCTGAATCAAGTGGAACTTGCGCTCAATGTGCTTCCCCTTTTGGTGATATCTTGGCTCCTTTGCTTGTGCTACCGCCCCACTATTGTCGCAGTAAAGCACAATTGGTAACTGGGCCTCTGGTACGCACCCCAAATCCGTAAGGAATTTCTTGAGCCATACCGCCTCTTTGGCTGCCTCGCACGCTGCAACGTACTCAGCCTCTGTGGTAGAGTCTGCGATGCATTTCTGCTTCACACTCTGCCAACTAACCGCTGCTCCCCCTAACATAAACACAAAACCTGATGTCGATTTCCTGGATTCCAAATCTGATATAAAGTCAGAATCTGTATATCCAATCGGCGTCAGTTCTTGTCCAGTGTAAACCAACTCATAGTGCCTTGTTCTACGAAGGTACTTGAGTATACACTTCACAGCTGTCCAGTGATCTGGACCCGGATTCGACTGAAACCGACCCATCATTCCTACTGCGAAACAGATATCAGGCCTTGTACAATGCATAGCATATATTAGACTACCTAATGCCGAAGCATAAGGTATCTTCTGCATTTCTGCTCTCTCCTCAGGTGTCTTAGGACATTGATCCTTAGACAGTTTTATGCCATGTCTAAATGGCACAAAACCCTTCTTGGAGTTTTGCATGTCAAATCTAGCCATAACCTTATCTATATACGCAGCCTGTGATAGCGAGAGAATCATGTTCTGGCGATCACGTGTTACCTTGATCCCCAAAACATAACTCGCTTCACCTAGGTCTTTCATATCGAACTGTGTTGACAACCAGACCTTTACCGTTGACAATGTTCCTACATCATTCCCAATGAGTAGAATATCGTCTACGTAAAGTATCAAATATATCACTGTAGTCTTATCACTCCTCTTGTATACACATGGTTCATCCTCGTTTTGAGTAAATCCATATGACTGGATTGCCTGATCAAAACGGATGTTCCAACTTCTAGATGCTTGCTTTAGTCCATAAATGGACTTCTGCAACTTGCAAACTAGATGTTCCTCACCCTCTGACTCAAAACCTGGTGGCTGCATCATATAAATGTCTTCTTCCAAATTCCCGTTAAGGAATGCTGTCTTGACATCCATTTGCCAGATCTCCCAGTCATAATGGGCTGCAATGGATAGGAGGATCCGAATAGACTTTATCATAGCTACCGGCGAGAAGGTTTCGTCAAAGTCGATTCCTTCTCTCTAGGTATAACCCTTGGCAACTAATCTAGCTTTATAAGTCTCAATTGATCCATCAGATCCTCTCTTCCTTTTATACACCCACTTACACCCAATAGGTTTAATATTAGATGATGGTGTAACAAGAGTCCAGACAGCGTTATGGGACATTGATGCAATTTCTGCCTCCATAGCCTTTTGCCAGTCAGAGCTGTCAGAAGCTCCCACTGCCTCATCGTAGCTCAGTGGGTCATCCTCCTGACCCTATGGATCAACCAGTAAGGTTTCTCCATAGTATCTGTCAGGAGCTCTAATATTTCTCCCACTGCGACGAGGTGGTGGTGGTGTTACAGGATTAACAGCTTCTACAGTATCTGGTACATTATTATCTGTAATGTCAGCTCCCACTATGCTTTCGGATGCGCTATCTGAACTAGTACCCAGCAGTTCATCCAGAACTACCTTACTAGTAGGTTTGTGGTCCACAATATAATCCTGTTCTAGAAAATAGGCGTTCGTGGAAACGATCACCTTCTTTTCCTCAGGATCATAAAATAGACCACCTTTGGTCTCCTTAGAATACCCTACAAATAAGCATACTCTGGTTTTAGATTCCATCTTTTCCCTCTTATCCCTTCGCACATGTGCAGGGCATCCCCATATTCTGAAATGCTGTAGCAATGGCTTTCGCTTTGACCACAGTTCTCTAGGGGTCTGAGGCACTGACTTAGACGGAACGTGATTCAGAATATAAACTGATGTTTGTAGGGCATATCCCCAAAAGGTCATTGGTAAACTGGCATAACTCATCATGCTACGAACCATGTCCAACAAGGTTCGATTCCTTCTCTCGGAAAATCCATTCTGTTGTGGGGTACCTGGAGCAGTTAACTGGGATTTTATTCCATGCTCCACCAAATACCCTAGGAACTCGTCAGATAGGTATTCACCTCCTCGATCAGATCGAAGGTTTTTTATATATTTACCTGTCTGCTTTTCTACTTCAGCCCTGAACTCTTTGAACATGTCAAAGGATTCCGACTTCTGATGCATCAGGTAAATATAACCATATCTTGAGTAATCATCAATGAAAGTGATGAAGTACTCATGGCCTCCTATCGCCTTGACGTTCATGGGTCCACACACATCTGAATGGATTAACTCTAATACCTCAGTGGCTCTTACTCCTTTGCCTTTAAAGAACCTCTTGGTCATCTTGCCTTCCAGGCAGGATTCACAGGTGGCAAGGATCTCCATAGGATCTGTTTCCAGAAGCCCGGCCTTCACCATTCTATGGATCCTGTCTAAGGCAATATGCCCAAGTCGTAAGTGCCACAGGTGGGTTAAATTTTCCGAAGGATTCTTACGCTTAGATGAATTAACATTAAATGCTAAAGTTATTATGTTATCTTTTTCAAATTTAGGACTTACAACATAGAGATGATTCTGAACCATTTCTCTTATTATAAAAGTTCCATTCAGTTTAAACGACACACCAGAAGCATCAAAATAAACTGAATAACCTTCATTTACTAAAGAAGAAACAGAAATTAAGTTACGTCTCAAGGACGGTACATAAAAGACATCTCTAAGAGTCAAAGTCTTATTATTCGAAAAACTAAGATTTAACGTCTCCAATAGCTTCAGCAGCAGCCACGGCCTCAGTTCCCATGCTCAAGGTCACCTCTCCATCAAGCAATCTTCTGCTTTCCCGAAACCCCTGAAGAGAGTTACAGGCATGGTTAGTGGATCCAGAATCCACAATCCAACTAGCAAAAGTACTATTACTTGAAAGAAATGATTCAACAACTAAGAGTTGTAGATTACCTTCACCAGCATTCTGAGGCTTCTTGCAGTCCTTCTTCAAATGACCCTTCTGGCCACACCGGAAGCACTTCGTGCTCGGTTTCTTTGATTCTCCAGACCCAGAGGCCCCAACAGAGTCCTGCACAGGCAGTGACTTAGGTTTCTTTTTATGTTTCTTGCCCTAAGATTTACCAGGCTTCTTGAAGGATCTGCGTTGCACGTGAAGTGCTTTGCCCTTCTGCTTGAAGCCATCCTCAGCTGCCTGGAGAGCTCCCAGAAGCTCTGCATTTGTCATAGCCAACTTGTTCAAATTAAAGTTGGTGACAAAGCCTTCAAAGGCTCCAGACAGTGACGAGAGGAAGATGTCTGTCATCACCTCGCCTTCTAGCACAATGTCCATGGTAGCTAGTTCGTTCTGAAACCCAAACATTTTCATCATGTGTTCCCGAACCAGCGTCCCATTGGACATCTTAGTGCCGACGAGTTTCTTGATGGTAAGGTATCGCGTAACGCGATTGTGACCTTCAAACATCTCCTTCAAATACAACATCATGTCAGAAGCGTCGGGCATCTCCTCGACTTGCTTCTGCAGAGTTGTTTGCAAGGATGCTATAATATAGCATTTACATATCTCATTAGATTCCTTCCAGTCAGTGAATGCCTTTAACTGTGCCTCTGTGGTATTGGGTCCTGGCAAATCTGGCTCAGGGTCATTAAGGGCTGTCATATGTTTCCCAATCCTTAGGACCAGGTACAAGTTGCGCTTCCAGTCCTCATAGTTGGGACCGGTAAGTTTGTGGTCATTTAGGATAGCGGACAGGGGGTCTAACTTAGTCATCTGAAAATAAAGATTGAAAAAAGAGTATGCATTAAAAAACTTATTTTTATGGATTTTTAAAACAAGCTAATTATATCCATATGTCAACGCTACCCTCAAGCGAAGTCATTACCATGGATTAATTAACCATGTATGTAAGATCTCGGAATCGACTGTACCTGCCCTAGGGGGCATCATACAGCGTCAATCCGCTTACACGGGCCTTTTCCTTGACCCTATCCAAATCTGCCAACTAAGGGCTGTGATGGACCATGGTTATCTTTTGGCCAGTACCACGTGATCACCGTTGTCTTCGCAACGAATACCTCACGTGTACTTAGGATGCTTACCCACGAGCCTAAGCAATTACGACACGGGAGTTCATGCGGCCCCCACTAGGGTGGGATGAAAAGCCCTTCTCTCCTGGCCCCGTAATCGCCATATCCTCAGGGAGGTCATTAAGTAATTTGACATGGAAACACACAGCTCCCACCCTAGGGGGTGTGAAGTTATGCATCCCCACCCAAACACAAAACGACTGGCCGTGGAGGCCAGAGGATCTTATAAAAGTCCTCTCTTGCATCCTTTATAATTCTGAGGGTTATTTTGCGAGTATGAATTTATGCAAATGCAAAGGTAGCGACCTCCTAAATACTAGACCCTGGTCACACCATGCTCCCACTAGCGTTCAAGCCCTTCGCCTAGCATTAATCACTCTCGGAATATCATAGTCCCTGCCTCAAGTGGATTTCTCCATTCAAGGGTCACATTACATATTCCAAGAATATCGATGCTTTGCAAAATTGGTTATCACGCTAATGCTCTGGAGCTAATCCTAGAGTCAGACTCACTGGAAAGGACTCCTACTAGTCATAACGCCTTGATTATAGATTTGACAATTGATGTTCAATGGATCTCCATCTCATCTTTGATTTCGATGCTGGCCAAATAGGCACACCCGACTAGTCGGGTGCTCTCCTAATGGTGGCATAACCATATGTGATGGGATCCCACTAACATTAAAAGTCAACTAAATAATAGGCGTCATCTAGCGGGATCCTAACCTTAAACAGTCGCTTGGACCGGAGGGGAAAGGCATCCCTCTGAAAACTGATAATCATATTATCTCATCGGGGTTCGATATGAAGCATAAAGAACTAATTAAAGAAAGCAACCATTAAAACTGAATTAAGTTCAGGGTCCGACCCCTGAACCTAATTTGCACAGCGCAGGCCTCTAGCTTTCTGTGCAAGGTTCCTCGGTCCGGCTTCTTCATCGCGCTCGCGAATACTTTGCCGGATCGTCTTCATCCTCCAGGGTTCCGCTTCCGCTCCCGATGGTGGATTTCTTTGGCACATCTTTCTTCTCGATCTGTAACCGAAAAAGTCTAGTACACTTCGAGCAAGTGCTCGCTCGTACACAATTTCCTAGAAAGAAAAGAAAACACACCTAGGAAAAAGCCATGGGAAACCGAGGATGGTCAACCCCCATCACTCGCCCAATCTATGGCTTAATTACAAATCCACACATAGAAAGCAAATCCAGACATTTGCTAACTCGGGGTCCGACCCCCGGTAGCAAGCACAAAACATAGATCTAGATTTTTATAGCGGCGCCCTGCAAGAATGATTAATAGAACAAGCACAATCTATACATATGCATGATCTAAGCGTAAGAACCCCGATGATCTCACGCATTCATCATGCGCACACATGTTAGTTTCATGAAAAAACGTGAAACGCACACCACTAATGTGGCTCTGATACCAATTGTTGGAATTTAATCCGGGTCAGAGGCTCGCAGCGGAAGCGATTTGGCGGTCGAAAGACCGTTCATGGTGCACGTTACACTATTTAATTTTCATAGAAACTAATCTACATATGTGTGCATGTGTATGCACGAGAATCGAAAACCCCTAACGGTAATCTAGCGTAATGATTAACTAGCATGCATGAAAATCATAATGCTCGCTAGATCTACATGTTAGATTACACATACTTTTCGTACGGATCTTTTAACCGCGGAGAATTGTCTTCTTTGTCGATGGAGACGGAAGATCGTTCGCGAAGATGCCGATGGTACGAATGGAGATGTTACCTTTCTTGTTCACCCGATCTCACACGATGCACGGAACGTCGCTCTCGGATCTCTGAGTGCCTCCGAAGAACGACTCTTCTCCTTCTTCAGAACTCCACGCGAGGAAGACGAAGTAGCAAGCGGGAAACGGAGAGAGATTAGGGAGAGAACTAGAGAGATGAGAGAGGAGGGGGTTCAGTTTTTTTGGTACATGGGGCCGGCGCTCATAGGTCCTTTTATAGGGCCGGCCAACCCCCTTGGATAAGGATCCAAGGGGATAATGACCCTCTCTCATTATCTCTCCATTATCTCCTTTTTATCTCTCTGTGTATTTATCCGTTTTCCCACTTTTTAGGGCTCGATCTTAACCGTTTTATCGCCCTATCCCTATCCATATGGCCGGCCCTATAGATGAGGGATTCTTATCCCTATATCATAGGGCCGGCCCTAGCAAGGTGCCTCACTACTAGGGTCGGCCAACAGTGAGGTCCGGCAGAGTGAGGTTTTTACCAAAATGCCCCGACGCCTCATTTTGACCATTTCTAGCGTGCGATACCTAGCGGCCACTTCCTAAGTGATCTTTACTAGTTACCTACTATTAACTGAGGCCACCGGAGGGTGCCTCTAGCAAAGTCAACTAGTCAACTCGCAACATACCCCGGTGCATCGCACCTATGCAGCGAAGTTCACTTATGGCTAGGGATTACTACATGCGACTCTGCACTAGTCTCGGGCTCAACCCTTAGTACTCGTATGTAGTTACGCATCTACCGTGCTCTAGTGCCAAGCACACACGGAGCGTATACTTCTTTCTTCCTCCTAATGCTTATGGTGTTCCGAGGAGACGGTTCAAGAACCGTACAAAATGTTGATAAGGTGGAACCATCAGGGACCGGGGTTCATGGCTTCCAACTCAAGCTCGATCGACACACTACCCGAGTGTACCATCGATCCTCTGAGCTCGAGTTAACCTGTGTAGCCACCCAGAGTGCGACACAGGCTGCACTCCAATTCACCCAGACTTACTATGTTCTCCATCATACCCCTGCTCTCCGTTTAGTAGTGGTAAACCCGTTGTCCCTCCACTTGATGCCATGATTCACTTCAAGCGGTGAAGACTACCATCAGACTCGAATGATCATATGACTTGGTTCCTTCCAGGTTGACCTATACATCGTACCTCTGATTACCCCGTCGAGTAATCGAACCCGGTCAACAGTCAAACTGATGACCACCAGGCCTGGGTTTGGTACAGTGTAAGTCACACCAAGGAACGCACCTCCCATCAGGGGTGTGGATGGCCTGCAGGAGTGACACGCTAATGCAACGCCAGCCGGGTAATCCAGTACACCGTGGTTTTGGATCACTGCATATGGACCCTCACACATTGGTGCGCCAAAGCACCACGCAACTGGTTAGTCCATCAGTCGTGGTTCCTCAGGGTTTAGGACCGTTTTACCCTAAGCAGAAACACGGCTTAGTGTACCAGTGTCTGCTCACTGATCTGTACACCGTGTTAGTTCCGTTCAGCCACAGACACTGTGCCTGGTGATGACCATGGTGAAGACATCCCATGAACTGTCATCGCCAACAGCTTATCATGATGAGGCGACCAACCTGATCATAGCTGCAAACATATTTAGGTTATACGGGACCAATCCACTTAGTCTTCAACTCAGTGGACTACCATATAACCATGGCTCTCTGTTCTCTAAAGAACACGTAACTATGTTACGCACCTATATGCATCTCATATATATTAATAACTATCAATCTTTATTAGACCAAAACTTAAAGTTTTACAAGCTTAGAACACATCAATCCTAACAATCCAGTCTCTGCCAGAACTGACTGTGATATTACGGCTACGAAAACTAGACGAAAGTTGTTATTTCGTCTGATTTTCGTCTCACAGTTTAAAGCCAGTCCCTGGCAGAAATGACTGTGATTTTGTTTGCGACGAAAACTAGATTAGAAAATATAGGGCTAAGATTTGGGTCTATAGAGCATACCTTGGCAAGGCAAGCTAAATCCGACGAAGCCTGAACGACGAAGCCTCAGCGACGAAGCCTCAACGACGAAGCCTCAGCGACTGTTGACGTTGACGCCGGTCCGACGAACCCTCGACGATGGTTGATCGTGACAAACCCTCGACGACGCAGCCTCGGCGAAAAGCGGGATTTTGGAAGCCGGTTGAATTGGAGGTGGTCGGACGCAGCCTCGACGAAGGTTGTTCGTGATGAAAACAAGACGAAAGGCTCGATTTCTCTCAAACTGGTAAGAAACCAAGTTACCCAGCCACGATAGGTTTTTACAGTGGTAAGGGTCAATATGTCTTTTTACCTGTTTACTATCACCGTGCGACCTGTTTCCCACGTGCTGGTGGCCATTTTTGTTCAGATTTCTTGACGGGGTCCATTCTCAACAATAGTTGAGAGTTGGTGGTCATTTCGGTAAAAACCACTCAGAAATTTGCATGGTGCCATTTGTATGGGTAAAGCGAGTCCGTAAAATGGTCTGGTTGAATATCATTGAACAGGCCTCCCTACTACATGTTTTTTTTTGGTATTTCAAAGGGGAGGTTACCTGACCTCATAGAGGTGCCATAGCCCGATGCAAGCGAGGACCCCGGTATACCGATGGATGCCAGAAAAATTGCCCCTTGACGGATAAACCAAACCATTATCTCGGTGGGAACAAACACAGCCTGTCGAAGACAGACAACACAGCCGCCAACCAGACCGAACCCATCACCGTCAGCAGACCCCGACGAGGAAAAAACACACACACAGGGGAGCCAACAGATGCTGTCACAAGCACAAGAAAAAAACCCCAAAAACTAGATCCACGAACCGATCCACCACCACCACCAGCTTCGGCAAAGAAAAAGCAGCAACGAGTCCTCCGATCTATCATGAACCGGTTTTGTCGCCTCGAACCACTAGAAACCGTCACTGATTCAACGGAGTGGACCGGAAAAGCCACGACATACTCCGGTTGGGGTCCGGGAACCACCAATATCCGGCTGCACTCCGGTCGTAATCTGTCGATCCGAGCTTGGAAGGCGACGATCTAGGCAGGGGAGACCTCGTGCCACTAGAGCTCCGAACACAAAACATCGATCTGATGAGGAAAGCCCGGGGATGGAGAAGAGGCCCACTCCGACCCCACAGGAAGCTGCCAAGCCGGATCTTCTGGCCTCCCCGGTGTCGCCGGCGGCGGCTAGAGAGGCCTAGAGGTGAGAAACCCTAATCCTAGCTCAGATGACCAGGAGAAAAGGAGCTCTCTAAGGAACAAGGTGGCTGTGGGATGTGTGGATCTCGATCGCAACGTACAATCTTGCAAGTACTACAGGTTTATGAGCAATGCTTTTTTTTTTTTGAGAAGTCCCTCGAGGGGGGGGGGGGGGGGGGGGGGGTGTTAAGGCAAAGACCCCCAA
Organism: Chamaelirium japonicum; assembly: GCA_947650365.1. NCBI lineage: Eukaryota > Viridiplantae > Streptophyta > Magnoliopsida > Liliales > Melanthiaceae > Chamaelirium > Chamaelirium japonicum. The sequence goes on from CANTAL010000013.1 coordinate 147,411, forward strand.
CCTGTGATGAGCAATGCTATTCAACACGACAAAAGGCTTATAGACTCTGTACCCATCGGATCACAACCATCTGTTGTAGCGTTGCTTGCCGATTAGAGTTGAGTGAGATTCACCAATCTGGCCTGGGTGCAACGGACAGAAGTGATCAGGTATGTAAAGAGTATAAAACTATAAAGGATTATACCTGGTTGAATAGTATTTAATTTCATAGGTTTAAAAAGGGTATATTTGAAACAGTAGTTGGATCCTCACCGTCCAATGACCAGCATCATTAGTGTTGGTTAAACAAGAAGCAATTAGCTGGGCTGCTGGAGATGGGGGTGGCTTCGCCGCCTTTTTGTGTGTAAGGTGTTTTTGGTTGTATGTTTCTCTAGTACCGTCGGGTGTGGCGTGGTGGTAATGCCGCTGTGCTGATGTTGTATTCAACCTGGTGGTGGCGCTATTGTTGACGCAGTTGTCCCTGTTCGCCTGTGTGCGAGGTTGGTGGCAGCGTTTCGCACCTCTTTTAGCCTAGTGTGGTGGTGGTTGTCCCGCCGGGTGCCATTTTGCTATAGCAATAGCTTGTGCCGGCTATGGCGCCTCCTGGAGGTTTGTTGATGACCTTCCCTTTTCATGAACCAAAAGAAATATAAACAAAAAACAATTGATTGTTGTTGGATCGGAAGGGATCCAACAACTGACAACTTTTTTATAAAGTGATGTAGCATTGTACATACCTGAAAATTAGATATCTAGATATATTTTTTAATAAATTTATCTATTTTTATCAAAATCACTCTCTAAGTGATGTTGTGGTTATTAAAACATGAAAAACGATTCGTATCTCACTGTTTTATAAGCCCCTACACGTGATCTTTATCCAGTACAGCATTTGTTAGATGCTTGATTACAAAAGCCTATATTACCCCTCTATTGAATCCATTTATAAACCCAAGTGTGTTGTCAGAATTTTTAAAATGATTGAAAAATAAGCTCACTGTTTTTTTTGGAGTTTTTTATTTTAAAAAATCTATAACTTTTTATGTACTCATCAAAAATTTTAAAAAATTATAATTTTGGAATCTACTAATCGATCTCTATAAAACTAGATCCATTGTGACTAAAATTTTGAGAAAAAAAAAATACAAGTGACTCATAATTAAGTGGTATTTTATCGAATTAAGTGATATTTACTGATAGTTACAAATAACTAAAAAATATCACCTTCAAAATCAAATTGTCACCTAAACTGAGTATATATCACTTTTTCAAAACCAAATGTCATGTAAATTAACAGTTATAAAATTAAGAGATACTTTTAGCAGCAGTTTGTGTCCGGTAAAACATCTTTGGATTTTTTTACTGTAAATTTTACGTGACATTTGCTTTTGAAAGTGACATTTAGTCAGTTTATCGCAAACCGTGAAATATTTGAGTTATTTATAACTATAATTAAATACCACTTAATTTGATAAATGTTAATTATAGGATAGTCTTATATCCGAATTTTTTTTTCTTAGAATTTCATAGGCAATATAAGTCTAGTTTTGTAAAGCTCCATGAGTAGATTCTAAAAATACAAATTTTACATAATTTTGATATGTATACAAAAAAGTTATGAATTTTTTTAAGTGAAAAATCTAACTCCCAAAAAATATTATTTAAAAATTCTGATAGATATGCGAGCTGCAGCTTGCTGATGTTTGTCACGTATAAAGGTTACTTTTGATGACATATTAGGCATTTGAACTTTACGATCTTTTTCACATTTGAGAGTTAACCCGTTGAATTGTTATTCAGGGCTAGTGGGGTTGAAGCATATCCTAGAACCTTTTCATTATGTCGTGGTAGCAATACTTTATAGTCCTTCTTTCAAGGAGACACACAATCCTTCTTGTGCACAGCCCCTGTGCACACTCATATGTATCCAACACATGTGTACCCCCTCTAGGTTTAGATACACAAGGTCACTACTTATTTCTCAACAAGATATGATCATATCTCAATGTTCTACTTTATGCATAGAAAAATAGGTCTTTATAGCCGCACTCCTGTCAGACTTCCCTCGGTTCCTCCTAAGAGGAATCTGTAGGTAATTTCCAGTCACAAATATCTAAACACCTTGATAGTTAATATCTATACATATAAGTAGAAAAAAAGGGATATTTGGGCCAAAAAAATGGATAATTATGCATATACAGAGATAAATCTAGAGGTTGTATATGTGATGCAACAATCATAAGAGAGAGAAGTTCTAAATACTCTTTGTCAACTTCAAACGGTCATAAATTTGCTCTTAGTAGTTTGATTTTTATTACGTCCCTAATTCAGAAAGCTCACGGCGATGTTTACACCATGGTTAATGCGTTGCCTTTAAGATTAGTTTTTGACCTAAACAATGCCATTTTGAACATTATAAGAGCTAGTTTTTATTATTTTTTGTTATCCCTTAGAAGAACAGCTACCAAGATAGATAGAAAAGAGTCTTCAATGAGAGAATGTTCTAAGAAATAAATTCTCAATCCAAGATATAAAAGCTGTAATCATCATATGATAACTTAATTCTGTAAAGGTGGATAACTGACAACAATATTAGCAACTTGACAATGACTCAAAGAAATGGTTATATCATAAAAAAAAATAAAAAAATAAAATTTTATTCAATAAATATTGATAGATTTGTAAATAATATAGTCAAATCAAAGACAATTAGAAGGTACTCGAGTGGCACCTACCTGCCATATAACATAATATGATGTGGATCAATCAAATTGCAGCAAAAGAAGTCTTTGATAGGTTTTGACAGCCTAGCCTAATTACCTATAATATATGACGAGTTAGTTAGTAGATTCCTTTGTTGTTGGAATGGAGGGAGAGATTGCCAATAAATAGCTCTAAGATATTGAAGAGGGGACTATTTTTTTCCATCTTTGGGTTCATATCTAAAGTTTTGGAGGGAAAGAGAGCTCCAAAGAGAAAAGGAATGGGTGAAAGAGAGAAGCGGAGGAGAATTTGAATATTTGTAATGAGAGATGGAGAGATCTGAGAGGTGTAACATTTTAAGAAGATAGTGGATTTTCCTCGCCAACCTCTCTCTCTCTCTCTCTCTCTCTCTCTCTCTCTCTCTCTCTCTCTCCATGTGTGGTTTTTTCCTCTCACATTGTGAGAGGTTCTATGTAAATCGATCTCTATCTCTATGTGTTTTCATCTCTCCTTGTTTGATACTAGTAATGCCCGTGCCCAAGGGCACTCAAAAGATTTCGTGGGCGACAAAAAATATTTTAAGGGCGGGAACAATATTTCAAGAAAGGAGACATTATTTCGAAGGTGGCAATATAAGGGAAATAGCAACATTTCGAGGAATGTGATAATATTTTGAGGGAGGTGACAATATTTCATGAGCGGTAATAATGCTCATGTCTGTCGGCACTTGAGCGGGGTGGCAAAAATTGTACGGTGAGACCAACAATCGACGAGGGCACTCACATTCGGCTGGGGAGCCAACACTCGGTAAAAATAATCATACATTTTCGGTGATAATGCATATATGTCGACACTCAGACGGCCGCCTTCGGTGGCCAAACACTTTCGGCGAGGACTCCAGCATTCGGTAGGCGCATCAAAATTTATTTTGCAGCACCCACACTCGGCGGAGGCACTCATAGTCGGCAAAAAAACACTTTCGACGTAGGTGGTAAATTTTGTTTAGCAAAACCCACATTTGGCAAGGGTGTCCACATTCAGTTGCAGCGTCAAAGTCTCTCTCTCTCTCTCTCTCTCTCTCTCTCTCTCTCTCTCTCTCTCTCTCTCTCGCAGCTATATTGTTCAACTTTCAGGATCAACTCATACCTCAAAAATGGCAAACATCTACATACCATCCATGTTCAATTACAATATTTAAAACGTTTTCATCAACATATTCAAAAAATATATATGCCCAACCCTCAACCGTGTTGATATTTATTTGGTGGCGCCCACGATAGGTACGGGCTACAGTAATGGAACAAAATGAGATTTATACAATAATCATACGTTTTAAAAATTTGTTAAAACTCATTATGGTTTCAATTTGTGGTTCATTAAAACACACAAAGCAAATTTCTAATATGAATGTTGGGATGTGTTCTTGAGGTATCAAAACTACCTAAAACCTTCTCCGTTCCAACTCAAAACACATCTAAACTAAAAAGGAAGAAGCAATGAAAAAACTTGAAGTTACTGCCAATGTTTAAAAAGGCAAAAGGAATAGCAAGGCGTTTTTCCTTCGGAGAGGCGAGGCGTAAGCTTCAAAAAATTTTGAGACATTTTGGTAAAAAAAATGTTAAAAAAAAGAATAAAAAATCATAATAAAAAATATTATTGAATGTGCAATAATAATTCAAGTAGATATGCATAATAAATCACTATGTTTTAGAAAATACCTTATATAACACGCTCGAGGACTCCATCAAACAATCTAACAACAAAATTGAAAGTTAAATTGCTCAAATAAGTTTCAAACATATTAACTTCAACAATATAACAAGTTCAACATTGTCAATATTCAAACATACTAAGTTCTACAATATCTAATAAGTTAACTAGTAATTGTCAAGATTCAAACATAGTAAGTTCAATAATATAACAAGTTCAATATTCTACTAATCTCTAATAAATTAACAAATAATAAAATAAAAAGAAGAAAAAAGTCAAATGCTCAAAGCCTCAAACAAACCAATCTAGACCATCGCTTCCGCTAGAAGGGTCATCCATGGAGCAATCATTGTATCGAATTGCCTTATCATCTTCTGCTTATCACCATCAGTCTCATCATTCCACTCTTCTTCAACTATTTCTCTCTTCCTTTCCCTATAAAATCAAAATATATTATATTAACACAAGTAAACAACAAATCATATAAGAATAAAACAAAATAAATCACACTTACACTACTACACTAGTACCTTTTCTCCCGCTTGTACTTGTCTTACGCTTTTGCAACCTCAATCTCTCTCCTCTACTTTCTTTTTGGCTCCTTTCGGTCAAATCCATTATCTCATTGTCAAGCTCCAATTGCTCGGTCCTTTCTTCCTCTTGGTTGGGTTGGTGAAGACATTCTATCTCTTCATCAATGAGCTACTCATCATCGAAAGCCAACTCTCTGCATCAATCATCTTATCATCCTTAAGTTGCATCCTCCTCAAATGTCTATGCATTAACCTCTTGTCGTACATAGCATAAACAAGTAGGTTCATTTTTTCTGTGCTTAATCGGTTCCTTTTCTTGGCATGAACCTACAAGAAGAGACACATATAAGTATATAACATAACTTAATTAAAAAGAGAAACACATAACTAACAACTAGTTACTAGCAAATAGAAAAAAGTGAACTGAAAGAGGAACAAATTTAAATTTATTACTTGATTAAAGGTGCTCCAATTGCATTCACGTGCTGAAGCCATACATGTGAGACTTAGCACCCTAAGGCAAATATTTGTAGCTCTGGTACCTCATCTTCAAATGTTGACCACCAAATGACTACAAGATATATACAAAAAATTATAGAATTAAAGCAAATAGAAACTAGAAAGTAGGGGAAAGAGTTTAATTTTTTACTCGTGGGACTACTGTTTTTTGTTCATTGAGCGTTTGTTCTTCCAAAAAAACATTGTTTCAAATGGAAAGTATCCAATTGGAGGTCCGCGATCATTCTATCTTCTGGAGGAATTATTTTGTCCATATAAGAAAATAACCCATCTTTTATCTGTCTATAAGTTAAAAAGTCATCTTTGTAGTAAAATTAGGGGTTCAAATAGTACGCGGCGGCATGCAAATCATGATACATTTGGAAGTCCCACTTTGCATCAGTTATATCCCAAATCTTACGGTACGCTCTATTTGATTCATCTCCATCCCCACCCAACGCCATTTTAATTTGTTCTTCAGCAGCATCCATTGTCCCATAAAGAAAACCAATCACCGATACCTTCTTTGAATCTACTAGCTTCAACACATGAACTAGTGGTTTTGTGCTCTTGATAGCATAATACATTCCATGCCAAAAGTGTCTATCCTTCTAAATAATCCTCCTCATCACCTTTGCATCCACCTTTTTTGCATGAGAACTTTCTTATGCAAACATCTCCTCTAACTTTTGCTTTGATTGAACCAAACTATGCAAAGTTAGATATGCCATAGCAAATCTAGTGGCAGCGGGATGAATGAGCTCCCTTTTGGTGAATGTCCTCATCAATGCCAACACCCATCCATGCCCGTAGATATAGTTAGCCACTTGTTTGGCTTACAACAATGCATTTTTGTGTGCCGGTAAAGTCCCAATCTTCTCTAGCATCAAGTCGATGTGATTAGCCGCGCAAGGTGTCCAATAAAGCCTCTTCCTTTTCTCCATCAATAGCGTCCCGACCGCCTTATAATTTGCAGCATTGTCGGTTACTACTTGCACCACAGTTTCTTCCCCAACTTCTTCCACTACTTTATCAAGAAGATTAAAGAGAACATTTTTATCTTTAACGACATCAGAGGCATTAATTGACTTCAAAAAAATTGTACCTTCTGGGTTGTTGATGAGGAAATTGATAATGCTTCAGCCGAGAATATCCGTCCAACCATCCAACATTATCATCATGCTAGTGTGTGTTCGAGTCCTCTTCACATCATCCACTAGTTGTTTGGTTGTTTTTACTTCCTCTTCCAATATCCATGTGCTCAATTCATGTATTGTAGGGGGCTTGAAATTCCTACCGAAGGTCCCAACAGATCTCAATATATTATGGAAGGAAAGGCTTCTTGCAACGTTGAAAGCTATCCCATTCTCAATGAAGAATCTTTCAATGTTCAAGCACGCTTTGTTTCAGTGTTATTTTAGAGTCACCAAAGGAAGTTCTTGCTCTTTTGTTCTTCGATTTTGTTGATCATCCACCTCATTAACATCATTGAATGAAGGGTTTGTCAAAAACCTATCCATAGGCCCTCAAAATCCACTAGAAGATGCTCCGCATGAGACAGAAATCGAACTTGGATAAGAACCCGGAGCATGAAAGTATGCACCCAAATTGCATTGCTCCTCAAAAGTCCGGTGTTGTTGATCTCTCTTTTTCACCCCCACTTTCAAATAAGCTTTCATTTCTTCTTTGACCTCCACCGGAACATGCTCACATGGTGCCATATTCTTGTGACTTTGAACAAGGTGCTCTTTCATCCTCTTGACACCGTCTTTGATAACTTTTGAACAAAAATTGCATTTGATGTAGACAAAATGTCTCCAACCTTCACCTTCCACCACTTCCTCTCCAAACTTCCAAGCGGGATCTTTTTGATTCCTATGCCATCCTCCTTGCCTTCCTCCCCTTCTAATCCATCTACAAAAAACACACTAGAATGGTAAAATACAATGTAGTCTAGTAAGATGTTGAATATAATGTACTAACATGTTGATTACAATTTTCAACTGATTGCTAATGTATCGAATATTGAAAACTATAGTTTTTGACTCCCAATCCTTTTACATGTAAATTATATAATGATATAACATGCTCGTGAATAACTATTGCAGCCTGCAGGGAAGGGAATGTTCACGAGGTTCTCGTATTACATGCCGAGATGGCCTGGAAAGGTCTGGATTCAGATGTGGTGATGTATACAGTATACGTTGCAAGCTATAATTCATAACAAACTATAAGATATTCTTAAAATTTTAATGTAACACATTAATTTTTTCCTTAACCAATTGCATATGTGATGGAACAGAAAGAGACGAAATTACATGTAATTCGTATCTGAAGCCTGAAACCCGAATGCATATGAAAAGGGTATGGACCCTCATATACCCTAATGGGTATGGGTCAGGTGTGGACCATGCCATACCTAAAGGGGTATCAGGTTCGGCAAAGGTAGGATCCGACCTGTTACCACCCCTAGGTACCACATAACAAAAAATATGAATATAATGCTGACATGGGAGGCATCGGCCAGCATTCAAAACATCAGCTATCGGCACCGGATGCTATCCTATGCCACCTTGCTTCCATGTCGGCAATATGTGCGTTTATGTTCCGTTGTATGTTGAAATAGCATTTTTTCCGAGGGGATTAGCCTGTTGCCATCCCTCACATGCCCTCGAAGAAATCTACCTCCACATCGGGGCATATGAATGGCAGACAACCCATTTTCTATGAGCTCAGATCTCCTCTAGTCGGTCGGCCCTAGTCGATGGGCCCAATGCACATCACAGTCGCACGATGGGAGGCTACCCGAAAGTGAATCATACTCCAGCCGACTACATGCGGCAGTGATGTGTGCTGGACCCACTGACCGGGCGAACAACTGGAGGAGATCTAAGCTCATTTCCTATTGGAGGCTAACTTTTCAAAACGGGGTTTGTTTGCCGGTGGCGGTGCCTCATCAGTAATCATGTCTTGCCTGATTCTCACCCACTCATCTTCATGCATACTCATATGTCTGGCAATCGCTCTAAATCCACAATTACCATCTGATGTACAATCTCGGACAAATGCAAAAACATGACATACAGTCAAAGGAAAGGCTTCAAGCCATAAACCCTGATAAGTATATCTACAAATTCGTACGCTTAACTATTCGGATCATGACGGGTTCTTTTTTTTTACCACTTCTGTTTAGGGGTGCACAGAAAACCGGTGGAACCGGTGAACCGAACCGAACCGTATGATTTGGTTCGTTTCTAGCAGGATTGGTTCAGTTCTGATATCCGAAGTTCAGAACCGTAGGGGACTGGTTCAATTCCCGGTTCTGGTAATCTATATCATCTTGTGTATCCACTAAAGGCATGTATGATAGCTTCTTCTAATGGATATCAATGGATGCCAAAGGGATATGTCTTTCTTCCAACTTGTATAATGTAATTTCGTAAGCACATGGAAAAACATGTGTGCGACGAAGGACACACCCACAAGCAGCACCATCCGGGCCAATTGACTCAGTATGAGTAGAGTGATGCAATTCACAAGTGGACACACCGGATATCGAGCGCCGATTGTCTTTTTTTTTTGTGTTACCAAATTACACTAACAGGTTCTTAAGATCAAACCAAAAGCACTAGCCACCTCGCACCCGAGGGTGTTCAGAGGCATCCAACAACATTAGATCCTTGAGGTTCCGAGGTAGATCATTGACGGTGGCCAAACGAACACCCGTCCTACACACAGCTCGAGCTATCCAATCTGCAACCGTATTCCCATCCCGAAACGCATGTGAGATTCCACGGACCCTAATCTCCCGAAGGAGGGAGCGACAATCCTGAACAATCACCTATGCCGCTTGGGAGAAGACATGGCTAGCCAGCACCGCTTGCAAGTCTCCTTCAATGAGAAGCGTTGTCGAAGGTCATATGTAACTGACCATTTGGAGATCGGTCCAAAGAGGCCGTATTTCAGCTTCAAACACTGAGGAGAAATGAAAATCAACAGAATCTACAGCCAGCGTCATCCCTCAGTAATCCCTGAGCACCACCACTGCTCCTCTCCGGAGTCGTCGTAGGTCATAAGAGCCATCGACGTTAGGCCGAGAAGGATTTCTATAAGGGATAGAGGGTAAAACAGGAATAATTTTCCATACCCATGGATTTGTGTTCTGCCCCTGGTAATATCTGTGCTGTAAATAGCCGGACCCTTACAAGACGAGAGAGCACAGAGCAAACCGATAGCGAGACCAGGAAGGATCTGTTGTTGATTCAGGAGAACCGCGGCCATGGCGACGTCGTTGGCGAGATCCGGTCTGCGAGCCGCCGGAGCCCTTCGGCGAGGGGCGAACACCACCAACACGAGCCCTCTTCTCTCGAACAAGAAGCGCTTCTCCGCCTCCGCCCACCACGACGACGCCTGTACGTGTGATGAAACCTCTCGATCTCGATCGATCCGCCTGGATCCGCCTTGCTCAATCTGATCTCCGTTTACGATCACCGGAACCCTCCGTTTCTGGCGCTTAGGGTTAGGGTTTTCGTTTCCTTGGATTCTGATCTCCCTTGCTTGGTTTTATCAGATGAGACAGCTAAATGGGAGAAGATCACTTATGCTGGGATCGTGACCTGCACGGCCCTAGCGATCTACAACCTGTCCAAGGGTCACCCCCACCATTCGGATCCCCCGGTAATCCTTAAGCATTTTTCAGTTTTGAAAATTTTTCTTCTCTGGCTCCAATTTTTTCTGCAGTTGATGTTATATAAAAAAAAATTAAATATTTGACAATTTGTGTGCAGGCTTACCCATATTTACACATCCGCAACAAGGAGTTCCCCTGGGGTATAGCTTCTTCTCCTTTGTTGTTTGTTTTTATATGTTTTTGGTGCTGACTTATTCTGCAGAATATATTCTCTATAATTTTGTAGTACCCAAATCCATAAGGTTGTTGGATATATCTAAAATTATCAATGATCACTCACATCTAAATTTTCGAACTTTAGGAAATTTTCATAAGCAATTCATGAATTATTGATACACTCGGGTTATTTTGGACCCTAGTATTGGGTATTGAGAGGGTGTGTGATCTGTCATTGCCAAAAAAAATGTCTGAATGGTTTTGATCCCTCGTTAGCATGCGGGTCTTGGTGATCTATATAACATGGCACGGCGGTATTGTGCTGACTAGGATAATAAAAAACCTTCTTATCCGTCCGATTTTATATAAATATCACAGTCGTCTGCCGACTCAAATCGGCTGGCTACCTAATAAATGGGCTCCAAATCCCCAATCAGAGCTACCCAAAATCTGGTAGGTAATAAATGCCAGAATCATCTTTTCCACCAAAATCGGTTCTTCCGATTTTGAGCCGAGGCGCTTCTATCTATCACAAATCCTATTAAAAACCTACTATAAAGTTATTAAAAACCTACTATAAAGATGTTAAATACATATTCAATGAACATTTAATGGCCATTTGATGTTAATTGGTACTTTTTTTGTAAGGTTAATTAGTGCTCTCTCTCTCTTTATCAAACAAGTGAATCACACCCGAAGCTAGCCGTCTGAGTACCGACGGGCACGGGCATTTACTAGTGTTACACGTGACCGGGAAGTGATGTCTTATTGTTGGATGTGAGCACACATGCGATGATGTCGTAATCTCTTATTGGTAGCAGAGGTTGAGGATCTTACATGTTTTCGGACAAGGGTTATTTTGTTGACGAGTATGATCTCTTATTGTTTAACAAATTATTATCAACTGATATGAGACAGGAGAGGAGAAGGGGGTTCATTGACATATGTGATGACAAGCAGGGGCGTAGCCAGAAATTTTTTTTGGGCTGGGCTGGAACTAAACTAATTTTTTTTTACAATGAAACTTTTACTTTATAAAGAAATACTAAGCAAAATTTTTTAAGTGAACATCGACGGTACTAGAAATTATATTAATATAAAAAAAGGTTAATTACACTTTGTCCCCTTCAGTTTTAACTCAAAAACATTTAACCCCCTTGTAGTTAAAAAACTACATTTTGCCCCCCAGAGTTTTAACTCAAACATTTAACCCCCCTGTAGTTAAAAAACTACACTTTACCCCCCATTGAAGTCGAATAAAAATTACAAAATGAGAGATATTAAGTAGTTGACAAAAGGAGTATTGTGCTAACTTTTCAAACTTTAGGGAGCGTTTTCGAACAAAGTAAACTATAGCGGGGTTAAGTGTTTTTGACGGCGATTCACGTTTCGTGAGGACTTAGAGGTGATAGCGATTCACGTACGTGTCGTGAGGGGCCAAGGGCCTCGCTGGGTTGAGGCAGGCTGAGACATGTACTTAATATTATGAGTTATTTTTTATTAAAACTCAATAGCCCGGCCGAGCCAACTATTAGAACCGCCCATGATGACAAGTGTGACATACATGAAGGATTGTGGTCTTGTATGTATACAGATAAATGATGATCCTACATGAGTGTATAGGGGTTTTCTTGGAAAGTGCTCCTGATCTCTCATTGCGGATTGATAGTTCTGATGATACATGAGGCTAATGGATATTATTTCATATATGGTATTAGAAGCATCCGAGCATGAGGACGAATAAACTGGCATGTAGCAAGACCTGCTTGGATTATATAGGAAAAATATGTTTCTCATTAGTTAGTTGCTAGTTTCCTCGCTCAGAGTTTTCCCAAAATTTCTCAAATTTCCCCCCTTTATAATCCAACTCCAAGCGCTAGCTTTGTGGACATGATTGTGAGTTCGAATGTCTTAGCTTGCCATCAACAAGTTTTTTTTTGTGAGGAATTGTCATCAACAAGTTAAGTTAGTTAAGTAAGCATTTTAAGTAGGTAATTAATTGTTTTTTGATTGATCACATAAAATTGGATTGCTGGAAGTTCTGGAAAGGTCTTGGCTTTATTGGTTCCTTACTGCCATTTTTGGCTACACTTTCTTTTTATATTTATGGCATATCTTTTTTGCTTTTGCCATATATTGGTGTTTTAGTTAAATTGGATATTGAAAAATGTAATATCCCTTTGCAACTTTCATAATTAATGGTATGTAGCATATAACTTATTGATCGGAGTTTGGTAAAAAAAAATATGGGTAGTAGTAGTTGCTAACGATGATGACAATCATGTGACTTAAAATCCACCTTATTCTTCATGGCACTCCTAATTCTAGTTCTTTTGGGGCATATCAAATTTGACAGCCCTTTAGTTTCATGTACTTTTTGCTTGGGAATATTTACATATGCACAGTTATATATGTTTGTTGCAAGTCCATGTCATCAAGAAGGGATGATGAAATACACTATGGAGTGAGAGCCTTTAAGGATCAACGGCTTGATCCCCTTTAAACTCAGGCTACCTCAAACTTCGAGGTGATAGCTTGAAGCTTATCCCTTCGAATTTGACTGAGGCGTATGTAGGATAAGCGGGTGTAACGAAACAGTTAATGGTGCCCCTCATCGACTTCTCGTTTGTAAAATCCAGAAGCTGAAGTCCTCGCCCAGTTTCCCAATGATTGATGATCTGAATCCGAATTGAACCAGAGACACCATGAAATGTCAGGTCTAAACAACAAACAGAACAAAACATATGGGAGGTAGTGTGGTGTCCTATACTGTGTGTCCGTGTGGTGTTAGGGTGTGATTCACAACAACTGTCATGCCCACCCCATCCCCATACTGAACTCCAGAACTGAATCACTGTTTTTGTTTGGTCACCACCTACTTTGAGACTCCCATTTTAGTATTATAATATTAAGAAGAAAAGAAAATTTCTTTAAAAAACTTATAATCTACCAAATTCTTAGTTAGCAAAATAACTAAATTTCTCTAAACACAATGTCATCAGCACCAAACAGAACTTTTAGTTTATGTAACTTCCAGAGAGAGAGAGAGGAGGGGTACCATTTCGAGCTCCTGTACCTTCCTCTGCCCTCCCATATCTCTGATCCAAACAACATGCAGGAGCAATGGGATTGAAAACCACCCTCTAATTCATGATATTCATGAACTTAGGGGATACAAATGGTCACGGTGGTGATAGTTTCAAAAATTATAAAACTTAAAACAATGCTCTTTAAAGGGCCGAGAACAATTTGAATTCATTTAAAAACGTATTAATGCTCCTTACCGGGATGATAAAGAGCGTTGTTGCCAGAATCAGGGGACACTGTTTTTGCACTCCAATTTTTATACCGAATTTTAAATCATTAGATAGAGGTTTTAAAGTTGTTGATTTTTTGTGAGCATGATCACCTTGCCATAGATAGCACATCCACAAAATATCAACACTTTCTAAAGCCTCTAGTCTTATCAAATGTGCTATTCAAAATAACGATTAAATCGGATGGTCAATAACGTCTTTTAGATTTGTTGTACTTAAAGGCTTTATAATGTGCTGATTTTTTGTGGATGTGCTATCTAAGACAAGGTGATTATGCTCACAAAAAATCAACAACTTTTAAAACCTCTATCAAATGATTTAAAAACTGGTGTGTGTGTGTGTGTGTGTGTGTGTGTGTAAGTTTCATAATTTGTGTTGAGGATGCCCTCCTAAGTCCTAACCATAGTAAAAAAAGTTAGGCGTTTTCTTGAAAACACATGTTTAAAATGCGACTTAATGGGCAACCGATTTGTTACCGGGTTTTTTTTTTTCGATTTTTACATGTTACCAAATTCGCCGTTTTTTTGTCGTTTTTATTGAAAAAAAATGTTAAAAAGCGTTTTTTTTTGCCGAACTTTGTGACTATTGATGATGAGTCCCATGACATTGAAATTCAACTTTCTTCCGATAATATTGAATTCATGGATGATAAAGAGAATGAAGCAAGAGAGAATGATACAAGTTTGGCATTGGATGCTCTCAACGACATGATGGATGCTTAGTTTCTATTTTTTATACTATTTTGATTAGTGAATATTGGACAATAAACATCCTAAGTTTTGCAATTTTTTCTTTTGGGATGTCGTTATCAACTTATCATGATGTTCGTAACTCAGTATGTTACTTTGTCGGGTGGTTGTTTTTTTGCTTACTTGCATTTGCATAGTTGTATGAATAGCTTAGTTGATTTGTTGTTGTTGACCTATTATCTTTATATCTTATAATCGCGTTAGAAATATCTTAGTTGTTTAAATGTAGGCTAAAACTTGACTTTTGAAGGCCTCGAACTTACCGATTTTTTTCAAATTTCATCATTGCCAATTAAAATATGAACCCGTTTTTTCCTTCGACTTTTACCTGTTTTTTTTCTCGAACTTTCTGATTTTCGCCGAACTTTCTCAAGTTTTATTCTTGCTGACTTATTACCGAACCCGAACTTGGTGACTATGCTCCTAACCATCAAGCACATTCACCAAGAATCAACACATTATAACACTTCTAGGGCCATCAAATGTTGGAAGCTTTATCAATCGCTAATTTGAATATCATATTTGATACGCCCAAGGTTTCCGAATTTGTTACTTCTTGGTGAGGATGATCACCTTGCCAAAGGTAGCATATCCACAAAAAATCAACAACTTATGCAACTTCTATGGCACCCAAGGCTTCTGAATTTGTTATTTTTTTGGTGAGGATGATCACCTTGTCATAGGTAGCACATCCACAAAAAATCAGCAACTTATGCAACTTCTATGACGCCCAAGGTTTCTGAATTTGTTATTTTTTGGTGAGGATGATCACCTTGTCATAGGTAGCACATCCACCAAAAATCAGCAACTTATGCAACTTCTATATAGGTGAAAGACGATAAGTAATTATGATTAACCGTAGCATAAATAATGTATCCTTCCACCATATATATAATGAGAGAGAGGTGATGCACATAGTTTGATCTAATTATCGTCAAATTAAAGCTTAAGAGTCAGCACCATAAAATCGTAGGAGGGTGATTAAACAAAATATAAGAAAGGTAATAATTTTGGAATAACAATTAGGATTTATACCAAGAAAGTAAATCATAGAGGTTATTTTATTGCTGAGACTAGTAGAAAGATTTATAGAAGAGAAAAAGAATCCTTGTATGGTTTCATAGACTTAGAGAAGCATATAATAGAGTACCACAAGATGTAATTTGTAGGCTTTAAAACCAAAGGATCACCTCAAGATTATATTAAAACTATCCAGGCCATATATGAGGGACCCATTATTAGTACGAGAAACAATTACACGATTAAATAAATAAATTTTCTGTTGTGGTGGTACTTCACCAAGGTTATGCAATAAGCCCATCTCTTTCTATTCGTGTCATGGATGTACTTCTTGTTAATAATCAAGAAGAAATACTATGGTATATGTTATTTGCAGATGGGATAATGTTAACTGATGAAACAATGGTAGGGTCAAATGTTAAGTCAAAAAGTTAGAGGAAAACTTCGGAATATAAGGTTTTAAAGATTATTTGTTGTAAAACACAGTATGCCGATGCAATTTTACTAGAAACAATGATGCTAATGAAGCTTTTTTCACAATTGATGGCTAAGAAATATAAAAATGTGATTGTTTTTGGTATCGTGGTCTATTATACAGAAGAATGGTGAGAGAGATAGGAATATCCAAGCGAAGTAGATTTGGTTGCCTGGTTGGATGAAGTTGAGAGAAGCATTGGGAATACCATGTGATCAATACAAGGCCTTCTAAAGTGTAAATTTTGCTAGACAACAATAATCTATGTAATGTTTATATAAAAGAGCTCAAGCACAAAGATGAGAATGACAAAGATGAACATGTTGAGGTACATATGCAGCAAAACGAGGAGAGAGAGAGAGAGAGAGAGGATGTGTTGAAGTTGCACCAATTGATGGCAAAATGATAGAGAATAGATGAAAAGATGGTCAGACAAGACACGTAAAAGCTTTCGTTGACAACAAAGATTACCCTTTATCCGAAATCATTGTCAAATAGTGATCCATAAAGATCGATGGTTTGTGTTTGTTGTAATCAGCAGGTAACCCGAAACTATACTATACACCGACAAGAACATCTCAAGTAAAAGCCATGTTGGATAAAGACTCATCGATGTGCGTGTCCAATTTTACTTCTTGCTTCTTTCTGCTGTCTGATCAATTGGGGAACTTTTAAGATGATTTTTCTATTGTTCCCGCTTTATTGTGACACTTGGTATTTGGCGCTGGTTTTGCTTTTGTAGGCCCGGATGGTTTATTCGAAACGAAGCACGCCGCCGAGCATTAAAAGGCCATTGCGGGGATGTTTGTAATTTGATGCTCAGAACAATCTCTGGTTCCGAAAGATTATTATGAAACCTGAGATTTCTTCTCAAACCACTTTCTTTTTTTTTTCATGTCCAAAAGATTGCAATAATGCTGTGGAACCTCTTGCAGTTAATTGCTGGAATGGCCTTGTTCATGCTTTGTGCTTGTTATTATTTTGTTTTTTTTTTTATTTTAAGTTTTGTTAAATCTTTGTTAAATGAAGTTAAAAGTGCATATTCAACAAGGTATGCATGTCTCCCTCCCACATGCTGTGCTTTTAGGTTTCTTTGCAATGCCATGCTCTTGCCAAATTAAATTTAGGGCAAATTACAAGAACCTCCCCTGAGCTATACACTGCATGTCATATGGGTCCCTCAACTTTTTTACAGAACAATTTGATCCCTGATATATACTGTAACTGCATTTAGCCCCCTCCATTAATTTTTTATCCCAAAAATACCCTTACCAATTTTCAATAAAACTCAAAATTGTTTTAGAATATTTAACTTATGCTTATTAGGACAAGGGTGTTTTTGGAATAGAAGTTGACAGAGGGGGTTAAATGCAGACCAAGCATAGTTTAGGGACCAATATGAAATGAGTTGTATAGTTCAGGCGAGGTTTTTGGTAATTTACCCTTAAAATTTAAGGCAAACTAAGAAGCATCATTTGAGATGCGCGCGCGCACACACACACAGTATGGAGTGGGGATTCTTCTCTATTATTTGATCTCCTAACTGCCATGTAGTCAAAGTATGGAGCGGGGATTGAAGAGCACCCCAGCGTTTGTGAATTGTCTTTTGTTTTAGTGTAAAGTACACATAGAACCTATGTAGTTTGGCCGATTATCACTTACACCCCCTTATGTTTAAAACCCTACAAATACCTTTCTAAAGTTTGAAAAAACCTACACACAGACCCCCTCTGGTGGGGTGCAAGTGATGTATTTTTTAAATTATAGGAGGGCATTTGTAGATACATGAGGGGGTGTAAGTGATAATTGGCCAAACTACAGGGAGTCTATGTGTAATTTACCCTTTGTTTTATTAAACTGGGGGGGTCCCACGATCTGAACTCTCTCTGCTCCACCTCTAGCCAGAGTAGACAGTTGAAACAGGGAAACATGAAGGGAGCCCCGTTGGAGCACCATTTTAATCTCAAATACTTTTTGTCTCACTACAGTAACTAAGGATGAAAGACCTCGTATCCCCTTGGAGATGCTCTAAGGCATGTTTGGTAGTAGGGGTGCCAATGGGTCGTGTTGGGTCGGGTCCGTGTCGTGTCTAGTTTCGGGTTGTGTCCAAAACCCCTAGGCCCGGAACCGATCCATTTAACTAATTGTGTCTAGATTCTAAACCCGTACCCGATCCGTTTTTAAAACCCCTTTACCACACGGGCTTATTCAGTTGACCCAATCTGACTCAACCCGACATTACCCGATAGACCCACTGATACTATATATTATAGTATCAGATTGCGGTAGACCCGACCCGACACGACCCGGTGAATTTTAAACTGGTCTTTCCGGGTCTATCGTGCCCAGACCCGACCTGTTTATCAAATGGGTCTATCGTGTCGATCCGTTTACAACCCGAACCAATTTAGCCCTGACCTAGTCCCGCCAAGTTCGTGTCGGGTCTGCCGTGTCAGGTCCGAAATTACCAGCCCTATTTGATAGTAAGAAAGCTTAACCAAAGAAATAGAAAATGCTAAGCCGGATAGTAGGATTTCCCTTGGTGAAGAAAGGAATGCAATGCCTGTCAATTTTCAAGCTCCAAGCAATTAGCGTGTTTTTGTACATGATTGAAATTATTTTTCCATTCTTTAGTTGAACTTTCCCGGCTACCAAACGTGGACCATCTATCTCACATGAGGGATGCCTTTGCTTTTCCCTTCCTTATGTAGACTCTGGGTGGGCCTAAAAAATATGTTAGGCAGCTCCTATCTAAAGGGAACACATCTTTTTTTTTCCACAGGCAGTCCCACCATCGCCTTTTTTTCTTCCGTCATGCTCGTGCCGCCTGTTGCTAGCCTTGGGCCATTGTCGCTGGCTCATAAATGGTGGGTTGCCGGCGACGAAGGCAGGCGGCGACCTGTACATGGATAGTGATGGGGCGGTGGGCATGGGTTGCCATAAGTAAAAAAGCAGGGATAAAATAGAAACACATTCGGTGTTTTATCAAATTTAAGTTAGGATTGCCTAAGATATTTGGTGGACTGTATATAGCTCCACCTTAAAATTTTATGGCAACCATGCCCATCTCATCAAAATAGAAACTCCTCGAAAATGAACCCTTTTACATTTATGATCCAACAAGAGCTTGTGGACACTAAGTTGATTCATAATGCACATTTATGATGTGAATCTCTCGTGATAGGCGAATGTCGCACTAAACCATTCAGTTGTTAGCAATTTACAATGAACCCCCCAAGTTGTGGCTCAAATCTGCTACTCTGGCTCCACCATAACACGATACAAGTATGATCGATAAGTATTCCGAGTAGTATTCGAGAGAAAATGTCATGAACCCCTTTGAAGTCGGTAAACTTTTCAGGAACCCCTTCGAAGTATTAAAAAAAATTTAAAATATTCTTACCAATGGCCCTCTCAAAATTTTAAGGGGGACTTAGTAAGCCATCCTTGATAAAGAGATCGTTTTAGTCTAAGAACTTTAAAATGTTGTGGACGGAAATGCCCTCGACAGTATTTCAATTTTTTTTTTGCACCCCCCCCTCCCCCCCCCCCCTTCCTCCCCCACCACCACCGGACCTAACCGAACCCTCCTCCCCCGACCGACTGGACCTAATCTACAGGCCATGGGATGAACCCTAGATCTAACCAAATCTCCGCCGCCGTCGGAGGTCGAGCTCGTCGAGGTCAGGAGGTCAAGTTCTCCGAGGTCATCGAGGTGCGATGCAGCCGCCGGAGGTCGAGCTCGTCGGGGTCGGGAGGTCGAGCTCTCGCTGTAGCCGTCGCCGTTCGGGAGAGAGATGGGAGAGAGCTGGGGTTAGTTTTGGATATATCATGAAAGGACAAGGACCTTAGACTAAATAAAATATTCAGATATCCTGTATGTGGGATGGATATGTTGTCAGGGACTTTAGACACATTACCTCTAAAACCCCCCAAATTTTAAATATAGGAGTTCCTGGATCCGCCTCTGCATGCACCTATGCTAATTTTATATCCGACCAAACCTCTTGACTCGAAGCAGGATATCCCTCTGAGACAGGAGGTGGTGGATTCCTTGTTAATCAAAATGTATAAATGTTTTAATATTTAGTATATTAATATAAATATCCTAAGTTAATTGCTATATACTATAAATATTTTACTTTATATTTAAGTTTTTATTTTATATGCCGCCTTAGGATGTTTAAGTGATCTCTGATCACATGTTTAATATAGAAAAATACCACCCCTTTTTTTTGGCACAAAAAATAAATAAAATTTATTTATTTAAGATCAAATAACCTATAAAATGCGTCGACTAGGTTCCTGCAGAATCGGAGTCCTGCATAATCAAAAGGCAAAAGCGAGAAACTGCTCTCATCCGATTTTTCCATATCGAATGGATTCTATCTTCTGCGGAAGTAGCATCTGTCACTGTATCCGAACAAGCTTTTGTAGGAATCTTATCCATGCCGAATCAAGAATCAGAAACTTGGACCAATCAATCGGTTTTGATATCGGCAGGTATCCCAAATCATTATTCATATTTACAAAAAGGTCAATTAGAAAATTATATAAAAATTCAAAATTATTTTCTTTTTGAATCGCAATTAAGTTATTAATTATGAGGTTTTGAAGCATCAAATCGGAATCTTGTATATCTATCTCTCTTTCACTAATTAGTTTCCAACACCTTCACCTCCCGTCAATCAAGACAATGCCAAACGTTTATGCACATTTTTTTTCTCTCTCTAAGTCAAGGTGCCACATCGACAGTTCTCTCTCTCATATCTATCTATAAACCTATAACAAATGAGATACTATTCTACCCGAACCGATTGTCCCTAATGGTCAGCCCGATTCACAAGGCATCCTATCACATCACTTTGCCAGCCCGTCCGGGTTGAGTGCGATTTACTGGTCAGGACTGAGTGCAACGCGTCAATCAGGCTGACCGTTTAGACTAAACGTTTCGAGCAAAATAGTACATTCCATAATAAATAAATACATAAAAAGTTAAGACCTATGTGCCATGTGTTACCCTTTAGTTTACTCTCTTTCTCTCTCCTTCTTCATCTTGGGGTTCCTAATGTGGCACCCCCCTATTGAGAAAACCCCTTCTCTCTCATCCCTCTATATGCCACATGGCAACCACGAGAGATAAATCCGTACCAATCTCTCTCTCTACAATGAGGAGCATGATACATTGCATCAAGCGGCACCATATCTTTCATGCGTTGCACCGGATTAGCACTATTATTATAAGTAATTGACGGTGCCTACATATAGTTTATAAATTCGTCATCCAAGGGCACACACACCTCAAACAAAAGTACATGCAACCCAAGCCTTAATCATGCTTGGTTTGGTAGAGTTTAAGTGATAATCATGATTAGCAACGTATACACCAACCAATCCGGGCCCACAACTAACCTCTTTAATTATGTCACACAACGTTTGCGTGCCAATCGCGTGATCTCACGCTTCCAATCATTTCATCAAACCCTCGACCGTGATGGACGGCACAGATCAGACTTAAAAAAAAAAAAAAGGGATTTTTTTCATATATATATAATTTGAAAAAAATAATAATAATAGTGATTTAAAAATGTTAAAAAATACCTGTTTGAAATATTTTTACAATGGGAAAGAAAGAAAAAATTTTCAGAGAACCTGCAGCTCCATGGATATCTCGTTCCGGGTGGGGTCCACCTGCCACGTCAACGGCTCCGTCCAGTCGTCCTCCGCCTGGGCGCCTCCCATGGAGTACACCACGTCCTCGGAGCTCCATCCGGCGCGGAGCAGGGCGAGGGCCAGGAGCCGCACGTGCCACTCCACGCTGTCCCGGTCCCTCAGGACCATCCGATCCCCCAGGCCCCCCTCGTCCTCGCCGTCCGATCCCGCCGCCAGCATCTCCCGCACCTCCTCCTCCCCCCAGCCGCCCTCCCTCAGCCGCCACCCCATCTCCTTGAGCCACCCATCCAGCGCCCTTCCACGTGGCGGGCAGCTGCGGGTCCACGCGTCGCTCTCCGCAAGTTCCGTCCACACCTCCACCCTCCTCGCTGACTTCGCGGCCCAGGCCGGCGCCAGCGGCGCCGGCGCTGGGCCCACCCAGTCCTTCGCCCTCGCGTGGAATTGGCACTCCTCGCGCTGGAAGAAGTCGGCGAGGTCGAAGCCGGAGCACCGGACGTCCCCGCCGCGGACGTGGAAGACAGGGTTGCCGGCGAGGTTCGGGAGCGAGGCGATGTAGAAATGCCGGTAGATCGGGACGAGGGCCGGGGCCCTGTCCAGGACCGCCCTGGCCTCGTCCGACCGCTCGGCGGCGGCGTCCGGCCTCGGGCCCCAGGCGTCGGACCAGAATCCGCCCTTGGAGACCTCGTGGAGGAGGCCGGACACGGGGAGGTCGAGGAGGATCCGGAGCTGCTGCGGCGATGAGGAGCGCCAGTTGGGGAACCCGGTGCCGATGGGGAGGCCCTCGCGGAGGATGGAGCGGAGGTCCGGGGGGAAGTCGAAGTCGTATCCGGCCTCGATCGCCGCGAACTCCGGCTCGGAGAGCCCGGCGGCGACGCCGACCCCGCACGCCCGGAGGTGCTCGATCACGGCCTTGGCGTACGCCGCGAAGGAGAAGCACACCCGCCGGTTCTGCGCCTTGGGCTCGGCGGCGATCTTCTCCGCCGTCGTCATCCGAAGAAACCCTAAGGTCCCTAACTCGAGGCGGGAGGGGAGGGGAGGGGAAGTGTCGTCACAGGCAGTTGCAGGGCTGCGGTGGTTTAAAGGGGGGGTAAGCTTTATCGGGTACGCGTGGCGAGAGAGGAAGTGGGACCACGCCCAGGTGGCCGCGAGTGAGGCGATGAAATCGCGGGCTCGGGACTCGGACACGTCGCTCGGTTCCTTCTCCCCCCCCCTCCTCTCCCGGCCTTTTCGCATCCGGACGAGGAATCGGCGTATCAAAACGGAAACAGGCCGCGAAACAGGGGATTTATCTGGGCCGGGTGCGGGCCCCCCCTCCCCTCTGCTCGCTTAATTACCAAACAGCTCCCCGGCTCATGACCCAACCGCCACATTCAACGTACTCAGCCATGGGTATTCTGGTCATTTTTTCACTGGCGCAGCGTCGCTTCGCTTACCGGGGACGAGGTTCGTTTGCGGTCACCCCCGGTGAGGCAGGGAGTGGGACCGGAGACGTTGACGGAAACGCCCACCAGCAAATACTACGGCTGGAGCGGCAGAATGCTACTCACAAGTCACAAGTGGCGGTGATGGGATCTCAGTCCGACGACAGGAGAAAGAGAGAGAGAGCCCGTAAAATAGTCCGGCCCAAGACGGCGTTCTTGAATCGAAGAGAATGTTCGAAGGGGGGGAAGAAACAAATCCGGCAGGCCATTGGTTGTACATAGCAGGCGACAGAGGAACGAGACGTGGGCTGATAGCTAAGCACTTTGGATGTGGGCCACAAAGTGGATCTGGTTAGCCAATCCGGGCCTGCTGACCAACTCAACTGAGGCCACATGGAGCCAATTTGGCCGGCCTCGCTCGCCACGTGGCCACTCCTGCACCAGCGTGTAGGGCTTGGCGCTAGGGGTGGCAATGGGTCGGGTTCGTGTCGCGTCTAGTTTCGGGTCGCGTCCAAAACCCCTAGACCCGGACCTGACCCGTTTAACTAATCGTGTCTAGATCCTAAACCCGTACCCGACCCGTTTATAAACGGGTAGACCCGTTTACCACACGGGTTTATTCAGTTCACCCGATCCGACCCAATCCGACTCGACCCGACCTAACCCGATAGACCCGATGATACTATATATTAGTATCGGATTGCAGGTAGACCCGACCCGACCAGACACGACCGTTGAATTTTAAACGGGTCTTTCCGGGTCTACCGTGTCCAGACCCTAAACCCAGACCCGACCCGTTTATTAAACTGGTCTATAGTGTCGACCCGTTTACGACCCGAACCCGTTTAGCACTGACCCAGACCCGCTAACTTCGTGTCGGGTCTGCTGTGTCGGGTCCGAAATTGCCAGCCCTACTTGGCGCGTGTCGATTAGCTGCTCTTTCCATTATCCTGTAGTAGTCGCCGGTGTCCAGCTCGATTCGATTCGTGTGGACATCGGGCTGGCAACGGGCCCAAACTCTATCCAGGCCCGATTAAGCCCTGCCCGTCTGGAACGGGTTCGGGCCGATAACCCAAGGGTTATGTATGGGCTCGGAGGGCTCATGTTTTGGGCCCAGAACCGAAACGGGCGTGGCCCGGGCATAGGGCAACCCCGAATCCGCCTGAATTTTATAGTGGGCTGGGGTTTCCACTCTCCCATTCATTTTTTTTTATTCAGTGGGTAACGTAGATAGTGACGGATCGTTGGAATAAATATTAGAGTTTCAGCCTAATTATAAAATAATTGCATGTTTATCTTTGGAATAAGGAATAATAGGGATAGAAATTCGATTAAAGCGGATTGGATGAAGTGGAGAGAGACCTCGATCAGCAGTGCTATGTGATTGACGCATGCCTTTAAGACTGCACGGGTAAATTTTATAAGACAACAATAAGACCCGCAATGTTATATGGTTCAGAAGTTGGTCCTTAAGATGGGGATGCTGGGGTCCATGTGCGAAAAAACTAGGAGAGGTGGAGTGAGAATTAAGTGTATTAGAAAAAGTGTTGGAGTGACCAATTGATGAGAAGATAATGGAGAATAGATTAAGATGCTTTGACCATATATAACGCAGAATAGAGGTAGTCCGGATAAGAAGAGGGTCCCAGATTAGTGTGGAAAGTTCAAGAAGGAGGGGAAGATCTAGAATAACATTGATGGAAGTTATTAGAAATGATATGAAAAAACTTTCATTGACAACAGATATCGCCCTAAATAGAAATGGATGGTGAAGAAGAATTCATAAAGCCGACCCCAAGTAGATGAGACATGGTTTGACAGTTATGGTTTGAATAGGAGGGGTAACCAACTATGGTTGGGGTCTGCAGGTCTGGACCATCATTTGCAGGTCTTGGGGAAGGAAAACGATGGTGGTAGTGGTAGATATTAGGAAGACTAATAAGCGCATAACGGTGTGTGTTTGTGCACGCAATGAGTGTCAAGAACAAAGATGGGAGGGAGGGACAATGGCCACCTGTGTCGTCATAGGAAGCCTCACTCATACCAATTTGATGTAGCATCCGGGAAAGGGTTTCAGGAGACCAATACAACACCCATTGTAGATGGATTGAGAGAGGAGAGAGAGAACCAAAAGCCTCACGCTGGCATAGACCTACAAATCATTTCTAGGGAGAACGCATCACGCCTCCATGGAAGGCCTCACCCATCAATGGATTTGAAAGATACTCCAAAATAGCAAAGTGGCATTCATTTAGTAACTTCCAAAAGGTGGTCTTAAGGAGAGCAAGCAAAACAAAACTCTAAAAGGACTCAAAGGGCTTGGAAAAACCTCAACTTAAATACTAATATCATATAACCCCCCCCCCCCCCCCCGAGAAAACGAGAAATGAGCCGCTAACCTATTTCCACCAAAATTGACTTGCAGCTCATTTCCTGTCTAGAGTTTTTTTAAAAAAGTTTATATGTGTGGATCATCTATTTATGGTTAGATGACCATCCTCACAAAAAATCATCAAATTTAAAAGCCTTTAGGAGGGTCAAATATGTAGATGGTTTATAATCGTCTATTTCACCTGTTAATAGGAAATGCCTACCTGACCCTTCTAGAGGTTTTCAAATTTAATAATTTTTTTTTTTTAGAATGATCATCTAATCATAGAAAGAGGATTCACAAAAATAAAAAAACACCCCTCAGTAGGAAATGAGCCGCAAGTAATTTTGACGGAAAGAGATTGGCAACCCATATCCTTTATCATGTGTGTGTGTGTAATATAATATAATAATAAATTTTTGGATAAACCTTTATTTCCTCCTTTCTTCTTCGAGAGATTTCGATTTGATTTGTGATTTGATCTCAGATTATTCGAAGTTCCTTTATTTCTATCTTAAATCGCCTTTGTGATCCTTTTGAATTTCAAATTGAATCTTTCGTTCATCTTCCCCTTTGAACTTTTAGTTTGATCTTAATTCAAAATTGACCCTCTCATAGGGCTTGGGAGAGAGAAATCCTACAAGGGTTCTCTGCTGGAGTTCGAGGTGGTGGATGTCTTGCTGGTTCCAACACCTTTCCCCTTTTTCCCAGAAGCAAGTTCAAGAAATGAAGGATGAGGACATTTGAAATATCTTGGACTTCCCAAGAGAACAGCGTGGTATGCCTATCATCAGGAAAGAACTTTGTGCGATTGAAGGAAATGGAATCCGCATGCATCCTCTAGGCTTATCGGACCATACCGAGGCAATCAATCAGCAAGCCCCCCTTCAGTCTTACTTATGGCTCTGAGGTCATCCTTCTTAAAAAAATAACATCAAATTGTTAGGGGAAGGGGTAGGGTAGTAATTTCTCTCTTTGGTGGAAATGTTAAAAAAAGCTGAACAAAAATTTGGGTGGAGAAAAGGCCAAAGATGAGGAATATGGCAGTTGGGGAGAGAGAATCCAAACATTACCTAGGACGAGCCGAGCCACAACGGCTAATTTCCATCAGCAAAAGTCGAGTCAGAGTTCGGGACGGGCAGGGTTTCTTGAACAGATCATGCGCATGTAGTGAAACCATCATGCGCACGAGTCTGTTGACTCATAAACTCATTTTTCTGAAAAGTCCGTAAAAGCCGTGCACAACTGAAACGACCAACTTTCATCAGGAATTAAGCAAACATGATCCGATAATCCGACAATACAAAAGCCGAAATAAAAGACCAAGTCATGACCCATGCATTTGAAAACCCCGTATCGATTAGCGTGCACGGATTCAACTCCACATGTATCAATCAATTCACTCACATCTAATCCAGTATATATGTTGTAGCCATGTGCTGTCTTATTGCAAAGTCAAATTATCACGTTTCTTCTAAGTCTTGAGTCTCTTGATATCCTTACTAGGGGTGTGATATGGATCGGAAAAACCAAGAACCGACCCAACCTGACCTAAATGGGCTGTATTGGTTTTGATATTTAGACTAAATGGGTTGGTTCTGTTCAAAGCTTCGTAGACCAGACTAAATACGGGTAGGTTTCAGGTTTGGGCTCGGGTAGACTCTGCCAACACGAGAAATGAACTCATATATCTTAGACCGCATATATATGTAATGGGTTTGGATTTTTGAGCTACATCACACTAGCACCTGAGTAAACGCTATTTGTTTGATAACATTGAGCCAACTCAAGAGAACTCAATGGGTGGCGAAAGTCTAAAGCCCAACGTGGATCTCCAGCTTGCTAGTAAATAGCTTACGGCCATTATTTTTTTAGACCAGCTATCAACCCAAGAGCCGACCCAGACCAATCCGACCTTAGCGTGGGTTGGGTTAGTTTGGGTCTATGCTCAAGTCGGATTGATTCGGGTTTCACCGAACTTGTTCGGTTTGGTTCCGGATTGATTCAAACCCGACCCAACCCGATCCGAGTTGCACCCCTAATCCTAAGCTGTTATGAAACGGTGGTTGCATCGGATATGGATGCCCACCGGATAAAGACCCCTGGATTTAAGGGATTTAGAGATTTACCCCGTCTCTATCCCTATGGCATATTATGCCTATATATAGGGGCTTTGGTGAATAATAAGATACTCTTTTCGCAACACGTTATCAGCACGAGAGCCATCGACCCGACCGATCCAGGAGAGAGATCGGAGAGAGAGAGGCCTCCACACCAACTCCCAAGTCCGGCCGACCTGACCGCAGAAGAGAGAAGATCTGCTCTGGCCCATCGCAACAGCGAAGAATCTTGAGGAGAGAGTAGAACGACCAGACGAGACTTCGATCAATACCAGGTACGTTCGTCTGTCGTACCATCTTTATAGCCCGTCGGAGATTACCTCCGGCAGTACCCCGGTCATCCGGTAACCTTGCCGATGCCAACCCCACCCGAGAGCCACCTTGGCTCCTTCTCCCATTGCCCGCATCCCAACCCCGCATGGCAGTGTCGGCCGGGCACGACAGTGGCGTCGGGTTTCAAGGAGGCATCCGACGGCAGTCTCCGGACAAACCCGTTGGGATCCGAGCAGTGGGCTTCGGGCGAACCCATCAGGTTTCGAGCGGCGGCTGCGGGCTGCATTCACCGGAGACGGCGGCGGCTGCGCTGCGAGCGGCTGCCGGCGGTGCGCGCGAGCGGCTGCTGGCGACGCACCCGAGCGGCGGCCGGCGGCGGTGGTTAAGTTTTTTTTTTTTTCTTTCTTTCCCGAGTTCATCGGGGAAGATGATGAACAGTAACTGTTCATTGGTTTTTAAAAAGCCGACTGTATTAATACCAGACCCGACCCGACTTCTGTTATATCAGACCCGACTATATACAGTACACTCGACCCGACCCGACTGCTTATAGCAGACCCGATCCCACTGTACTAACTACAGATCCGATCCGTCCATTCTTATATGCTCTCACAATTATATATGATTGCCTGATTTGATATATACCGTTAATTTAAATTTTATTTTGTAAACCCGATCTATAGTCAGATTATTCGATCCATATATGGATCTTGGGTATCCGAACTATTCCGGACGCATCGGTACGGTCAGATTTTGCTATTTCATATACATTATTTATGTATTTAACTGTTTAGCCCCTAAGGGACCAATATGTAATATCTGTTTTACAAATAAGGACTAAATTGTCCTTAATTGTAGCAGACTTTACGATGCACTTATATCTTGTATTTTCTTACATATTCCATGTGCATAAATTGTTATTTTCTTCTTTAAATGTACTTTAGTTAATTAGAACCTTTTAGAAAAGCTTGGCAAGGCGCATGACGGTTCCATAGAACCCGCTCTACCTTGGCAAGTGGTTTTTAAAAGGGCCCTATTAATACCCAGTATTAATAGGTTTGTACATGATATGTCAAATTGTTTTCTATAATATGTCTCTACATACTCATATGATGAATATGGTGATCATAGTAATTAATGTCAATATTCATTAAATCTTCAGATGTCGAACATTACAAAATTAGACTTCCATGCATTAAATGTCAATGGAAGCAATTTTCTGAATTGGCGAGTAGATAGTTTGCTACATCTACAAGCGAAGAACTTAGAGAAAGCTCTAGAAGAGAAGAATGGATTGAAACCGGATGAAAAAGCTAAAGCCCTCATCTTCCTTAGGCACCACATACACGAAGATCTAAAGAATGAATATATGAGCATAGTAGATCCAGCAGATCTCTGGAAGGCACTCAAGGAATGCTACGATCACCAGAAGATGATCACTTTGCCAACAGCAAAGAGCGAATGGATCACCCTCAGGTTCCAGGACTTCAAGACTGTGGCTGAGTTCAACTCGAAGTTACTCAATATCGTCAGTAAGCTGAAGCTCTATGAGGAGAAAATAGATGATGCTCAGATGATCGATAAAACACTCTCTACCTTCCACCCAAATAACATTATTTTACAACAGCAATACAAGGGGATGAAGTACCAGAAGTACTCGGAACTCATAGAGGTTCTCCTGATCGCTGAAGAACATAATACCTTACTGGTAAAGAATCATAATTCTAGACCCACTGGATCATTGGCATTGCCAGAAGCAAACGCCAATGACTTCTACCACGGTAGAGGTAGAGGTAGAGGCAGAGAAAGGAGAGGTGGAAGACACGGTAGAGGAGGGCGCAATAACTACCCTGGAAGAGGTAGAAATCACCCTGGAAGAGGTGGACGTCAGAATCATCCTGGAAGAGATGATTATTATGGTCCTAGGAAGGACACTCACTTTAAAAACAAATGGATTGCTCCTCAGAATCCAGAAAAGAATAATCCCTCTAAACCTGAAGATAAGAGGGACATATGTTTTGAATGTGGAAAGGAAGGACACTGGTCCAGAAACTGCCGTGCTAGTAAACATGAGAAGAATAAGTACAAAAGTACAGGGGTACCTGCAGAGACAAATATGAATGAAGACAACAATGAGTGGCCTGAAGATTACCAGAAGCAAACCGATGCCCTGAAGACATCGTACCTGGACAGTTCTCAGTAGTTTTTATTCTGTCAGACATTGTTGAATAATTTTTATATTCTGTCGGATATTTATATTATCATTCTGATGCATATAGTTAGAAATTGTGTTAGTAAGTTTTATAATTGATAATTCTCCTTTGATATTTATTGATACTCATAACTTATCATTTAGGAACGATGACCAACTGCAAAGAGATTTGCCTGATAGATAGTGCAACAACACATACCATACTGAAACACAGAAAATTCTTTACAAATCTTGAATATAATTCACGTATGGTTACTACAGTGGCTGGCCCTACTGACATAGTTACAGGGTCCGGAAGAGCCTATATACTTTTACCTAATGGTACTCATTAGCTAATTAAGGATGCTCTATACTCAGAAAATTCCAGAAGAAATTTACTGAGTTTCAAAGACATCCGAGCAAATGGATATCATTTAGAAACTACAAATGAAGGCAATCTAGAATACCTCTGCATCACATCTAAAAACGGAGAGCATATTTCAATACTAGAAAAATGCTCAACCCTATCTTTAGGGTTATACTTTACCCACATTGGGGTTATGGAGTCCTATGCCACCCACTTGAACCAGAAGTTCCCAAATCCTGAAAATTTGGTCCTTTGGCATGATAGATTAGGTCACCCAGGGTCAGGTATGCTTAGAAAGATCATTTACAATTCCTATGGTCATCCTCTTAACAATCGAAGTTTGATTTTTTCAAATGACTATTTTTGTGACCCTTGTTCCCAAGGGAAGTTAATCACTAGACCTTCTTTTAAGAAAATAGAGACAGAATCACCTACCTTCCTGCAGAGGGTTCAAGGTGATATATGTGGTCCTATACACCCTCCTAGTGGTCCATTTAGATATTTTAGGGTCCTAATAGATGCATCTACTAGATGGTCATACGTGAGCCTACTCTCCACTAGAAATTTAGCATTTGCTAGATTATTATCCCAGATTATCAAACTTAGAGCTAGTTTTCCTGATAACCCTATCAAATCTATCCGATTGGATAATGCAGCTGAATTCTCTTCTAAAATCTTCAATGACTTCTGTACATCCATAGGAATAGAAGTCGAACATTCTGTCCCCCATGTCCATACCCAGAATGGCCTTGCTGACGCTTTTATTAAGCGCTTGCAATTAATAGCTAGACCATTACTCTTACAATCCAGACTTCCAATTTCTGCATGGGGGCATGCTATCTTGCATGCTGCTAATCTTGTTAGACTCGGACCTACTTCATACCATAAATTTTCTCCCGCACAACTTGTGTCAGGTATTCAGCCCAATATATCTCATCTCAGAAAGTTTGGATGTGCTGTACATGTCCCTATTCCCCCTCCAAATAGAACTAAGATGGGTCCCCAATGTAGATTGGGGATTTATATCGGTTTTGACTCAACTTCAATCATATGATTCTTAGAACCCTTAACAGGTGATCTATTTACTGCTAGATTTACAGATTGTCATTTCGATGAGACAGTCTTCCCGCCGTTAGGGGGAGATAAAGAAGTTTCTAGGCAACGCCCTGTTCCCGAAGAACGGCGTGAATTATCGTGGAATACTTCCACTATGTCTCATCTAGATCCTAGATCTCCCCAATGTGAGGTAGAAGTAAAAAAGATTTTGCATTTGCAAGATATTGCAAATCAATTACCTGATACCTTCAATGATGCAACTAATGTAACTAAGTCGTTTGTTCCAGCCAAGAATGTACCTGCAAGAATTAATATTCCAACTCCCACTGATGAAACTGCTGCACGTCAGAAACGTGGCAGACCTATAGGTTCCAAAGATTCAGTTCCCCGGAAGAGGAAGTTGAATGAGAAATCATGCCCTAAAACTCCAGAAGAAGTTAAGGTTCCAGAAGAACCTGGTCATAATGCTCCAGAAGAGATTATGGACCATATTTTTCCAGAAGAAAATATTTCCCAATGGCCAAATTTCCCTCAAACTCCTGAAGAGATCCCTGCAGTGATTATGGATAAGGTACCGGTACCAAATAATGAGAGCTCAATATTCCATATGAGGGGTGAAATTTGGGACCGAAAGGAAATAGTCATCGATGACATATTTGCATACAAAGTAGCTACTGAAATAACAAAGGGCGATGATGAAGATAATGAACCACGTAGTATATATGAATGTCGACATAGAACTGATTGGCCAAAATGAAGAGAAGCTATTCAAGCTGAACTTGAATCTCTCAAGAAACGTGGAGTATTTGGACCTATAGTACAAACACCAAATAACGTAAACCCTGTAGGTTTCAAATGGGTGTTTGTAAGGAAAAGAAATGAAAATAATAAAATCGCTAGATATAAGGCAAGGCTTGTAGCCCAGGGATTCCTGCAGAAACCCGGGATTGATTATGAAGAGACCTATTCCCCTGTTATGGATATAGTTACATTTAGATATCTCATTAGTCTCACAGTTTCTGAAAAACTAGAGATGAGACTAATGGATGTCGTAACGGCATACCTATACGGGAACCTAGACACAGATATTTATATGACAATCCCAAAAAGATTCAAGTTGCCTGAAGCAATATTAAAACTCCCAGAAGGATTCAAGTTGCCTGAAGCAACATCAAAGAGTGCGCACTCGATAAAACTAAGACGAGCATTGTACGGCCTGAAGCAATCCGGAAGGATGTGGTACAATCGCCTTAGTGAATACTTGTCTAGGGAAGGTTATAAGAATGATCCCATATGCCCATGCGTTTTCATAAAGAAATCAGAAAATGGATTTACTATAATTGCAGTTTATGTGGATGACATAAACTTGATTAGGGCTCCTGAAGAGCTCAAGAAAACTTCTGATTATCTGAAAAGGGAGTTTGAAATGAAAGAACTTGGTGATACTAAGTTTTGTCTCGGCCTGCAGATCGAGCGTAGCTCTAGTGAGATTTTAGTACATCAATCCTTATATACTGAAAATTTGTTAAAGAAATTTAATATGGATAAATGTCACCCACTAAGCACTCCCATGGTAGTTAGACCTCTTGATATTCATAAAGATCCATTTAGACCTAAAGAGGAACATAAAACTATTCTTGGTTCTGAAAAACCGTATTTAAGTGCTATTGGTGCTTTATTGTATTTAGCTCAATGTACTAGACCAGATATATGTTTTTCTGTTAATCTATTGGCTAGATACAGTTCAGAACCAACTCTTAGGCATTGGAATGGAATAAAGCAAATATTTAGATATTTGCGAGGAACCACTGATATGGGATTGTTTTATTCTTGTGATACTCCTCACTTGATTGGTTATGCAGATTCATGTTTTCTCTCTGACCCCCATAAGGGTCGATCCCAAACAGGGTATGTATTTTTGAATAACAATGCAACTATTTCTTGGAGATCGACCAAACAAACACTTGTGGCTACATCATCGAACCATGCTGAAATATTAGCCCTGCATGAAGCAAGTAGAGAATGCGTATGGTTGAGGTCACTTGTGCAGCATATCAGAAGCAGTTGCCAGTTGGCATCCGTTACCAAAGAGCCGACAGTTATCCATGAAGATAATGCCGCATGTATTGCTCAAATTCAAGCTGGCTTCATCAAGGGAGATCGAACAAAGCACATCTCACCAAAGTTTTTCTACACCCACGAACTTCAGAAGAAAAGGGAGATTGAAGTCAAGCAAGTACGGTCAAGCGACAATCTTGCGGATCTTTTCACCAAAGCTTTGCCCAAGTCTACTTTCCAGAAGATGGTGTACGGCATCGGACTGCGACGGCTCAATCACCAAACAAATTGATGTAATAAAGAGGAGAAATAATCAGGGGGAGAGATGTAATAATGTAATAAGGAGAAGATATAATCAGGGGGAGAGATGTAATAGTGGTAATGTAATTGTTAGGCGGAGGGCATCCTGAAGATGCAAATTTATGCGCGCTGTACTCTTTTTTCCTTTGGTAGGGTTTTTTCCACAGGGTTTTTCCATCAAAGGTTTTAACGAGGCAGCATTATGCGCACCCACCATAGTTCCTGAAGAACTTGTTCCTGAAGAACAAAGGTTGTACTCTTTTTCCTTTGATAGGATTTTTTCCACTGGGTTTTTCTATCAAAGGTTTTAATGAGGCAATCATTGATAAATGGTGGTCATCCAAGGGGGAGTGTTATGAAACGGTGGTTGCATCGGATATGGATGCCCACCGGATAAAGACCCCTGGATTTAAGGGATTTAGAGATTTACCCCGTCTCTATCCCTATGGCATATTATGCCTATATATAGGGGCTTTGGTGAATAATAAGATACTCTTTTCGCAACATAAGCCATATAAAAGTTGTTTATCGGCTTTGGAGTACCTTCTAGGGAAAAACAATGTTACCTTCGATACAATGCACTAAACTCGGTTCAAAGTATATGCAGGCTAAGTGGTTAGAATATAAATTGCCCTACCCAATTCCCAAGCATATTGCTTGCTAACATTCTTCAGTGCTGCGGGTGTCACGAAACCTTTTGGGGAATGGCCAACTCGGACTTGGACTAATCCCTCCGAGAGTAAACCCTAACCCTAAACCTAACCAAAATCTCTTGACTGCATTGAACCCAAACTATTGGCTAGTCTTAATATAACTCAACATTGTTACAGTGGGCCTATAGCTAATAACCCCAAGAATCAATGTCTATAATGGAATGTGACTGAAGTTTTCATGTCCAACCATTAGCATTTACACTAAAGCTTTAAAAAAAGATTTCTATTAGTGTG
This sequence comes from Chamaelirium japonicum, assembly GCA_947650365.1. NCBI lineage: Eukaryota > Viridiplantae > Streptophyta > Magnoliopsida > Liliales > Melanthiaceae > Chamaelirium > Chamaelirium japonicum. The sequence goes on from CANTAL010000013.1 coordinate 182,018, forward strand.
TGTTTGGTTGTCGAGAATATTTTGCAGCTTAAGAATTCTATCAAAATTAAAATGAAAGTAAATGATGGCGAAGGAAAATTAGTTTTTCATACGGTTGTTTAGGGCATGTTTGGATACACTCCCTATCCTGGATTCTCGGAGTCCGGAATTAGGGGTGTCAGTGGGTGGGGTCGTGTCGTGTCCAAAACCCCTAGACCCAGACCCGTTTAACTAATCGTGTCTAGATCCTAAACCCGTACCCGACCCGCAGGTAGACCCGATAAGATCTGTTTACCACACGGGTCCATTTAGTTGACCCGATCCGACCCAATCTGACTCGACCAGACCCGATAGACCCGCTGGTACTATATATAATAGTTTCAGATTGCGGGTAGACCCAACCCGACACCGACCCGTTGAATATTAAACGGGTCTTCCCGAGTCTACCGTGTCCAGACCCTAAACCCGGACCCGACCCATTTATTAAACGGGTCTATCGTGTCAACCCATTTACAACCCGAACTTGTTTAGCCCTGTCCCAGACCCGCTAACTACGTGTCGGGTCCGAAATTGCCAGCCCCACCCTGAGTCCCTAAAAAAGGTGGAGAGTTAGTTTGGATATAATAGGATCCCAAAAGGCGGTTCTTCAAAGAACTCAAAGCATGCTCCCGCAAACAACAATTTTTCTATAGCCCAGAATCGAGGCTTCAGGCTCCGGAGCACTTTTTTGAAATTCTGGGCTCCTAGAATCTCATAATCAAAATCCAATCCAAGAAGGGCCTTGGTTGTTTGGAATAAAAAATAATTCTTCCGATGTTGAGAAAAAGAAATGCAGAAATTTAAATGGCAATAGAAAGTCTCATTCACCAGTGAAATAAAACACATAATCTGAGTGTCTAAGCATAAACAAGACCAAAAGAAAGTAGTAGCTCAGCCAACTACAGCTCAATTTCTCACTTGGCCAAGTAAACAGCATTCAGACTGCAATCTAATAATAGCTGGACGTTTAAGTTTTAAAGTTCCACGCAAATATTCTACAGCACTGCCATCAGTCCAAGCCTCCACCACTGAGATGTTCAGTTCTGAGGCTCATCATGCCGAGAAGGTTCCGATGTTCAGATTAGAAGCTTCTCGATGGCATCCTGTTATTCACAAGGACAAGCAATCACTACAGAAAACCCAGCAAAAGTTACAAATTTTAGAGACTACTAGTACTAATCCCGTGCAATGCACTAAATCCCGCTTCTTGTCATGGAGCGAGCGAGCGAGCGCGAGCGAGAGAGAGGGAGAGAGAGGGAGGGAGAGAGAGGGAGAGAGAGAGAGAGAGAGAGAGAGAGAGAGTGATTTTTTTTTCTTTCCCTTTATTTTATTTTATTTTATTTTTTTTTTTGGGGGGGGGGGGGGGGGGGGGTAATCATAAAAAAAACTTAAAAGAAGAGAGAAAGAGAGAGAGAGAGAGAGAGAGAGAGAGAGAGAGAGAGAGAGAGAGAGAGAGAGAGAGAGAGGCTGCCATGTGGTAGAAGATGGAAGAGTGGCTAGAAGATGATCACCTTGAGCTGCTGTATTTGGGATTTCAACTGGCTGCCTTCGTTGCAGGTAACTGAGCAAGCGATCACAGGCCTCGTAACTCCACTAGCTCGACCAAGAGCTTGCATGGAAGGGACAAAGACGTAGGGCACATTCTGACAAAATTTAAACATGGGCCATTTTATTATTGACGTTCGATAGTCTTGTAGAAATGGCATTCAACAATAATACTGTCTGATCAACTAGCATTGTGACAGAAAAGAATCTAAACAAATTGACGTGCTCATTATGGAAAATGAAAAATTAGCAGCAAGCTCATGTAACAATTTAGTTTGAACCAGCAAAACTTGGGCGCCTTTCAGCTTGACAACTAGGAGACATACTATCCATTGCGGGACAGACTGAACAGCACATGCACCACTTGGGGGGGGGTGATGCGGGATCACGAGGGTTAAAGTCTGCAGGAAGCAGCACCCAAATTGGAGTGGAAACTGTGGGCTCCGTTTGGAGCCATCTAGCCTTGTGACAGTTTTCATTTCATTGTGTAGGGATTTGAATGTAACGGGATTGGACTTTTGTGCAAAGGTCTTGACCTTTTGTTTATTTTCTGAACGTAAAGGACCTTTCTGCAAAATTTTAAGAAGGTTGCCTATTATTAGACTGAATAAATGAAAGGAGGTAAGATCTCTTTTCTCTTGCATGTCTTCTCTTGTGCATGAAGCTTTAACAGGTGTAAGGCCCAGGTAAGTGTGAGGCTTCAAACATATCTATATGATATCCCTTTTCCTATTTTCCCTCCATTCCTTCTTTTCCCTTCTCCTTTTTCTTCCACTTGCTTGCTTTCTCTCTGTTCTTTCCTCTTTTTATCTTACCCTTCCCTCCTCGTCTGCCAATCAATCGGCACCGCAAATGATCGAGGGAGGTACCCCTATTTTATAACTCGGGTACTCGTCTCGACATGGCTGGGATTCATGTACCTCGACTCGCCCATCAACTTGACCTCGTAACTTGATCCAAAACTCTATTGAACACTGTTTTCACACTCAAAATATTACACTGATTTTTAAATCACTAGATAGAGGTTTTAGAAGTAGTTGTTTTTTGTGTGCATTATCACTTAAATAGCACATCCAAAAAAAATAGCACATTTTAAAGTCTCTATGTACATCAAATCTAAAAGACTTTATTGGATGTTTGTTTTAATCGGTAGTTTGAAGAGCACATTTGGTAAGTCTAGAGGCTTTATAAAGTTTTGATTTTTAGGTCATGACTCAATCAAGTTTTGACCAAGTTTCATAATATACTCTACTCAACAAATTATGGAGTTCGTATGTGTTTCTGGGTTTTATAATAATGGAAATTACAAATACATTGGGTTCCACCAGCAATAGCAGTTGGCATTAGCTAATGTGCTTTGGACAATTGCAGCCATTGGTGTTTCAAAATCATCCATGTTGGCCTCTTCATAAGCCTGAGATCCCCAGTCGTTTTTCGAATCGATCGCAGATCCAATCCAAATTTAGATCTAATCCTCCAACCTAAACTTATTGCTTTGTCTTTCCGATGATACTTAGTCTCTCAGTAGAAGTTTGCCTTCGATGTACTGAGTCATGTCGGTCTTACTGACTTTCAGACCGTGGACACACTGATGAAGCTTAATATAAAACTTCATCCTACTTATGGCAAGCCGTTTTTGGATCCCACTCATTATAGACAACTTGTTGGTGGTCTTGTTTCCTGACAATTACTCACTTGGATATTGCAAGAAGCAGAAAATCGTTTCGCTCTCCACCACTGAGATCGAGTATCGTAATATGTCATCCACTTCGAGTGAGGTCATTTGGCTGCGTCATCTACTAGGTGATATAAGTACTCAGCTGACCTCGTTGACTCCCGTCTACTGTGACAACCGGAATGCAATTCAGATTGCTAGCAATCTAGTGTTCCATGAGCGCACGAAACACTCAAATACATCGAACTTGATTGTCACTTAATGTAACATCATTACAAGGATGGCATACTCTCACTTCCATATGTGTCTTCTACAGAACAATTTGTAGACTTCTTTATAAAGACGTACACCATTTAGCGGTTTTGATGTCTTCTTAGCAAACTCTTGATGTATGATCCACATTTAGTTTGAATGGAGGTATTAGAGTGTGTATATACTTAGCCTTTTGTATAGGTTAGTTAGCCTTTCTCGGGATATGTTCACCTTGTGTGACCCCATCTCATGTTCAAATAGATATAAAGGGCTATTGCCCCATTGAGTAATGCAACTCATTTACTACCCATATTTCCTCTTTTTCTTTCTCTCCCCTTTTTGGGTTCACAATATCAATTTCAATTCTCTATAGTTGTCATCTCTTTTCCATTCCCACTACTTCATAATTGGCTCATTAGTTTGATTCCAAGATGATTGGGGGAATTCTATGCAGTGTTCCTATTAACAAAGGGTACTCCAAGACTTCAATTGTTTGGCATTTAAATATCTACAAGGACACAGAGAGTAACCTACTTGACATAACTGATTTGAGCACCCCCAAGATTTTTTAATTGTCAATTGTTTATTTTGTCAAGTTGCCATGCTTTGCCAGTGTCCTTCACAAAATTTCTTTGCCAGTATCCTTTACAAAATTTCTCTATTTCAATTTATATAGAATGGTAGCATCCCTAGCTGTGGTTCTTTAAATCGATATGTAAGAAGAACCTCATTGAATAACTTAATATAACCATTTTCAGCTTTGCTTAACATTCTATTGCAGTACTTTCTTTCTATTGTTGGACCCAAAAACCAATTTATTTAATTGGTGATCATGTTACAAAATGGCCTAAAATTTGCTTCCTATTATTTGATAAAAAACAAAAGAGACTAGATTCATCACATTGATACATGAGACTTCACTCCAAAGTATGTGCATATCATTCAAAGACAGTTATTACAGATGCTACGGTTGCTATCATGAATTTTTTCAGTAAACAAGCAAAGAACTGGTACACATAACACAGAGAAGATTTTGGATTCATAATATAATTATTCCAAAGGAAACTCTGATTACCATTATACAATGATTTTTAAGATGGTTTGACATGGAGAGACTCATCCATAATGCAACTTAGAATATTTTCAATTAAAAAAAATCAACAAAACCAAATCAAAATATTTATTAGTGCATTAATCATACGTGACTAGTGTACTAGCTCATCTGTAGCTTAGACGTGAAAATGTTCAACAATTGTCTAATTAAACAATTGGTCAATTACCATTCGTATACCCAAAATCCTGCTAAGGTTGTGTCTATGTACAACTCTCGATCAGTAGAATGCGAAGTTTAATCCATTTTTCTGGAGTTCAAGGTATTGAGTGGAACAGTGAATCATTTTAACTTCATGCACAGATGAAAATACCAACAGAAGTAGGCAAAATACTCAAAGATTTAAAGAATAAATATCAAAATGTTTTACTGATTAGATATACTGATATTATAATGACAAAATATATATCAAATACATATTATTTTTTATCTATAATCATGATAATGCAAAGTAACATTCTGGAATTAATAATAAATTTGTGTAGACACAAGAACATAATAATGGCATGTGTAGTAATATAAGGATTGAACCATGGAGGGAGAAGTTAGCGTTCGGGCCCCTGAATCGCAGTCCTTTCACTCAGGGGAAAAGCGCGGTACCGACTGAAAGAACCAACTACTGATTCTTCCCAGTCATCACAAACTTCTCCGTATAACGATCTCGATGAGAATACATCGCTCATGTACAAATGCAAGCAGTCATGCATATAAGCAAACATGGATAGAAATCAATCTGTTCATTGGTGGTCAACTAGATCAACTGAATTCAATGATAATACTTTGGCTGGATGCCATGTCAAGGAAAAACCAATGCTCTCTTTTGAACCATAACTTAATTTTTGTGTTAGTTTGGTTTGTATGACTAATGCCTCAAATATTATTTAAAATAATTGACAGAAGGGCCAAAAGGTCATATGCCATTTGGATGGAGATGAATAGGAAAGATTCGAAGCTATTTGATTTTTTGACATATTATTTATAGAAATGAATGGAATTCATAGACATGATAGACTAGACCCCAAGCAATTTGGGGTTCAGCATTGAGATCGTTGCACAGGTAATTGTGGAACTCTACAGGAGTGGGAACCAAGTAATCTAGTTGCACTTCAAATTATTCTTAAGGTTTGTCTTCGAGGTTTTATGGGATTAACTGCATACTTTTTTTGCATCCTCAGATTTTTACTTATTTCATTATTATATGTCTGAATATGTAGATATATTTTATCTCTAGAGTAGCTCTTCCCATTCAGATTGTCTGCTTTATTACAAAAGTAACAAAAAACCTAATGATACTTGGCATTAGTAAGACAGTTTAGTCCTCCATAAGCTCCAATGCACGGTTCTCTCTCTCTCTCTCTCTCTCTCTCTCTCTCTCTCTCTCTCTCTCTCTCTCTCTCTCTCTCTCTCTCTCTCTCTCTCTCTCTCTCTCTCTCTCTCTCTCTCTCTCTCTCTCTCTCTCTCTCTCTCTCTCTCTCAGGTCTCTTTACTTTACATCAATATATGTTGGTCTGAAATTTTATGATTCTTGTGGTTGTAGTTTTTTATTCTTGACATTCATGAAGATGACCCCATTATGTTCATCTGGCTACTGGGTTTCTGTTGTTTGTTTTAGGTTACCTATGTTGCTTTGTATTCCCAATTTCCTTGTTTGCCTCAGATCAAGCCGAGCCCAGAAATTTGGGCATGCGTCCAACTTTAGTAGCTATAGGGTCTCTTATAATGTTTTTGTAACATGAGATCATCACCCGATCTCATCCACACGATCAAAAGATCATTAGACATCTTTTAATATAATGCCACATCAAGATACAATAGCAGAATTATGCTCCAATTTTTGTTGATGCTTATAAATATATGTACAAATTTCTACTGATGATAACATTCCCATCTATTTTTTTTATGTTTACTCCCCCTCTGCTCCAATTTTTGTTGACTGTCCTATTTCTAGCAAATAATTTTTTGATATAATTGGTGAATTCATCCAATCAAAACAAAATTAATTTTTGAATCAATCAAGTGTTGGATCATTGTATTAATAAATAGATGCACAACAGGTCTTTATGGGTTACCATAGAAAGAAGTCCCATATACTCATGCTCTTAGGACCATAAATACAAGAGTGTACTATAGGTATAGGGTATAAGGTTCATTTTAACAAGTGATATCACTTGGCGAGAACAAGGAAAGAGACTATGTGGTGTCCCTTTCTCCCTAGGGTTACTACATATTTCGGTGTAAGTCGGGAAGACCATAAGCGTCAAGTGAGATAAAGGGTCTGTCATTATTCTAAAAAGAGGTTGTAGATCGTCCGTCTAGGCGTCTTGGGCCTTAACCCACACCGCCTAAGTAGAACCGTTTCTCTCGACGTCCAAAGGAGAAATGTCATCGATGTCATCGCTAGAACTAGCCACTGTAAGTTTCTCTCTTCTTCTCCATCTTTAGACACAGAGAGAAGGCATTATTATTACGCGGGGTAACTGGTCTCTGTGTGGATGGCCTGCCAATGACAAGCCACACAGACTGCCAGTGGAGCGTGTGCGTGGAGCTACTAGGGGCAACCCTTGAGCAGTTGACTGAGGGGTCTGTGAGGCTTCCATGGCTTGGTACATAGTTCACAGAGGATCCCCATGGTGTTGGTACAGAGGTGGTGGAGCGGAGTATCCAAGCTTATATCTTGCACAACTTAGGAACCAACCTTCTTCCCGATCCTTGTGGGAACGGGGTGCACCTATGGCTCCTCCTGCTTCCCCGCGAACAGAAGGCGTGGGGTGCAGCAACGCTTGCACACTTGTGCAGATAGTTGGTGAGACCTCCCAGTTGGGAAGTCCGAGTGTTGTGCTTTCTTGACGTTCCTCCAGGTAACTAAATTTGAAATCCGATTTTGTACTTTTTTATCTTTATTATCTTTCAAAACCTTAACATTAATATCTAAAATTGCCAGCTCTTGTTGTTGGAAGTACCTCTACATTGGTTAGCTCGTGCTAAGCTAAGGGCTCCTACTGCTAAGCCTGGTTAAATGATTCCACCTGATAGTCGTTAGGATGCATGTACTTGTCAATTTTAAATATCTATTCAATCTCGTATTATGACTATATAGAACTACTAATGAAATCTTATCTTATTTCAGGTGGTTTGTTAATCACACCTATTATGACTACTCCTAGGCTTGCGACGGTAGAGCTTTACAAGAATGAGCTTGATCATCATCCTTAAGACCCAGGTATGCTCTGGTATTCGATTATGAATCTAGTCATACACTTGTATTATATTAAACAAGATTATATATGGTGTACGTCACATAGGTTCCATATCAGGAGACGCTTTTGTGGGGAGCAAACGATAACACATTAGGATGGGATATATGGCTTTTCGAACTCTACTCATCTACTTCAGATGGTGGAGATGCATGTCCCGAATCACGCCCTCTTGCAATTAGGGATGAGGAGCACATCCCAATCCAAGTGGAAATGATGGGTCGAGTACATACACGAAGCTGACCGACGAAGGATTGGGCTACCTACCATGCATATTATAACCGCTTAGAATGTGAGACGTGATGTGGTGGTCCACGAACGCGTTGGTGTGGTGGACCTAGACATTACACGAAAGAGTAAACGGTAGTATCAAACTATTACTAGAAAATGGATTACCTCGTCGTGGCAATAGCCACGACCGCAGCCTGAGGTATACCGGCCACGAGGGCCATACGAGTGGCGTCTGAATTTTTACAAGTTGGAATTTTATTATAATCACTTTGAAATTCAGATGAATATTTAAGTTATAGCAGATTGAGACAATGTAGATCATTCATGATCGGCTAGAGGATATGTTTTTGCAGTTGGGCTTGTATGTACCTCAAAAGTGAGGGTACCATAAATGGGAATTAGTGATGCTTGCCAATCAGAACCTCTAAAGCATGCCACTAGTAACTCCGAGGCCCACCACATCACTAGAGGTAACACATCCACCTCACTGTCGTCGTCCCCCAGAATTAAATTGAGGCGCCCAGTGCCCACCTCCCAGGTAGAGGTTGCTGGGGCAAACAATACTTCGTACTTCGGGAGCCACCGCCGACAGGTTCAACACTGCTCTCAAATAGACAACGACCGAGCAGATACAGCCCATGACTCAGGATGTATATCAAACTTAAGAGATACAGCAGCCTGAGTCGGGGATGAGGCAAATATAGTAGCAAAAGACAAAAACATAGAGATCGACCAAGCTGTCGAGGAGATACAATCTGCCACTGAGGCAGAGGACGATCAGATATAGGAGTATGAGATCGAGGATGAGTATTCGACCAAGCTTGCTTAGGACATGGCCATGGAGATCAACCAAGCAGTCGAGGAGACAAACCAACATGGCGAATGAGGATGAGTCCAAGGAGACGGATAACAACTTGACAAGGACGAGGCCAATCGGATACATGAGTCAGACCGACGGTAAGGAATCAATCGAGCATGCTGAGGACATAGCTATGGAGATCGACCGCGCAATCAAGGAGATATCCTGGCGTTGGGGATGAGGCCGAGGAGACACAGAGACGAGCGACGACTCAACTGAGGACAAGGCCAAGGAGGTATTCATGGATGCTGCTTCGGGTCGGGGTCGAGGTCGAGGGCGAGGCCGAGGACATAGGCAGGTCATAGAGAAGGTTGATCAAGGTTAGTACCGAGGCCAAGGTTGAGGATGAGGTCTAGGTCAAGGCAGATGACATAGGGAGGTCACAGAGGAGGTTGATCAAGGTTAGTACCGAGACCGAGTTCGAAGCTGAGGCATGGAGAGGTAGCAGAGGAGGAGACTAATCAAGGTCGAGACCGAGAATGGGGCCAAGGCTGAGTAGAACCAAATTGAGGCTAAAGGTAAGGAGATAGCCAAGGAGGTTGATCATGATCCAAGTCGATGACGAGGTCAAGGCCGAGGACATGTGAGGGTAGTTAAGTCAGTTGGTTAGGGTCCAAGCCAAGGACGTGGTCAAGGCGGAGGATACATGGATATAGCCGAGGAGGCTGATCAGGATCTGAGATGAGGGCAGGGTCAGGGTCGAGGACATGGTTTAGAGGATCCATGATGTATTTTTTGATATGCGCTTACATGTCTCTAGACATTTATAATTAAATTTTGTCTATTTGTATTCAAATGTTATAACTTTTATGTACTCTTGTCCATTTGCATCCAGAGATCATTGTTTTATGATGCACTCTTGTTTATTTAATATATACATTAAGAGAGAAAATTTGATCCAAAAAGTTAAAAAGTCAAAATCTAAACCATAAACAATGAAAATTGAAAAGTCTAAATTAGAAATCTTGAAATTTGGTCAAAAACACTAAAAACATAAACCTTAACGACCCTAAACCGTAAGCAAAGCTCTTAATGTCACATCTTCTAACACGAAAATAATGAAGATTGATCCAATATCAACCTAATAGAGTTCAAATGCAATTAAGTCCAAAATAAATGGAAAACATAATAGAAAACACGAAGTTGGCCTAATGGATGTTACACCAAAGACGAACTCCTTTGGCAGGCGTGAACAGCGAAAAATGGGATCTCGGTTTTGAACTTAATCTAATGAGCAACAAGTGAAATTTGGTCCAAAATACAAAGAATATATTAAATTACAAACCTATCAAAATACAAACCTATCAAAATTTGAGCCGGAATTCAAGTGTATGGCTGCGCAAACATCCAACATGATCCAAACATTAATTTTACTAGATCAAAATATTGAAATTTGGTCCAAAATCATAAAAACCAAAATCCTAGTCATAAACCATGAAATTTGGTCCAAAACTCTAAATTTCTCAACCTTCTACCATAAGAACCCTAAACCATAAATAAAACACTTTATATCATAGCTTTTGGCACGAGAGTAGTGAAGCTTGGTCCAACCACACCATAATTGGCCTCTTGTACAATAGTCCAAAATATGAAAAACATATAAATAAAACACTACCTTAGCCTTGATGGATATTACACCAAAGATCAACTCCATTTTGGGCACAAAACCAGCGAAAAATAAACGAACCTCATGGTCCACATTATATAGTACATATAAAAAATTCTGCCTTATCGAAATTGCAAACCATAATCGATTTTACAGATGAGAGACCATTCAAAATTTGATCAAATCGTTAAAATTTGGTCCAAAACCATAAAAAAAAAAAAAGAACTAGAGACTAAATTTTAAACCCCTAAAACTAAACCCTAGACCATGAAACCCTACACAATACAAAAAAGGACTTCTATTTTTTTAGTTTTTACACTGAACACAGCAATCCGACCACCGGGTTCAGTGTCACATAAAAACCGTATTCCGATTCCATTTTAAGGGACTTTCTTTCATCGGTTTTATACTAAACCCGGCAATCAAAATATCGACTTTAGAGTAATGAAAAAAAATTCGTTTAGATTGTCGGCATTATATAAACAAGTATTCATGTTATCCGCCTTAACAAAAAAACGGCTCCAGATGGCTATTGAGATAATAATTTTTCGAGTAATGTGCCTTGTGTCCTTGTAAAACAGATCGATTTATTGTAGGGACACCGAAACTGTTGGCTGTAACTGTGGTCCCTATGATTATGAATTTAATAACGTTTTAGTCATTTCAAAAAGCACGTGGGGCATCTGCAGCGGATCAGAGTTTGTTACATATAACAAAATCTTGAAAAAAGACCAAAACAATCTTTTTATTCTTTTCTTCTTTCATGTGAAGAATTTCATACGCCATCCAAAAAAAAGTGCAACAGTGATTCACTGTTTTTTTTTTAAAACAAGATTTATCAAAAAAAAAAATTGCTATAGTGATTTCACTATATCAAATGTTACTCTTCATTACCGAAATGTTACTCTTTATAATTTTTCTATGTTAAACGAGATTTATTAAAATAAATGCTATAGGGATTTCATTATAGCAAATGTTACTCTTTATTATTCAAAATATTACATTTTATAAAGAGTAACATTTCGGTATAGAGAGTAACATTTTCTACAATAATTTCACTGTAGCAAAAAAATATAAATTTTAATATCGAGTTTTTCAAAAAAAAATTGCTATAGTGATTTACAGATTTCACTATAGCAAATTATAAAATTCTGAAAAATAAATATTAACGGTTGTTACAGTGCTTATATATGTTCAGATTTCTGTTGATGGCAAGGGAGTTAGCGGTTGATCCCCCACAAGAAAACCTTTTTAGCCTGAAGGACACTCAAATGTTGGTTTGAGTTTGGATCCTTCCGCAAACAACGGGATACCGCCAGCTATATTTAACCGCCTGTTTATTTTAAAAACCCATTAATACCCTTCTGATTTTGCTCAAATTACAAACATTGCTATCAACAAAAATCCGAACATATATATGCATTGTAGCAGCCATTACTATTTATTTTCAAAATTTTACTATTTGCTACAATGAAATCACTGTAGCAATTTTTTAAAAAAAAACTCGACATTAAAATTTATATTTTTTGCTACAATGAAATTACTGTAGCAGATGCTACTCTTTATACTGAAATGTTATTCTTTATAAAAAAGGAACATTTCGAATAATAAAGAGTAACATTTGCTATAATAAAATCATTGTAGTATTTTTTTTAATAAATCTTGTTTAAAATAGAAAAATTATATACATCAAAATCACTGTAGCAAATGTGACTCTTTATTACCGAAATGTTACTCTTTATAAAGTGTAACATTTCGGGAATAAAGAGTAAATTTGCTACAGTAAGATCACTGTATCATTTTTTTTTGGATGAATCTTGTTTTAAAAATTTTTAAAAAAACAATAGTGAATCACTATTGCACTTTTTTTGGGACGGTGAATGAAGTTTTACACATGAGAGAAGGAAAGAATAAAAAAAAGTTATTTTGGTCTTTTTTTAAAAGTTTGTTGCATGTAACAAACTCTGATCCGCTACTGATTCCCCACGTGCTTTTCGAAATAACAAACGTTATTAAGTTCATAATCATAGGGATCACAGCTACAACCAACAGTTTCGGTGTCCCTACACTAAACCGATTTGTTTAACAAGGACCTAAGGCACATTACCCGTTTGTAATTTGAGCAAAATCAGAAGGTATCAAAGGGTCTTAAAATAATCTGATGGTTAAATATAGCTGGCGGTGTCCCATTCTTTGCGGAGAAACCCCAACTCAAGCAAACATTTGGATATCTTGCACGCTAAAAAGGCTTTCTTATGGGGGACCGACCGCTAACTCCCCCTAATTTTTTTGTAAGCTGCTATTTTCAAAAGGAAAAAGAAAACTTTTCTGGGTGAATACATAGTACAAATTCAGCCCACTACTTAGTTTTGATCCACCAATACAACTTTTCGCCAATTAAAACTTCAAAAGCCCACAAATTAAACCCAGAAACATAACAATCGCTACTAATTCAGATGTTCGGTAAAGCAGTCACCTTGTCCTCTGCGAGCAACGGGAGGTGGAGAAGGATTTCAAGCGGCTGCACGTCCGCCGCCATCACCACAAACTCGGAGATCCCCCTGTTCAGAGTCTTGGTCGCTGCACCACGCACATGTTAGCAAGAGAGCAGATACAGAGATCGAATCCGACAACAGACTGCATGGGACCGGCTTACCTTCGTTAGCCCCCTTCTTGAGCTGCTTGTAGTTGGCAGCTTGCTGGATGAGATCGAGGATGGTAATCGTCAACTGAGCGTCGGCCAGCGGGTACGCCTTCGGATTCACCGCCTCTGTGCTCTGGATGAAGGAACAAACGTCTGTAATTCTTCCATCATGATAGAGATCAAATCTGTCTAGAGAGAGAAAAACCCTAACCCTAGCAAAAATCAAACACGATCTGAGAGAGATAGAGAGAGAATAGACGTATCACCATCTCTGTTCTCGATGATTGGAGCGCTGCTCTTCCGAACTGCGGACGCTATACAGGCAGGAGCCGCCGTCTTTAAACCCTTGCTTCTCCCCTTCGCAGGGTTTTATACACCGTCCAATAGGTAAGCAGTAACCTCCCTCCGAGGAGGGAATCTAGATACGGACCACCCGCATGTGCGGGAGAAAAATCTGACCATCTACTACATCAACCGTCGATACTGGACGACCTAAAGCCCATCTTAAAAATACGTTTTAAGCTAAAGTCCAGATGGCATTACAGTTTAGTCCAAAAGCCTCCGCACACGGTAAGTTAACAGAATCGTTCCTCGTTTATTACTAATACATCCATCGTATTTTCATCTAATTTACGATGGATACCACCAATGTTTTAAGCACAAAGCATATCAATTGATTAATCAAATAGTTAAATTGATTAATCAAATAATTAAATTATCTTAAAATAAGAAAAGGCTTATAAATCGAATGGATCAAGTACAAAAAATCACAAAACGAGATCATAATCTATAAGAAACAGAGCAACATCAGCAATCTATACATTAATTCTAAAAAAAGAAACAAAATGCATATAGTAATCCAATTATTGATGAAATGAATCAAGGCTGGAGAACAAACCTGATGAACATATAACAAACCTCATGAAAAATATGTAGATATAACACAAAAAAACCTAACACTATAGAGAACATTAAAAAAGAAACAAGGAAGAAAAATAAACCATAGATCGTAACAGAATTGGAATATTTCTGGTATTTTTTGGGGACATGTAAGTAGTTTCCTATTCAGTGCACAATTTGAATCAAATAAGATACTCTGATTGTGTGTTTTCTACAATTGGGATAACTCAAGTAATAGCGGTGTTATGCTTTTGGGTTTTAGCTAAAGTTTAAATTGCACAGGAAGTTGTGCTAATGTCAGTCCGATTAGAAGGGTTTAAGCCTAATTTGCTCGTAAAAAATATATATATGATCGTCTTTCCTCTCTTGTTCCTCCTCCGTCGCACCCCCATAGCATCTCTGACTGTCCGTCAAATTGGTATAATTGGCGAATGGAGATCGACCTCCAATCACCTACTATATCTCTCTACAACAGTGCATGGAGCTATTTTGCCCACAAAATATGACGGGCTTGAGAATAAAATAGCGGAGCCCGTCATATCTGTAAAGCTTCTGAAATACCAAATTACCCTAAAAAACTACAGCCATCAAAAGTAATGATGATCATATCGTTCTTAAAATTTGTGTATTAATATTTTAACTTAGTTTACTTACTAATTCACTAATCCATTTTTAACAAATTTGGTACCGTTGGAAAGCTCTCATCGAGATCTTTGAAAAGGGACTAATATATAATATTTTAGGGTTATTTTAAAATTACTAAGTATTATGTTAATTACACAAATAATGTAATTCAATGGATTATTAAACGTACGGGGATCAATTTAATATGCCCCAAAGAAAACTTGACGCATAAATTATTATACACACCAATAACCGAAATATATCAAACTTGGAACACATTACCCTTGAATATATCCAACTTAGAAAAGAATTACTTAGTTTTCTCCATTTGTCAAGTCTATGCCACAAGTGTTTAATAAGGGCATCCCAAAATGCAAAATATGCCTCTCGATTTTGTATCTTCTTATATCGAGCGACAAACTGTCAGAATCACCCGATGCCATCAGCTTTCATCTCTTCACGAGGAATCATCAGAACTTTAGAAATCGTCATTGTCATAGTAAACTCATCAAAATCATGATCGTCGATGCGCTCATCCTACACGGTCATGTTGTGTAGTATCACACAACCAATCATGATGTCATGTATAAATTGTTTATCCCAAATACATGATGGCCCCTTGATAATCGCAAATAATGCTTGAATAACTCCAAATACCCGATCTACAACTTTTCAAAATCTATAGTGCTCTATTTTGAAGTGATGCTTCTTCAAATTTTGGGGTTGGGATATAGATTGTACAATAATTGACCATTTGGTGTATATCCCATCAGCCAAGTAATAGCTGGTATTGTTGGAAATTAATCCTTGGTAGAGGCTCGCAGCGGAAGCGATTTTGCGATCGAAAGACCGTTCATGATGCACGTTACACGATATAAACTTTTATAGAAACTATACTACATATGTGTGCATGTGTATGCACGTGAATCGAACACCCTAACGGCAATCTAGCGTAATGATTAACTAGCATGCATGCAAATCATAATACTCGCTAGATCTACATGTTAGATTACACATACCTTTCGTACGGATCTTTTAACCGCGGAGAATTGTCTTCTTTGTCGATGGAGACGGAAGATCGTTCGCGAAGATGCCGATGGTACGATTGGAGACGTTGCCTTCTTGTTCACCCGATCTCACACGATGCACGGAACGTCGCTCTCGGATCTCTGAGTACCTCCGAGGAACGACCCTTCTCCTTCTTCAGAACTCCACGCGAGGAAGACGAAGTTGCAAGCGGAAAATCGGAGAGAGATTAGGGAGAGAACTAGAGAGATGAGAGGGGAGGGGGGTTCGGTTTTTGCAACAATAGGGCCGGCCCCCTATAGCCCTTTATATAGGGCCGGCCTACCCCCTTGGATAAGGATCCAAGGGGATAAGTGTTGGATGTAAATCCTTGGCAGAGGCCCGCAGCGGAAGCAATGGGAAGGTCCGAGGACCGTAGGCGGTGTGCGTTACATATCAAAATTTTCATCGAAACGATCTACATATGCGTGTATGAAACTAGCATGGCAACTACGCGAACCCCTAACGACGATCTAACGCAAAAGAATAATCTAGAATGTATGCATGTTCTAATTATGTTAGATCTACTTGTTAGAGATCATACCTGCGTGCAGAATCTTTCACCGCGACAAATTTCTTCTTTGTCGATGGAGACGGGCTACGGATCTGCTCGACATAGCTTCGGTGCGACGGCCATAACTTTCTGCTCCAAACTCCAATTGGGCTGAAATTTGGACTGCAGGTAGCCAACTTCGAGACGCAACTTTCAAAATAAGTTTCACATCGTTTGGACTTCTGTAGCTCCCGGAATCACAGAAACAACGCTGTTTTTCTGTGCAGATTCTGGACAGCAAAAGGTTGCGGGAGATGCCTTCTAGTTCACCCGATCTCACACGATGCACGGCACCTCGTCGATGGATCTCTGAGTACCTCCATACGACGAGCCTTCTCCTTCTACGAAACACCACGCGAGGAAGACGAGTCGCCATCCAATGGCGCAAAAGAGGGAGAGAGAGACGAGAGAGGAGATGCGAAGAGAGGAGAGGGGGGCGGCTAGGGTTTCCCCCATGGCTTGGGCCGGTCCTAGGGCTTGCATGGCTCATTAATTTCGTCCCCCCCTCTATCCCTATGCCTTATATAGGGCCGGCCTTATCCTTACGGATAAGCCTAGCGGATAGGATTGACTGATTCAAACCTCTCCCTATATATCTCTTCTTTTATCTCTATCTTTTCCTTGTTTTCGAAAACGGTCAAAACCAGCCCGTTTTCTGCGCCTCTTGACCGACCCTTTCATCGGAGGCAACAACCTCCTGAAACTAACAGGGCCGGCCTTGACCAGTCTCTCAACACTTAGGGCCAGCCCCCTTAGTGCATAGTGACGCATGGTATGACCAAAACGCCTTTATGTCAATAGTTGGCCATTCCTCGTGTACGAGACTTTGCAAGGCACACATAAGTGAAGTGCACCAGTGATTTCACTATTCTCTGAGGTTCCCGTAGGGTGCCCCTAGTGAAGTCAACTAGTCAACTCGCAACATGTCCCGGTGCATCGCACCCATGTGGCAAAGTCCACTTATGACAAGGAATTGCTACATGCGTCTCTGCACTAACCTAGGGTTTCTCCTTAGTGCACACACGTAGCTACGCATCTACCGTGCACTAGTGCGAAGCACTCACGGAGCGTATGCTTAGATTTCTCGCTTTCTCTAACTACGTTCTGTGTTTCGAGGAGATGGTATAAGAACCATACATAATGTCGATAAGGTGGAAACTTCAGGGACCAGGGTTCATAGCTTCCAACTCAGACTCGATCGACACACTACCCGAGTGTACCATCGATCCTTGAGTCCGAGTTAACCTGCGTAGCCACCCAGAGTGTGACACAGGCTACACTTCAATCCCCCCGGACTTACTATGTTCTCCCTCATATCCCTGCTCTCCGCTTAGTATGGTAAACCCGATGTCCCTCCACTGGTGCCATGATGCAACTCGAGCGGTGGAGAATACCGTCAGACTCGAGTGCTCATATGACTCGATTCCTTCCAGGTTGACCATATACATCGTACCTCCGATTACTCTGACGAGCAATCGGATCCGTCATCAGTCCAACTGATGACCACCTGGCCAGGGTTTAATACGACGTAGGTCAGACCAAGGAACGCACCTCCCGTTAGGGGTGTGGATAGCCTGCAGGAGTGACACGCTGATGCAACGCCAGCCGGGTAACCCAGTACACCATGGTTTTGGATCACTGCATCCGGATCCTCACACATTGGTGCGCCAAAGCACCACACAACTGGTTAGTCCACCAGACATGGCTCCTCAGGGTTTAGGACCGTTTTACCCTAAGCAGAAACACGGTTTAGTACACCAGTGTCTGCTCACCTATCTATGCACCGTGTTGGTTCCGTTCGGCCACAGACACTGTGTCTGGTAATGACCGTGGTGGAGACACCCACGCTCTGTCATCCCAACAGCTTAACCTGATAGGGCGACCAACCCTGATCAGAGCTGCGAACGTATTTAGGTTACATGGGACCAGTCCCTTGAGTCTCCCACTCAAGAGGATTACCATGAAGCCATGGCTCTCTGTTCTGTAATCAGAACACGTACTAAGGTACGTACCAATATGCAATCCTATACTATCAACCATACATAGCTAAACTATAGGTTTTTATGAGCTATAGACCTCACCAATTCTAACAATCTCCCACTAGGTCTAACGAGGAATAACAGTGTTGAGCTCTGTAGCTTCTACATGCTGCCCAAAAGCCTTTGCAGGAATTCCCTAATGGAATTGGCAACATTGTCTGTAGATTCCACCTCAGTACCGCTACTTGTATTTCCTCCTATAACTGTCAGATCAAGTGAAGTTTGTACTTGATGGGTTTCCCCCTCACGGTGGTGCCTAGTCTCCTTGGACCTTGCTTACCGCTCTTCTGTTGCAACAACAGATAACTGAGCTTCTGGTACGCGTCCCAAGTTCTCAAAGAACTTCTAAGCCTTACCACCTGATATATTACCTAGCACGCAACAACGTGCTAAGCCTCTGTGGTAGAGTCTGTGATGCACTTGCTTCACACTCTACCAACTACCGCTTCTAATATCAAGATAAAAATAATCCCTGAAATCGATTTTCTGGAATGCACATCTGACACCAAAGTCAGATCCTGTGTGTCCAATCGATATCAGGACCTGTGAAGTGCAAGCTAACTCACAATCCTTACTTAATGAGGATTTCTGAGTATACCCTTCATATCGGTCCAGAGATCTGGACCCGGGTTCAACTGAAACCGACCCATCTTCCTGCTGCGCAATAGATATCTAGCCTCGTAAAACGAATCTGGCTAGAATCTTATCTTTATGCATAGCCTGTGACAGCAAGAGAATCTTGCTCTAGTTGTCTCGAGTTACCTTGATTCCCAGAGCATAACTCGCCTCACTAGGGTCTTTCACATCGAATTGTGATGACTACAAACCTTTACCGTAAACAATATTCTTACATCATTTTCAATCAGTAGAATATCGTTAACGTAAAGTACTAAATACACCCTTGTAGCTATTTCACCTTTCTTGAACCAACTTGGTTTATCCTTATTCTGATCAAATCCGTGTAAGCGGATTCCCTTGATCAAAATAGATATTCCAACCTGGATGCTTGCATCAGTCCATAAATGGACCGTTGCAACTTCCATTCCAAATCTTCCTAACCTACTGACACAAAGCCTGGGGCTACATCATCCATATGTCCTTTCCAAATTCCCGTTAGGGAATAACTGTCTTGACATCCATCAACCAGATCTCCCAACTATAATGGGCTGTGATGGATTAAGAGGATCCGTTATAGACTTAGGCATAGCTACCAGTGAGATGGTTTTGACATAGTCAATCCCTTCTCCTTTGGTAACTAATCTAGCTACTTAAGTCTTAACCGGGTGCTCTTCTTATACACCTCCTACACCCTGAAGGGTGATAGTGCTATAAGTGTCAAGACTGTTCCAAGGGACATTGATGCAAGCTTGCCTTCATGGTCTTTTGTCAGTCAGAGCTGTCGGAAGCTCCCACTACTTCTTCGTAGCTCTAGGGATCATCCTCCTGAAACTCTGGATTAACTATCAAAGTTTCTCCATAGTATCTTTCAGGAGCTCTGATGGTCGCACAACGACGAGGTGGTGGTGGTACAAAGGAAGCTCCCACTACTTCCTCGTAGCTCTAGGGATCATCCTCCTGAAACTCTGGATTAACTATCAAAGTTTCTCCATAGTATCTTTCAGGAGCTCTGATAGTCCCACAACGACGAGGTGGTGGTGGTACAAAGGAGAATTGTTTCTACAGTGTCTGGTATACTAGTTTCTTGTATCATCTACTCCTACTACGTTTTCAGATGCGCACTCTCTACCAGTACCCAGTAGTTCACCCAGAACTACCTTACCGGTAAACTTATGGTCTATAATATAATCCTGGTCTAGGTAGATGGTATTCGTAGAAACGATTACCTTCCAAACCTCAAGATCATAGAACAGTCCACCTTATGCCTCCTAAGGGTAACCTACAAATAGATATACATGGAACTACATCTCCATCTCATCCCTCTTGTCCTTTTGCACAAGTGCAGGACAACCCTATATCTCGAGACTCTATAGTGTCAGCTTTCGCTTAGACCATAGCTCTCTATAGGTCTGAGGCACTGATCTAGATGAGAAAGAGTTTCAGATATAAGCTACTGTTTTAAGGTACAACCCCACCAAAGGGTGGGTAGTACATTTGGCAATATTCATCATACTACGGACCATGTCAAACAGGGTCCGATTTCTTCTCTTGGAGACTTCATTCTGACGTTTTATCCTAGGAGCATTTAACTGGGAGATAATCCCATGCTCCTTTAGGATCCTATAGAACCCATCCGATAGGTTCTCATTCCCTCGATTAAATCGAAGAGACTCCTATCGTCTGGACGCTCTTAGAACCATAGACGTCAAAATTAATTAACT
Organism: Chamaelirium japonicum; assembly: GCA_947650365.1. Classification (NCBI taxonomy): domain Eukaryota; kingdom Viridiplantae; phylum Streptophyta; class Magnoliopsida; order Liliales; family Melanthiaceae; genus Chamaelirium; species Chamaelirium japonicum. Next base: position 202,733 of record CANTAL010000013.1, read on the forward strand.
CCCATACCTTCATGGCCCTTTTAGTTATTCTGCCTTCCAGATTACACTCATAGGTTAGAAGGATCTCCGATGATTCTGTGAACAGAAACTCAGCCTTCTGTCACCTCTGAATTTATCTGAGGCAAAATATCTAAATCAGAGGGATCACAAATGGGATAGATTCTCCGAAGGATTTAGATGAATTTCAATTAGACGCTACAGCTGTCATGAAATCTATTTCCGAATTAGGATTAAATATAAAGAGATTATTCTGATCTATTCCTCTAGTAATGAAGCTATCTATTCAGTTTAAGATACACACCAACGGTGCTGTCTAAAACTAAAAACTTCATTTACCAAGGAGGAAACAGAACTACATCTCTAAAGATCAAAATCCGTGTTTCAGAAAAACTAAGACAATCATATCTAACAGCTTCCGCAGCGGCTTATGGCATCAGTACCTATGTTAGGATTCCTTCACTATAAAGTAGTCTTCTGCTTTCCTTGAATCTCTGTAGACCCGAAGTCTACATTCCAAGAAGCATAAGAACTGCTACTAGATAGCGACTCAACTCCTAACATCCTGAGGCCATACTCAATCTTCAAATACCCCCTATACTTGCTAAAACAGAAACTCTTCCGTCCTTAACGTTACCATACTTAGGAGTCCACACTAGTTTCTGCACTAGAATAGTTTTCGATCTCTTATAAGTTATTCCCTTAGGTTCTTCTAAAGAAGACCTAGGTTAAGCACTAAAGGCATTGCCTTTAATCTTGATCTCATCCTTTGTCTCTTGGAAATCTCCTTAGAAGTTCTGCGTTTATCATCTCTAACTTGTTAAAGCTAAAGTCTCTGATAACGCCTTCGAAGGTTCCAAACAAGGATGCAAGATAGACGTCTTCCACCACCTCGTCATCTGGTACTATGTCTTTGGTATCTAGTTCGATCTGGAACTCAAGGATGTGTTTCCGAACAAGCATTCCCTCTGACATCTTGGTACCGACAAGTATCTTGGTGGATAAGTGATGAGTCTACTGACTTCGCCTAGCAGATATCTTATGCAAGTAAAACTTTATTAGAGAAGACCCGGCATATCTCTGACTCGCTTCTAAAGAGTTGTCCGCAAGTCTGCTATAACATAGCACTTGCACATCTCCTTAGACTCTTGCTAGTCGTCATATGCCCTAGTTAGTGCCCTAGTAATATCTGGACCCATTAGGTCTAGTACAGGGATATTTAGATTGGAAGCCAATGTACGTTTACTACCCTAAGCATAAGCTAAAGATAGCGCTTCCGCTCTACGTAGTTAGAGACCCGATAATTGGTTCTCTTATGGGATAACGGATAGGGGATCTATATGGTTGAATGAAAAAACAAATACAAAATAACTTATTTTATGGATTTTAAAAATAAGCTAATTATATCCAAATGCCAACACTACCCTCACAGCGAAGACACATCTATGGATTAATTAACCATGTATGTAAGATCTCGGAATCGACTACACCTGCCCTAGGGGGCATCATGCAGCGTCAATCCGCTTACATGGGCCTTTCCTTGACCCAGTCCAAATCTGCCAACTAAGGGCTTTGATGGACCATGGTTATCTTTTGGCCAGTGCCACGTGATCCCCATTGTGCAAGCAACAGATGCCTCACGTCCACTTCGGATACTTACCCACAAGCCTAAGCAATTACGGCACGGGAGTTCATGCGGCCCCCACTAGGGTGGGATAAAAAGCCCTTCTCTCCTGGCCCCGTAACTGCCATATCCTGAGGAGACCGCTAAGTTATCTGGCATAGAAAAACATAACCCTCACCCTAGGGGGTGTCGAGCTACGCCCTTCCGCCCAGACACAGAGCAGTTGGTTGTGGAGGCTAGAGGATCTCGACGAGTCCTCTTACACATCCCTTATTATAGTTGAGGGTTATTTAATGCAAGTATGAGTGTACTCTAAGATCACGACAACCTATACACTAGACCCTGGTCATACCGTGCTCCCACTAGCGTTTCAAGCCTTTCGTGAAGCATTAATCGATCTCGAAATATCATAGTCCCTGCCTCGAGTGGATTTCTCCACTCAAGAGTCACATTACATATCCCAAGAACATCGATGCTCCGCAAACCTAGCTATCACGCTAATGCCCTGGAGCCTAGCCTAAGGTCAGACTGACAGGAAAGGTCTTCCACTACCATGGCGCCTCGCTTATAAATTTGACGAATGATGTCATAGTAGAATTCCAACTCATTCTAGGTTTGGATGCTTGCCAAATAGGCACACCCGACTAATCGGGTGTTGACCTAATGGGGGCATAACCAAATGTGAGGAATTCATGCTATCATCAAGGGTCAATTAAATAATAGGCGTCACTAGTGGAATCATATCCTAATAAGGTCGCTAGGACCCGAGGGGAAAGGGCATCCCTCTAACACAGATAATTAACTTATCGCATCGGGGTTCTCTACAGAATTATAAAGAACTACTGAAAGAAATAAGCACACAACTGAATCAAGTTCAGGGTCCGACCCCTGAACCTGACTGGCACAGTGTAGGCTCTCTGTCTCCTTCGCAAGGTTCCTCGATCCGGTGCAAGCCTCTGTATACGATCTCCTGACGCTTTCTGCCCTTTGCTGTCATCGTGTACGCTTCGCCGGATCGCCATCGTCCTCCAAGGTTCCGCTCATCTTCCCGGTGGTGGATCTCCACGGCAAGTCCTCCTCTTCAATCTGTAACCGAAAAAGATCTAGTACGCTTCGAGCAAGTGCTCGCTCGTACACAATTTTCTAGAAAGAAAAGGAAAACAAACCTAGCAAAAGCCTGGGAATCAAGGGTGGTAAATCTTCACCTCTTACCCGACTATGGCTCTAAAATCTATCCACACACAGAAGAAAAAACATCCAGACAAAATCGCTAACACGGGGTCCGACCCCCGGTAGCAAGCAATCAAATATCCAGAATAATTTTAGAAGCAGCGCCCTGCAAGAACGATTCATAGAACACACAAAATATACTATGCATGATCTACTCGTAGAACCCCGATGGCGGCACATACTATTCATGCGCGCATATGACGGTTTCATAAAAAAAACATGAAACGCACACCACTAGCGTGCTCTGATACCAATTGTTGGATGTAAATCCTTGGCAGAGGTCCGTAGCGGAAGCAATGAGAAGGTCCGAGGACCGTAGGCGGTGTGCGTTACATATCAAAATTTTCATCAAAACGATCTACATATGCGTGTATGAAACTAGCATGGCAACTACGCGAACCCCTAACGACGATCTAACGCAAAAGAATAATCTAGCATGTATGCATGTTCTAATTATGTTAGATCTACTTGTTAGAGATCATACCTGCGTGCGGAATCTTTCACCGCGACAAATTTCTTCTTTGTCGATGGAGACGGGCTACGGATCTGCTCGATATAGCTTCGGTGCGACGGCCATAACTTTCTGCTCCGAACTCCGATTGGACTAAAATTTGGACTGCAGGTAGCCAACTTCGAGACACAACTTTCAAAATAAGTTTCACATCGTTTGGACTTTTGTAGCTCCCGGAATCACAAAAACAACGCTGTTTTTCTGTGCAGATTCTGGACAGCAAAAGGTTGCGGGAGACGCCTTCTAGTTCACCCGATCTCACACGATGCACGGCACCTCGTCGATGGATCTCTGAGTGCCTCCATACGACGAGCCTTCTCCTTCTACGAAACACCACGCGAGGAAGATGAGTCGCCATCCAATGGCGCAAGCGAGGGAGAGAGAGACGAGAGAGGAGATGCGAAGAGAGGAGAGGGGGGCGGCTAAGGTTTCCCCCATGGCTTGGGCCGGCCCTAGGGCTTGCATGGCTCATTAATTTCGTCCCCCCCTCTATCCCTATGCCTTATATAGGACCGGCCTTATCCTTACGGATAAGCCTAGCGGATAGGATTGACTGATTCAAACCTCTCCCTATATATCTCTTCTTTTATCTCTATCTTTTCCTTGTTTTCGAAAACGGTCAAAACCAGCCCGTTTTCTGCGCCTCTTGAACGACCCTTTCATCGGAGGCAACAACCTCCTGAAACTAACAGGGCCGGCCTTGACCAGTCTCTCAACACTTAGGGCCAGCCCCCTTAGTGCATAGTGACGTATGGTATGACCAAAACGCCCTTATATCAATAGTTGGCCGTTCCTCGTGTACGAGACTTTGCAAGGCACACATAAGTGAAGTGCACCAGTGATTTCACTATTCTCTGAGGTTCCCGTAGGGTGCCCCTAGTGAAGTCAACTAGTCAACTCGCAACATGTCCCGGTGCATCGCACCCATGTGGCAAAGTCCACTTATGACAAGGAATTGCTACATGCGTCTCTGCACTAACCTAGGGTTTCCCCTTAGTGCACACACGTAGCTACGCATCTACCGTGCACTAGTGCGAAGCACTCACGGAGCGTATGCTTAGATTTCTCGCTTCCTCTAACTACGTTCTGTGTTTCGAGGAGATGGTATAAGAACCATACATATGTCGATAAGGTGGAACCTTCAGGGACCAGGGTTCATGACTTCCAACTCAGACTCGATCGACACACTACCCGAGTGTACCATCGATCCTTGAGTCCGAGTTAACCTGCGTAGCCACCCAGAGTGCGACACAGGCTGCACTCCAATCCCCCCGGACTTACTATGTTCTCCCTCATACCCCTGCTCTCCGCTTAGTATGGTAAACCCGATGTCCCTCCACTGGTGCCATGATGCAACTCGAGCGGTGGAGAATACCGTCAGACTCGAGTGCTCATATGACTCGGTTCCTTCCAGGTTGACCATATACATCGTACCTCCGATTACTCTAACGAGCAATCGGATCCGTCATCAGTCCAACTGATGACCACCTGGCCAGGGTTTAATACGACGTAGGTCAGACCAAGGAACGTACCTCCCGTTAGGGGTGTGGATAGCCTGCAGGAGTGACACGCTGATACAACGCCAGCCGGGTAACCCAGTACACCGTGGTTTTGGATCACTGCATCTGGATCCTCACACATTGGTGCGCCAAAGCACCACACAACTGGTTAGTCCACCAGACATGGCTCCTCAGGGTTTAGGACCGTTTTACCCTAAGCAGAAACACGGTTTAGTACACCAGTGTCTGCTCACCTATCTATGCACCGTGTTGGTTCCGTTCGGCCACAGACACTGTGCCTGGTAATGACCGTGGTGGAGACACCCACGCTCTGTCATCCCAACAGCTTAACCTGATAGGGCGACCAACCCTGATCAGAGCTGCGAACGTATTTAGGTTACATGGGACCAGTCCCTTGAGTCTCCCACTCAAGAGGATTACCATGAAGCCATGGCTCTCTGTTCTGTAATCAGAACACGTACTAAGGTACGTACCAATATGCAATCCTATACTATCAACCATACATAGCTAAACTATAGGTTTTTACGAGCTATAGACCTCACCAATTCTAACAATAAGGACCTCCCACAATTATCTCTCCATTATCTCCTTTTTATCTCTACTTGTATTTATCCGTTTTCACACGTTTTAGGGCTCGATCTTAACCGATCCTAGGCCCTATCCCTATCTATATGGCCGGCCCTATAGATGAGGGATTCTCATCCCCACAACATAGGGCCGGCCCTAGCAAGGTCTCCCACTGCTAGGGTCGGCCAACAGTGAGGTCCGACAGAGTGAGGTTTTTACCAAAACGCCCTGACGCCTTATTTTGACCATTTCTAGATTGCGATACCTAGCGGCCATTACTTAAGTGATTTCTACTAGTTACTTACTATTAACTGAGGCCACCAAAGGGTGCCTCTAGCAAAGTCAACTAGTCAACTCGCAGCATATCTCGGTGCATTGCACCTATGCAGCGAAGTTCACTTATGGCTAGGGATTACTACATGCGACTCTGTACTAGTCTCGGGCATAACCCTTAGTACTCGTATGTAGTTACGCATCTACCGTGCTCTAGTGCCAAGCACACACGGAGCGTATACTTATTTCTTCCTCTTAATGCTTATGGTGTTCCGAGGAGATGGTTCAAGAATCGTACATAATGTTGATAAGGTGGAACCATCAGGGACCGGGGTTCATGGCTTCCAACTCAAGCTCGATCGACACACTACCCGAGTGTACCATCGATCCTCTGAGCCCGAGTTAACCTGCGTAGCCACCCAGAGTGCGACGCAGGCTACACTCCAATTCACCCAGACTTACTATGTTCTCCATCATACCCCTGCTCTCCGCTTAGTAGTGGTAAACTCGCTGTCCCTCCACTTGATGCCATGATACACTTCGAGCGATGAAGAATACCGTAAGACTCGAATGATCATATGACTTGGTTCCTTCCAGGTTGACCTATACATCGTACCTCTGATTACCTCGTCGAGTAATCGAACCCGGTCAACAGTCAAACTGATGACCACCAGGCCTGGGTTTGGTACAGTGTAAGTCATACCAAGGAACGCACCTCCCTTCAGGGGTGTGGATGGCCTGCAGGAGTGACACGCTAATGCAACACCAGCCGGGTAACCCAGTACACCGTGGTTTTGGATCACTGTATATGGATCCTCACACATTGGTGCGCCAAAGCACCACACAACTGGTTAGTCCATCAGACGTGGTTCCTTAGGGTTTAGGACCGTTTTACCCTAAGCAGAAACACGGCTTAGTGTACCAGTGTCTGCTCACTGATCTGTACACCGTGTTAGTTCCGTTCAGCCACAGACACTGTGCCTGGTGATGACCATAGTGAAGACTTTCCATGAACTGTCATCGCCAACAGCTTATCATGATGAGGCGACCAACTTGATCATAGCTGCGAACTGATTTAGATTATATGGGACCAATCCACTCAGTCTTCAACTCGGTGGACTACCATATAACCATGGCTCTCTGTTCATTAAAAGAATACATAATTATGTTATGTACCATTATGCATCTCATATAATAATAATTATCAATCTTTATTAGACCAAAACTTAAAGTTTTACAAGCTTAGAACACATCAATCCTAACAATCTCCCACTTGGTCTAGCGTAGCAAAACGGTTTTGACTCCCATCGCATCCACATGTCGCTCGAATGCCTTGGTAGGTATTGCCTGTGGGGGGAAATTTCCGAGCCGCCTTGATCGGGAACCCCGCCCCACAGCCTTGATTGAATGAGGATGGTTTGTAGAGTTAGAGATTAGAAAGTTGAGAAGGAGAGAGATGACACACGGAGTTGTTGTCGAAGTTCGGTCTTACGACCTACGTCTCCGGGCGAGAGGTGCCACCTTGTTTCCACTATAGTAAATATAAAGGTGTGAAGCGTTCTCTCGACAGGCCGAGAGAAGCTTTTTACAGTGGGGATTGCACGGAGCAACAAGAAAAGAAACTGGATGGAGAAAAGTAAGCTCTGGCTTTGAATCCTCTCTTCCTCTGATCGAATGACCAACCCCCTTCATGGATGCCTTGGGGGTCCTTTTATAGCGTAGGCACGTGCCCGATATGGCAATGATGACGTGGCATTGATGACGTGGCACTGGTTCTGGGCCTCCTTGCTGGGCCCTTATTGGGCCGTTGTTCGGGCCCAATAAGGGGAAGGGCTTGATCTGCGAGCCCCGTAGAGTGGGCCCATGAACCCGGGCGGGCTTACCCACTTGGGCCGTTGCGCAGGCCCATGCCGCTCTGATCCGGTCCGGTACAATTTTTGCACCCACAGTTACCCCCTCCCAGTCGGGTCAGGACCCCCTGGGCCGGCTGGGATTCCAAGGTGCAAACGCCTTAGGATCCTGGCTTGGTTGGCAAGGGCCATCGGTGCCGCGGTTCGTATTAGCAGAGTCTCCTTCTGCCGATGTCGAGACCCTTTTGACGCGAACCAAAAAGTCTCGGTTTTGCAAGTAGGCGTATCAGAAAAAGCAGTACGTTTTCCGACCGAGTGGATACCGAGAGGGTACCGAGAGGGTACCGAGACCTTTTTGGTGCAAGCCAAAAAGTCTCGGTTTTGCAAGTAGGCATATCAGAAAAAGCAATGCGTTTTCCGACCGAGTGGATACCGAGAGGGTACCGAGACCCTTTTGGTGCAAGCCAAAAAGTCTCGGTTTTGCAAGGGGGTGTTTCCGAAAAAAACAGTGTGTTTTCTGACCGAGAGGATACCGAGAGGGTACCGAGAGCATACCGAGAGGGTACCGAGAGGATACCGAGAGGGTACCGAGACCCTTTTGGTGCAAGCCAAAAAGTCTCGGTTTTGCAAGGGGGTGTTTTCGAAAAAACAGTGTGTTTCCTGACCGAGAGGATACCGAGAGGGTACCGAGAGCATACCGAGAGGGTATCGAGACCCTTTTGGTGCAAACCAAAAAGTCTCGGTTTTGCAAGGGGGTGTTTTCGAAAAAACAGTGTGTTTCCTGACCGAGAGGATACCGAGAGGGTACCGAGAGCATACCGAGAGGGTACCGAGACCCGACCGAGAGGACACCGAGACCCTTTTGGTGAGAGAACAGCTTTTCTCTGAGAACTACGATGTAGACGTTCAAGTCGGCCGACGCACGGGCGCAGGGATCGATCGTGGTGGAGGCTAGAGACGCAGAGGTTGTAGTACGCGGTTCGATTGCACGTCTCATGGATCAGCTTCTGTGCCTCGGTCTCGTTGCTCTGAAAACTTGAGGTGCGGTGGGAGAGGAGATGAGATGCCGTCTTGCGGGCTCAGCTCCTCCGCCAGGGCATCGTCGATCGCGAACACGGTCCGACCCGAAAGGCGTCGGATCGTCGTCTTCGCTGGAGCCAAGCGCGTGGGCTGCCATCGCCGCTGCGCTTGGCTGCTAAAGGAGATGAAGGTGGGGGGGAGTTGATCCGTGCTCCCTCGCACGGTTCAAGCTTTGCTGGGGCGAGCGGTGGCGTCAATGCATGGTCGAGGCCGGGTTGCACGGGTCGGGCTCGAGCGGCATTGTCATGGGGCATGTAGCACACGACCCAAGCCGGGAGCTCGGCCTCCGGGACGAACGTTGTCATGGGGAGGATGATGCAGAAAAGGGTGAAGGAATAGAAGGGCAATATCAGTTTCCGGAGGAGGAAGAAGAGGAATATCAAGTTGGCCTTCTTCCATAATCCAATCTTGGATCGGATAACGTCGGGCAAGCAGAGCCGAAACAACTGCATCGGACCCGAATGCCATCGATGCTGCTGCTTCCTGTAAGCCTCGTACGACTCCGGTAATTCACACTGGCACTCGACATCATTGAGGTAGATGAATTTCCAGCCTTTAAGATGGGCTCGGTCGGCGATTTCCATGTCCTCCACCTTGGTTCTCTCCAGCCACCCTCCGGCGTCCTCCAACGCTTTGATCCTCCAGACTCCGGCTGTTCCGTTGAAGCCGAAGAAGTTGATGAACACCCCATTGACCTGCTGCTCCACCTCAAAGTGGAAGCAGAGGTTAATGTTCTGCAGCCGGGTCAGCAGGTTCTCGTCCTTGTTCACGAAAGACCACCTCGCCTGCACCAGCGCCAACTCCTCATTGTCCTTGAAATGGGGCACGACGAGCGGCGGCATCAATGCGTGGTTGAGGCCGGGTTGCGCGGGTCAGCGCAGCAGGAGGCACGGCGGGCGGCGCTGTCGGTGCGAGGTCGAGGCTAGATCGCGCGGGCCAGTGCAGGAGCGGCGGACGTCGGGCTCGAGCGGCAGGTGAGCTGGTGCGGTTGGTGGCGATGACTGCGGGGAGACAGCGGGGCGCGGGCCGGCCCGTCAGACTTGGCGTCAGGCGGCCGCGGGCCGGGATGCGGCGCGCTGACGGCGGCCGGGCTCGGGATCGGGTGCGGAGGGCCGGCCGTGGTGCGCAAGCGGCCGGGTTGCAGCGTGCGCCGGTGTCCGCGGGAGAGAGCGGTCGTCTCTCTCTCTGACTCTGCTTCTTTTCTTTCTCTCTCTTTCTTTCTTTCCTTTCTCTCTCTCTCTTTCCTTTTCTCTGTCGCTTTCTTATTCTTTACTTTGTTTCCTTTGTTTGCTTTCCTTCTTTGATGAGAGAGCAGCTTTCCTTTCTTTGCTCTAATCTCTTTCTTTTCATTGCCTTCGGTCCACGGTGAGAGAGCAGCTTATCTCTCTCTCTTTGCTTCGGATTTTGGTGAGAGAGCCAGCTTCTCTCTCTTTCTTTGCTCTCTTTCTTTCACACGTGACAGGTTCGGCATTTCCCTTTCTTCTTCTTCTTCTTCTTCTTCTTCTTTTTGGGTGAAACCGAGAGGAGCGTTGTTGTGGAAAACAAAGTTCCCTCTCTCAGTTCAGGCATAATCGATGGTGTGCCATCGCCCCCTCCCCACTCGGTCTTTGTGCGAAAACCGAGGGGTACTGCTTGTTGACGCCGACACCCCCCCTCTCGGTTTTCTGACGAAACCGAGGGGTGGGATGCTTGTTGATGCCGACACCTCCCCCCTCTCGGTTTTCTGCCGAAACCGAGGGGTGGGCTGCTAATGACGTACCATCGTCCCTTCCCCACTCGGTTTTTGTGCGAAACCGAGGGGGGGTTGCTTGTTGATGCCGGCACCCCCCCCTCCGGTTTTCTGACAAGACCGAGGGGTAGGCTGCTAATGACGTGCCGACACACTTCCCTCTCGGTTTTCCGACGAAACCGAGGGGTGGGCTGCTTGTCGATGCTATCACCTCGTTATTGGGACTGCTAGAAGAGGCCAAGAAGTGTCGGTACTGAAAACAGTGTATTTTCATAATTTTAGCCCCATTTGAAACCGACACTTTTTCGGCCATATTCCTAAGCCACTGGTGCGCGGGGTTGTCGGTGAGGGACAACGCTACATTTGAGGGGGCTTCTTAGAGATAATTTAGGACAATGCCGCATGATGGCTAGCCAGTCTTTACCCAATGTGCTACCGCACCTGGTTACTGTGTTCGCCAGGTACTACGGTCGTGTAAGGGTGTTGATTTGGCCAGGATCGAGGAAGTGTCCTTTTATCTCGCATTTCAGTGGATTTTTCGCCCACTCTGCTCTTAACTTATCATTTGTGCCTCCATTGCAGGCTGCTCTTTTCAAGATGAAATCCGTCAAGGGTTCCGCTGTGTTAGGAAAACGCCATCGAGGAACGAAGGAGGTTGTTTGCGCTCCTCCTTGGCCACATATTGAGGATTCGGACAGTGGCTCTAACGGCGAGTTAGGGCCGTTAAGGCCCTTTGCAGACGAAGATCACGATGAACCCACCACCGATTGCACTAGTGTGGAGAAGAGGCGAACATCCTGGAGTGAACTGATGGCCGAGTTTCGGGACAATGATGACAGGCCATCCATCGAGAGAGCTTATGCCGCCTTCGGGGCTCGCCGGGATGCAGTTTTCCTCGATGAGGCTAGCATGGAGAAGGTCCTAGGGACCCTTGTGACCATGGGCCAGATGAACAGCGGACTACGCTTGCCTCTGCCTCCTTTTGCTGCCAGGCTACTGTCCATCTTCGATCTTTGTCCAGGGCAAGTTAGCGGCAACGCCTGGAGGGTGATCTATGCTTTTTGCCGAATCGAATCGGATCATCGCGAGGAACTTGCTGCTTGCTATTCTGAGATCCCTGACGGTGAAATTCCTCGTGTCGAGCTCGGGTATTTCTTTCACCACTATCGATGGCAGAGAGTGTCTGGGTCGAAGCTACTTTTTACTCTTATGTCGGAGTCACACCAGCCCCCGATAAAATATCCGAGTTCATCCGACAGGTTCTATCGTCTCTACCCCTTATCCGTGACTGGCGCATGGTGCTCCGTTGTTCGCATGCCCGAATTGCCATTCAAAGTGGTTAGCTACGCAGTTAGCCGATATTCGGGGGGCGGTAAGAGGGCGTGGCCTCAGGCACGATGCAAGAAGTTGGACAAGCTCTTTAAGAAGTTGACTTTTGGGACTAATATGTGGAAGGATTTTACTTATTCCCCCGTGCGGCATAAATGCCTCGGTTTGCCAGATTACGCGCTCTCCAGGGCGCCAGAGAACGTGGTGGTGGTGTCTGATTACTAGGAAGAGTTTCCTCGAGGGTCTGATGAGCCGAGCCGAGCCCAGCTGATGGAGGCGATGATTGAGCCTGCTCGGGTGACTCGAGAGATTGTTCCTGCCGAACTTGTGATCTCCTGCGGGAAAGAGAAAAGGAAGGTACTGAGGCCCAAAAAGGCCCGAGAGAAGATTGTTATGTCTCGACGGCCTTCAAGCACGTGTCTTCCAGGGAAATTGTGCGCTGCTGCGGTTGGGCATGACTTGGTTCTCCCAGGTGCTGCTTTGAAGGAGGGTGGCGATGGCGCCCTCAATGTTGGCGAAGCAGACGATGCGAGCGAGTCTTCTCTTATGGCTTCTGGTGACAGTGAAGACGAGGGATGCGTCGGATCCCCGCGTCCTCGCGCAGGTTCTCCTGCTACAGTTTCTCCTTCTCGCGACCCTCGGTCTCGCAGGATCGAGAAGGAACTTGAGGATGTGGTTATCGACTGCCGACCTGCCGCTTTGAGTTACAAGCCTGGGCGTCTGATACACCGGTTTAAGGTTGGGAAGGCAAAGGAGAGCGAATGTCCTCAGGCTGAGGTTTGTGTTTTTCCAGAACATAGTCCTTCGATTCTTCCCGTGCGGAATTCCATGGGACCAGGATCATCGCCGAAGATGGTTCTCCGCCCTGATCAGATGAGAGCGATGATGGCTGAGCTCAATGCTCCGGAGGAAGGGATTTGCCTGACTGAAGCGGTAGTTTCCGGGCTCCCCGCGGTCGAGGGTGCTAGTGTTTCTTGTCCGATTGCCCTTGACGGTATCCTTCTTCTGCCTTCTTCCACCTTCGTTATTAGCCTGTGTTTTTTGGTCTGACTTTGTTGCTTTGTCCACAGTGTCTGCTGGGGACACTCAAGTGCAGGAGGTAGCTACCCTGATTCCGGACGCCCCAGTGGCTCAGCCGGATGAGGCCATGGTTGACGGCGTCGTTGGTGAACCTTCCGCCTCAAGGGGTTGTGCACGAGTTAGGGAGGGGAAGCCTGCTTCAGTGCCTCGGAAAGTGAAAGGAAAAGCGGTGGCATCAGGGCCTGCACCAAATACGTTGGTTCGTCCCCCTGTTTCACCCTCCGAGCTTACCACTTTCTACAGAAAACATCTGGGACTACCCCAGGCCTGTCACCCAAAAGTTGTGGACGGTATTGAGGATGCGGTGAGCCTTCTCATGGTTTCTTCCTCCTTTTCTTTTTACTTGACATCCTGTACTAATTTGCTTATCTTTGGAGCCAGATATCGACCCTTCTAGATATCGGGATCCGTAGTGGGCGCAGAGGACTCTATAGAAAAGTCAAGAGCCTTGAGGAGGATCTTAAGGCAGCTCTGGAACGTGCTGAGTCTGCTGAGAGGACGGTGAAGAAGCTCTCCATCGGGTCCAAGAAGGATGAACGTTCAGTAGTGATGTGGCGTACCCGAGCTGAAGGTTTTGAGAAGAACAAAGCCCTTGACGCGAAGAAGCTTGAGGATCAAGCGGCCATCATTGCCACTCTGCAATCTCAGATTGCCCTGCATGAACAGTTGGAGGAGTCGGTGACTGGCTTGAGGACCCGAGTCATCGAGCTTGAGGAGAAAGATATGATTCGTGCCATTCAGCTTGAAGCAAGGGAAGCAGAGGTTGCTAGTCTGCATGGGCGGGAGACCGAGCTTCAAAAACAGATTGAGGAGCTGGTGGCGAGTAGTCAGTCATCTGCCGTCGCGCGGGAGCAGGAGGTCGCCGGCCTTCGCAAGCGTGTTGCAGAGCTTGAGAAAGACTGTGGAGAGTACTACACCGGATGGCTTGAGTCTTTAGACACCCTCAAAGCCATCAAGTCCACACGCAATTTGGCTCCGCCTGTTGCTACGCGGCCTTCTTGAGCCTCGTTTTCTTGACTTGCACTCCTCTTCTTTTTCGTTTGTCGTCGTTCATCTTGATCTAGTTGCGTGCCTTGCTTAATAAATTGCACTCTTTACATCTGAGTTTTTAACTTTGTTTGTGTGAGAGCACTCCAGCTTGACAATTTGATGGTTCATATTTTTGTATTTGAGGGTAACAACTCTGAGTTGCTTTGAGCTTCCAACTTGAATAAGCGGAATCAAATTTTTTGGGTTGGCCTGGGTTGCCAGGAGTTATTCTTATTTGACTTTAGCCTTGAAGTGGCGTAGTCGAATTTACCTCGAGCTTCCAACTTTAATTGGTGGAATCGAAGTATTTGGGTTGACCTGGGTTGCCAGGAGCCTTTTTATCAGAATTTTGCCTTGAAAGGGCATATCCGATTTTGCTTCGAGCTTCCGACTTGAACAGACGGAATCGAAGGCTTAATATGACCTGGGTTGCCAGGAGCCTTTTTATCGGAATTCAGCCTTGAAAAGGCGCATCCGATTTTGCTTCGAGCTTCCGACTTGAACTGGCGGAATCGAAGGCTTAATATGACCTGGGTTGCCAGGAGCCTTTTTATCGGGATTTAGCCTTGAAAGGGCACATCCGATTTTGCTTCGAGCTTCCGACTTGAACTGGCGGAATGGAAGGCTTAATATGACCTGGGTTGCCAGGAGCCTTTTGGTACTTCACACAGGCTGAATAGAATTTCAATAGACTTGAACTTCGAGAAAAATAGATATTTTATTGATAAACCAAATTCGCGGTTACAAATTTTAGAGTTTGGTTAAGGGTAAAAGATTTTCAAATGGGTTACATTCCAAGCTCGGGGTAGTCGCCTTCCGTCCTGGTCGATCAGCCTGTATGAGCCTTTGCTGCCTCTGGACTCTATGACGTATGGCCCCTCCCAAGACGGAGCGAACTTGCCACTAGCAACTTCCTTCGTGTTTGGGAAGACGGCTCTGAGTACCATGTCTCCTACACTGAACTCTCTTTTCTTGACTCTTCTATCGTACGCCCTCTTGATCTTCTGCTGGTAGTCGGTGACGTGAGCAGCCGCTGAGTCCCTCAGTTCCTCCACGAAGTCCAGGTCATTGATTCTGAGCTCATTGTTCATTCCAGACTCAACAGCCTTAGTCCTAACCGTGGAGTGGAGCGCTTCAGTAGGTAGGACAGCTTCGGAGCCATACGTGAGGTGAAACGGGGAGAATCCAGTCGATCGCCATGGGGTAGTACGATACGCCCATAATACTTCCGGAAGCATTTTCTCTCATAGGCCTTTTCGAGGTCCCAACTTCTTCTTCAGAGTATCCATGATTGCCTTGCTTGATGCCTCGGCTTGCCCGTTGCACTGTGGGTATCTAGGCGTCGAATAGAATAGTTTGATCCCGTAACCTTGGCAGAATTCTCTGAAGTTGTCAGAATCGAACTGGGCTCCATTATCAGCTATTAGTACCTTAGGGGACCCGAACCTTGAAAAGATATTGCCTCTGACAAACTTGATGACTTCGACATCGGTGATCCTTGCTAACGGCACTGCTTCGATCCACTTGGTGAAGTAGTCTGTTGCAACGAGGAGATACTTTTTCTGGGTTGGTGACGGCGGGAAAGGCCCCAGGAAATCTAACCCCCATTGATGAAAAGGCCACGGGCTCGTTAGGGGGTTTAGATCTCCTGCAGGGACGTGAATCTGCTTTGCATGCCGCTGACACTGCTCGCATCTTTTGACGAATTCTCGAGCATCTTTGACCATGGTCGGCCAGTAGTATCCTTGCAGCTTGACTTTGCCTTCTAGCGATCTACCCCCGACGTGGTTGCCGCATGCCCCTGAATGTATCTCTGTAAGGATCCTCTGTGACTGTTCCTTGGATAGGCACCGAAGGTACATACCTCCATGTGACTGCCAATAGAGGTCTTCTCCGTCGAGACGAAAGCGATGAATTTTCCTCAGAAGTTTCTTTGCTTGAACGGGGTCCTCAGGTAGGACCTTTTGCTGAAGATAGCCGATTATAGGTACCAACCATCCCGTGGGTGCTTCAATCGTTATATCAGCAATTAGGCCGGTCTGATGATGAAGGTTCACCCTTGGGTATCTTTGGAAATCAATCTTGATTTCTCTGACCTCTTGTTCATCCCCAAGAACTGAAGCTGCATTTGCGAGAGCGTCAGCGATTCGATTGTCGGATCGGGGGATCTCCTTGAATTCGACCTCCTGGAAGCATTCAGATAGCTTTCGCGCCAAGGTCAAGTACTGCTGCATCCTACTGTCCTTGGCTTCGTACTGCCCCTCGATCTGCCTGACGATGAGCTGAGAGTCGCTATGAATGGTTATCTGCTTGATTGATAAGCTCAAGGCTATCTCCATGCCGGCAAGGATTGCTTCGTACTCGGCCTCATTGTTTGTGGCTACAAAACCGAGCATGATGGATCGCTGAATCTTGTGCAGGTCTGGGGAGATGAGTAATATTCCGATTCCACAGCCTGCTGAGCTTGAGGCCCCGTCGGTGTAAAGGTTCCAGACGGCCAACGGGTGGCTAGGAAGCGCGTGAAGCTCTGCGGGTTCGCCTTTCCCGTTATCATCCAATTCGAGGTCAGGATCTTGATGTAGGCCGACTGGGTCCTCAACTGGGAAGTCGGTGAGGAAGTCTGCTAGTGCCTGCCCCTTGATCGAGACTCTTGGCTCGAAGAGCACTCCCAATGAGCTCATTTCTGTTACCCACTTGGCCATCCTCCCGGCGCGATCGGACCGATCGAGGATGTCCTTGAGGGGATGTTCTGTGGTGACTGTGACTTGATGGGCGACAAAGTATGGCCTTAGTCTTCGCGTTGCCATGAGCAGAGCTAAAACTACCTTCTCGACCCTTGAGTATCTTGTCTCTGCTGGAAGCAGAGCATGGCTAGTGTAGTAGATTGGGCGCTCAAGCCCGTCTCTTCGGCTTACAAGCACCGCACCGGTGGCTTGCTCAGAGACCGATAGGTAGACCCATAGGGGTTCCCCTAGCATGGGAGCTACCAGTACCGGCGGCTGGACAAGGTAAGCCTTGATGTTTTGGAAGGCTTCTTCGCAGGAGCTATCCCATTTAGAGTTACTGCCCTTCCGAAGCCTCTCGAAGAAAGGCTTGCATCTGTCAGAGTGCTTGGATATGAAGCGATTCAGTGCTGCTAGACGACCGGTGAGTCGTTTGACCTCCTGTTCATTTGATGGCGACGACATCTCCTGGATGGCTCTAATCTGGTCCGGATTGGCCTCGATCCCTCTTTGCGTGATGAAGAATCCGAGGAACTTTCCAGATTTCACACCGAAGGCGCACTTTGCTGGGTTGAGCTTCATCCGATAGTATCGCAGGATGTTGAATGTTTCCTCCAGGTCCTTGAGGTGATCTTCTCTTCTTCGGCTTTTGGTGAGCAGGTCGTCTATGTAGACTTCCACGTTCCGGCCAATTTGCTTCTCGAACATCTTTGTGACGAGTCGTTGATATATTGAGCCAGCATTCTTGAGGCCGAAAGGCATCACATTGTAGCAATAGAGCTCATGATCTGTCACGAAGCATGTTTTCTCCTGATCGTCCTTGTGTAGTGGAATCTGATTGTATCCGGAGTATCCATCTACAAAGGACAGTAGCTCATGCCCTACTGTAGAATCGACAAGTCGATCGATCCGTGGTAACGGGAAGGGATCTTTCGGGCAGGCCTTATTGAGATTAGTGAAGTCAATGCAGACCCTGATCTTCCCATTCTTCTTTGGTACCGCAACGACATTGGAGATCCAAGTCGGGTATTTGACTTCTCGAATGAAGTTGGCCTGGAGGAGCTTGGCCACTTCTTCCCGAACTGCAGCAGCTCGTTCCGGCCTCATGGTTCTTGGCTTTTGTTGGATGGCAACGGCTCCGTCTTTGACATTTAGCCGGTGGCAAGCGACCTCGGGGTCGATGCCCGGCATATCTTCAAACCTCCAAGCAAATATGTCAATGTTGGCTCGGAGAAAGGTTGTCATCTGCTTCGCCTCTTCCTTGGACAAGCAGCCCCGATGTATGTTTCGCGCGGCTGCCCACCTTCCCCGATCTCCATCTTGACAATGGGCTCGATCGAGGGTGAGCCATCCCACTCTCCCAGTGGTGGAACTGGAAGAGTTGGGTCTTTCGGTAATTGCTATTGCTTCGAGGTGCCGGCCTCGTTGGCCGACCTCTTGGATGGGAGGATGGATCGTGCTTTTTGTTTGGTGGCGACAGCTTCATAGGACTTGCTGACCGCCTGA
Organism: Chamaelirium japonicum; assembly: GCA_947650365.1. Classification (NCBI taxonomy): domain Eukaryota; kingdom Viridiplantae; phylum Streptophyta; class Magnoliopsida; order Liliales; family Melanthiaceae; genus Chamaelirium; species Chamaelirium japonicum. The sequence continues at coordinate 220,781 of CANTAL010000013.1, forward strand.
TTCCCTCTGATGCACCTGATGCCTTAATTGGTGGGAAACTTGAGGAGCTGGTGGTAGGAAGAGGATACTTCCCCAAGACGATGCAGGAAGGGCCTTCCCAGGATGATGTTGTAGCTCGATGTACCGTCACATACGGCAAACCGAGTGGAGACTCGGGTCTTCTCTATCAATTCAACAGTAAGTTTAGCCTCGCCAAGGACTTTGCCTTCGCCCCCATCGAAGCCGGTGATGATCAGAGGCAGATGCTCGAGGCTCTCAGCTCCGTGGCCAAGGCTTGAGAAACAGTTGCTGAACATGATATCCACAGAGCAACCGGTGTCGATCAGAATTCGACTGACCGGTACTCCGTCGACTTTGAGCTGCAGGACGAGCGGGTCCTGGTGTGGTAGAAGTACTCCTTCCAGATCACGAGGCGTGAAGATAATTGCTGGCCAGGGTAGCCCGGGCCAAGGTTGCTCGACCCAAGTTTCTTGCACGTTGGCTGCCTGGCGGACGTTGTGAATTCGCCTTTTGAGGCGTTCCACTTCTTTGCCAGAAGGTGCTCGCCGATGTAAGTGTCCGTGAACCACATTCGCTCGATGGCTTCTGCATCCATGGATCATGTTGACTCCCTTCCGCTTCTGCTGCTGCCTTTCTTTCTCTTGCCTTGGTTCTTTATTGGCGATGTAGCCATCAAGTCGCCCCTCCTGGACCAAGTCTTCGATGTGGTGCTTCAGTCGCCAGCAGGTTGAAGTCGGGTGCCCGTGGCTGCGATGGAATTCGCAGTAGACGGTCGTATCCTTGGTCTGCTCCGAGTTTGGAGGAAGGGGTTGCGGCCACTTGCAGAATGGCTCGTTCTGAAGGTAGGCGACTATATCTTCGATTGAGGTGTTCAACTCGGTGAACACCCTCTGCTCCCTTGTAGCTCTCCTCTTCCCTGCTGGAGGGATTTTTGGTTCCTCATTTTGCCTCTTGGCTGGTTTCTTCTCTTCGGATGCCGCATTGGCATGCTTCTTGTAGCGTGCATCCCTCGGGGCTTCGTCAGCCTTCCTGTGCCGCGAGTCGCGAGGTTTGCGTGGCTCGCGCAACTTTCTGGCTCACTGGTTGTCCTCCACATCTATCTCCCGCTGCACGTGTTTGAACATCGCCTCCAAGGAGCTCAGAGGATGTCGGATAAAATTAGTATAGACATGGAGTTCCGGTCGGATGGCATTCTGGAATGCCAATATAATGGCCTCCTCATTTTGGTAACGGCCAGTGAGCTCAGAATGCTCATTGCGAAACCTGGTTGTGAAGCTCCTCAAGGATTCATCGGAGCCCATCTTTAGCCGGTAAAGAGTATCCAGCTTCTTTTCTGGCTTCAGGTTAAGCCGATAGTGATCCATAAAGAGTTCCGCCAGTTCTTCAAAAGTAGCCATCGCTCCAGTGGGCAATGTGTGGTACCAATCGAGGGAAGGCCCTTCGAGGCTTCCCGCAAACATACGGCAAAGAACATGGTTCTCATACTCGTATGGCGTCAGGGCCTGCTTGTAGGCTAGGATGTGGAGGGCTGGGTCTCCCTTGATGCAGTCGAACTTGGGCAGACTTGGTGTTCGCCAACCCACAGGGAAAGGGGTTGCGAGCACCTCGGGATGAAGAGGCCCCGCTGAGGCGATTAGTAGCCTGCGATCTTGATGGCGGCGTCCCACATCGGTGGTTTGCCTTCGTCGGTTGAGTAGCTCACGTGCATCTGACATTCTTGCATGCGAGTGAACGGGGCGTCCAGTGGACCCCGTTGATTCAGGCGACTTCTCTCGGCGGTGGCTTGGAGCGCCATTGATGTTGAGACGATCCCACACCGTTTGTTTAGGTGCTTGCGTGGATGCCTGACGCTTTTCGTCATGAGCCCTCCTTGGTTCTTCGAGGTGATGACTCACAGCTGGGTGAGTCTTCAGTGGGCCTTCAGTTGCAGCGGGAGAGTTGAGGATCATAACCCCCGCCCTCTCAGCTGCTTTCTTCAAGGAGTCTCTCTCTTGTTCGAGGGCCGCATTCTTCTTGATGAGATTTAGCAGCTGGAAGTCAGCAGCCGAGATCTCGTATGTAGCCTGAGGCTCGTTCCCTTGAATAGCAGGTTCTTTGCCGGACCGACGCCTCGGGGATGATGGGTCTCGCCGATCGCTGTGCCCTTCTGGAAGGCTGCCTTGCGGCCCCAATCGTTCCCGAACATTTATTCGGTTGGTTGCAACCGAGACTTCTTGTTCTTCTTCGATCAGCATATCGTTTGTTCGTTCAGCACCCGCCTTTGGTGGGTTGGTGCTGGCCTTCACCATCGAGCGTGTTGATGTCGGCGTGATGAAGGCGTTGAGGTTGATTTGGAGGAGGACTTGTGGCTCGTCACCACAAGTTGAATAGGAGTTGGTAGAGGTGTGGGTAAGACCTCTATCAATATCCCACAAACGACGCCAAAGATTGTGGGGGGAAATTTCCGAGCCGCCTTGATCGAGAACCCCGCCCCACAGCCTTGATTGAATGAGGATGGTTTGTAGAGTTAGAGATTAGAAAGTTGAGAAGGAGAGAGATGACACACGGAGTTGTTGTCGAAGTTCGGTCTTACGACCTACGTCTCCGGGCGAGAGGTGCCACCTGGTTTCCACTATAGTAAATATAAAGGTGTGAAGCGTTCTCTCGACAGGCCGAGAGAAACTTTTTACAGTGGGGGTTGCACGGAGCAACAAGAAAAGAAACTGGATGGAGAGAAGTAAGCTCTGGCTTTGAATCCTCTCTTCCTCTGATCGAATGACCAACCCCCTTCCTGGATGCCTTGGGGGTCCTTTTATAGCGTAGACACGTGCCCGATATGGCAATGATAACATGGCGCTGATGACATGGCACTGGTTCTGGGCCTCCTTGCTGGGCCCTTATTGGGCCGTTGTTCGGGCCCAATAAGGGGGAGGGCTTGATCTGCGAGCCCCGTAGAGTGGGCCCATGAACCCGGGCGGGCTTACCCACTTGAGCCGTTGCGTGGGCCCATGCCGCTCTGATCCGGTCCGGTACAATTTTTACACCCATATTGCCTTTGTGAAAGGATCAGCAATATTATCTGTAGATGCAATCTGTGTCACCGCTACTCGCCCTTGCTTTTGAAACTGCCGAATCAAGTGAAACTTGTGCTCGATGTGCTTCCCCTTTTGGTGATGTCTTGGCTCCTTTGCTTATGCTACCGCCCCACTATTGTTGCAGTAAAGCACAATAGGTAACTGGGCCTCTGGTACGCACCCCAAATCCGTAAGGAATTTCTTGAGCCATATCGCCTCTTTGGCTGCCTCGCACGCTGCAACGTACTCAGCCTCTGTGGTAGAGTCTGCGATGCATTTCTGCTTCATACTCTGCCAACTAACCGCTGCTCCTCCTAACATAAACACAAAACCTGATATCGACTTTCTGGATTCCAAATCTGACATAAAGTCAGAATCTATGTATCCAATCGGCGTCAGTTCTTGTGCAGTGTAAACCAACTCATAGTCCCTTGTTCTACGAAGGTACTTGAGTATACACTTTACAGCTGTCCAGTGATCTGGATCCGGATTCGACTGAAACCGACTCATCATGCCTACTGCGAAACAGATATCTGGCCTTGTACAATGCATAGCATACATTAGACTACCTAATGCCGAAGCATAAGGTATCTTCTGCATTTCTACTCTCTCCTCAGGTGTCTTAGGACATTGATCCTTAGACAGTTTTACACCATGTCTAAATGGCACAAAACCCTTCTTGGAGTTTTGCATGTCAAATCTAGCCATAACCTTATCTATATACGCAGCCTGTGACAGCGAGAGAATCCTGTTCTGGCGATCACGTGTTACCTTGATCCCCAAAACATAACTAGCTTCACCTAGGTCTTTCATATCGAACTGTGTTGACAACCAGACCTTTACTGTTGATAATGTTCCAACATCATTTCCAATGAGTAGAATATCGTCTACGTAAAGTATCAAATATATCACTGTAGTCTTATCAGTCCTCTTGTATACACATGATTCATCCTTGTTTTGAGTAAATCCATATGACTGGATTGCCTGATCAAAACGGATGTTCCAACTTCTAGATGCTTGCTTTAGTCCATAAATGGACTTCTGCAACTTGCAAACTAGATGTTCCTGACCCTCTGACTCAAAACCTGGTGGCTGCATCATGTAAATGTTTTCTTCCAAATTCTCGTTGAGGAATGTTGTCTTGACATCCATTTGCCAGATCTCCCAGTCATAATGGGCTGCAATGGATAGGAGGATCCGAATAGACTTTATCATAGCTACCGGCGAGAAGGTTTCGTCAAAGTCGATTCCTTCTCTCTGGGTATAACCCTTGGCAACTAATCTAGCTTTATAAGTCTCAATTGTACCATCGGATCCTCTCTTTTTCTTATACACCCACTTACACCCAATAGGTTTAATATTGGATGATGGTGTAACAAGAGTCCAGACTGCGTTATGGGACATTGATGCAATTTCTGCCTCCATAGCCTTTTGCCAGTCAGAGCTGTCAGAAGCTCCCACTGCCTCATCGTAGCTCAGTGGGTCATCCTCCTGACCCTCTGGATCAACCAATAAGGTTTCTCCATAGTATCTGTCAGGAGCTCTGATGTTTCTCCCACTGCGACGAGGTGGTGGTGGTGTTACAGGATTAATAGGTTCTACAGTATCTAGTATATTAATGTCTGTGATGTCAGCTCCCACTACGCTTTTGGATGTGCTCTCTGATCTAGTACCCAGTAGCTCATCTAGAACTACCTTACTGGCAGGTTTGTGGTCCATAACATAATCATGTTCTAGAAAAATGGCATTCGTTGAAACGATTATCTTCTTTTCCTCAGGATCATAAAATAGTCCACCTTTAGTCTCTTTGGGATACCCTACAAACAGACATGCTTTGGACTTTGGCTCCATCTTTTCCCTCTTGTTTATCCGCACATGTGCAGGACATTCCCATATTCTGAAATGCTATAGTGTTGGCTTTTGCCTTGACCACAGTTCTCTAGGGGTCTGAGGCACTGATTTAGATGGAACGTGGTTCAGAACATATGCTGCTGTCTGAAGAGCATATCCCCAAAAGGTCGTTGGTAAACAGGCATAACTCATCATGCTTCGAACCATGTCCAACAAGGTTCGATTCCTTCTCTCAGAGACTCCATTCTGTTGTGGGGTACCTAGAGCAGTTAACTGGGATGTTATCCCATGCTCCACCAAATACCCAAGGAACTCGTCAGATAGGTATTCACCTCCTCGATCAGATCGAAGGGTTTTTATACATTTACCTGTCTGCTTTTCTACTTCAGCCCTGAACTCTTTGAACATGTCAAAGGATTCCGACTTCCGATGCATAAGGTAAATGTAACCATATCTTGAGTAATCATCTGTAAAAGTGATGAAGTACTCATGGCCTCCTATCGCCTTGACGCTCATGGGTCCACATACATCTGAATGGATTAACTCCAATACCTCAGTAGCTCTCACTCCTTTGCCTTTGAAGGCCCTCTTGGTCATCTTGCCTTTCAGGCAGGATTCACAGGTGGGAAGGATCTCCGTAGGATCTGTTTCCAGAAGCCCGGCCTTTACCAACCTATGGATCCTATCTAAGGCAATATGCCCAAGCCGTAAGTGCCACAATTGGGTTAAATTTTCTGAAGGTTTCTTACGCTTAGATGAATTAACATTAAATGCTGAAGTTATTATGTTATATTTTTCAAATTTAGGACTGACAATATAGAGATGATTCTGAACCATTCCTCTTATTATAAAAGTTCCATTCAGTTCAAACGACACACCGAAAGCATCAAAATAAACTGAATAACCTTCATTAACTAAAGAAGAAACAGAAATTAAGTTACGTCTCAAGGACGGTACATAAAAGACATCTCTAAGAGTCAAAGTCTTATTATTTGAAAAACTAAGAGTAACATCTCCAATAGCTTCAGCAGCAGCCACGGCCTCAGTTTCCATGCTCAAGGTCACCTCTCCATCAAGCAACCTTCTGCTTTCCCGAAACCCCTGAAGAGAGTTACAGGCATGGTTAGTGGATCCTGAATCCACAATCCAACTAGCAAAAGAACTATTACTTGAAAGAAATGATTCAACAACTAAGAGTTGTAGATTACATTCGCCAGCATTCTGAGGTTTCTTGCAGTCCTTCTTCCAATGACCCTTCTGGCCACACCGGAAACACTTCGTGCCCGGTTTCTTTGATTCTCCAGACCCAGAGGCCCCAGCAGAGTCCTGCACAGGCGCTGACTTAGGTTTCTTCTTATGTTTCTTGCCTTGAGGTTTACCAGGCTTCTTGAAGGATCTGCGTTGCACGTGAAGTGCTTCGTCCTTCTGCTTGAAGCCATCCTCAGCTGCCTAGAGAGCTCCCAGAAGCTTTGCATTTGTCATAGCCAACTTGTTTAAATTAAAGTTGGTGACAAAGCCTTCAAAGGCTCCAGACAGTGACGAGAGGAAGATGTCTGTCATCACCTCGCCTTCTAGCACAATGTCCATGGTAACTAGTTCGTTCTGGAACCCAAACATTTTCATCATGTGTTCCTGAACCAGCGTCCCATTGGACATCTTAGTGCCGACGAGTTTATTGATGGTAAGGTATCGCGTAACGTGATTGTGACCTTCAAACATCTCCTTCAGATACAACATCATGTCAGAAGCGTCGGGCATCTCCTCGACTTGCTTCTGCAGAGTTGTTTGCAAGGATGCTATAATATAGCATTTACATATTTCATTAGATTCCTTCCAGTCAGTAAAAGCCTTTAATTGTGCCTCTGTGGCATCGGGTCCTGGCAAATTCGGCTCAGGGTCATTCAGGGCTGACATGTGTTTACCTATCCTTAAGACCAGGTACAGGTTGCACTTCCAGTCCTCATAGTTGGGACCGGTAAGTTTGTGATCATTTAGGATAACGGACAGGGGGTCTAACTTGGTCATCTGAAAATAAAAGACTAAATAATGAGAATGCATGAAAACTTATTTTTATGGATTTTTAAAACAAGCTAATTATATCCATATGACAACGCTACCCTCAAGCGAGGCCATCTCTATGGATTAATTAACCATGTATGTAAGATCTCGGAGTAGGCTACACCTGTTCGAGGGGGCAGTGTGCAGGTCTTCCGCTTACATGGGTCTTTCCTTTGACCCTATCCAAATCTGCCAACTACGGGCTTTGATGGACCATGGTTATCTTTTGGCCAGTACCATGTGATCACCGTTGTCTTCGCAACGAATACCTCACGCGTACTTAGGATGCTTACCCACGAGCTTAGGCAATTACGGCACGGGAATTCTAACGGCCCCCACGAGGGTGAGTAAAGCCTGAACACTTGGCACCGTAACTGTCATATCCCGAAGGAGATCACTAAGTAGCTTGGCATAGAAAAACACAGCTCTCACCCGAGGGGGTTGTTGAGTTATGCCCTTCCACCCGAGTACGAAGTGATTAGCCGTGGAGGCCAGAGGAACTCTAAGAGTCCTCTATTATATCCCTTATAAATATATGAGGGTTATTTTGCGAGTATGAATTTATGCAAATGCAAAGGTAGCGACCTCCTATATACTAGACCCTGGTCACACCATGCTCCCACTAGCGTTCAAGCCCTTCGCCTAGCATTAATCATTCTCGGAATATCATAGTCCCTGCCTCAAGTGGATTTCTCCATTCAAGGGTCACATTACATATTCCAAGAATATTAATGCTTTGCAAAATTGGTTATCATGATAATGCTATGGAGCTAATCCTAGAGTCTGACTCACTGGAAAGGACTCCCATTAGTCATGGTGCCTCGCTTATAAATTTGACAATTGATGTTCAATGGATCTCCATCTCATCTTTGATTTCGATGCTGGCCAAATAGGCACACCCGACTAGTCAGGTGCTGACCTAATGGTGGCATAACCATATGTGATGGGATCCCACTAACATCAAAAGTCAACTAAATAATAGGCGTCATCTAGCGGGATCCTATCCTCAAACAGTCGCTTGGACCGGAGGGGAAAGGCATCCCTCTGAAAACTGATAATCATATTATCTCATCAGGGTTCGATATGAAGCATAAAGAACTAATGAAGAAAGCAACCATTAAAACTGAATTAAGTTCAGGGTCCGACCCCTGAACCTAATTTGCACAGCGCAGGCTTCTAGCTTTCTTCGTAAGGTCCCTCGGTCCGGCTCCTCCATCGCGATTGTGAATACTTTGCCGGATCGTCTTCATCCTCCAGGGTTCCGCTTCCGCTCCCGATGGTGGATTTCTTTGGCACATCTTTCTTCTCGATCTGTAACCAAAAAAGTTTAGTACGCTTCGAGCAAGTGCTCACTCGTACATAATTTCCTAGAAAGAAAAGAAAACACACATAGGAAAAGGCCATGGGAAACCGAGGATGGTCAACCCCCATCACTCGCCCAATCTACGGCTCAATTACATATCCACACACAGAAAGCAAATCCAGACAATTTGCTAACTCGGGGTCCGACCCCCGGTAGCAAGCACAAACACAGATCTAGATTTTTTATAGCGGCGCCCTGCAAGAATGACTAATAGAACAAGCACAATCTATACATATGCATGATCTAAGCGTAAGAACCCCGATGAATTCACGCATTCATCATGCGCACACATGTTGGTTTCATGAAAAAAACGTGAAACGCACATCACTAATGCGGCTCTGATACCAATTGTTGGAAATTAATCCTTGGTAGAGGCTCGCAGTGGAAGCGATTTTGCGGTCGAAAGACCGTTCATGGTGCACGTTACACGATATAAACTTTAATAGAAACTAAACTACATATGTGTGCATGTGTATGCACGTGAATCGAACACCCTAACAGCAATCTAGCGTAATGATTAACTAGCATGCATGCAAATCATAATACTCGCTAGATCTACATGTTAGATTACACATACCTTTCGTACGGATCTTTTAACCACGGAGAATTGTCTTCTTTGTCGATGAAGACGGAAGATCGTTCACGAAGATGCCGATGGTACGATTAGAGATGTTGCCTTCTTGTTCACCCGATCTCACACGATGCATGAAACGTCGCTCTTGGATCTCTGAGTACCTCCGAGGAACGACCCTTCTCCTTCTTCAGAACTCCACGCGAGGAAGATGAAGTTGCAAGCGGAAAATCGGAGAGAGATTAGGGAGAGAACTAGAGAGATGAGAGGGGAGGGGGGTTCGGTTTTTGCAACAATAGGGCTGGCCCCCTATAGCCCTTTATATAGGGCCGGCCTACCCCCTTGGATAAGGATCCAAGGGGATAAGGACCTCCCACAATTATCTCTCCATTATCTCCTTTTTATCTCTACTTGTATTTATCCATTTTCACACGTTTTAGGGCTCGATCTTAACCGATCCTAGGCCCTATCCCTATCTATATGGCCGGCCCTATAGATGAGGGATTCTCATCCCCACAACATAGGGCCGGTCCTAGCAAGGTCTCACACTGCTAGGGTCGGCCAACAGTGAGGTCCGGCAGAGTGAGGTTTTTACCAAAACGCCCTGACGCCTCATTTTGACCATTTCTAGCGTGCGATACCTAGCGGCCATTACTTAAGTGATTTCTACTAGTTACTTACTATTAACTGAGGCCACCAAAGGGTGCCTCTAGCAAAGTCAACTAGTCAACTCGCAGCACATCTCGGTGCATCGCACCTATGCAGCGAAGTTCACTTATGGCTAGGGATTACTACATGCGACTCTGTACTAGTCTCGGGCATAACCCTTAGTACTCGTATGTAGTTACGCATCTACCGTGCTCTAGTGCCAAGCACACACGGAGCATATACTTCTTTCTTCCTCTTAATGCTTATGGTGTTCCGAGGAGATGCTTCAAGAACCGTACATAATGTTGATAAGGTGGAACCATCAGGGACCGATGTTCATGGCTTCCAACTCAAGCTCGATCGACACACTACCCGAGTGTACCATCGATCCTCTGAGCTTGAGTTAACATGCGTAGCCACCCAGAGTGCGACGCAGGCTGCACTCCAATTCACCCAGACTTACTATGTTCTCCATCATACCCCTGCTCTCCGCTTAGTAGTGGTAAACTCGTTGTCCCTCCACTTGATGCCATGATACACTTCGAGCGGTGAAGAATACCGTCAGACTCGAATGATCATATGACTTGGTTCCTTCCAGGTTGACCTATACATCGTACCTCTAATTACCCCGTCGAGTAATCAAACCCGGTCAACAGTCAAACTGATAACCACCAGGCCTGGGTTTGGTACAGTGTAAGTCATACCAAGGAACGCACCTCCCTTCAGAGGTGTGGATGGCATGCAGGAGTGACACGCTAATGCAACACCAGCCGGATAACCCAGTACACCGTGGTTTTGGATCACTGTATATGGATCCTCACACATTGGTGCGCCAAAGCACCACGCAACTGGTTAGTCCATCAGACGTGGTTCCTCAGGGTTTAGGACCGTTTTATCCTAAGCAGAATCACGGCTTAGTGTACCAGTGTCTGCTCACTGATCTGTACACCGTGTTAGTTCCGTTCAGCCACAGACACTGTGCCTGGTGATGACCATGGTGAAGACTTCCTATGAACTGTCATCGTCAACAGCTTATCATGATGAGGCGACCAACCTGATCATAGCTGCGAACTGATTTAGATTATATGGGACCAATCCACTCAGTCTTCAACTCGGTGGACTACCATATAACCATGGCTCTCTGTTCATTAAAAGAACACATAACTATGTTATGTACCATTATGCATCTCATATAATAATAATTATCAATCTTTATTAGACCAAAACTTAAAGTTTTACAAGCTTAGAACACATCAATCCTAACAGGTATCATATATAAGGTTTTTCTAGAATTTTGTAACGAGCAGGAGGAGTAATATCTTGTAATAGGTTATCAAATAGATTTGAAGAATTCAGCACATTGACATCGTTATTTGATCCTAATAAACCAAAATATGTATGTCATATCCACAAGGCATATGACGCTACTACCTCGAGAATAATCGTCGGGTCTCCATGGCGTCCTGAGTTTTGTCCCATCCAAGCTGTTGGTCAGTTTTTTCATGTCTAGTGCATACAATCAAAACTACCCAATATTTTCAAAAACTTTATTTTTTCAGCTTTCCATAATATTTGTGTAATATTGTCTATATTTGGATACCTCAAATATTCTTCTTTGAAAGGTTCTATACAGCTTAACAAAAATACTGCAAACATCCTTATGTGGTTGACTCAGCTATCCTAATATATTCTTTGTTAATATTTGTTGATGTTCCATATGCTAATATGCGATAAGCATTGATAATTTTTTGTAAAGAAAAAAATCCTAATTATTTGCTACATGCATTTTTCAGCTGCATGAAGTAGCCATCGTATTATTTACCCCATTAACTATGCAAAGAAATAGACTCTTACTACAACTAAACCATCTACGGGATATGGATTATCAAAAAAGTAATTATAATAAAGTCGAGCATTACATTCTTCTCTTCCTTGAATGATCACAACATAGCTAAGAATCGAGCATCTATGTTTTCCTTTCTTCTTCTTCTTCATAATGCATTGAGCAATGATGACATTATTCACCGTATACACTTAAGCTAGTTAAGATATATTTTAATTCATCCTATCTAAGTCATCCTCCCAATCTTTGATGTAGTACTTGAAATTGGCGGAATAAGAATAAAAGAAACGTGATGGTCCAGTTCCAAAGTCTATCTTTGAAACAATGAAGTATTATGAGTAGTAAGATATAGAAAAAAAGTTAAATGTTAAGGGCTAGTAATTCTTATTCTACTCGATCTTTGAAAAAAAATACCCTTGACATGGTATGTGATCGTATTTTCTACATCCTTGTCCTATTCCCAAGAAGATATGATTCTAATTTTACTCAATCTTCAAGAAATTTGACTTCTGACATCGCATGTTATTGTGTCTTCTACAGCCTTATCATCTTCCCAAGAATATATGATTTCAATTTAACTCGGTCTTCAAAAAATTTGACTTCTGACATGGTATATGATGGTGTCTTCTATATCTGTGCCCTCTTCCTAAGAAGATAGGATTCATTTTTTTTTAATCGATCCTCGAAAAATTTGACCTCTGATATGATATGTAATTATGTTTTTTATAGCATTGTTCTCTTCCCAAGAAGATAAAACTTTGATTTTACTCAGTCTTTGAGAAATTTGACCTCTTACATGGTATGTGATTGTGTCTTCTACAGCCTTGTCCTTCTCAAGAGCCTTCTATTATATATATTAATAACTTATTCTCCCCCTTTAAAACTCTTCCAACCCTATCTTTCTTCGTCCTTCAAAAAATCTTTATATTGTCATGTCTTCCAGCTACGGACATATATTTTTCAACGAATAAGACTGAGTCCTATGTTTGGTTTGATTGGTGTCTCTCAAGATTCGATCTTGGGTACTAATCAAATAAATGATAAGTTGTGAGAGAGAGAGTCTAAGTAGTGGTTAATTGAAATACCAATTGCTAGCAAAGGAACTGTAAATCCTTAGAAGGTTGATTCCACATAATTTTTAAGCCCGTGAGCCTATTTCAAACTTTTTATATGAAGATCGATCGATTAAACATAAGCGGAGCGAATGAACTAGATATAGTAATAACAATTTTTCTTTTATTTACATATTTTTGTAGTATTTTGAATATATATAGCTAACTTGTGTTTTACTACTTGTTTATTGTAGATTACGAAATCAAAAAAACTTTATATAAATTCTAGTTCAAATAGAGTATTCAAGTTCGAATATGTTTTACCGATCTTAAAGGACGAAGAGAAGTGTGTTGACCCTGCACCTCAAAAGTCAACGATATCTCAAGGATCGGTATCAAACTCATCTACCTACATCGATCGCAATACCGATGAAAATAAAATTCATGTCATAGATTACGATCAGTCCAAGATCAACAACTTATCACGTCACTCTATAGGGAGAAAGCAGGAAAAAATGAAGAGGAGGAAATCAAGGGATCTGATACATAATTGTTCCTGAAAGATATGACACGTAAGAATGGTAAAATTTTTGACAAAATTAATCAAGCATTTATAGACAATACAATGGTAGAAAAAGTATGACACAAATGATGATGAATAAATTATAGAACGATAGGATAAATTAAATCAAATAAAAAAATAACTCTAGCTTGAGCATGAATATGGGGATATAGAGATTCTCATGATTGAGTGCGATACAATTATTGATTCGAGAACATGCGCAATCATGCAAAATAGGAAAGATAAAATCGTGAGCAGAGCTGGATATTATGGAGATTCATCGGGAGGGTAAACAAACTGGTATGAGGGCAACAACTACCAAAGGGGTGGATGACTATAGAAGAGGTGACTTTGGACGAGGTGGATATAATGGCAATAGTCGACAAGGGGGCGATGGCAGAAGAGGTAGCTATGGAGGACGTGGCTATGGCTACGAAGGGCACCTACTAGAATATTAGCTTGTGCATGTATTATTATCTGCTAATGTATTCTCTTAATTCTTGCATTTTCCTATTGTAAGCAGTTTGCAATTTTTATTGTGACGAATTATATAGATTTTCGTATTTTTAGTTAAAATTATGTATTGTGATGACCATGATCCAGTAGTCAATAGTCAAGACTCCCGAGGTTGTGTTGCCAATATGGATGAGGTGGGGTAAGGTTTCCAAGGCCATAAATTTTCCCATATCGCTTGGAGAGAAGGAGATCATGAGCTACTTATATAATTTTTCCTTCCAAATATAGAAGACGCATTTTAAAATCGTACACTGCTATGAATCTCATAAGATCTTCATAGTTAAGTGTGCTTGGGTGAGAGTAGTACTAAGATAGGTGACCTCCTAGGAAGTCTTCTTCGTGCAGGCATGGGTAAATCAGTCAATATCTTGTGTGTTTGGGGCAAATGTTACATGGATACTTTCAATTTGTTAGATAAGTTTCCATCAGGTTTTCTCTTATAAAAGCCTATATAATAAAAAAGAGTTATAATTTTAAATTTATTTAGTTATAAAGTAATTATTAAATTAAAAATAATAATAAACCCTTCAATATTAAACTTAGTTCGAAGGTCTTGACGAGACGATTCTAATGGTATATAATTTATTAGGATCAGATCACTAATAATATAGTTAATAGGTGTTTTAGATATTCTATTTAAAACATTTAAATAATAAATATAAAAAAATAGCAGCCGCTCCATTGGAGGAGCGAACAACTATTCCGGCAAAATAAAGGAATATTCTAAGTATATACTATAATGGTGTCGGCATTTTAACAGGCACCATTGAAGATGCTCTCAGGCTCCCAGCCCCCCTAATCCTCCGCCAAAGTAGTCACACGCACTAAGCACTATGTAAACCGAGGTGGGGAAGAAGAGGAGGGTTGGGGTCTTGGTGTAGTGAGGTATGGCAGATGGGGAGTGGGGGTGGGGAAGAGGAGGGGGAAGAGAGGGGTGGAGAGGAGGAGCTGGAGTTGGGGAAGAAGAAGGGAAGGAAGGAAAGAGGTGTTGTAGGCAGGAGGAAGGGTTCCTGTAGTGCTTATATGGGGAAAAGAGGAGGCTCACCGGTGGTTGTTGGGGCATCAGGGGGACTCAGAACCCGACGGAGTGCTCAGGGTGGATGACCGTTGTTGCCAGACGCGAGGAGGTGAGGGAGGTGGCAACTCGGCTCGGGAGGCACGAGGTGATCCTCTCCAGCGACATCTAGAGATGAGGGGGACAACGTCTAAGATGTGGCGGCCCGATTGGTGGAGGTCTGACGATGGTCGATGCTTGATGGTGTGGCAACTTTGGTGCAGGATCGAGGGGACTAGGAGCTACTGGGGGATGGTATCGCAACGGAAGATGAGGAACATGAGAGGAAAGGTGAACACATTTTTTATTTATTTAACTTGGTGGCCCCCGCTGTTTTGTTGGGATAACCATGGGTTACATGGTGGGGTTAAAGAGTCGATCTCTGATGTTTGGTGGGGATTGGCCACTTAGCAATCATAGCAAAAACCCTCCATAGCAGTTTTTTTTTTGAATCCCTAAGGGCAACTCCAACCCATGGCTTCAAAATGAAAGCCGACCTTGGGGATCAAAAGAGAATATGCTATTTTAAAGGATGACCATCTCCGATTAGTGCTCCTTCATTCTTGTCCCTTAAAATAAAATATAATTATTCTAAAAATAAAAAACTAATTATATAAATATAATATAATTATGAAAAAAATGAAGTACAGATCCACTATATAGCATCACAGAAAGGGGCAGGACAATAAATAGTTTCAACTAAGTATAGACCATAGAATAATAACAATTTAAAGGGTGATATCTCTTGCGGGTGTTGCACATAACAGATCATTCCCCAACCGTTTAAATGACATTGTTTTTTAAAATACCAAAAATACTCGTGGGATCCTTCCAAATTAAATAATAATAGATGATATAGGGATATTTTTTTAACAAAAATAGTGGTGTGGGTTGCTACTATTCTCATTAAAAAAATATCCCCCCCAAAAAAAAACGAAAATAGTGGCATAGGTTGCTATAGTGATTTTACTGTAGCAGCTACAATGATTTCTCAACAATCACTTGTCTCTCATAGTTTTTCAACAATCACTTAATGAGGCATGTGGGACAATTAGTGAGGCATATGGGACAATTCATACAAGGTTGTAAATGATGCAAATGGATATATTCTCCATGACAATGAATCTTTGTCTTTCATTTGGACTCCGGCTTAAATAAAGCTTTTAACTTAGTCACCCCGAACCACGGTATCATCGTGGTTCGGGGTCCAACCATTGACGTTATTATTTATGTCCGATTGGACGCTTCTGGATTGTTGAGATCTACAGGCTACTGAGAGAACCTCATGGGGCTCCCAGTATAAGGGTCAGGTGATCAAACATGAGGGGACATGTGTCGTTGGTTGGACCCCGAACCATGGTGATTCCATGGTTTGGAGTGACTATTTTATGTCATTCGCGGCTTAAAAGGTCTCCTTGGACAGTATTTGAAACATGAATGGTAGCACCTATATCTAACCACCTAGTAATAGAAGGAACTTCAACTACATTGGGACTGTTTATTTCATGAACATTAGACATATGCCCATATACTGTTTTGGGATTGACAACTATGATAAAGACAAAAGCTCACATAAGTTCATAATGCTGAGTTATCAAAATCAAAATTATTCTTATAACATTGTGAATAAATTTCTAGAAAGTAACCTATTACATCATCAAAAATCGTCATTTGGCCCGAGTCTACAACATACTAACGCTAATAAATATATAAATCTCAATTGAGTATGTCATATACCATTGGATATAAATTCAAGCCTAGCTAATATATATATATATATATATATATATATATATATATATATATATATAAATGCTATAATGCGGCATGCGGTAAGTGCGGCACCTACCGCATGCCGTCTGATGCACCGTTGCGTGCATGCGATGCACGCAGCGCGTGCATCAGACGGCTGCGGTGGGGTGCCGCACGTACCGCATGCAGCATCATAGCATGCCCATATATATATATATATATATATATATATAGAGAGAGAGAGAGAGAGAGAGAGAGAGAGAGAGAGAGAGAGAGAGAGAGAGAGAGAGAGGCCGGTAGCTATTTCACTGAAATGGGCAGTCACCCATTTAAAGTCATTAGGAGTTTTAGAAAGTACTGTCCTTTTGTGAGCATAAGTATTCTACCTTAGATAAAACACCCACAAAAAATCAGCACATTCTAAAACTCCTTGGGACATAAAATGTTAGAAGTTTTATCGAACGCCCGTTATAATCGTTAATCTGAATTATAATATTTGATGCCCTTAAAAGTTTTAGAATATGCTCATTTTTTATCGGTGATCTATCTAAGGTAGGGTACTTATGCTCATAAAAAATTAGTACATTCTAAAACTCCTAATGACTTCAAATGGGCAGATGCCCATTTCGATGAAATAGGCTAAACCCAGAGAGAGAGAGAGAGAGAGAGAGAGAGAGAGAGTGCAATACCCCCTTTTGTCAACTACTTCATAGTCTCATTTGGTAATTTTAATATGATCAAAACTAAACTGAAGGGGGCAAAATGTAATTTTCCCAATTTTTTGGTGTTTTTTTTTTCTGGGTTGGGCAATTTTTCAGCTTTCTAGCAAGCCTATTAAATTTTTCTGGATGGGCCCGGCCCGCCTTCATAAAGATCTCCACCCTTCTGCTTCGATCAAAAGCTAGGGTTTCTATTTTTCCAGCAGCCGCCGGTTCTAACATGGGGCATTCCGCCGTGTGGAATTCCCATCCGAAGAGCTACGGTCCCGGATCTAGGACCTGGTAAGAACTTTCTCGATGCCTCCTTTCCATTTCGATATAGACAACGTTAGTCGCGTAGATTCCAATCACACACAAGGATACTAGATCAATTAGTTTGCATTCATGTTGGGAGCACTTTCCATTATAGACTTCCGGTAGATGGATAGGTTGTGCCCTGATCCCTTAGAGTGCATGTTGATTCTTATGAAATCTCATTTAACAACAATGAACACACTCTTGCATGATTCTAATTGTTGCAAATGAAGATGCGACGCTGCTCCGCTGTGAAACTATGGCACGCGACAGAACACCGACTAATACAAAAACTACAGGACCGTCTTGGTCAGAAGGCACCAAGCATGGCTCATGGTGTATTAAAATTTATCTTCTTTTATGTGCTCTCATCACAGACATGTTTATGTAAGGTAGATTAATATCGGTCGGTTTTCTCTTTCCCCACTCAAGCAAAGCAAAACAGTACATTGTCTCCGTGTGGTGCAGAACGAAAACATACAAGACTTGCATGAGATATTTATTCTACAGGCTACAATACACACATATTTTTTACGAGGAAAATCATTTACGGGAAAAACCTCGCCGATTACGCCGTTTGGTGAGAGCAATCCAGTAGGCTTCAATAGTCTAGTAAAAGAATAGAGACAAGGTCTCGTGGGCAGTGTTTAAAAAGGCGTTTGAGGCTTACGCCTCGAGGCCCGCCTCGAAGTGAGGCGGTCCTGTGTTGCCTCGAGGCGCACGCCTCAGCAACCACATATAAAAAACCTACACCTCTGCATCAAGAGGTGTATGTCTTTGTCCAAGGAGCGTCTCAAGACGTTCGAGACGTAAGTCTCGTGCTCCAGGCGTGAAACATAAGGCGGGGAGGGGTTAAAACCAATGTTTGGTGTGGAAGGGGCACAAAGGGTTTGATATGTAAATTGCCCCCATGGGCCCTTTTTCACTCATTGTAACCTCCTAAACCATGTTAGATCTTTTTAGGTTTTGAAACCCCTTTACCTCCAAAAATCCAAAATCAAGATTTAGTGCTCATTTCTTTTCCGATTTTAATTCCGAAGTTGTATTCTTCTTCTTTGTGAATTGTCTACCAACTACAAGTGAGAGACCAAGATTTGTTTCAAGTTTAAAGGTATAGATCATGATCTTGCTTCTTCTACTAATTTTTTCTATGATTTTTTCTTTGTAATTTACCATTTCATGTATTTGTATCATTTTTTTTTTTTTTGGAATCTTGACAATGCTAGTCCTATATTCGTATTTTATTGTTGTTATTACTTGTTAGTTGCTACTTTAATTATTATCTTAAATATTAAAGAATTAAGCGTGTTTGAGTAATTTGATTTTTTATTTTGTTGTTAGATTGCTCGAGGAGTGCTCAATCGTGTCATATAAGATATTTTCCAAGACATTGTAATTTATTATGCATATCTAGTTCAATTATTATTACACATTCAATAATGGTATTTATTCTGAAGTGTTTCTTCTTTAATTTTTGTTTACCAAAATGCCTCAAAAATATTTGAGGCTTACGCCTCGGTGCGCCTTGAGGCTTACGCCTCGCCTCTCTAGAGGAAAAACGTCTTGTTACGCCTTTCGCCTTTTTAAACATTGCTCGTGGGCCCAACTAGGAGTTCGTTTCCACACCACACCGAACTCCACCGCACTCCCAGCTTGTTTCAAGCCTCCT
This sequence comes from Chamaelirium japonicum, assembly GCA_947650365.1. Taxonomy (NCBI): domain Eukaryota; kingdom Viridiplantae; phylum Streptophyta; class Magnoliopsida; order Liliales; family Melanthiaceae; genus Chamaelirium; species Chamaelirium japonicum. The sequence continues at coordinate 239,786 of CANTAL010000013.1, forward strand.
GCTTGCCTGTCTTTCATCTGATCCAACAAGGGTGGCCCTAATTGCTCACCCGAGACGACGCTCGGACCCCCTCTTATCAAGTGGAGATACTCTAGCACCGACCTTCGCAAAGGTCGAGCATGCCCAAAGGTGGATCACACCGACTGTGGGTGCTATCACCATATAAGGTTGTACTTAACTGATTTACCCAGTGTTTTAAAACACGAAAACTCGACTCGACTCGAAACCTTAATGAGTCGAGTTGACTCGACAACTCGGCTAAAACCCGACAAAACTCGATACAAAAAACTCGACATTATATAATATATTTTAATATTATATATATTTAAAAATGGATATCTAACAAGTTTTGATGACCTTAAAGCTTATCACCAAATAACATGTCATTACAAAACATAAATTGTTCTACCGGATCCCGATTTTACCCCAAAAAATACAATGATGAAGACTCGAACCGAGTCACACACCCCAAAAACTCGAGTGACTCGCTCGAGTCACTCGAGTTTTGGCCCGAGTAGTTGCCAAATCGAGTTTTGGACCGAGTCGGATCGAAACTCAGCCGAGTCGAGTCGACTCGGCCGAGTTTCGAGTCGACTCGGCGAGTTTTAAAACAGTGGATTTACCCAATCGACAGACCCCAAAGGAATTACAATAGTTTACCTGTATACATACTATGGGGAATTAGGGTTCTTCGTGCTTGATTCGCTCTAGGCAAGACCCGACCCTCTTCTAATTCTCTCGGAAGAAGAACTGAATGCATGTGATTTGTAAGGAAAAGGAAAGAGAATCCGATCAAATCAAACGCAAATTTGTCAAAGGAATAATTCGATAAAAATCGATCAGAAAATATCAAGTAATCAAACGAATCGATGGAAAACAAATGGAGAGCTACCTACAAGCCTAATGGATCAATACCTTGAGATTTCATCTTGAAGGGAAGAGGAAAGAAGGATAAAAATCAAAGATCTTCTCCAAGCAAAGATTCTTCTCTTTCTCTTAAGCATCCACACCCCACTAAAGAGGAAAGGGGGCTTATATACCATAGATACCATAGTCTCCAGCTGACCCAAGCCAAGTTAAACCAAAAATAGAAGGGATTGGGCACCCCCAATGAGCCAAAGCCATAACTGGCTCGGTTCAGCGCACATTTGGAGTAAATCCTCAGACTCATTACTCCACTGTCCGAACACTCGTTCGGACGCCGGATTCATGAAATCTAGAGCAAGTATTAGTTGTATGAACCATCGCCCAAACGGCTTGTGTCAAATGTCCTAAGTTTACCGGACGAACTTGAACAATTTGAATGAGTTGTTAAGAGTTCGAACGACTGTTCGGACGCCAAACACCAATGCCCGATCAAAAATTCGGATGCCTAGTGTGGACTTCCAACACTTAAAAAATTCTAAGTGCTAGATTCTCGATCGAAAATCCGATGAATCCAAAATCACTTTTTGTACATAAAATAATACTTTTTTTTTTGAAAACAATAACTCTAAAGTGAAAATCATTTTTGGATGTTATCATCGAAAAATGTGTTACAATAAAAGCGATGAAAACTTGTGTGAATCAATACGAATTGAGAAACCCTAGGCCACCCCTACAAATCCGACCCATTGCACATCTCTCAGGTGAGCAACTAAATTCGTGTGATGGACTGTCGTGTCTTAAGATGTTCTTGGAAATGTTGTGAAGCACTTGATTGATCTTCATGAAGACGAGCGCTATCACGATGTAGTAGAACAGGAGCTACATTTAATTTCTCACATAATGTTTTGAACACATTAATTAAGCCAACATTGGTGAGACCCCGTAAGCAGTAACAACAAACCACAAGTTGGTGTCAAAACAACCTTCTCTAGGGAAGCAAATCTTATCAGAGAATGCATTTTTAAAAATTTATTGATATGTTTAGATGACATATCATCCTGTCAACGTTGATCAATGGTAGGCTAATACCACCTGCCAAGATTCGGAGGGTTTATTTTGCGCCATCAATTCATTGGCATATTCCAAACTTTAGAAGATAGGCCGGTAAGCAAATCAATTGTTAAGTGCTTCTAATCTTTCTTTTACAAAATTTGTACTGCCACCTAAACACTTCCTCTAGTAATTTTACTGTTTGAAACATTGGGACACTCTGCGACATGACAACATTTCTATAGGAATCATAAAGGGCCAAGTGCTTCTATACTTCCAATAAAATATAGAAACTTTACTCTTTTCTTTCATATCAACATTAAGAGTACTACTGTTTGGACATACAAGGGGACATACTCTCAGACATACTGCGTAGGAGAGGGGGCATTGGCTAGCGCTCGGCCAACACATGGAGCACTGGCTAATGCCCCCCTCCCCTAGAGTATGCCCCATTGTACATTCAAATAGCATTTTTCCAACATTAAATACCATTTAGTAGGCAACATATGGAACTCATCATCATATTCTAAGTTTTTTCCCAACAAGATGGGGACATCTATAAAGCACAACCCTATTCAAGAAGGCTCGATAAAAGATTGACTAGAATTCTATGATCGGTTATCAACCTTACGTCAACCCTCTAGCATTGTTACCAAAAACCTGACTAGGCAGCATGGCGATAGAGCAATCACCTTATAGATTAACATTTATAACACACACACACACACACATACGGTTAAGCCCCAGGGCTGGCTCGGAGGATAACGACATTCCTAGAGTTGTCCAGTCGCTCGAGGGCCAACAACATCTCAGCGTCCGTTGGAGGGCACCCCTAGTAAGTGAATTGGACTCGATCCCACAATGCATGGGACAGTTGTAATGCATCAACTCCCCAACTGCACTCAGACCCCACTGCCATGGTTCAGGTTATCTGGGCGGAGGCAGTGCCATGTCGGTAGTTTTCTTTTTTCCTTCCGCCTTATATTATAGCGTCGACGCACACGCACCCACCCACACATGCGCGCACACACAAATACATTTGTTTGGTTTGTACAAAAGTTTTGTCTGTCGCTTTTTGAAGGTTGACATGGCAAACATATTTAAGCACACTGATACTTGGCACGAATGGTGAGCGTCTGGTAACACTGCAAATCCTTTCTTTTGGATGAATATTAAATAACTCAGTTTATTCAATGGTCATGTTCAAGATGCATAATAATGCGCTATGTTTATAATGATAGTCTAGGTAATCAGGAAGTTATGAGTTATGCATCTTCATTTTGTTCCACTAAGTAGCTGTCATAGTAGGAGATATCGTTCAATAAGCAATACGAGACAAAATCAGGAAATAAAAAAGTCCCCATAAGTTGTATTTTATATTGACTGAAGCAAGATGATTAGGAACTTTCATGGTATGCATGGGGTATTAAATTTTAGGGTAAATTACACAAAGACCCCCTATAGTTTGACCAATTATCACTTACACCCCCTCCTATTTAAAACCCTACAAATATCCTCATATAGTTTGAAAAATACATCACTTGCACCCCCTCCAGAGGGGGGGGGGGTCTATGTGTATGGCTTTTCGAACTATAGGGGGGAGTTTGTAGGGTTTTAAACATGAGGGGGTGTAAGTGGTAATAGGTCAAACTAAAGGGGGTCTATATGTAATTTACCCAAAATTTTATGCGTTTCATGGAAAATGTTTTATCAAATACTATATTTTTTGCTTGTTGCTACTAATATCAGACTTAGAGTACCCGTGTGTCTTATTTGTACTCGGAACATTTCCGCTGAAAAATAGCGCAGTAGGAACAAATGTCATGCACCAAATCCATAGAACTCCTAACATCAACCCTTGTCAGCTTGTCTTGCTATAGGTGTGCCTTGAGAAATGAACGATGGTTTCTTGTGGCTCTATGCCTTCTGTTTGTATCGTCTTAACATGTTTGGAAACTTGTGATTCTAAAAAGTGGTTATCCTTTTAGATATTCTGTTCTTTTTGGATGGATTGGGATTTTACATTGCTATTTTGGATATGGTCGGCTTATAACCACTTTGGTCCTTTTATGGCAGCCGGGTTTGCGGCAACCCACACGGGTTGATCCGCAAGTATGGACTCATGTGCTGCAGGCAGTGCTTCCGCAGCAACGCCAAGGAGATTGGCTTCATCAAGGTAATTGGAATGGTTGCTTATCGAGTGGGCTTATTCCCTTGCAAGTTGTACCGCCTTTTTCTTTCCATAGAGGCTTCAGACTGTCGGATGTGCTCTATAATTTTGATTAGTTTTGCAGCGCCGATGGATAGAGGATGAGGATCTGTCTGTTTCTTTAAATAATTTCATCATATAATAGTTTCATTTATGGGCCCAAATCAGTGTTTTTGACAACCAGTCCGGCTGGTTGTACCGGTTTGGACCAGAACCGCCAGATAATTTGGTTCAAAGTGTGAACTGACCAGTTCTGTGATAGAACCGTTTTTGATAACTTTAATAATAATAATAATTAGAGAAGCTATGCTTCTCCTAGGCTTCTAACATGTGACCTAATGGACGGAGATTCTGAAAACAGCAACTGGACAGAAACCAACTTTTTTGTTGTTTTGTAGTACAAGTACTTACAATTTATCCTATAGTTTGTCTGGTTCAACCAGTTAAACTACCGGTTTAAATTGGACCGGGACCTTTTCGGTTCGATGTCCTGTTTGATTTTGAAAACATATGCCTACACAGGTTGTTTTTTCCTTGATAGTAGAATCAATTTCCCTTTTTGTTTTTCTTCCAAGGGTCTGTTCTTTTGGTGAGTCATAATTCATGGGCAAGGACAATGATATCTTAGGAAATTAAATGTCTCATGCTCTTTTCTGATGGGCAAATCAGGATATCTGATGTATCGAATAGATAGCTCGGGTAGATAATGTCTAGCATGTGGTGGGCAATCAATGTCCGACCAATTTTGGTGGGACTCTAATGTGCCACCAAACTAGGAAAAAAAAGAATATTAAAAATCCATTTATTCGGGACATTGGACAAAAGAACACGGCAGAGTAAGATAACCCTGGTAAATCAATGTCCAACCTATTTTACTCACCAAAAGAATGGATCCTAAAAAAACAATTATTATATGAGGAATGATTGGGGAATAAGGATTCATAAATCCGACCCCAAATAGATGGTTATGATTATGAATGAACAACATCCTCTTAGCTACCACTGTAGTATTATATTTTGGAACCAATGAAGAAATATTCTCTACCTTTATTCTTCTTCGAGTTTTGTATATTCTTCATTGCAATCTCCAGGTAATTTTGATTGTAATCCCGACTTCAATGATTTATGTTTGATAATGTAAGATAGGTGTGAATTTGATCTCTTTCCAAGATTTTATGCATGTTCGTCTTCTTTGTGTGTACTTTTAAAAATCTTCACCGTATTTTATTTATTCATTTTAAGATTATTAAGCATTGTATTAACTGTTTATTTTCTTTTGTGAATACCAGTATCGCTAAGGTGAGTGAAGGGCAGCTTGTTGTGGAAAGAAGGGGTTGCGGCGGCTGCGGTCACATTTTATTCTCGTTAGACTCTTGGATTAGTATGGTTAATGAGTTAATTAGGGGTTGCTTGTCTAATTATCGGTATTTTTAGAACCTATGGTTTGAAGGACTTACCATTTCCCTGTGGACTGTGATCTGCACTGCTTCTATTAAGGTAAAAGGCCACCGAGGCCCGTTTGCGTGAATGTGATACAGGTTGGAATGGAACTAGTAGGGTTGCAAACAAGCCCAGACGAGATGAGGGCCTTTGGTCTGTTTGAGCTTGGCTCGTTTAATATTCAGACAAATTCGAACGAACCCTTACTGAAATGGCGATGGGTGGTGCCAATGTAATGGAAGTGGCCACTGAGGTGGTGGTGTGACGGGGGTAGACTGTGGTGAACTGTAGCATTGATGACAGGCTGATGGCGAAGATCGCCGCATGAGCCATGGGAGTATACCCTTAGGCTTCTGTCCTGTGGCCCAATCATGGAGTGGCTCCATTTCATCATCTGTTTTTTTTTTTTTTTAATTTCTTTGGATTATTATTGAGAAGGCTTTGGTGCATAAATGTTTGAACTCCATGAAATTTGGAGTTTTTGCTTAAGGCCTCATGTGAAAAGGCCTTGAGGCTCATAGCCATTTAAATAGCCTAGGGCCCCATATGAAAGAAGGCTCCGAAACTACTTAAATATCCTGACATACCATATAAATTTTTTTTTAAGACAATATAAAATAAAAACTTACTACTATATAGAAAATTAATAAATATTATTTATGTTATTAAATTTTAGAAAATTCTTATTTAGAGTTTTTGCCTGAGTCCTCAACTTCTATCGAGCCGATCCTGCCTAGCTACGACCATGCTGTATTTTCCTTCCGCTGCTTTCGTTGCGGTGGCTTACTAAAAAGAGAATTATTATCTCAAGATGATTTTTTTTTAAAAAATATTTTGTAAGATAATAAAAATGTGGATAAAAATATAGGTAAGTGATCGTCAGCAGTAGGACTTTGTGCCTGTAGTGGTGTTCGAGCGCTGTGTTTTTTTGTGAGGTGTTTCTTCTCTTCTTACTTCTTAAGGTCAGTTCCTTTCTTGTATCTCGTTAGTAGAATTTTTTTCCACAAGCTCTATTACTTTAATTGAATAAAAGATTATTTTAATTAATATAGTTATCTTTTATCTCTATGGCAAGACGATCAATCTTACAAAAAAAAATAGCAAATTCTAAAACCACTATAAGGGTGCATTGGTTCATGTCAAACTATAATATTTTTGTTTCTAATAACTAGCACACACACACACACACACAGAGAGAGAGAGAGAGAGAGAGAGAGAGAGAGAGAGAGAGAGAGAGAGAGAGAGAGAGAGAGAGAGAGAGAGAGAGAGAGAGAGAGAGAGAGAGAGAGTTGAAGTTTGAATTGTACCTCATGCGCACGGTGATATGAGTCTAGTATTCGCAAATACTCCTTGATACATGATTAGCGTGCGACACATTAATTAACATTCAACAAGGGACACATCATGCTTTTTGCCTGGATTTATTCATTGCTTCACGAAGATGCAAGGATTAAGATAAGACCACTATTTTAGCAAATCGGCTGAAAATAATTTTTTTTTTTATTGAGCAATACATGATACCTTACATTTGTCCTTTTAAACAAAAAGGAAAATCCAATTAGGTCCCGTTCGGTATGGTGTTGGTTTTACCAATAGTGCCCTTGGAGAAAGCTGGGATCTAGGGCTTCAGCGAGTAAAGATCTTCGTCTTGATGTATGCAAGCCTCCAAAAATCGTCTTTGGGCCACCCAACTAAATAAACATAAAGAGTTCAGATCTCCTCCACTGGTCGGCCCGATGCGCATCACAGCCGCATGTTGCCCGTTGGAGTATGATTCACTTTCGGATCGTTTGCCATCGTTCGGCTGTGATTCATGCGGGCCCACCGACCCGCCAACTGACTTGACTGGAGGAGATCTGAACTCCAACCTAACCCCCTATACCAAAGTTGAAAATATTTCTTAGGGGCTCCTTTAAAGTTTTAATTTTTTTTTTAAAAGTCTTCACAAATGGCCCTCTTCAAGTTTTTAGTTTTGGAGTTTTTGGGTCCGCCACTGCACTTGCGGATAATTTTCTACCAAATAAGAATTCTAAACTCACTTAAATAAATAATTCAAAGAAGTCCCAAATTATAATAAAACAATAATTCGAATTAACTCTAAGGCTATTGCTAAGTTCAAGGACTCTCGGTAGAGGAGGGATCTTAATGTTTTTATGAATAATAATTCATTAAACAATTATATCAAAGCTCACAAGATAGACATTAATAGTGGAAATCAACCTTTGTAATTGGATTATCTTGAAGAGGGTTTAATGGGTAGGAACAATGTTCGTTAATGTGGTGTTAAGGTGGACATTTTTTTTTTTGGGATAATGTGGCTAAGGTCCCTAGCAACAGATCACTGGAAGCTAAAGGATAGACTAACGTTTCATTTAGCATAAGGTCCCTTAATTTTGTCATAAATCTGAAATTACCCTCCCATCTCTCTCGCAACGGCGAGTAGCAGAGACGGTGGCCGTAGCGACAACGGCGAGCAACAAAGGAAGCAATAGGCAACGACAACGGCCACTGTGAGTAGCAAACGAAGCGATGGTGACGACAGCGGCGAGCAGTAGAGGCGGCGGCGGTAGCAAGCAACAGAGGTGAGCAACGGTGGTGGCGACGACAACGGCATTTGGTAGTTCGGTTTGATTGTGATCCTAGAATCGAGGGTTCATCCCATGGCCTGTAGATCTTAGGATTAGGTTTAGATTCGGTTCGGCGGTGACGACACGTCGACAAGCATTGGCATGTTCAGTTCGGAGGTTCGGTTCGACGGTGGCGGTGAGCAGCTCCGGCAATGGCGGCGAGTAGCAACAAGTTCGGTGGTTCAATTCAGCGGTGGCAGCAAGCAGCTCCGATGGTGGCGGTAAGCAACGACTGGTTCGATGGTATGGTGGCATACAAAAGAAAATTTAAAATACTGTGAAGGGCATTTCGTCCACAATATTTGTTTGGACGGGAGATTACATCTCCTTAAAAGGAGTTTTCATGAACTCCACCTTTTTTTTTTCTCACAATTCTACTTATATATCCCCATTCTTATGTTGCCAGTGTTTGAAGTTTCCTTCCATATATATATGAGTGATCCCCTTTCTTATGTTATTTTTGAGGACATATCTGTCCTTGTTATAGCGACGCTTGTAAAGTGCTATTGCAGCAAAGAGACCAAGGCTCAAAGCTTTTCAACAGCAGGAGCGCAGAGTTTTTTTTTCCTCGCCAAAGTTCAAGGCTCGTTTTTGCCCACAAGTTGACGTAAGACAAACCCAGGATTCGTTCGTGCGACCACCCGGAAGCGAAACAATGGGTTAACCATCGGGATAAAGGAAAACCACCGGGATATAGGAAGGACAATCCTGGACCGTCATTTATAAAAATAAAAACCATCGCCATGTACGTCGTAAATCGACCCGTTGTTTATAACAAACGACAGGTAAGGACTGTTGTAAATTACAAGACTTGTGGACTGTCGTATATACACTTCGTTGAATAAACTGTTGAATAAACGATGGTCCATGACCGTCGTTTATCTGGCAGTCCAAAACAATATACTTATTTGCACAAAGAAAAAAAAAAGAACCAAATTCCCTGCAATGAAACAAAAAAGATAACAAACTCAAGCACTGTAATGTCCATTAACATGCAATCTTTCACATCCAAGGAAGACATCATAGAGACGAAAAATTGCGGCTCATTATAAACGTACAACACACGGGGAAGATAAAAATACTAAGGATATTGCCACATTGACCTGTAAAAAAAATACAATGACTGATCAAACAGCATCACTACTTCAACTTTGAAACAATCAATATAATGAGAAAATAACAAAATTTGTTCAACCTTTGTTCTTACAGATGGAATTAAGAGCAGTCCCAATCACGGATAACAGCAAAAGGGCAGACACAATTGAGTTGAGGTATGAGAATTAGATAAAGGCAGCATGTCGAAGAAATAATTTCCTACAAACCAGTTAAAGAAAGGACCCAGAGATTCACACTACTTTAAATCCAATAAGAAGACCCCAATAATGACTTCAAATTAAACAAGGGAAAAGAAAAGCAAAAGGGTCATAATAAGTTACATCTCGAAAGACATAACTCAGAGAATCACTGAAATCCCAACCATTTGATGAAATCATTAGCTCCTTCCAAAAACAACCACCAATGCTGGTCAATCCTTAATTGTAGAATCCATGTGATGGTGCATTATCAAAGAATTAATAATTTGGTTGCAAACACTATAGAAAGGGTATTTGGTTGAAGAGTATACAATATTTGATGTTGGAGTAACTGTCACAAGCATGAATAGGATGCATGATGTTGTAAATTTGTACCATGAGACAAATAACTAGTGGAAATGGACACACAAGATAGCGAAGCAAAAGTGCCAAATGGTCACACAAGATGGCAAAGAAAACACAAAAAGTATTGCCAAAGAGAAATTAGTTACCTTCCATATTAATGAACACAAAACTAATTTAATTTAAGCCAATATATAGTGCGATATCCCTCATTAACGTGATCTCTTTGTAGGCTTTTAGACCGATTAACACATGCGAACACGCCATGAGCTTGTGCTCGTTCGCCTCACTGAGCTAGCTGGCTGGCAGCAGCCACTGGCTACCTTGTGTAGAGGCTCGGCCGGTTGCGCACGAGCATAGACCGATTCCTACAACCATTTCACTTAGGTATTGTTTGGATCATGTACAAATAGGGGTGAGTTTCTATTTGCACAGTTACAAAATAAATTTTATGTCTGGTGGTTGTTTTTTTAGATGTGCAACCGGTTCTACATGTTGATCAAATATGTGTTGTTACCTGGTTTTTTGAGAATTCGTCTCAATCCGTGAACAAATAGAAACCCACCAATTATTTGCACATGTGGGAGGGTCCCCATCGGAGAAACCAACATGACACCATTCCCGTGAAAACATGTACAGATGACAAAAACAGACAAACAAGTATAACTATGAACGTATGTTTCTTTGCATACGCATTACAATGATGCATATGCAAAGAAACGCAGGCACGTCATATATACGTAACATCCAAACAAGTAGGCAAAGGTTAATGGTGCAAAATGAGAGAACTGAAACTCTTCCATTCTCCAAACATTGTCAAGTTTCAAATCAAAGAAAGCAGTAACTCCTCATGGCCTAACTTAAGGGGCCTAAGGGGAGTTCATCGTCTGGAAATTGACGACCGCTTTCGGGAAGCAGCATCTGCGATTGACATCCATCCAGGCAATGGAGTTCTGAGCACCAGTGATCATGTCGATCTGCAACATCCGAACGAATTCAAAAAGATACTGTTTGCCGTCAACTGCGGCCTCTAGAGTGGTCTTGCCTACCGTGAAGCCTACGCGCAAATCATCAAACACCTCACGGGGGAATGTAGTCCAGGAGCCATCCCGGAAGAACAAGAATTGGGTGGGAGCACCGCTCTTCTCGAAGTGTCGAACCGGCCGGCTACCTGGGGGATCATCAGACGGACCAAGATCGAGTTGGAGACTCCATACGTCGACAGGCGAGGATCTGAGGAGCTCCCTCCCTTCGGCGTTGGTGACCATGTTCCTCTTGGCCGGGGAGGATGTGAGGACCTCTCTCCCCTCGGCCTCGGCGATCAATTTCCTCTTGGATGGAGTGGATCTGAGGAGGTCTCTCCCTACGGTGCCGACAATCTTGGCCAGAGAGGATCTGACGAGATCCCTCCCCTCTGCATCGACGATCAAGATCTTGGCCGGAGAGGATCTGTGGAGCTCATTCCCATCAGCGTCGACGATGGCCGGCATTGCTTTCGGCGAGAAATGTGGACTCGATTTCTCTGTTGGCAAGGTAAACCCCTATATATCTATATAATATTTGAGAATTAATGGATAAAGAGAACCGTTAGGATACAAGCAGCGGTTAGAGAAAGTAAAGACCAAGATCTCTCTGAATTTGATAGTTATGCACGATCCTTTTCCTCAACAATGTGTTAACCATCCTCATCATAGTCATCCTAATCATAGCCGTCCACCACCAGACCAATGGACTGTGATCAACCTTCTCACCTGATCTACATGTCCTGCTCTTTCTCTCTCTCTTTCCGCTTGCATCGCAACGGTTCAAAATGCTCCACATCAATGCAAAAAGATTTCCGCTTGGAGATCAAACAGATCTCTCTCTCTCTGCATCGCAACTGTTACCCCCAATCCGAGTCCCGATCTCCATGCTTGGGGGCTACGGGAGGTATTTTCTGAAGTCTCTTTGAGTACCGGTCTAACGATTAATCCAGGGAAGTCCAGCATCAAGTTCCCTCGGTGTGTGAGGAATTCCGTTCGGAGGCGTGTGGAGCAAGCCTTAAATGTGAAGGAGGAGGTGGGACTTGGGTCCATTTGGGGGTTCCTATTGATTGTGGTAGGGTGCCAAATGCGTGTTTCAAGCTTGTGATAAGCCGAATGGAAAATCGATTATCGGGGTGAAGGCACGATTGTTATCGCAAGCAGGGAGACTAGTGTTGATTAAGTCTGTTTTGGCATCTACTCCTGTGCATCTGATGGGAGCAGGGGGCCTACCGGTTGGGGTAGTCCAATAGATGGATCGTCTTTGTCGAGATTTTCTGTGGGGCCATCTGGATGGAAGGAGACACCTAAATCTCATTTCTTGGGAGTCAGTTACGACAACCCGAGATTTGGGGGGCCTTCAGTTTTCTTGTTTCCAAGATCTACAGCTTCAACAGGAGATCGCGAAGATGTGGTATGTGATAACGGATTCTGGGGTGGGTGCTCAGTGGATTTGGGCTAAATATCAGGTGGCATTGGATTCTTGGCATACCTGGCATAGTAGGATGGCTTCGGTTGGGTGGAGAAGAACTATAAAGCGGCTGCAGCTAGAGCGTTTGGAGCTAAGGAGTTTACGACCAAAATTTAGAAAGATGATAGGGGAGCTGTGAGGTGAGCCTGTCAGAGACGTAGGGTTGGGGGCTATCTGGTGGGGGCTGGCATTTGGCTTTTGAGGGCTCCGCCGAGAGTCCAATTATTTTTGTGGAAGTTGTTGCGAGGAGCTCTGCCAACAGCTAACATTTTGCGGCAGTGACTTCGGATGGGATATGGGTGCTGTCTATGGTGTAGCGATCCAGATGAAGACATCAATCACATTTTTTGGGAGTGCCATATGGCATTAGAATTTTGGAAATGCATGCTGAAGGAGACGGGAATAAATTTCTTCTCGCAGGATTTACTTCCTGCTAATGGCAGTACGATAAGACCGAGGGACCCCACTATGGCTAATGAGATGGTTGTTGTGGCTATGTGGTTTCTGTGGAAGGCTAGGTGTGACAAGCTCTTTGGGCGGCCGGCGAAACCTTGGCTAGTGCTAGTGAAACAGAGTGAAGAGGTTCTACAGGGATTTCATAATCCAGTATCGAGGAGCCGGGAGCGACGAAAGGGGGAATATCAGTGAGGAGTTTATAATGTGGACTGACGGTTCTTTCCATCCAAGGGAGAGGTTAGTGAGTGGGGCTTGGGCTCTATTACTCAACAGGGGGTGGTTTGTGCTGCTGCAGCTTTTCGATGTGCGGCGACGACACCTCTACATGCGGAGCTTCTGGCTATCCATGGTGCTCTTGAGGAAATCGGTAAGGGTTCGGATATCCAGGTTTTGCTTCTGACTGATGCGAAGGAGGCTCGTGATGCTCTTGTAGTAGGGAATGGATGTTTGGGTGAGTTATGCCCGAGCATTATGGCCTGTTTGCGGCTTTGGGATTTGTTGCTAGGGATTACGGTGCAGTGGATTCCAAGAGTGGCCAATAGTGCTGCCCACTGGCTGGATTATGGTGCCCGGAGCTTCGGGGTGAAGGGTTACTGGATAACTGATATTCCTACTCCTCTGTCGGCCCTAGTGTTTGAGGACCTTAGGATCATGATGTAATGATCTACCCTTCTAAATGTACCAAAAAAAAATAGTGCGCTGGAAAACAGTAAAAATAAAGACGCTTCATGTTTGCAATATTGTGCATGTGAATTTTTTGTTAAAGAGAGAAAATTTCGATTGACATGCATTGTACATAGCTGCAATCAAATGATAAATATGTATTAGTGCAGTGCAATGGCTATTGTGGACAAAAAGCAATTTGCATTATAGTATCAAGTAATTTATTAGTAGGCGTTGAATTGTATCTCTAGATCCTTCTTTCTTTTCAAAAAAAATTATTGAATTTCAATCCTTTAATTTACTTCAAAAAGGTTGTTTATATGCCTCATAATTTTTATTCAAAATAGAGACGATGAGGTGGGCAGGGAAGTCAAGAACTCGCTTACTGCCCAAACGTGGTGTGCCACGTCGTCCATTTGAAGGGCACAACATGGGGGGCGGCTTTTTCTCATTTTTTTTCTTCATGTTGAATAAATATGTGAGGAAGGTTGCAAGGTGGGGTGGAGAGGGGGAGAGATAGAGAGTGTGAGTTTTGTGGAAAATTGAATGTCAATGTCTTTTTATTTTTAATCCAATATGTCAGGAGGATGGGGAGAGTGTAGGTGGCCAACTATGTTTTGTCACCGAAGGCAGCCGCTATATTGCCAATGTCGTCGAAGGTGGCCGTCCGAGTGGCGACAAATCTAGGCGCCCCCGCTAAAATGTACACCCCCCAAATGTGGTCATCCCGTTTGAAAATGATCGTGATGGAAAAATGTGGACACATCAGTCGGATGTGGGCACCCTTGCCGAATATAGGAGCCTTTAACAAATGTGGGAGCTCCCGCCGAATGTGGACGCATCACCGAATAAGAGCGACTTCACAGAATGTGGACGCCCTAGCCAAATGTTCATGCCGATAGGAACAGGCATTACTATCGTTATCTTCGCTCAGAATATTATTATCACCCTTGAAATATTGTTATCTCCCTCTAAATATTATAGCCGCTCTTGAAATATTTTATTATCATCTTTGAAATATTGTCACCTTCCTTTAAATATTGCCCCCGCCCTTGAAATCCTTTGCGTGCCGACAGGCACGGGCATTACTAGTATATATATATATATATATATATATATATATATATATATATATATATATATATAGAGAGAGAGAGAGAGAGAGAGAGAGGCGTGTTAGGCTGCGGCGTGCGGCGTCGCACCGTAGTCACCTGATGCACCGCTGCAGTGCGTGTGATGCACGCAGCGGTGCATCAGATGGCTATGGTGCGACGCCGCACGCACCGCACGCCGCATTTTATCATTCCTATATATATATATATATATATATATATATATATATATATATATATATATATATATATATATTAGTAAAAACCCCGTGCCTAAGGGCACGAAATTTTTTTCAAGGACGACGGAAACATTTTGAGGGCGGTGATAATATTTAGAGGGTGGCAGTAATATTTCGAGGGAGGCAATGAAAGTTCATGGGCAATGATATCATTTCAAGAGGGGGGTCATAATATTTCGAGGGTGACAATAATTTGGTGTCAAGAATCAAAAAATGTTTGGGTATGGTAAAATACAAATAGAGAGGTTCTAGAATGACCGAAAAATTATACAGTTTACCTTCTAATTCTTGATTTTATTTACGTCGATTTTAAGAATCTACAATCACACCTACAAACTTCTAATCCTAGAAATTTAGATTCATTAAAAGAAAAACCATGAAGCGAGAAGTAGTATTACCGGACTTGCAGTCGGTGCCGGGATAGCATGCCCAAGGGTCGGGGTGCCAACGATTTCGATGGCGGGCTGAAAAAAGAAACATAAATAATATTGGTGCGGGCAATGATAAAAAGAACGCACACACATAGCAATATAAGGTAAACCAAGTCTTTCAAGTTTCACCATTACACTCATACACCACATATTTGTGTCCAAGCACCTATAAACACATACAATTCTGTAAATCATTAGTCATCAATGACTTCATACATTAGAGGAATTCATGGCATTTTCCTTGAAGGTTACTATACAAACTGAATCTGAATATCAAATTGATAAACTTCGAAAAAAAGAGAAAAAGTGGCATAAATGTGGGGCAGATTATAGAAGCATGCATGAATTTGCTACCAGAAGTTTTTCTTCTCTGCTTCTAGCAAGTGAAAAGAAACAACCCTTTGATGATTTGATTGGGACTGGGAAAGGGCTCAATTCGTTAAGTGCTCTTCCTCAATGAACAATAAAGTTACACCGTGAAGGTTATGAAGAATTCAAAATTCCACCAACTCCAACAGCACCTATGAGGCCTGATGATTAGCTGGTATTTTCTAATATTTAACTTAATTTAAAGCGAGTTGTCGAGAAACAAAGTAATTACTTTATTTCATAATGATTCATACCATAACTTAATTTGCACCAAAAGTAATTACTTTATTTCATAATGTTTTATTGGCACATCTTTATGGATTTTTTTCTTCTAAAAATAGAGTACCAATGTACGATGGGAATCTATGTCGATTACAAAAATCCATCAAGTCCGAGGTTCTTGACTCATAGATTCTCTAAGTCAGTTAACTTTTTTGTAAATGAAAGACATAAGATTTTCTTGGTGTCAATCTCTAAGTCAGTTAACTCACTCTAGTTACTTGCATATTTTGCGTTTAGGGTCATGGGCTACATTCTGTTGATAGTATTTTTTATTAAATCGTATATCATAAGTTCCATACATGTGATTATGGATCCTTTCCTCCTATTTCTCCCTACCAAAATAATCTGATTTTATTTGCCTACACGTATCCTCATGCTGACATAAGCTCTACTCTAGCCCTTGTACTTTTTTCGAACACCCACATCAACATCCTCATCTTTGTCGTGGTCTTTCTAGTGTGCTTGAACCCTCTTTACAGCCCAAAACTCACATTGAAAGAAGAGATAGTCCCTATACTTTTGTTAACAATATAGGAGAAATATGATATTCCCTATAATTTTGACTCACTCTAGTTAAGAGGTAACTCACTCTAGTTAAGAGGTTTTTATCAGATTTTCTTGGTGTCAATCTCTAAGTGAGTTAACTTTTTTGTGAATGAAAGACATAAGATTTTCTTGGTGAAAGACCACAGATGGAATAACTACAGTAACAGGTGAAGCATTAGCCATTCTTGAGGTTCTGAACCCATAACATAGGTGATAGGTCTACAGATTTGTCTATAAAGGACTGACAAAAATATGATATATAAAGGACTGACAACAAAGTTAACTGACTTAGAGATTGACACAATGAAAAATCTGATATTCCCTATACTTTTGTTAACAATATAGGAGAATTTTGTTAAGAAATTGAGCAGAAAAAATGTGATACACAATGAAAAACTGACATTATGCGGTCAGTTTTTGTTAAGAAAAATTGAGCAGAATTTTTGATTGAAGGGTCCTATGATTTGATATAAATGTGATACACAATGTGAAAAACTGATAGACCTATGACCTATGATCAGGTTTTTATCAGACTGAAGGGTCCTATGCTCAATCTGAAAAATCAGATTGAGCATAGGAAAACCTGATAAAAACCTGATCGCATAATGTCAGTTTTCTGATTGAGCAGAATTTCTGATTGAAGGGTCCTTCAATCTGATTGCAACCGTCTCATAGACCTATCCTAAGAGGTTTATATATATATATATATCAGAATTTCTGATTGCATCAGACGGCTGCGGTGTAGTGCCGCACGTACCGCATGCGGCACTACATATAAGATAAAAACCTCTTAGGACCCTTCAATCAGAAATTCTGCTCAATTTTTCATTGTGTATCACATTGATCAGGTTTTTATCAGATTTTTCTGATTGAGCATAGGAAAACCTCATTGAGCAGAATTTCTGATTGAAGGGTCCTATGCTCAATCTGAAAAACTGAAAACAAAGTTAATTGACTTAGAGATATAAAAACTGAAAAATCTGATATTCCCTATACTTTTGTTAACAAAATAGGAGAATTTTGTTAAGAAATTGAGCAGAAAAAATGTGATACACAATGAAAACCTGACAAAAATTTGATAAAAACCTGATCATAGGTGATGCGGCACTACACATAAGATAAAAACCTCTTAGGACCCTTCATCAGACTGAAGGGTCCTATGCTCAATCTGAAAGATCAGATTGAGCATAGGAAAACCTGATAAGAACCTGATCGCATAATGTCAGTTTTCTGATTGAGCAGAATTTCTGATTGAAGGGTCCTTCAATCTGATTGCAGCCGTCTCATAGACCTATCCTAAGAGGTTTATATATATATCAGAATTTCTGATTGCATTAGAATTCTCAAATTAGCATGTTCTCAATTCCGAATTAGCATGCTTTTAGTTAGCATGCTTCTTTAGGAATTAAGAATATCTTTAGGAATTAAAAATTCTTCAAATTGCAAAATAGAGTTTTGTGCTCCAAATCAGAATTCCTAAAGAAATAGGGGGAAAAAAAAGAACAAATCAAGCGAGAAGTAGTATCAAACTTGCTTATTTCTAAGGTTATTGTGCTTGCTTTACTGTGCTCGTCTAGGATTTAATAAAAATTTAAATCAGCAAGTAGTATCAGCTTGATTGAAAAAAATAAACGTTCAGATTCTAAGGTTTACTTGCTGATTCATTGTGCTAGGATCAGCAAGTAGTATCAGCATTCAGTTCATTGTGCTAGTATCAGATTCTAAGATTGATTGCACAAAGCACTCAGTTCATTGTAAGATTGATTGCACAAAGCACTCAGTTCATTGTGCTAGTATCAGCCTAGGATTTATTGTGCTTGCTTTACTTACTGATTCTAAGGTTATAAAATTTAAATCAGCACAGGCACAATAACCTTAGAAATCAGCAAGCACAATCTGATTCTAAGGTTATAAAATCAAGCAAGCCAGTAAAGCGTTATGGGTTCTGAAAGAAATAGGGGGGAAAAATAGAACAAATCAAGCGAGAAGTAGTATCAGACTTGCAGAAATCAGCACAATAACCTTAGAAATTAGCACAGTAACCTTACGATTTGCTGTTTTTGATTAAATCTTATGGGTTCTGAAATAAATAGGGGGAAAAAAAAGGACAAATCAAGCGAGAAGTAGTACCGGACTTTCAGACGGTGCTGGGATATCATGCCCAAGGGTCGGGGTGTCAACGATCTCAATGGCAGTCTAAAAAAAGAAAAAACAGCAAATCATAAGGTTAGAGAGAGCAAGTGAATAAAAAGAAAGAAAGAAAGAAAGAAGGAAAAAAAAAGAAATTCATCATCTTGATCATCTCTCTTTTGCAGCCTTCTCTCTATTTCTCTTGCAGATGGGACCTTGATATCCTATAACCGAAGAGGCAGAAAAAGAAGGGAAAAAGGGACAGAGAGAGCAAAGGAAAAAAAGGGAGGAAACACTCCGATCATAGTAGCTTGATTTAATAAAAATTTAAATCAGCAAGTAGTATCAGTTTGATTGAAAAAAATGAACGTTCAGATTCTAAGGTTTTCTTGTTGATTCATTGTGCTAGGATCAGCAAGTATCAGCTTGATTGCACAAAGCACTCAGTTAATTGTGCAAGTATCAGCAAGTAGTATCAGCCTAGGATTTATTGTGCTTGCTTTACTTGCTGATTCTAAGGTTATAAAATTTTAATCAGCACAGTAAAGCAAGCACAATCTGATTCTAAGGTTAAAAAATCAAGCACAATCTGATTCTAAGGTTATAAAATCAAGCAAGCACAATCTGATTCTAAGGTTATAAAATCAACAAGCACAATCTGATTCTAAGGTTATAAAATCAAGCAAGCACAGTAAAGTGTTATGGGTTCTGAAAGAAATAGGGGGAAAAAAAAAGAACAAATCAAGCGAAAGAAAGAAGAAAAAAAAAACCTATGAAAAATTCACCTCCATCTCTTGATCCTCTCTCTCTTGCAGCCTCGATCTTCTCTCTCTCTTGCAGATGAGATCTTTCTCTTGCATAGAATGGCAAAGGAGGGAGGTGGGATCTCTTGCAATGAAGACCTCTTGATCCTCTCTCTCTCTCTTGCAGCCTCTTCTCTCTCTTGCAGATGAGATCTTTCTCTTGCATAGAATGGCAAAGGAGGGAGGTGGGATCTCTTGCAATGAAGACCTCCATATTGATCGCACCTTACCGAGGCACGGAGGAAGGCGCCACCACCTTAGCGAGGCATGGAGGGAGGCGGCCACCGCCTTACTGAGGCACGGAGGGAGGCGGCCACCGAGGCTTCGTTAGCATCGAGGGGACGGCGGGCGGTGTGAATCGAGGACTGCGGATCGGACAGGGGGCTGCAGATCGGACGGATCAAATAAGATCGGGAGGGATCGGGAGTGGTTCGATGGGATCGGGAGGGGGCTGTGGGCACCGAGGGAAGCGGGCACTTAGGGATCGCGGGCATCGAGGGGGCGGGGACTGTGGCAATCGATGGCTGGATGGGGGCTACAGATTGGACGAATCATATCAGATCGAGAGGGATCGGGAGGGGGATTGTTTGGATGGGATTTGGATCTAACGGATCATATCAGATCGGGAGGGATCGGAAGGGGACTCCTTTGGACGGGATTTGGATCGGATGGATAAGAGACTGATTTAAGAGGAATGGGGATGTATTAGGATTATTTAAGAAGGGGATTTATGAGGTGAGTGGGATTCGTTGGTTGGGGCAAGGAAACGGACGACTGTGATCTAGTCTACATGTTTATCCCCCTCCTCTGCATAAATCTGAGCCGTCGCTTTGTCTCAGTTCATTTGTCCCCCCCACAACCGTTGTCCCTTATTATATAGATATATATATATAGGTCTGTTACAATGAGCTGTGAGTTGTCACCCGGGAAAGTGAGCTGCGGGTATTTTGACCCCCCAAGAAGTTATGGAATTTGATGAAATTCGGTGAGGTTGTTGCCTAGGATAAGATGATCATCCTCACCAATTTTCATCAAATTCCAAAACTTTATGGGGGGTCAAATGGTCGAAGCAATTTCTACAGAAATTGCTTCGACCATTTGACCCTAGAAGTTTTGGAATTTGATGAAAATTGGTGAGGATGATCATCTTATCCTAGGCAACAACCTCACCAAATTTCACAACTTTTTGGGGGGTCAAAATACCCGCAGCTCACTTCCCCCCCCCAGCAGCTCACTGTAACAGCCCTTTCTCTCTCTCGTTGTATATATATATATATATATATATATATATATATATATATATATATATATATATATATATATATATATATATATATATATATATATATATAGAGGAAACGGGAAATGAGCTGCCAGCCTATTTCGAAAAAATGGGCAGCCACCCATTTGATGCCCTTAGGAGTCTTAGAATGTGCTGATTTTTTTTGAGCAAAAGTATCTTATCTTGGATAGAACACCCACAAAAAATCAACACATTCTAAAACTCTTAGAGGCATCAAATGTTAGAAGTTTTATCGAGCGTTCGTTGTCACCGTTAATATGAAATATTACATTTGATGCCCCTAAAACTTTTAGAATTTGCTGATTTTTTGTGGGTGTTCTATCTAAGATAAGATGCTTATGCTCACAAAAAATCAGCACATTCTAAGACTCCTAGGGGCATCAAATGGGTGGCTGCCCATTTCGTCGAAATAGGCCGCCAGCCTATACCCCGTATCCTATATATATATATATATATATATATATATATATATATATATATATATATAGAGAGAGAGAGAGAGAGAGAGAGAGAGCAGAAAAATAATACTGAAAGCAAAATGGGTCATTTTGAGTGGGATGGGTAGGAGTTGGAATTGGGCGGGGTGAAGGGTATGCCCATGCCCAATCCGATTTACATAAACCTTAACCCGTTTTGTCCATGGAACTTGGGGAACCCATGGAAGCCCAATCCATGCTTGCCCATTCAAATTGCTTGGGTTGCCCAATTTGCAAAAAAATGGACGAGTTGGGCGGGTTGCCCAATTAGATCTTTGATTTGCATAAAAACCAATAGATCTTTAACTTGTATAAAGAAAACATAAACTCAAATATATATCCTCACATATTTTAAACAAATTTTTATTAATCAACATCAAACAAACAGCCTTTGATTTGCATAAAGAAAATTGCCAAAGCATAGAAATATAACAAGAAGTTCCACGGGATGCAAGTATGCCACTATAGTTGGGTTCCTTGGGTTGGGGAAAACGGTGCCCAAACCCGTCCAAGTTTTTAATTAGCTTTGCCCATGCTTGTCCATTGTTCAGGTTGGGCGGGTCGGGCTCAGGTCGAACCCGCCCAAGCCCCAACCCCAGAGATGGGAGAGTAATAAATAGGGTTTTTTTTCAAAATAATATTTAATTCAATAGTGTTTGATCAAAAGTATTTATCAATTTAGTACTCTGACAGCCATGTGGCATGTCAGCACCGTAAAACGAGTTGCGATATATTTTTTTTCCTGTTTCAAGTAGAACCCGATATTTGGATTAAGGGTCTGTTCTTTTCGTGAGTAAAAGATGTTAGGAAATACATTTCCCGGGAATTTTTTTTTTCCCATTGTTCTTTTTCTTTTTTTGATGAGAAATATATTTCTTAAGAAACCAAATTACCCTGTTTTACGGAAATTTTTTCCCCAACCAAAGAGGTGTCAATTTAAAGTGACGCATCGCTCGGAAAAAAAAAAAAAAAATCGGGAGGCGTCGTTCGTTCATCTCGTGTAGCCCTGGTTCTATTCTCTCCTTCCCTCGCTTCTCCCACGTAGCGGCTAGGGGTCGCTTCTCCCACCTGGTTCTGTTCTCCTTCCCTCGCTTCTCCCACGTAGCGGCTAGGGTTCGTATCAACCCGATATTATTTTTTTCCTGTTTCAAGTAGAACCCGATATTTGGATTACAAGGTTTAAACTCAATATTATGGACACCGAGTTTAACCGAAACCCCCTTATATAACGTTCTCATACTTATTCGTTTTCTCGTTGGATTTCGGGTAATCCCGGTATCCATAATACTGGGTTCTATTTAAAACAGAAAAAAAAAAAATAACGACTCGCTTTACAGAGCTGACATACCAAGTGGCTGTCAGAGCGCTAGTATAGTAATTACTGTTGATCAAACGCTATTTGTTTAAATATTTTATTTTTGAATAATTCAAAAGAAAAGGGTCTCGGCAACATTTCAAATAGGGGTTTGGCAACAGAGCCCAACCGACCGTCCCCGTCGCGCTGTTGTCTTGTGCTCATTCTCATTGGGGAAATCGACGCTCACGTTTCTCGCCTTCCGGGACGAAAGCAATGTCGGCCAGAGTCGAAGCCCGGATCTCCGACGTCAACGGGAATGAGCTCCTCAGATCCTATCAGGCCAAGAGGATCTTGATCGTGGATGCAGAGGGGAGGGATCTCCTCAGATCCTCTCCGGCCAAGATCGCCGACACTGAAGGGAGAGACATCCTCAGATCCACTATGTCCAAGAGGGAATTTATCGCCGACGCCAAGGGGAAAGAGGTCCTCAGATCCTCTCCGGCAAAGAGGAACATGGTCACCGACGGCGAAG
This sequence comes from Chamaelirium japonicum, assembly GCA_947650365.1. Taxonomy (NCBI): domain Eukaryota; kingdom Viridiplantae; phylum Streptophyta; class Magnoliopsida; order Liliales; family Melanthiaceae; genus Chamaelirium; species Chamaelirium japonicum. The sequence continues at coordinate 262,766 of CANTAL010000013.1, forward strand.
GGAGGGAACCCCTCAGATCCTCGCCTGTCAAGTGGAACATGGCTGACGAAGTATGGGGTCTCCAACTCCATCTTGGTCCGCCGCCTGATGATCTAGAATTTTTTTTCTGGGTTCCATCCCCCAGATAGCCGGCCGGTTCGTGGTTTCAAGAACTTCAAGAATAGCGGTGCTCCTTCCCGATTCTTGTTCTTCCGGGATGGCTCGTGGACTGCATTCCCCCGTGAGGTGTTTGATGATTTGCGCATAGGCATGGCAGGCAAGACCGCTCTGGAGACCGCCGTCGATGGCAAACAGTATCTCTTCGAATTCGTTCGGAAGTTGCAGTTCGACATGATCACTGGTGATCAAAACTCCATCGCCTGGACGGATGTAGAGGGCAGATGCTTCTTCCCGAAAGCGACCGTTAATGTCCAGAAGAGCATGGCATGTCCCAAGCTGGATATCGAGATCAAGTTCACCCCTGAAGAAGGCTCCGGCCAGAGCCCTGATGTCTCCTCCACAGCCGGTTTGGACAGCCCGCGATGGCCCGGTGTCGTGATGCTAAAAGATTGTGATAGCTCTTATCAAAAAGTTTTGGAGCTGATCCTTCCAAGAATTGTAAAATTCGACCCGGGTACTGTGGTCACTAGGATCTGCAAGTGTTCGTAGTTTGGTCTTGCACGAAGTTTCCGATTGAAAGTCTTTGGAATGCAGACGGAGAAGACTAAGAGTGCTCGGGGTGATGCCAACATCAGATATGGGTGGTATGGGGCGCCAGCAGAAGTCATCGCCGGAGCTATAGCACATGGTTTTGGGCAGCTGAATAACAAATGGTTCGGTACGGATGCCTACGACGCCGGCATCCACCTCGCCCCACTGACCTCTCCATATTTAGGGTATCCCAGCATTGCTTTCACTTCTTTTTTTGCATTATTTTCAGTTCCTTTTCAGATTGTTTGCATTATTTTCAGATCCTTTTCAGATTGTTTGGTCCGGCCAGCAAAGAACTGATCGAAAACAATGCCAACAATCTGAAAAGGAACTGAAAATAATGCAAAAAAAGAAGTGAAAGCAATGCTGGGATACCCTAAATGTGGAGAGGTCAGTGGGGCGAGGTGGATGCCGGCGCTGTAGACATCCGTACCGATCCTTTTGTTATTCAGCTGCCCAAAACCATGTGCTATAGCTCCGGCGATGACTTCTGCTGGCGCCCCATACCACCCATATCTGATGTTGGCATCACCCCGAGCACTCTTAGTCTTCTCCGTCTGCATTATAAAGACTTTCAGTTGGAAACTTCGTGCAAGACCGGAGTACGAACACTTGCAGATCCTAGTGACCACAGTGCCCGGGTCGAATTTTACAATTCTTGGAAGGAACAGCTCCAAAACGTTTTGATAAGAGCTATCACAATCTTTCAGCATCACGACACCGGGCCATCGTGGGCTGTCCAAACCGGCCGTGGAGGAGACATCAGGGCTCTGGCCGAAGCCTTCTTCAGGGGTGAACTTGATCTCGATATCCAGCTTGGGACATGCCATGCTCTTCTGGACAGTGACGGTCGCTTTCGGGAAGAAGCATCTGCCCTCTACACCCGTCCAAGCGATGGAGTTTTGATCACCAGTGATCATGTCGAACTGCAACTTCCGAACGAATTCGAAGAGATACTGTTTGCCATCGACGGCGGTCTCCAGAGCGGTTTTGCCTGCCATGCCTACGCACAAATCATCAAACACCTCACGGGGGAATGCAGTCCACGAGCCATCCCGGAAGAACAAGAATCGGGAAGGAGCACAGCTATTCTTGAAGTTCTTGAAACCACGAACCGGCCGGCTATCCGGGGGATGGAACGCAGAAAAAAATTCTGGATCATCAGGCGGCGGACCAAGATGGAGTTGGAGACCCCATACTTTGTCAGCCATGTTCCACTTGACAGGCGAGGATCTGAGGGGTTCCCTCCCTTCGCCGTCGTTGACCATGTTCCTCTTTGCCGGAGAGGATCTGAGGACCTCTTTCCCCTTGGCGTCGGCGATCAATTCCCTCTTGGACATAGTGGATCTGAGGACGTCTCTCCCTTCAGCGTCGGCGATCTTGGCCGGAGAGGATCTGAGGAGATCCCTCCCCTCTGCATCCACGATCAAGATCCTCTTGGCCTGATAGGATCTGAGGAGCTCATTCCCGTTGGCGTCGAAGATTTGGGCTTCGACGCTGGCCGGCATTGCTTTTGTCCCGGGAGGCGAGAAACGTGAGCGTCGATTTCCCCAATGAGAATGAGCACAAGACAACAGCGCGACGGGGACGGTCGGTTGGGCTCTGTTGCCAAACCCCTATTTGAATTGTTGTCGAGACCCTTTTCTTTTGAATTATTTTAAAATAAAATATTTAAACAAATAGCGTTTGATTAACAATAATTACTATACTAGCGCTCTGACAGCCACTTGGTATGCCAGCGCTGTAAAGCGAGTCGTGATTTTTTTTTTCTGTTTCAAATAGAACCCGGTATTATGGATACCGGGATTACCCGAAATCCAACGAGAAAACGGATAAGTATGAGAACGTTATATAAGGGGGTTTCGGTTAAACTCGGTGTCCATAATATTGAGTTTAAACCTTGTAATCCAAATATCGGGTTCTACTAGAAACAGGATAAAAATAATATCGGGTTGATACGAACCCTAGCCGCTACGTGGGAGAAGTGAACCCTAGCCGCTACGTGAGAGAAGCGAGGGAAGGAGAGAACAGAACCAGGTGGGAGAAGCAAGCCCTAGCCGCTACGTGGGAGAAGCGAGGGAATGAGAGAATTGAACCAGGGCTACGCGAGACGAACGAACGAGGCCTCCCGATTTTTTTTTTCCCGAGCGATAGGTCACTTTAAACTGACACCTCTTTGGTTGGGGAAAAAATTTCCCGTAAAACAGGGTAATTTGGTTTCTTAAGAAATATATTTCTCATCAAAAAAAGAAAAAGAACAATGGGAAAAATTTTTTTCCCAGGAAATGTATTTCCTAACATCTTTTACTCACGAAAAGAACAAACCCTTAATCCAAATATCGGGTTCTACTTGAAACAGGAAAAAAAATATATCGCAGCTCGTTTTACGGTGCTGACATGCCACGTGGCTGTCAGAGTACTAAACTGATAAATACTTTTTATCAAACACTATTGAATTAAAAATTATTTTGAAAAAAATCCCTATTTATTACTCTAATACTCTCCCATCTCTAGGGTTGGGACTTGGGCGGGTTCGACCTGAACCCGACCCGCCCAACCTGAACAATGGACAAGCATGGGCAAAGCTAATTAAAAACTTGGACGGGTTTGGGCACCGTTTTTCCCAACCCGAGGAACCCAACTATAGTGGCATACTTGCATCCCGTGGAACTCCTTGTTATATTTCTATGCTTTGGCAATTTTCTTTATGCAAATCAAAGGCTGTTTATTTGATGTTGAATAATAAAAATTTGTTTAAAATATGTGAGGATATAGATTTGAGTTTATGTTTTCTTTATACAAGTTAAAGATCTATTGGTTTTTAAGCAAATCAAAGATCTTTATGCAAATCAAAGATCTAATTGGGCAACCCGCCCAGCAAGTCCATTTTTTTGCAAATTGGGCAACCCAAGCAATTTGAATGGGCAAGCACGGATTGGACTTCCATGGGTTCCCCAAGTTCCATGGACAAAACGGGTTAAGGTTTATGTAAATCGGATTGGGCATGCGCAGACCCTTCACCCCGCCCAAGTCCAACTCCTACCCATCCCACTCAAAATGACCCATTTTGCTTTCAGTATTATTTTTCTGCTCTCTCTCTCTCTCTCTCTCTATATATATATATATATATATATATATATATATATATAGAGAGAGAGAGAGAGAGGGCTGTTACAGTGAGCTGTGAGCTGCCGGGGGGGGGGGGGGAGTGAGCTGCGGGTATTTTGACCCCCCAAAAAGTTATGGAATTTGATGAAATTTGGTGAGGTTGTTGCTTAGGATAAGATGATCATCCTCACCAATTTTCAAAACTTCTAGGGGGGTCAAATGGTCAAAGCAATTTCTCAGATTTTAACGATGACCGCGGACGACAGAAATTGCTTCGACCATTTGACCCCCCATAAAGTTTTGGAATTTGATGAACATTGGTGAGGATGATCATCTTATCCTAGGCAACAACCTCACCAAATTTCATCAAATTCCATAACTTCTTGGGGGGTCAAAATACCCGTAGCTCACTTTCCTGGGCGGTAGCTCACAGCTCACTGTAACAGACCTATATATATATATATATATATATATATATATATATATATATATATATATATATATATATATATATATATATATATATATGGGAAATGAGTTCCTATGACATGTCATAGGGAGTACCCTATGACATATGGTGAGTTAGTAACCCTAGAATATTTAGTATGTTCTGAATTTTTATGAGGATGATCACCCTATCTTAGATAGGACCCCCACAAAAAATTGGCTCATTCTAAAACTTCTAGATGCATCAAATATGATTTTCAATTTAACGGTTAAAATGGATGGCCGATAAAGCTTCTAGCATTTGATGCCCCAACAAGTTTTAGAATGCTTTGATTTTTTGTGGACATTCTATCTAAGGTAAGGTGATCACCCTCAAAAAAATTCAACACATTCTAAACATTCTAGCATTACTAATTCACCATATGTCATAGGGTACTCCCTATGACATGTCATAGGAACCCAGCCCTCTATATATATATATATATATATATATATATATATATATATATATATATATATATATATATATATATATATATACTAGTAATGCCTGTGCCTGTCGGCACGCAAAAGATTTCGAGAGCAAGGGCAATATTTAAAGGAAGGTGACAATATTTCAAGAGCGTCCCGGTCGGCGAGAAACGTGGCCTCGATTTCTCTGTTGGCAAGGTAAACCCCTATATATCTATATAATATTTCATAATGAATGGATAAAGAGAACCGTTAGGATACAAGGGGCAGTTAGAGAAAGCAAAGACCAAGATCTCTGTGGATTGGATTGGGTAGTTATGCACGATCCTCTTCCTCAACAATGTGTTAACCATCTTCATCATAGCTGTCCTAATCATGTAATTAAGACTATTTGGATTCATGCAAAACTAAAGTTAGTCTATGTGCAAACTGAAATTTGGAGAAATGATTCCGTAAAATTATCTTAGATCTATGAAGTACCTACAACTAAAGTAAATTGCATTCATAAAAGAAATATAAATAGTTATTGAAGTTCTAATCAGACCGCATCGCATAAAATTTTTTTCGAAAGACCTATGAGTTGAATTGATAGTACCTTACGCCATTTGATCATAATCTTCTGTTAAATGATTCAATGTTGATTTTATAGTTTGTAGTAAATGCATTCAGTAGTGGGTGAGCCTCCTGACCAAGAGTTAGCTTGTAAGTGCCCAAAATTCCTTTGATCCCTTTGTTAAGATTGAAGAGAAAAAACAAAGGCCAAATCGCACGGATCAACAAATAGAAATGACAATGGGATATATGGAATTGGACTTACCCCTTGTGGTACATCTCAATTAACTATAAGGGCCCAAAGATCCGGCAATAACCTGAAAAAATAAAGACTTCGAAATTCATGTAGAGAGAACAGAAATAAAGATGAAATATATGCAATTGTACTTACACTTGTGGTCCATCTTCCTTAACTCGCAAAGCCCAAAATTTTGAGAACCATAGTGTCGATCCTCCCGGAACACTCCTTCAAATCCATCGAAGACGGGAAGCAACAACGACTGCATTATCGGAGTCGGAGGGGGGAGGAAATGGCATCGAGGTGCTAACCGTCGCCCGCCGGCCGGAGTTGTGTCGTATTCACTCCATCCAGGTGTCTGCCAGTCGGGGCTGAGTGCAATTTCTCTTGCTCAAGGTTCCTGCAGACGGGGGTGGGTACAATTTAGCTCCCCAAATTTTAGCAGGATTTGAGTCAAATAGAGGAAACCCAGATGAAAGAGGATGAATGAGACCTGGCCGGAGCTCGCGCTGTCGCAACTCGACCACTACATTGCCTGAGACACGCACGTACACCGCCGCCGGCCACTCCGCTCTGGAGGTCATGCTTCAGCTCGAAGTCGCCACCACCGCCGGAGCTGGGTGCCGGAGACCTGGGGGAAGCTGCGAACCTTAAGGATCCCCAGATTCTCGGAGTAGGAAATCGGGGGAGGGGGATCTGGATCCAGCCCCTTCCCGGCTGCTGGTGCAGCCCTCGCCGGAGCATGAGATTGGGGGAGGGGGATTTGGATCCAGTCCCTCCCCGGCTGCGGAAATGTCGGAGGAGATCGGGCAAGGGGTGGATCCATCCCCTCACCGAATGCTGGTGAGACCCTCGCTGGAGTTGCTGCTCCTCTTCTTTGTGCCGCACCGGCCACTCCTCGCGTCGGCCGAAACCGAGAGAGAGTAATCGGAGGAGAGTGGGAGATCGAGAGAGAGAGGGATGGAGAAGGGGGGGCTTCCTGTGGAGATCGAGGAAGGGGGTCTGGATCCAGCTCCTCACTGACTGCAAGTGCGACCCTCGCCAGAGCAACGAAGGGGAAAGGGGGGAAGTTAGCGCTCTCTCTCCCTCTCTCTCTCTCTCTCTTGCAATGAAGGGGAAAGGAGGAGACTTGGGCGCGATATAATGAGAGAGAGAGACATGGAGATCGGGACAATGGATGAGAAGTTCTGGAGATCGAAAGAGAGAGCAAAACACAGAGAGTCGTGGGAGGGCGAACTGCTATTCAGATTGTGGAGATCGAACCATTTGTCCCGAATGATCAGGCGGATTGACGTGGCTTATGACCGTACGATTTAAATGGATAACTACTGCTCAGCCCAAACATTTTGTTCCGAATGATCATGTCAATTGACTGACAACGTTAATTTGTTGGTGGTCTGGTTGAATGCGATTCACTGGTCCGGATACGGACGGCTAGAGAAATCTTGAGCTTTATTTTTCCAATCGTCACTTATGTTTGTATCAACGGCTCACTTATGTCGGTGTCGGCACCAACGCAAAAGATTTATGAGAACGACAAATTTTTTCAAGGGTATGACAATTATGAGGGAGGAGACTATATTTTAAAGGTGGCAATAATAATTCAAAAATAGTGATAATATTTCAAGGGAGATGATAATATTTCGAGGACAGCAACATATTAGGGAGGGCACTAAATCTCTCTCTCTCTCTCTCTCTCTCTCTCTCTCTCTCTCTCTCTCTCTCTCTCTCTCTCTCTCTCTCTCTCTCTCTCTCTCTCTCTCTCTCTCTCTCTCTCTCTCTCTTGTATGTGGGTAAGAGAAGAAAAAAAATAAATAAATAAAAAAGTTTCCCTATTGCTTGAACCCATCACGAATCACCACCTCGATGGTGTTCTGCCCGCACCGCAGCATCGTCGAGACATCCTAAACCATCACTTGAATTTTATGGGATCAAGAAGAAGTAAAGGAATTCAATCATCAAATCAAATTTCTAATGTAAAATATAAAGAGTAAGAAACTTCATACGATAACCAGCTACAATAAACTTCCCACCTCAAAAAAATAAATTCAAGCAAGAAATACCAAATCAAATCAAAGAACCAGATTAAAAACTTCTTGAGCAATGTAAATCGAGTACAATGTAAAGGACCCAGATGAATAAAAGACCAACATGTTCATGTATAAAATAAAGTACATTATAAAATGAGTACTCTATTCAGATTTTCCCATGGATGTCAAGTCTTTGATATTCACATGGACATTTAGATTGAATATCAAAGACCTGAATATTAAAGAAGATAAAGACCTGAATATCAAAGATGTAGATTCTATTACTATGAATATCACCTCAAGATTATTAGCAATTCAATTAATATTACAATGCCGGTTTTTAAAAATCGATCTGCTCAAGATTAGACCCAAAAATTGATTGACATTATTGATTTATAATCCATTGCCAATAATAGACTATCAAACGTTCATATATTCACATGGACATTTTGATATTCATGTCCTTGAATATTCAGATGTGATCGGCTCGTCTTTCCAGTTTCTTCAAGAATGAAAAAAATAATAATCAGCTTAGAAATTTAAAGATTTTAGTACAGAGAGAGGAGGTTCCAACATGGGTGGACGGACGGAGTGCGATCGTCGATCGGCTATTCTCTCTTCCTTTTCTTCAAATCTGAAAAAAAAAAGAAGCTACTCTCTCTTCCTTTGACACAATGATGCGTATGGAAAAAAAAAAGAACATGTAAGGAACCTGTCTCTTCGTTGCTACTCCATTGGTGGCCAAATACTTTCGGCGAGAGCATTCATATTTGATCACGACGTCTATCACAATGGCACAGGAATTTAAACATCTTACAAAACAACATCTGATATGGTTTTTTTTTGGACCATCATAGTTCTATTGCAGATAAGTACCTCCCATTTTATAAAGAGTACGTGATAAACAACAGTCTAATGGTAACTCAATAATACATACATGCTTGGACCCGTAGAAAAAAAAAATTCCAGTACAAAAATGATATATAAAGCTCCCTGCACATAAATTAAAATTCTAGCACAAAAATGCTTAAGACCATATGGCTGATCCTTGCTATTGTAGAACTCGAAAGTAGCAAAATGATATATAAAGCTTCCTGCACATAAATTAAAATTCTAGCACAAAAATGCTTAAGACCATAAGACTGATCCTTGCTATTGTAGAACTCGAAAGTAGCAACATCTATCACAATGCCTGCAATGATAAGGTTGATCCTCCATTAATGAATTTAAGCGAAAAAAAAACCATAGTTTCACTCTTCTTGTTTTTTAAATGAAAAGCAGTACCCATCATCTTGTAAAACAATAGTAGTGGTACTTGGGGTGGATACTTTCAACGCAAAGTTCTACAGAAATATAAGAATTCATTTGGATCGAGATAAAAAAAATACCAAAAGGAGACAGAGGACAAAAAGAGATCAAAAACAGAGAATGGGAATCAAAAGTACCAAACCCATGCTTATCCTTTGACTGGCCAACGGCCTGCAGATCCTCCTCTATTGTCTGCAGCCCCAACTCCGAGCTCCCCTCTCCTCTCTACCCCAAGGCCTGCACATTCTCCTCTATTGAAAACATAAATTCAAAGAAACAAAAAAAGAGATGGAGATCAAATAGAAAATAGTTAAAATCCCATTCCTCTATCTCAAAAATCAGAAACAAAGGAGATCGAGATAGGGATCACCAAAACAGATCCAAAATCTTGAAAAAAAACTACCTTCTCTTAGAACTTCTGCTGAAGACAAACAAAATGAATTAGAGGAAATGTAAGGAATTAAGAATGGGAAAGGGGATGCTCTGTCTCATTACCTGTTCTCCAACTCTCTTCTTCTTCAAGATGGCAATAGCAACTCTTCTCAGTTTGGAGGGAGGAGGGGGCGAAGAGTTTGGACAAAACGTCAGGAGGGGAGGAGCCCGGAACCACCGCTTCCACCACCACGATCGGCAATACCTTGAAGCCCAGCACCACTGCTGCCATTAGTGTCCCTGCCCTCTATGCGCGCGCGCAGACACAGAGAGAGAGACTAGCCCGACCGGAGGGGAATCGACGACATGATCTACCGCCGGCAAGATCCCGATCGGAAGCCCCCTTTCCTCCTCCCCGTTCTGACCGGTGATAGGTCGGGTTGTCGGGTGACTGGGACTGCGGGCAACCGGAGGGAGTCGACAGAGTAGCAACCATGGTGGAGGGAAGGAAGAGCAGAGAGGGGAGAAGACCGGAACCATCGCTTCCACTACCAAATCCTTCTAAGGCTCAGAAATCCGGTGGCGTGCGACAGCCACGAGGCCTTTTATTCCTCTTCATGCCGGGATCGTCTCGTGTCCGAACCTGCCGCACTTCGCCCGAGGTCGGATCGGGGCATCGACTTCTACGGACGGTCGGTGAGCAGTAGCTTTGACAGACGAACGGACGGTGGGCAGCGACTTCGACTGATAGACGGACGAACAACCATAGCTCCGATCCCCGATCCGCCTTACCCCGATCCAACAAGTGAGCGACAACCCTCTTGCTCCTCGAGATCGCCGGAGGTGCTCGAGGTCGACAGGAGAGCAGAAGGATTAACACCGTGCGGGTTCGGAGCAGGGTTTCAAGGGTCATAGAAGAAGAGAGAGAAAGATAATGGCACATCTGTCCATATTGATCACCTTCCATTTTTAACCCAGCTCGGGCCCGAACGAGTATCATCAGCTTCCATTTTTAACCCACGGTATAATCACAGCTGTCCATTTAATCCAGTCCGGACGGACACGATCACTTTCCATTTTTGGAGGGCTGATCGGATCAATCACAGTTGTTAATCTATCTCTTCCAAGTGAATGACACTCACCATAACAGCAATGAACTGCTGTGTTTGTCTCTTATAGTTTGTCTTTCGACTCAATTAAATGTTTGCCCCCCCCCCTACAAAACCCTAAAATATTATATAGACTAGTGAATGCCCGTGCCGATTGGCACGGACACCTTCGGCACAAACCCCCCCACCTCCACCACCACCTCCCCCTTGTCCGCCGGCGCGAACCCCCCCCACCGCCACCCCCTACCCAATGGGTGAAGAGAGAGGGAGAGACGGTATAGAGAGAGAGGTGTGCGATCGGTTTAGAAAGAGAGAGAGAGATGGGGGGAGAGAGAAATCGTGAGGAAGAGAGAGATTTTAGGGGGGGCAATTATTATCGTGGACTTCTTTGAGAGATTTGAGGGGTATTTTTGATTCGTTCGATTTGATCAAACGATTTGACAACGGCTTGAGTATATGAGGATTGGGATGTGGTTGATACGTACAATTAGATCGGATGGACAACTTGTCTCTGAAACTTGTCTCGCGTGATTTTGAGGATGGCAGGGTTGTAAATAACCCGAATTGCCCTAACATGTTATATATATATATATATATATATATATATATATATATATATATATATATATATATATATATATATATATATATATATATATATATATATATATATATATATATATATATATATATATATATATATATATATATATATATAGGGTCGGGTTTCGCTGCCAACTGCTATGGTGCCAACACCGGCGCCAACACATTCAGAGGTTCGTAGAGGTTTTGAAATTTGCTGAAATTTTGTGAGATTGATCACCTTACTATAGATAGCATACCCACAAAAAATTAGAACATTCTAAAACCTCTAGGTGCGTCAAATGATCATTTTTAATTTAACGGTTGGCATGGACGGTCAATAAAGCTCTTCACTTTTGACACACCTAGAAATTTTAGAATATTCTAATTTTTTGTGGACGTACTATATATTGGTAGGTGATCATCCTCAACAAATTTTAGCAAATTTGGAAACCTCTAAGAACCTCTATTGATGTGTTGGCACCAGTGTTGGCACCAAAAGTGCTGGCTGTTGATCCTGATCCTGATACTCTCACTAATGGCCTCTTACTAATGGGGCTTACAAATGATCCCAACCATCCATCGGATTTGATGCATGGTTGGGATTAAACCATCCATCTCTCAATCTCTCTCTTTTCCCATTAACTAAACCAGCCCCAACCCCCCTGACCCCGACCCCGACCCCGACCTCGACCCCGACCCCTCAAGCTCCGGCTCCGACAGCCCTCCGACCTCCGACCCCGACCCCAGCTGGCCTGCCTGCCCGCGCACCCCGTCGGCCGCCTGCCTGCGCCCCCGCCGGCCAGCCTGCCCGTGCCCCCCTCCGACCCACGCCCCCACCGGCGACGCGCCCCATGCCTGCCCGCCCCCCCCCGCTTGCCCGCGCCCCCTGCCGGCCCGCCTGCCCGCGCCCCTTGCCTGCCCGCGCCCCCCGCCTGCCTGCACCCCCTGCCGGCCCGCCTGCCCGAGCCCCCCGCCGGCTCCTCGCCCCGCGCCGGTGTCACCGGAGGGGAAGGTGGTCGGGGTCGGGGCTGCGGGGGGGATCACCGGAGCCGGAGGGGATAGGGGGGAAGGTCAGGGTCGAGGAGGGGGTCGGGGGCTAGGTTTGCACTACAGAGAGAGAGAGATAGAGTGGGAGAGGGAGTGCAAATAAGAGCCATCCATCAAATCCGATGGATGGCTGGGATCATTTGTAAGCCCCATTAATAAGAGGCCATTAGTGAGAGTATCCCTCCCCATATATATATATATATATATATATATATATATATATATATATATATATATATATATATATATATATATATATATATATATATATATATATATATATATATATATATATATATATATATATATATATATATATATATATATATATATATATATATATATATAGGGTCGGGATCGGCTGACCCAGCAGAAGAATGACCCAGCAATGACATCATTTGTCAGCCGTTCGTTGGGGATGATCAGAGGGCTGCTGGTTACTCGGGTACGGATCGATTCTAACGATATATATCCCGTGATCATCTATCGTCTCTCTCTCTCTCGAGGCTTCTCTTTCTCTCTCTCTCTCTCTCTCTCTCTCTCTCTCTCTCTCTCTCTCTCTCCTCTCTCCTCTCTCGGCTCGATCTCTCTCGCCTCAACGCTCGCTGCCGCTCGCGATCCCGCGAACAGCCACCCCGTCGTCCTCTACGGCGCAGCTGCCCCATCGTCCTCTATGATGCAGTCGCCCGCGACCAGCCCTCTGATCCAGCCCCATCCTCCTCTACGGCGCAACCGGCCAAAGACCTGCGATCGACCAGCTCTCCGATCATCCCCGAACCACCCATGTCGTCCTCTACGGTGCAGCCGCCCGCAATCCCGTGACCAGCCCTCCGATCCAGCCTCGTCCTCTTCCTCCTCTACGGGGCAGCCGGTACGGATCTCTCTCTCTCTCTCTCTCTCTCTCTCTCCCCTCAATTCGTCCTCTACGGCACAGCCATCCATGACCCGAAGCAGTCGCTAGGTGCGGGCTTGGGTAGAAGGGTTTTAATTCTTGCTTCTTTTTTTTTTGCAATTGGTTTTGCTTGATTTTTGTCTTGGTTCTTTAACAGACTTTATTTGTTATCCTTCACGATGGGAGTCGAGAAAGGTAAACTGTTATGCTATTTGGACAATCTCCATCGACAAACTAAAGGACAAACCATACCCAAGAAGCGGTGGCGGGGCCTAGGGGCCAGTGCATCAGCATTCATACCAAGCTCTGACCCCTAGGACCCCCCACCACTTCTTGGGTCTGGTTTGTCCTTTAGATTGTTGAATATCATTACTCGAGTCGAAAAAGGTCTACCTAGCTAGTCTTTAAATTCGATTGGTAATAGTAAACATTGTGCTTGTGTGAAGAATTTGGATACAGTTAGCGATCCCAACATTGTGCTTGTGTTAAGAATTTGGATACAGTTGGCGATCCCAACGTTGTGCTTGTGTATAGCATTAGAATTTGGATTCAATTTTTACCGAGTTTTTCATTTTAGATTGGATCCATGTGATACTTTACAAGTAGAGGGTCTAACATTCGAATTTGGATTTGCTTGAGAAATATTGAATTTGAATTTTTAGTTATGTTTATTTATCATTTTTTATGCAGAATAAACATTATCCTTAATACATTGGCAATTAGACAATTATCTTTTCAATTATGGAAAGAGTCGAGGGTGATGATATTAGCATACCAATGGTCGGGATGCAATTTGCAACGCATGAGGAAGCAAGAAGTTATTATGAAGAATACGGTAGAAAAAAAGGATTTGCTATTCGTATTCGGTCATCAGTGAAAACTAGATGGACTTCAGATGGAATCACAGGCTACAGATTTGTATACTCTCGGGAAGGGTTAAATAACCCGAAAGCTTCCAAAGAGCCACCAAATAAATGTAGAAGTACATCGACAACAAGAGGGGGATGCGATGCTCGTATGTGGATTATAAAAGACCTAAAAAGAAGTAATTGGAGTGTGACAATGTTTTCCGACGAGCACAATCACAACTTTGTATCTCCACGGAAGAGGGTTCATTTGAAATGCAACAGAACAATGCCTGCTGCCGCAAAATCATTGGTGGATGTTTTTAGCAGAGAAAACCTTCAAATAAATAAGGTTGCATCGGTTTTCTCAGGCGATGTCGTGGGGTTTAATGATAGAGATTGCTGGAACTACCTGAGATCGGTAAGACACAGAAATCTGGGCATGGGAGATGCACAATCGGTATCAGATTACTTTAAAAAAAAGGCAGGTAGAGAACCCGCAGTTCTTTTATGCAATACAGTGTGACCAAGACGGAAGAGCTGTAATTTTTTTTGGGTTGACGCAACCTCACACATGTCGTACAAGAACTTTGGCGATATTGTCACATTCGATACTACATATCGAACAAACAAGTATGACATGTCGTTTGCACTATTTACTGGTGTAAACCATCACTTTCAAACAATACAGTTTGGATGTGCTCTCCTGTAGGATGAAACAGAGATCACTTTCGTATGGTTGTTTCAAACATGGTTACAGGCTATAGGTGGATCTCCTCCGGTTTCTATTATTACGGATCAGGATATGGCGATGAAAGCTGCTATATCGAAAGTCCTTCCCATGACAAGACATCGTCTATGCATTTGGCATATTAAAAAAAAATTTGGAGAGAAGTTAGCATATATGTATTCTAAGAGATCAAAGTTCAAAATACTACTCAAGCAGTGTATTTGGGGAACGTATAACGTTGAACGGTTGAAGAGCAATGGAACTTCTTAATGTCAGAATATAAGCTAGCAGATAACGATTGGTTGAAACATCTTTATGAGATCCGTGAGTCATGGATACTGGTCTACAATCGCACTACTTTTTTTGCCGGGATGAATACAACAGGACGCAGTGAAGGTGCTAATGCCTTTTTTGATGGATTTGTATCATGAAATTCTTCTCTTTCTGAGTTTGTGGTAAAATATGAAGAAGCACTGAAGAAGATAGCAAGGAAGGAGAGATCAGAAGACTATGAGTCAGAGCACAAATATCGAATATTCAATCAAAAGCACTTAATTTTGAGATATGCATCTCAAGTATATACTAGAAACATTTTTGACAAATTCAAGAAGGAAGTCGATAAGCTTGTATGTTACAAAGTTGTTGAAGGCGACATAGAGGGTGAGTTTCACACTTATATAGTGACGTCGAAGGTTCCTCCTTCTGAGACTTTTCAAGCGAAACTGGATTTAGTAACTTATGAAGGAACATGTGAATGTCGTCATTTTGAGTTCATCGGTATACTTTGCAGACATATCTTAGTTATGTTTAGTCGCCATGACATTGATGTCATTTCATCCCATGTTATTCGTAATAGATGGACTAAAGGTGCAAATAGGTTCAAGGTAGATGATGTGAACCAATTAGATAAAAGACAAGTGCAATCAAAAGTAATGAGGATGAGTCATATATGTCAAGAAGCTACTAAATTAGCATATGTAGCACATCATTCGGAAGAGGGTTACAAAATTGCCATGGAAGCTATTACAGATGCTCTAAAAAGAATTTCAGTGATTGAGCTTGAACACAATGCCGGGGAGCCAACTATTCCTCCTTTAGATAGTATCGTGATTCAAACCAACAATCCATCTTTTCACCTTTAGAATCCTAATATATCGCAGACGAAAGGGAGGAAAAGGACCGAAGACAATGGAAAAAGAATCAAGAGTTCCATCGAGTTATCACAACAAAAAAGAAAAGAAGATGCGCATTATGCGGGAGGCTAGTTACCCATGACAAGCGTAATTGTCCAGAAAATCTCAAGAACAAAAAGGAGCAAGGTAAGTCATTATCATTGTCTTCTATATTTTCATATTTTATATATTTGTTCGTAATATATTGGGTTGTTTTAATAGATATGGACGTCGACGACGAGGATGCCGAAGCAACCCAAGACCTGGATTGACCAAGAATTAATATTTTTAGGTTCAATGTATTGATTTTTTTTTTTGCAGAAACAATAATGGGGCCTTCCAATCCTTTGTTTATGTGAGCTTAGGCACCAATGATTGGCTAAATACAGTGGCCATCCTCTTGTTTACACGTGGTTCGCATATGTACTGTTGGCATTTGCTATTGACTTGTACATATATTTCTGATGATCATGCCCAAGTTGCATACCTGAG
Organism: Chamaelirium japonicum; assembly: GCA_947650365.1. Classification (NCBI taxonomy): domain Eukaryota; kingdom Viridiplantae; phylum Streptophyta; class Magnoliopsida; order Liliales; family Melanthiaceae; genus Chamaelirium; species Chamaelirium japonicum. The sequence continues at coordinate 278,854 of CANTAL010000013.1, forward strand.
CCAAAGAGGAATATCTTTAGTGACCTCATAGTTTCCTCTGTAACTAGCTGGACTTGATCACATTGTCATAAAATCCAAATTGTCCTCATTTTATCTATGGCTATGGATTGCAGGGAACCCAAAGCGGATTTTGTAGTGGTTTGACAATTTTTCTACTTCTAGTGAATCAGGACATACAAAAGGAGCCAAGTCAATATCCCAGTTTGCTTTTGTTAACAGGGACATTTGTTGGGAGGAGCTTGAGTGGAAGGGGAAGCATGGACAATCTCCTGCAGTTGTTGCTACAAAGCCTGATTACTTCCAAGATTTGGATGTTCTGCATACAATGGAGAATTTTCTTGAATATGTACCAGATTTTTGGTCATCAGATGAGCTTGCTAAATCAGTCAAAGATGGGAAAATCTTGTACATTGATACTAAATATTTTGTAGAGCAATTTATATGGTTGATGTATGAGGAGAATTGCGAAGAAATATGGGTACTCCTAGAGGGATATATAATAGAAGAGCAATTCTCATTTCTTTCTCAACATCTTCTCATTCTGCTTGATGAGTGTAGGCTTCTTGCTTTTTTGAAGTCCATCAGTAAATTTATTCGTCCAGATGCACTATGCAAGAATTTTGCTCACCCATCATGTTGGCTAGAGACTCTTTTGTTGACATGGAACGATTTCAGATCTCTTGATGACCTCTTATTAAATGCGTCTATTACTCAGGGAAGACATCTTTGATGCCTTGTGGGTGATGAAGATCATGAGGAGGCAACGAGAAACATAGAATACCTATTGGGAACTGCCTTGACTTTTAGGGACGTTGATAATTGGGCAACCATGGTTATTCACTGCTGGTGCTGATTCAGTGATCAAGCTTTATTGTACTCATTGAAGATATATATCATTAGATAATGTTATGGTCCATGCGGCTATTATGCGGTGTCGCATCGAGCCCACACCGGCACCGAGCCCATGTCGGCAGTCATTTGATTTCGACGGCGAGATCCCGATCAGATCTCGCCGTCGAAATCGAGAATCACCGTCGGGGCTTGGTGGGTTCACTGTCAGGGCTGGGTGCGATTCACTAGTCGGGGCTTTGTGGAGGAGCGACCAAGGGATGGCTGCCGGCGTGGCTCGGTGCGATTCACCGTCGGGGCTGGGTTGGTTCATCGGAGAAGAGAGAGAGAGAGAGGAACACACACACACACACACACATACACACACACACACACACACCCAGAGGAACAGAGAGGAGAAGGGCATCACGTGGTAGGCCCCACCCGAAGACATGCTGCACCTGGTTCATTTCTCCACCGCACGATCTAAGTAAATCGGACGGCTCAGACCCTGTCCCGCATTTCGCCGGTGCGGGACGTCCCGTAGGTGAGCAGGATTATATATATATATATATATATATATATATATATATATATATATATATATATATATATATATATATATATATATATATATATATATATATATATATATATATATATATATATATATATATATATATATATATATATATATATATATATATATATATATATATGGGAAAGGGTAGCGTACTCCATGGAGTAGGAAACTTACCTACTCCATAGGTTAAATGGATGCCGTGTTGCACTTTTTGATGGAAGTTAAGACTTGGTCAAGTTAGGTTCACCCCTCCCAACAATTATTAAGAAATTTTTTTTGAGAAAAACATATGCCAAGTGGCATTTTTAGCATCCACAAAAAATATGTTTTTACGATACACAGTTTACCGTTAAATTTGTTTCAACTTGATCGAGTTGGTTTAAGTTTTTTTCTTCGGATTTTTTTTATAATCCTAATCTATCCATATTAGATTGACCATACATGAATAAAAAATTTGATTAAAAAGTGCCATGTGGCGTCTATATAACCCATGGAGTAGGTAAGTTTCCTACTCCATGGAGTAGGCTACCCTTTCCCTATATATATATATATATATATATATATATATATATATATATATATATATATATATAGATAGAGAGAGAGAGAGAGAGAGAGAGAGAGAGAGAGAGAGAGAGAGAGAGAGAGAGAGGAATGTTACAATGAGCTATGAGATACGGAAGGAGAAAATGAGCTACGGTCATTTTGACCACCCTAGAAGTTTTAGAATTTTGTGAAAATTGGTGGGTTTGTTGTCTAGGGTAACATGATCATCCTCACCAATTTTCAAGGAATTCCAAAACTTCTAAGGTCATTAAATGGTAGAAGTAAAATTAACGGTTACTACGGACGGTGGATAAAGCTTCTAATGTTTGATGACCCTAGAAGTTTTGGAATTCCTTGAAAATTGGTAAGGATGATCATGTTACCATATACAACACACCCACCAATTTTCACGAAATTCCAAAACTCCTAGGGTGGTCAAAATGATCGTAGCTCATTTTCTCCTTCCGTAGCTCATAGCTCACTGTAACATTCCTCTCTCTCTCTTTCTCTCTCTCTCTCTCTCTCTCTCTCTCTATATATATATATATATATATATATATATATATATATATATATATATATATATATATATATATATATATATATATATATATATATATATATATATATATATATATATATATATATATATATATATATATATATATATATATATATATATATATATATATATATAGGGGCATGCTATGCTGCGGCATGTGGTGCGTGCGGCACTGCACCGCAGCTGTCTGATGCACGCGCTGCGTGCATCACATGCACGCAGCAGTGCATCAGACGGCTGCGGGAAAGTGCCGCACTTACCGCATGCCGCATTATAGCATTTCTCTCTCTCTCTCTCTCTCTATCTATATATATATATATATATATATATATATATATATATATATATATATATATATATATATATATATATATATATATATATATATATATATATATAGAGAGAGAGAGAGAGAGAGAGAGAGAGAGAGAGAGAGAGAAAGAGAGAGAGAGAGAGAGAGAGAGAGAGAGAGAGAGAGAGAGAGAGAGAGAGAGAGTGGGCCGATCCAGTGAGAAACTCCTTATTTGCGAAACCTTGTGCAAAACCCCCCTAGAGGTTTCAGAATTTGATGAAACTTGGTAGGCATGCTACCTATGCCATGTTGATCATCCTCACAAAATTTCATCAAATTCTAAAACCTCTAGGGGCATCAAATGTTAGAAAATTTACTGACTGTTCATAAAAACCGTTAATTTGATTATCTAATTTGATGCCCCTAGAGGTTTTAGAATTTGATGAAATTTTGTGAGGATGATCAACGTGGCATGGGTAGTATGCCTACCAAATTTCATCAAATTCTAAGAGCTCTAGGGGGGTTTCGCAAATAAGGGGTTTCTCACTAGATCGGCCCTTTAGATATATATATATATATATATATATATATATATATATATATATATATATATATATATATATATATATATATATATATATATATATATATATATATATATATATATATATATATATATATATATATATATATATATATATATATATATATATATATATATATATATATATATATATATATATATACTAGTAATGCCCGTGCCTGTCGGCACGCAAAAGATTTCGAGGGCGAGAAAAATATTTTGAAACAGGTGACAATATTTAAAAGGTGGCAAAAAAATATTTCGAAGGTGGTGACAATAAATAGAGAGAGAGAGAACAATATTTTGAGGGTGATAACAATATTTCATAAGCGGTGATAGTATTCTAATGCTTGTGCCTTTCGGCACGCATAAGATTTCGAGGGTATGAACAATATTTCAAAGGTTGCGACAAAACATTTCGAGAGCGGGGACAATATTTCAAGAAATATAACAATATTTCAAGAGTGATAACAAAAATTCGTGAGCAGTGATAGTATTTTGAGGACGACGATAATATTTCATAAGCAATGATAATGCTCGTGTTTGTCGGCACTCGAATGGGGTGGAAAAATTGGATCGGCGGTGCCCACAATCGGCTAGGGCACCCACATTTTGCTGGAGAGCTCACTGAAAACAGCTTAATCCGTCGACGACGCTCTCATTGCCAAGAGATTACCACGTTGGTTCCATTTCTCGAGCTTTTTCATACGGAAGAAAATATACCATAGCACTTGACGAATGTACGAGCCGATAGGCCCGTGATTGTCGACATGCACATTCAGCAAGGTCGCCCAAATTCATCGGGGGCACCCCCATTTGGTTTAGGCAGCAAAAAATTAGTTGCGGTGTCAATATTCCTGCCACACCTATCCACATTCGGAGAGAGTGCCAAAATTCGTTGGAGGCAAAAGTGTTAGAATTGGTGAGATCTATAGCTCGTAAAAACTTATAGTTTAGCTATGTATGGTTGATAGTATAGGATTGCATATTGGTACGTACCTCAGTACGTGTTCTGATTACAGAACAGAGAGCCATGGTTATATGGTAATCCCCTTGAGTGGGAGACTCAAGGGACTGGTTCCATGTAACCTAAATACGTTCGCAGCTCTGATCAGGGTTGGTCGCTCTATCAGGATAAGCTATTGGGATGATAGAGCGTGGGTGTCTCCACCATGATCATTACCAGGCACAGTGTCTGTGGCCGAACAAAACCAACACGGTGCACAGATCGGTGAGTAGACACCGGTGCACTAAACCATGTTTCTGCTTAGGGTAAAACGGTCCTAAACCCTGAGGAACCATGTCTGGTGGACTAACCAGTTGTGTGATGCTTTGGTGTACCAATGTGTGAGGATCCAGATGCAGTGATCCAAAACTACGGTGTATTGGGTTACCCGGCTGGTGTTGCATCAGCATGTCACTCCTGCAGGCTATCCATACCCCTAACGGGAGGTGCGTTCCTTGGTCTGACCTACATCGTATTAAACCCTGGCCAAGTGGTCATCAGTTGGACTGGTGACGGATCCGGTTGCTCGGAAAAGTAATCGGAGGTACGATATATGTGGTCAACCTGGAAGGAACCGAGTCTCGAGTCTAACGGTATTCTCCACCGCTCGAGTTGCATCATGGCACCAGATGGAGGGACAGCGAGTTTACTATACTAAACGGAGAGTAGGGGTATGAGGGAGAATAAAGTAAGTCCGGGGGAATTGGAGTGCAGCCTGCGTCGCACTCTGGGTGGCCACACAGGTTAACTCGGACTCAGAGGATCGATGGTACACTTGGGTTGTGTGTCGATCGAGTCTGAGTTGGAAGCCATGAACCCTGGTCCCTGAAGGTTCCACCTTATCGACATTATGTACGGTACTTATACCATCTCCTCGAAACACAGAATGTAGTTAGAGGAAGTGAGAAGTCCAAGCATACGCTCTGTGAGTGCTTTGCCCTAGTGCACGGTAGATGCGTAGCTACGTGTGTGCACTAAGAGGAAACCCTAGGTTAGTGCAGAGATGCATGTAGCAATTCCTTGCCATAAGTGGACTTTGCCACATGGGTGCGATGCACCGAGACATGTTGCGAGTTGACTAATTGACTTCACTAGGGGCACCCTATAGGAACCTCAAAGAATAGTGAAATTACTAGTGCACTTCACTTATGTGTGCCTTGCAAAGTCTTGTATACGAGGAACGGCCAACAAGTGACATAAGGGCGTTTTGGTCATACCATGCGCCACTATGTACTAAGGGGGCCAGCCCTAAGTGTTGAGAGACTGGTCAAGGCCGGCCCCATTGGTTTCAGGAGGTTATTACCTCCGATGAAAGAGCCGGTCATGAGGTACAAAAAATGGGTTAGTTTTGATCGTTTTCAAAACCAAGAAAAAGATAGAGATAAAGAAGAGATATATATAGAGAAGGTTTGAATCAGTCAACCCTATCCGTACTAGCCTTATACATATTGATAGGCCGGCCCTATATAAGAAAATATGAGAGAGGGCGGCCGACCATGCAAGCCCTAGGGGCCGGCCATGGCATGGGGAAACCCTAGCCGCCCCCTATCTTCTCTTCTCTTATCCTCTCTCGTCTCTCTCTCCCTCGCTTGCGCCATTAGATGGTGACTCATCTTCATCACGTGGTGTTTCATAGAAGAAGAAGGCTCATCGGATGGAGGCACTCAGAGATCCATCGATGAGATGCTGTGCATCGTGTGAGATCGGGTGAACTAAAAGGCATCTCCCGCAACCTTTTGCTGTCCAGAATTTACATAGAAAATCAGCATTGTTTTTGCGATTCCGGGAACTACAGAAGTCCAAACGAGGTAAAACTTGTTTCAAAAGTTGCGTCTCGAAGTTGGTTACTTGCAGTCTAAATTTTAACCTAATTGGAGTTCAGAATAGAAAGTTATGGCCATTGTACCAAATCTATATCGAGCAGATCCGAGCCCGTCTCTATTAACAAAGAAGAAACTTGTCATAGTGAAAGAATCCGCACGCAGGTAAGATTTCTAACATGTAGATCTAGCATAGATATAATATGCATATATGCTAGATTGTTCTTTTGCATTAGATCGTCATTAGGGGTTTGCGTAGTTTCCATGCTAGATTCATACACGCATATGTAGATCATTTCAATGAAAATTTTAATATGTAACACACACCGCTTCTGGTCTTTGGACCTTCTCTTTGCTTTCGCTGCGGGCCTCTACCATGGATTGACATCCAACAATTGGTATTAGAGCTACGCAAGTGGTGTGCGTTTCATGTTTTTCATGAAACCGTCATGTGCGCGCATGAATAGTATGTGCCGCCATCGGGGTTCTACGAGTAGATCATGCATAGTGTATATTGTATGTTCTATGAATGTTCTTGCAAGGCGTCGCTTCTAAAATTAATCTGGATATGCGATTACTTGCTACCGGGGGTCGGACCTCGTGTTAGCGAATATTGTCTGGATGTTTTTTCTTCTGTGTGTGGATAGGTTTTAGAGTCATAGTCGGGCAAGTGGTAGAGGTTGACCACTCTTGATTCCCAGGCTTTTTTGTTAGGTTTGTTTTTCTTTTCTTTATAGGAAATTGTATACGAGCGAGCATTTGCTCAAAGCGTACTAGAGCTTTTTTGGTTACAGATTGAAGAGGAGGACTTGCCGTAGAGATCCACCACCGAGAAGACGAGCGAAACCTTGGAGGACGATAGCGATCTGGTAAAGCATACACGATGATGGCAAAGGGCAAAAAATGTCAAGAGATCATATACAGAGGCTTGCACCGGATCGAGGAGCCTTGCGAAGAAGACAGAGAGCCTACACTGTGCCAGTCAGGCTCAGGGGTCGGACCCTGAACTTGATTCAGTAGTGTGGTTGTTTCATCCTACTGATCTTTATATTTCTGTAGAGAACCCCAATGCGATATTTTAATTATCTGTGTTAGAGGGATGTCCTTTCCCCTCGGGTCCTAGCGACCTTATTAAGATAGGATTTCACTAGTGATGCCTATTATTTAATTGACCCTTGATGATAGCATGAATTTCTCATATTTGGTTATGCCACCATTAGGTCAACACCCGATTAGTCGGGTGTGCCTATTTGGCCAGCATCGAAACCTAGAATGAGTTGGAATTCTACTATAACATCATTCATCAAATTTATAAGCAAGGCGCCATGGTAGTGGAAGACCTTTCTTGTCAGTCTGTCCTTATGCTAAGCTCCAGAGCATTAGCGTGATAGCTAGGTTTGCAAAGCATCGATGTTCTTGGGATATGTAATGTGACCCTTGAGTGGAGAAATCCACTCGAGGCAGGGACTATGATATTCCGAGATCGATTAATGCTTCGTGAAATGCTTGAAATGCTAGTGGGAGCACGATATGACCAGTGTCTAGTGTATAGGTTATCGTGACCTTAGTGTACACTCATACTTGCATAAAAGAATCCTCAAATTTAATAAGGGATATAAGAGAGGACTTTTAGAAATCCTCTGGCCTCCACAACCAACTGCTTTGTGTCTGGATAAAAGGGCGTAGCTCGACATCCCCTAGGGTGAGGGTTATGTTTTTTCCATGCCAGATGACTTAGCAATCTCCTTTGGGATATGGTGGTTACGGGGTAAAGAGAGAAGGGCTTTTCATCCCACCCTATTGGGGGCCACATGAACTCCCGTGTCGTAACTACCTAGGCTTGTGGGTAAGCATCCGAAGTAGACGTAAGGCATCCGTTGCTTGCACAATGGGGATCACGTGGCACTGGCCAAAAGATAACCATGGTCCATGAAAGCCCTTAGTTGGTAGATTTGGACTGGGTCAAGGAAAGGCCCGTGTAAGCGGATTGACACTACATGATACCCCCTAGGGCAGGTGCAGTCGATTCCGAGATCTTACATACATGGTTAATTAATCCATAGATGTGTCTTCGCTATGAGGGTAGCGTTGGCATTTTGGATATAATTAGCTTGTTTTCAAAATCCATAAAATAAGTTATTTTGCATTCGTTTTTATTTAACCATATAGTTCCCCTCTCCGCTATCCCATAAGAGAACCAGTTATCGGGTCTCTAACTACGTAGAGCGGAAGCACTATCTTTAGCTTATACTTAGGGTAGTAAACATACATTGGCTTGCAATCTAAATATCCCTATACTAGACCTAACTGGTCAAGATATCACTATGGCACTAACTAGGGCATATGACGACTAGCAAGAGTCTGAGGAGATGTGCAAGTTCTGTGTCATAGCAGACTTGCTGACAACTCCTTAGAAGTAAGTCAGAGATATGCCGGGTCTTCTCAAATAAAGTTTTACTTGCAGAAGATGTCTGAAAAGCGAAGTCGGTAGACTCGTTGCTTTTTCACTAAGATACTTGTTGGTACCGAGATGTCTGAGGGTATGTTTGTTCGGGAACACATACTTGAGTTCCAGATCGAATTATATTCCAAAGACATGGTGCCAGATGATGAGGTGGTAGAAGACGTCTGTCTTGCATCCTTGTCTGGAACCTTCGAAGGCGTTATCAGAGACTTTAGCTTTAACAAGTTAGAGATGATAAACGCAAAACTTCTAAGGAGATTTCCAAGAGACAAAGGATGGGATCAAGATTAAAGGCAAAGCCTTTAGTGCTTAACCTAGGTCTTCTATAGAAGGACCAAAGGGAGTAACTTATAAGAGATCAAAAACTATTCTAGTGTAGAAACTGGTGTGGACTCCTAAGTCTGGCAACGCTAAGGACGAAAGTGTTTCTGCTTTAGCAAGTATATGGGATATTTGAAGATAGTGTATGGCCTCAGGATGTTAGGAGTTGAGTCGCTATCTAGTAGCAGTTCTTATGTTTCTTGGAATGTAGACTTCGGGTCTACAGAGATTCAAGGAAAGCTGAAGTCTACTTTATAGTAAAGTAATCCTAACATAGGTACTGATGCCATAAGCCGCTGCGGAAGCTGTTAGATATGATTGTCTTAGTTTTTCCGAAACACGGATTTTGTTTTTTAGAGATGTAGTTCTGTTTCCTCCTTAGTAAATGAAGTTTTTAGTTTTAGACAGCACCGTAGGTTTGTATCTTAAACTGAAAAGATAGCTTCATTACTAGAGGAATAGATCAGAATAATCTATTTGTATTTAATCTTAATTCGGAAATAGATTTTATAACAACTGCAGCGTCTAATTTAAATTCATCTAAATCCTTCGAAGAATCTATCCAATTTGTGATCCCTCTGATTTAGATATTTTGCCTCAGATAAACTCAGAGGTGACAGAAGGCCGAGTTTCTGTTCACAAATTCATCAGAGATCCTTCTAACCTATGAGTGTAATCTGAAAGACAGAATAACTAAAAGGGCCACTAAGGTATTAGAGTTAGTTAATTTCGACGTCTATGGTTCCAAGAGCGTCTAGACGATAAAAAGACTCTTCGATTTAATCGAAGGAATAAGTCACTATCGGACGAGTTCCATAGGATCCTGAGGGAGTATGGGATTATCTCCCAGTTAAATGCTCCAAGGATGACACGTCAGAATAAAGTCTCCGAGAGAAGGAATCGGACTCTATTTGACATGGTCCGTAGTATGATGAATATTGCCAAGTATAGTACCCACCTTTTGGTAGAGTTAAACCTTAAAACAGTTGCTTATATATGAAACTATCTCTCATCTGGATCAGTGCCTCAAACCTATAAGAGAGCTATGGTCTAAGCGAAAGCTGACACTATAGTTTCTCAAGATATAGGATTGTCCTGCACTTGTGCAAAAGGACAAGATGGATGAGATGGAGATGTAGTTCCAGGTATATTGTTAAGTCTCCAAATAATGCATTTTATCGCTTATTTCTTACTGCATTATCATTGCTTTTCTACGTAAAACTTTTCATACACTCGTAAAGTGCATCAGTTTCTTTACACCACTGCATAGTAGACTTTAATACGGACATAACGGTATATTGGTTCGCACTCATACGATACATGCATGAAAAATACGAAGCTCGATAGTCTAAATTATTCTTTTTATCGATAATCGTATTGGATCCTTACACGCGTCATTTTATGTGTGATTTTCAGGGAATTGGTCTGATTCTCGACGCAGCTAGTCCAAGGACATCGTGCTAATATTCTCACGACGAGTCGATTGATGATCCACAGCTTGTTTGGAAACCTTTATGAAGAATGATAAGAAGGACAATTACGATATTCGGCGGAAAAATGGCTTCATCGAGCCGGCGCAATGCAGGATTCAAACATAGAGGAGCATTACACGTATGCAAATGGAATAACGAAGGTTGACGAGATCAGATGGCCCGGATGGTGGAACCCGAATGACCTACCACCTTTCTTCTCCCTATTTCACTCTCTTTTTCCATCATAGCCGTGTAATACCCCGTCGATCATGATTCCAACCGAGTCATCCCTTGCATCCGAATCAATCCCAATCGCCCAAACTCCTCATATCCTCATTCTCTTCCTTTTCTTTATTTTCATTTAATCAAAGCCATCCGATGGCCTAGAAAGCCGTGAAAACCTTGTCCAAACCCATGCTTGATCTCATCATAACCGTTCGTTTGATTACACCCAACGACCGGTGCACCCAAGCCCCAACTCAACCGGATCCGCTCCCTCTCACCATCACAGCCGTCCAACCCAAAAAAACCAAGATTTTAAATACTGATGCAGCCGCTCACCCACTCTCCACCCGAACTTCTCTCTCTCTCTCTCTCTCTCTCTCTCTCTCTCTCCTACTCCGGGCTTCTCTCTCTAACCGTCAAAACCCAGCTCCGAATATCTCTCCGGGACTCTCTTTCCATCTCTCTCTCTTTCCTTAACCGCCCAGCCCATCTCTCTCTCCAACTGATCTTCTCTCCCTCTCATCCGGTTTTCTCTCTCTCGGATTCTCTCTCTTTTCTTATCTCTCTCCACCCGAACCAGCCGTCTCTATCTCCTCATCACAATCCCGCAATCCCCTCGCGATCGTTCCATGCAGCCGCCCGAACTCCTCTCGGACTCCCTCTTCTTTGCCTAACTAAACCGGATCCCATCCAAATCTTTTCTCTCTCTAACTGCCTGCTTTCTATATTTTCTTCAACCCGATTCTCTCTCTAAAATCACATAACTCTCTCTCTTGCCTGATCTAGAGTCACTCCGAGAGCCATGCAACCCTGCTCCCGATCTCTCTTTCTCTCATTTATTTCTCTTTCTAAACCGGACCTCCTCTTCTCTATATATGGCCCCAGAACTTGAGTTGACGAAAAAAGGAACCATTAGCCCAGACCATGAGCCCGAACCATTAGCCCGGACCTTGAGGATCACACCACCGCCGAACCCGGACCTTCATCGTTTCATCACCACTTCGGATCCATCATCGTCCATCCGCCAAGCTCCGAGCCACGCTTCATCCTCGCCGAAGTCACGCTGTACTCCATCGTCCTTGCCGTGGAAGAACATCGTCATCATCGTCGGAAGCCGTCATCCACGCTCGTCAACCTTCGTATCGTCATTAATGGAGTTTGCTTGCACTTGTGTTTTTCTGTTAAATTCTATGAACATGTGCGGCTAAACCCCTAGCTAAGGCTATGGGGGATGCCTAGTAGGATGCTATGTGTTTTTTATTTGATCAATGATAATTAAGGCTTAATTTTCGTATGATTGAATCTTATATGGATGACACTGCCTGATGATGTATGTTATTTTGCTTGCATATTTGTTTGATTCCGTATTGACTCCGGGCATACAGATTGCTTATGAATCCCTGTGGTAAGATAGCACTAGCGTAACGAGTCTCTCGTCATATGAGTTCAATCTATTTTCGTATGTTGGATGCTTATCACTAGAAATTGATACATGTGTACAAGTCCTTTTGATTGCACATCGACTCTGGGCATGTGCAATGCTTAAAGACCTCTGTAGCATGCGTCCGAACTTAATCTTCATGCTATCCTCGTACAAATTATCGATCAAAAGAATATATAAGATACTACTAGGTTGAACCCGGATGCCTTAGCCTCATCTCCATCGTAACCTCCTTTAATTAATTGCAATATTTAGTTCTATTTAATTTAGTAACGTAGTTTCATCATTCGTGCTTCACTCTCAGTGGAAAATCCTGATTCGCACTCACGTTTATGCACTTTCATCACACTAGTTCCCATTAGTCCTTCAGTCCCTGTGGAATCGACCTCGGACTCACCGAGATTACTACTTCGCTACACACCCTATACTTAGGGTTAAATTGCACTTTTTAGTCCCTTAATTAGGACTACTTAAAGTTGTAGCATATATTTGTTTATAGGTTACCCTAGTGAGGTATAAGGTGGACTATTCTATGATCTTGAGGTTTGGAAGGTAATCGTTTCTACGAACACCATCTACCTAGACCAAGATTATATTATAGACCATAAGTTTATCAGTAAGGTAGTTCTGGGTGAACTACTGGGTACTGGTAGAGAGTGCGCATCTGAAAACGTAGTGGGAGTAGATGATACAGAAACTAGTATACCTGGTACTGTAGAAACGATTCACTTTTGTACCACCACCACCTCGTCGTTGTGGGACTATCAGAGTTCCTGATAGATACTATGGAGAAACTTCGATAGTTAATCTAGAGTTTCAGGAGGATGATCCCTAGAGCTACGAAGAAGTAGTGGGAGCTTCCGACAGCTCTGACTGATAAAAGACTATAGAGGCATATCAGCATCAATATCCCTTGGAACAATCTTGACACTTATAACACTATCACCCTTCTGGGTATAGGAGGTGTATAAAAAGAGCACCCGGTTAAGACTTAAGTAGCTAAATTAGTTGCCAAATGAGAAGGGATTGACTATGTCAAAACCATCTCACTGGTAGCTATGCTTAAGTCTATAACAGATCCTCTTAATCCATCGCAGCCCATTATAGTTGGAAGATCCGGTTGATGGATGTCAAGATAGTTATTCCGTAATGGGAATTGGGAAAGAACATATGGATGATGCAGCCCCAGGCTTTGTGTCAGTAGGTTAGGAAGATATGGAATGCAAGTTGCAAAGGTCCATTTATGGACTGATACAAGCATCTAGGTTGGAATATCTATTTTGATCAAGGGAATCCGCTTACAAGGATTTGATCAGAATGAGGATAAACCAAGTGGGTACAAGAAAGGTGAAAGAACTACAAGGGTGTATGTAGTACTTTACCTTAACGATATCCTACTAATTGAAAATAATGTAAGAATATTTTTTACAGTAAAGGTTTGTAGTCATCGCAATTCGATGTGAAAGACCCAAGTAAGACGAGTTATGCTCTGGGAATCAAGGTAACTCGAGATAACCAGAGCAAGGTTCTCTTGCTGTCACAGGCTACGCATGAAGATAAGATTCTAGCCAGATTCGTTTTACGATGCTAGATATCTATTGCGCAGCCGGATTCATGAGTCGGTTTCAGTCAAACCTGGGTCCAGATCACTGGACTAAAGTGAAGGGTATACTCAGAAGTCCTCATCAACTGAGGATTGTGAGTTAGCTTGCACTTCACAAGTCCTGATATCGATTGGACATACAAGGTCTGACTTTGGTATCAGATGTGCGTTCCAGAGAATCAATTTCAGGAATTGTTTTGGGATTATAAGCGATAGTTGGTAGAGTGTGAAATAAGTGCATCACAGACTCCACCACAAAGGCTTAGCACGTTATTGCGTGTGAGGTAGTATATCAGGTGGTAAGGCTTAGGGAGTTCTTAGAGAACTTGGGACGCGTACCAGAGGCTTAGTTATCTGTTGTTGCAATAGAAAAGCGGTAAGCAAGGTCCAAGGAGACTAGGCACCACAATAAGGAAAAACTCATCAAGTACAAACTCCACTTGATCTGACAGTTATAGGAGGAAATGCAAGTAGCAGTACTGAGGTGGAATCTACAGATAATGTTGCCAATTCCTTTAGGGAATTCCTGCAAAGACTTTTGGGAAGTATGTATATAGAAGCTACATAGCTCAACACCGTTATTCCTCGTTAGACCTAGTGAGAGATTATTAGAATTGGTGAGGTCTACAGCTCGTAAAAACCTATAGTTTAGCTATGTATGGTTGATAGTATAGGATTGCATATTGGTACGTACCTTAGTACGGGTTCTGATTACCGAACAGAGAGCTATGGCTACATGGTAATCCCCTTGAGTGGGAGACTCAAGGGACTGGTCCCATGTAACCTAAATATATTCAAAGCTCTGATCAGGATTGGTCGCCCTATCAGGATAAGCTGTTGGGATGACAGAGCGTGGGTGTCTCCACCATTGTCATTACCAGGCACAGTGTTTGTGGCCGAACGGAACCAACACGGTGCACAGATCGGTGAGTAGACACCAGTGCACTAAACCGTGTTTCTACTTAGGGTAAAACGGTCCTAAACCCTGAGGAACCATGTCTGGTGGACTAACCGGTTGTGTGGTGCTTTGGTGCACCAATGTGTGAGGAGCCGGATGCAATGATCCAAAACCACGGTGTACTGGGTTACCCGGCTGGTGTTGTATTAGTATGTCACTCCTGTAGGCTATCCACACCCCTAACGGGAGGTGCGTTCCTTGGTCCGACCTACATCGTATTAAACCCTGCCCAGGTGGTCATCAGTTGGACTTGTGACAGATCCGGTTGCTCGGAAGAGTAATCGGAGGTACGATGTATGTGGTCAACCTGGAAGGAACCGAGTCATATGAGCACTTGAGTCTGACGGTATTCTCCACCGCTCGAGTTGCATCATTGCACCAGATGGAGGGACATCGAGTTTACCATACTAAGCGGAGAGCAGGGGTATGAGGGAGAACATAGTAAGTCCGGGGGAATTGGAGTGCAGCCTGCGTCGCACTCTAGGTGGCCACGCAGGTTAACTCGGACTCAGAGGATCGATGGTACACTCGGGTAGTGTGTCGATCGAGTCTAAGTTGGAAGCCATGAACCCTGGTCCCTGAAGGTTCCACCTTATCGACATTATGTACGGTACTTATACCATCTCCTCGAAACACAGAACATAGTTAGAGAAAGCAAGAAGTCCAAGCATAAGCTCTGTGAGTGCTTTGTCCTAGTGCACGGTAGATGCGTAGTTACGTGTGTGCACTAAAGGGAAACCCTAGGTTAGTGCAGAGACGCATGTAGCAATTCCTTGCCATAAGTGGACTTTGCCACATGGGTGTGATACACCGGGACATGTTGCAAGTTGACTAATTGATTTCACTAGGGGCACCCTACGGGAACTTCAGAGAATAGTGAAATCACTGGTGCACTTCATTTATGTGTGCATTGCAAAGTCTCGTACACGAGAAACGACCAACTAGTGATATAAGAGCGTTTTGGTCATACCATGCGCCACTATGTACTAAGGGGGCCGGCCCTAAGTGTTGAGAGACTGGTCAAGGCCAGCCCTATTGGTTTCAGGAGGTTGTTGCCTTCGATGAAAGGGCCGGTCATGAGGCACAGAAAATGGGTTAGTTTTGACCGTTTTCAAAACCAAGGAAAAGATAGAGATAAAGAAGAGATATATAGGGAGAAGGTTTGAATCAGTCAACCCTATCCGTACTAGCCTTATCCATATTGATAGGCCGACCCTATATAAGGAAATATGAGAGAGGGGGGCTGGCCATGCAAGCCCTAGGGGCCGGCCATGGCATGGGGAAACCCTAGCCGCTCCCTCTCCTCTCTTTTCTTCTCCTCTCTCGTCTCTCTCTCCCTCACTTGCGCCATTAAATGACGATTCGTCTTCCTCGCGTGGTGTTTCGTAGAAGGAGAAGGCTCATCGAATGAAGGCACTCAGAGATCCATCGATGAGGTGTCGTGCATCGTGTGAGATCGGGTGAACTAGAAGGTATCTCCCGCAACCTTTTGCTGTCCAGAATCTGCATAGAAAATCAGCGTTGTTTTTGCGATTCCTGAAACTACAGAAGTCCAAACGAGGTGAAACTTGTTTCAAAAACTGCGTCTCAAAGTTGGCTACCTGCTGTCCATATTTCAGCCTAATCGGAGTTCAGAGCAAAAAGTTATGGCCGTCACACCGAAGCTATTTCGAGCAGATCCGAGCCCGTCTCCATCGACAAAGAAGAAACTTGTCGCAGTGAAAGAATCCGCACGCAGGTAAGATCTCTAACATGTAGATCTAGCATAGATAGAACATACATACATGCTAGATTATTCTTTCGCGTTAAATCGTCGTTAGGGGTTCATGTAGTTGTCATGCTAGATTCATACACGCATATGTAGATCGTTTCGATGAAAATTTTGATATGTAACACACAATGCTCCCGGTCTTCGGACCATCTCTTTGCTTCCGCTGCGGGCCTCTACCATGGATTTACATCCAACAAAAAGCCCTAACTATGTAGAATCAATCACAGTAAGATTGCGGGATGTACCGAAGAGATCAGAAAGATCCTAAAGTCCCCAATCAGAAACACAGTTTCTGGAAAATAATTTCCCTCCAGATTTTCAATCCATCAAAATTTGTTGGCTTTCTTGTGCATGGCAAAACCAACAACTGGTTGACAGGTTTAGACACAAAATTTTAACGGATATGAGATTTGGAAGATCATTCATTTAGGTTTCATCGGAAACTTTAGTCAAAAATCTCAACATAGTCCACCAAGAATAGGCACATCCACTCTCTCGTACAGTTTTGAAGCTCACCCAAATGCTCTCTGAATAATATACAAAGGAAGTCACCAGAGTTGTTCAAAAGTCATCTCTCAAATGTCAATAGAGGACATTCATCTCACTCGATATAGATGGAAGCTTCCTGAAATCAAGGAAACTTTGACCAGATAATATTTTAAGACACCAACCTATTTAAAGCCTAAAAACATAGGGGACCAATTAGACCATAACTCAATTTGAAAGCCACTTGCAATGTGGGACCATAAACAACAATGCATCCATCCGATAACGTCTTGAATCGAACCCACCACACGACATTACGACAACATTCATGCGGGTTGGTTGCATTCCAACCCAGATAGTGTTGAAGATAGCAAGAACAAGAACACACTTATTTACACAGATGGCATAAGAAGCTAGTGCCAAGATATCATGTATAGGGTTGGAGGGACATATCATGTACAGGGTTGGAGCACATGCCGCCGCCGCCGTCGCCGCTAAGGGTACGGATTGCCAACCACGGTCGCTCGATTCGTAGTCGTTGTCCTCCTCGCTCAGCTCTTTATCGCAGTGTTCTCTTCTGGAGCGCCCAAGTCTTCGAACTTTGCGTATTTCTCACAATACTCTGGATGGGCAGCAGCAGAAATAAAATTAAAGCATTTCAAAAAGCATAAATCGAAGCACTCATATGATTTTACGGAGATGTTCCTAAGAAAATTAGACAACCAAATAAAAGAAAAACAATTTGTGAAACAATATCATGATCAAGCCAATTTACAATTTTTTTTTGAAACTGTGTGGATGGAGATGAGCCATTAGAGACAATTATTTTGCAACCGATTCAGCTCTTCACTCAGCTTGGAAATTTCTGCCTGCACATTCAGATCATGTTAAAAAAACAGAGAAGAAGGAAAGAAAAAAAGAAAAAAAAAACTTTTAACAGACAACTCATACAAAAAAAAGATCTTTTAACTTACGTTTTGAGCCATAATTCCGTTGATAGGAAATGCTGGATCATTTTCCTCAAAAAACAAAATGCAAGATTCAATGAAGATGGGAGATATCCCGTTATTTCTAAACCCATTCGATGGCAAGCTGCCATTACCATCAGATGCTGTCTCGCTGGCTGAAAATTTATGTAATGATGGTTAAGATGAAAAGTTAGAAGTCTAAAAACACAGTTTAATAGTAATGTCTTGTAATCTAAATCAAGAGACCAAATTCTTTAATAGATACAAAGGATATTTCCCAAAAGAAAAAATCAAACAATACAAAATATTGAAGAAAATTTCAATGATTGAAGAAAACCTCATCGGTGATGACCTCATTATCGATGCAATCCATGGGGATCTCCACATCAATCTCTCTCTCTTTCTGTTATCAATGCAGAGCAATTTGATTAGAATCAACTCTCATATTTTCCTTATTGTAATTCCACTAATGTAGTGGAACAATTTCATAAAAAATATGGAGATTTCTTATCAGATTTTTGAAGTCTAAGAACATTGTTCAATAGTAATGTCTTGTAATCTAAATCAAGAGAGATCAAATTCTCTAATAGATACAAAGGACATTTCACAAAAAAATCAAACAATACAAAATATTGAAGACTTTCAATGATGGTGACTGAGAGGGGAGGAGGGGGAAAAGACATTGGAGAGAGAGCAGAGAGGGGAGGAGCCTGAAACCACCTCTTCCACCACCATGATCAGCATGGCCTCGGAGCCCAGCATTGCTGCTACCACAGGCGTCCCCATCCACTTTGCACACACGCACACACACACACACACACACACACACACACACACACACACAGAGTCACACGCAGCCTGGCCGTAGGAGAATCACACGTAGCCAGGCCGATCGACGACCGAGGACCGACGAAGCTGGGCCTCTCTCTCTCAAACCTCTGTTCTCTCTCATTTTCTCTGCGTTGGCAACCCGGCCCAATAAGCTTTTTAAATCATGCAAAAAGATGTAAAATTGGATGAACAGATGGAGTTTGGAAGAACCTGCACCAACTTCGCCGGACAGAAGCTCTCGATGACAAATGCGAAATTGGTGTACTTGACGAAGGACAGAAGTTCTCGATGGCAAATCCTGAATCTCCATTCACCCATCCTCCTCAACAAAAATTCAACAAAAAACAGAAGAAGAAAAAAAAACTACGAAAAAGAACAAAAAAGAAAAAGGGCTCACTCGTTTCAGATTTCTTCACTCACTGCATCATCCCTCCAAAACAAAAACCCCGTCAGCTTCCTCTAACGACTGATTCAACAGGCCAAAAAAACAATCATGAAGAAAGAGTAGATAAATGGATTAAAAACTATGGAAAAAAAAAGAGAAAAAGATTGACTGTTCCTTCACCCGCTAAATCCCCTGTTTCTTCACCCACTGAATCATCGAGATTTGACCGGGGTAAACACTCAATCGATATCTCAATCAGATCTGAGGCATTTGAGAAAAAAAAGGGACTCACTCATTTCAGATTGACCCCTTTAGCGGATAATGAGAAGATTGCCTGATTCTGTTTCTTTATCCACTAAATCACCCTCTCCACAGGGAGAGAGATAGAGAGAGATCTGACCGAGGGAAGCACTCAATCGGTATCTCAATCAGATCTGAGGCATTTGAGAAAGAAAAAAAACTATATCTGAATCCTTCAAAAAAAAAGATTCAAAAATAAAAAAACATTAGAGAAAGAGAGCAACAGAGAGAGATCAGGACCGACTGTGGGTGGACAGAAGGGCTGTGGCCGACGTTCGGTGATCGACGGTCGGTGTCGAACGGTGTCTATGCCAAGAGTCCGATAAAAAAAAAAAGATTCAAAAACATTAGAGAAAGAGAAAAATAGAGAGAGATCAGGACTGGTTTGAGAGAGAGAGAGGCTTCCTACCTGTGGGCCGACGGAAGGGCTGTAGCATGTCGATACCAAGAGTCCGATCGCAATCCTTAAAAAAAAAAAATTCAAAACCAAAAAAATTAGAGCAATAGAGAGAGATTAGGACTGATTGAGAGAGAGAGAGAGGATTCCTACCTATGGGGTGGCCGGCAGTCGGTGTCGATGCACATACCAGAGAAGAAGAGGGGAGGGGGATCCGATCATCTCCCTCCCCTTTGCTGTCGGGATCTACCAACCTTGATCGGGGGGGCTACCGATCAGCGGGGAGTGCCGGTCGATCAGGGGGGCTGCCGATCAGGGGGGAGTGCCGGTTGGGGTAAGTACTATTTACCAGCCGGGCTGCCTGCAGGATGCCGGTGGGCGCGGGGTGGCGGCGGCAGTGGTGATGAGAAAGAGAGAGAGTGGTTGAGGTGGGGGTCGGGAATGGGGTAGGGTAGGGATTGGAATAAAAGAGGGCTCATTTTAACGGACAACTGTGAATAAGAGAGAGAGATAATTGGTATTAATCACCTTCTATTTTAACCCAGCTCTGACGGGCCATCATCACCATCCATTTTTAACCATGGTATAATCACAACTGTTCATTTAATCCGGGACAGACACGATCACCTTCCATTTTTTGAGGGCTGGTCGGATCAATCACAGCCATTAATCTATCTCTTCCAAGTGAATGACATTCACCCTAACAGCAATGAACGACTGTGTTTGTCTCCTACGATTTGTCTCTAGAGTCAATTAAATGTTTGTCCCCCCCCACAAAACCCAAAAAATATATATATATATATATATATATATATATATATATATATATATATATATATATATATATATATATATATATATATATATATATAAAACAAGGGACGAGGGTTTTGTGCTGACTAGGACATGAGGGTTTTGTGCTGACTAGGACAATATGGAACTAAATGCTGACTAGACAAAAAATAATAATGATCACAGTCGTCGATCTCTCTCTCTCTCTCTTTCCAGATCTTTTTCTCTCTCCTCCCCCGATCTCTCTTTGTCTCTCTCTCTCTCTCTCTAACTCTTCGTCTCTTTCTCTCCTCCCCCGTTTCTCTCTCTCTCTCTCTCTCCCTCTCTCTCTCTCTCTCGGTATCTCTCTCTCTTCCCCTGACTCTCTCTCTCTCTCTCACCTCTGTCTCTTTCTCTTTTCTATTTCACTTTCTCTCTCTCTCTCTTTTCCCCCAATCTCTCTCTCCTTATCTCCTTCTTATTTCCCCGAACTTTCCCTCTCTCTCCGTTTCTCTCTCTTCCCCCGACTCTCTCTATCTCTCTCTCCCCCCGGTTCTCTCTCTCTCTCTCTCAGTCGCTCTCTCTCTCTCAGTCGCTCTCCCCCTGGTTCTCTTTCTCTCCTCCATCTCTCTCTCTTTCTCTCTCTTTCCCCGATTCTCTCTCTCTCTCTTCCCCCCCGGTTCTCTCTCTCTCTAACTAACTCCCTCTCTTTTACTGATCTCTCTCTTCCTTCGACTCTCTCTCTGTCACTCTCTCTATCCCCGATTCTCTCTCTCTCTCTAACTAATTATCTCTCTTCGATCTCTCTCTTCTCAATCTCTCTCTTTCTTCCTCTGACTCTCTCTCTCTCTCTCCGATCTCTCTCTCTCTCCAATCTCTCTCTTTCTTCCTCCGACTATCTCTCTATCTCTCTCTCCCCCTCGGTTCTCTCTCTCTAACTAACTCTCTTTCTCTCTCTCCGATCTCTCTCTCTCTCTCTCTCTCTCTCTCTCTCTCTCTCTCTCTCTCCCACCCGGCACCCACTCCCTCCCCCCTAGTTCTCTCTCCCCCCGGTTCTTTCTTTCTCTCCTCCATCTCTCTCTCTCTCTCGTTCTCTCTCTTCCCTCGATTCTCTCGATATCTCTTTCCCCGGTTCTTTCTCTAACTTACTCTCTCTCTCTCTCTCTCTCTCTCTCCGTCGTGCTCTCTCTCTCTCTCTCTCCATCTCTCTCTCTCTCTCTCTCTCTCTCTCTCTCTCTCTCCCACGCACTCCTTCCCCGATTCTCTCTCTCTTTCTCTCTCTCCTCGGTAGGGCTGGCAATTTTGGACCCGACAAGAAGTTAGCGGGTCTGGTTTAGGGCTAAACGAGTTCAGGTCGTAAACGAGTCGACACGATAGACCCGTTTAATAAACGATGTGTGTCCGGGTTTAGGGTCTGGACACGGTAGACCCGGAAAGACCGTTTAAAATTCAACGGGTCTTGTCGGGTCGGGTCTACCCGTAATCTGATACTATAATATATAGTATCAGCGGGTCTATCGGGTTAGGTCGGGTGGAATCGGATTGGGTCGGATCGGGTCAACTGAATAAACCCGTGTGGTAAATGGATCTAACGGGTTTATCGGGTCTACCCGTTTATAAATGGATCGGGTACGGGTTTAGGATCTAGACACGATTAGTTAAACGGGTCATGTCCAGGTCTAGGGGTTTTGGACACGACCAGAAAACTAGACTCGACACGAACCCAACCTGACATGACCCATTGCCACCCCTACTCCCCGGCAATGTTTTTAAAGTTGGATCGGAAGGCAAACCGAAAAGGCATCTGGTTCGGTCCAAATCGGTTCAAACCGTTGGCTCAACCGTTTGAACTGCATAAAATAGGTTTTTTAAAGTAGATATTTACTAAACTCTCCAATGAAAATTTTAATTCCTTGGTTAATAGACAAATCGGTTTATTGAAAGATCAAATCGAACCATGTTCCGGTTTCGGTCCAACCCGGTCGGACCACCCGGTCTAGTCTAGTTTTCAAAACACTGCTCCCGAATTCTCTCTCCCCCCTTGTCTCTCCCCCTGGTTCTCTCTCTCTCTCTCTCTCTCTCTCTCTCTCTCTCTCTCTCTCTCTCTCTCTCTCTCTCGCGCGCGCGCGCGCGTGCGCCCTCTCTCTAACTAACTCTTTCTCCCACAATCGAGAAAATCTATGGTATAACCGTGATGCTAGATCACTGGTATCACAGGCAAATCAAACCGTTTAACACAACTATAATTGCATCATAGCCACACGATGACAACCACCATAGATTTCTCTCTCTCTCTCTCTCTCTCTCTCTCTCTCTCTCTCTCTCTCTCTCTCCGTCTCTCTTTTTCTCTCTCTCTCTCTTTCCGAGGGTGGCAGGGGAGGAACCCAAATCGTTTGCACCCAAGTCACAACCCTAAGTTACACCCATACCTGTTGGTGTATCGCACTCACCCCAACCGGCAGGCAAAGGGACGACATTGATCAGGTACATGTTGGTGCCTATGTCGTTGGTCGAATCAGAGTCGTTTCTTTGCTTGCCAGTTGGGACTGAGTACGATGCACCGGTCGAGTACAATGCAATGGACGGTTGTAACTTGGGGGGCAGACGATGGGGCAGATAAATGGGCAGAAGATTTGGGTTCGGGGGTTAGGGGTGGGGGGTGGCGATGCCCAGGGGCTGTGTTGTTACCGAAGGTGGCCCGCTGTAGTGCTGACAAACACGGGCATGCACTAGTATATATATATGGGGAGGGATACTCTTACTCATGGCCTCTTACTCATATAGTTACCTATGATCCGGGCCCTCCATTAGATCCCGATGTATGGTTTGGATTAGATGGGGAGTTAAAGCAATGGTGTCCACATTAAATGCGGGCTTTTAATATGGGCTTTTAGTTCGGGCATTTAATGTGGACACCATTGCTTTAGCTTCCCATCTAATCCGAACCATACGTCGGGATCTAATGGAGGGCCCGGATCATAAGTAACTATATGAGTAAGAGGCCATGAGTAAGAGTATCCCTTTTATATATATATATATATATATATATATATATATATATATATATATATATATATATATATATATATATATATATATATATATATATATATATATATATATATATATATATATATATATATATATATATATATATATATATATATATATATATATATATATATAGAGGTATGCTTGGTTGCGCTGTGCGCTGCCGCGAGGAAATGTGCTACGGAGCCACGACCGTCCGATTGAATCGGATCAAACGGCTGAAGGTAATCCCGCTCCCGCTCCCGCACCGCGCACAACTGCACCGCACCGCAACCGGACCGTCCGATCTGCCCACCCGTCCGATCGAGCGGCAGTAACAGCTTTCGCTATTACTGTAGCGGCTACAGTAACAGCGAAGACTGTTACTGGCCGTCGATTCCGTTTCGATCGAACGGCCAGAAACAGTTTTCGCTGTTACTGTAGCCGCTACAGTAACAGCGAAAACTGTTACTGGCCACTCGATTCCCATTAATCCTTTTCGATCGAACGGCCAGTAACAGTTTTCGCTGTTACTGTAGCCGCTACAGTAACAGCGAAAGCTGTTACTGCCGCTCGATCGGACGGGTGGGCAGATTGGACGGTCGGGTTGCGATGCGGTGCAGCTGTGCGCGGTGCAGGAGCGGGAGCGGGATTACCTTCAGCCGTTTGATCCGATTTAATTGGACGGTTGTGGCTCCGCAGCGCATTTCCTCGCGGCAGCGCACAGCGCAACCAAGCATACCTCTCTCTCTCTCTCTCTCTCTATATATATATATATATATATATATATATATATATATATATATATATATATCTATATATATATATATATATATATATATATATATATATACACACACACACACACACTAGTGAAAACCTCGTGCCCAAGGACACGCAAAAGATTTCGAGGGCGATGAAAAACATTTCGAGGGTGGAAACAATATTTTGAGGGATGTGACAAAAATTCGAGGGTGGCAACAAAATATTTCGAGAACGACAACAATATTTTAAGGACAGCGATAATATTTCGAGGGAGGTGGTAATATTTCGAGGGTGGACATCCCCTTTTGTTCGAAAAATAAAAAAAGTGTAAAAAAATAAAATTATTGTCATCAGCACTATCCGCTACTGTCGATCTCTTCCATTTCCTATGTCTATCATTGCTCGTCTTCACCCATTACACCATCGCCTCCGTCTATTATCATTGAGTAAATGAATCGTGCATTCGTTGCTCGCTATTGCCCCGTATTAGCATTTATGGTTTAGAGTTTGGCAGCTTCTTCTTTTCATCCCGCTCTTTCAACCTCTTTTTTTCACGGTGACCTTTTTTTAACCTTGGACATCAGCGGGTATGACATGGAGTCGAGATCAGTTAGAGCTTTCAACATAGTTTTTTACTAAGAAAATCATGCAATATTATGTAACAGAATCAAACAATGTACTAAAAAAACACAATTCTTTGCCCCGATTTTGTTTTAGTCAATGGATATGTTGTAAGATTGAAATTCAGGAATGTCACTCAACTGAAATTTTGTACAAATGATGAAATTATCAAGTATCTAGATTCTCGAAAGAAGTACATAATTGAGAATTTCATCATTCTTACAAAATTTCTGTTGAAAAATATTTAGATTTTTTTTATGAATTCTGCTTTTCATCAAACAAATCAGAAATAAATATTTTATGAGTTTTGCAAAGCAAATAAAACAGGTGAATCATACGGGTGTTTTTCTACTCGAATTCACAAAAATTTAATTGAATCTTAATCACTCTAACCCATCCCCAACCTCTTAAATCACCCTAACCAGTTCCCAATTCTCTTAAATCACCCTAACCCATTCCCTATCCCTTTCTTTCGAAATTGCTATCCCCCTCTTAAATCGCCGACCTAACCCGTTTCCCATCCCTTTCTCTCTAAATTGAATATTTTTTTTGAGATATACCTTCAAACAAAATTCAGACTCAAATTTTGAGGCAAAGCTACACTTTCGAGTATCTAGATTCAGACTTGAATTCACAAAATTCACATAAAGCGGTTTATTCGAGACCGAATCTACATACTCAAAAGAAATACAAAATCAAGAATTTCATCATTCTCATAAAATTTCAGTACTCAAACACTGAATCTAGATACATAATTCATAAAATATATTTATAGTTTTTTTGATAAAATTTGATTAGATTCAAGACAATCTTTAATAGGAAAGAAATGGCAAAATTCCCAAATGTCAACAGAATTTGCATACAAAACAATCTCATCCTATTCTCTTTTCAATTGAAGGACTAAATGTTCATCAACAATGTAGAGAATTTATTTCCAAAAAAAAATAAACAATACAAAGACTTGAAGGATTAAATATTTATCTGCAATGCAGAGATTAAGAGAAATCTACAAATTGTAGCTTGGCCAAATCTAACAGCCGAGCATCAAAAGCTTCGACTATGCCGCGAGGTATGAGATGCTGCTCCGATTAATACCTACATGGACTCCTCTGTGGCGAATGCTCATCTTCAAGACCTTTGGGGGCAGCTTCGGGTCCGATGTTAGAGTCACCTTAAACAAAAAATCAGCCATCAAACCACTAATCCATTATCATCATCATCATCATCATCACAGAGGGAGAGAGAGAGAAAGAGAGAGAAAGAGAAGAGATTAATATCTGAGTTTTTTGTTGTCAGACCTTTGAGAAAATTAGTAATCAGGTGCACACAAAAATTTGATTAGATCCAAGACAATCCATATACAACAGGGAAGAAAGGGCAGAATTCCCAAAAGTCTACAGAATTTTCATACAAAAGAATCTCATCCCATTCTCTTCACTTGAAGGATTAAATGCTCATCAAAAATGCAAAGAATTTTTTTCCAAAAAAAAATAGTGCAAAGACTTAAAGGATTAAATATTCATCTGTAATGCAGAGATTAAGAGAAAACTTCAAACTATAGCTTGGCCACATCTAACAGTCAAGCATCTAAAGCTCCGACTATGTCGCGTGATATGAGATGCAGCTCCGATTAATACACACATGGACTCCTCTGTGGCGAATGCTTATCTTCAAGACCTTCGGGGGGAGCTTTGGGTCTGATGTCAGAATCACCTTAAAACAAAAAATCAGCCAAAAAATCAGCCATCAAACCACTAATCCACTATCATCATCATCATCATAGAGAGAGAGAGAGAGAGAGAGAATAGAGTAATACCTGAAGGATTAAATGGTCATCAACAATACAGAGAATTTCTTTCCAAAAAAAAAACAATGCAAAGACTTGAAGGATTAAAATTCATCTGCAATGCAGAGATTAACCGAGCGAGTTTTAATCGGATGCTCACTATGTAAATGCAGTTGTATTGAATCCATCAGCAAATTCAATTGATGGTTCACTATGCAAAATCGGATTTTTCACTTGATAGTTCACTATGTAAATGCTCACTTGATGGTTCACTATTGAATTCACAGTGGGTTGCATGCAGACAGTTGCTAACTTGATAGCATATGTCTTTTCCATATCATTTATGTAACTTCGAACAATAAATAGGAACCTTATGGGCATTATGTTGCTCAATACAAAGATTTAGAGAACCAAAATTATTACTTGAATTCAAAGCAAAAGAAAAGCAGGTCAGAGAAAAAAAATAGATCATATTGCATTTTCAATTCAAAATAGCCCCATAATAGTTTTCCCTGATGGCAACTACTACTTATTGCATATTGAATTTTACTTACTCCGATCACCTTCATCTCTTGATCATCTCTCTCTCATGCAGCCTCTTCTCTCTCTCTCTTTCTCTCTCTCTCTCTCTCTCTCTCTCTCTCTCTCTCTCTTGCAGATGGGACCTCCATTGCTTGATTCTCCTGAAACATAGAAAGGGAAAAAAAGGGAAGGAAACCCTCCGATCAAAGAAGCGAAAGAGAGGGGAAAAAAAGGATCGTAGCCTATTGAATTTCTCTAATTATGAAAAAAAAATTAGCAAAATCAGGGTAGATTCGAATTCGATTCGTTTATTAATCGGATCATTGGGTCGGATCTTGTTTAATCGGATCTTGGACCGAAAAACAGATACTTAAAGCAAACCACAAAACAGACACTTAAACATCTACTCAACAATCAAGCATTCACCGTTCAATTAAATATTTCCTATATAAAACATCACTTTCAACTTCAGTTTTGGCTCCTTTGTGCATTCTTAGGTATCCAGTTTCTTACCAAATTTACATATTACAACAACACAAATACGCCTCTGCCTTATTCCACCTTGCTTGTTAATTTAAAATTTAACAAATCAGCCTACCAAGATGCATATCATGTATATATGTGTAGTGCATTCAGCACTAAAGAAACTGCTAAGTATATTCTTCAATCATTTAATATGAATGTTATCATAAAAAGAGCACCTATACAACGAAAGAACATAGGTTCTATACACCTGAAAAATGAAACGGGATTGTATTGACATTTCTGCTATGTGAGATTATGCAGAAACCCTTTATCACGGTAAAAAGGAGTAACAAATCAGGTAATGACATAACTTGTTGTACAACTTCATGAAAACGGATCAGTGCAATAGTAATACTAATCATTAAGGTATCATTGTGCTAAAATGATAAAAAATAAACTATAAATCAGCAAGAATGTTGAATTTATGAAAGGAAGGTATATCACCATACACCAAAATAGACCATATTGCGTTTTCAATTCAAATTAGCCCCATAATAGTTTTCCCTGATGGCAACTACTACTTACTGCATATTGAATTTACTTACTCCGATCACCTCCATCTCTTGATCCTCTCTCTCTTGCACCATCCTCCTCCTCTTCCTCTCTTTCTCTCTCTCTCTATCTCTCTCTCTCTCTCTCTCTCTCTCTCTCTCTCTCTCTCTCTCTCTTTTGCAGAAGGGACCTCCATCGCTTGATTCTCCTGAAATAGAAAAAGAAAAAAAAAAGGGGGGGGGGGGAGGGGAACCCTCCGATCAGGGAAGCGAAAGAGACAAAAAAAAAGGATTGCAACCTAAATAAAGCCAATTCATATGGATCGGAATCCATTAAGTGAAGCCTATTGAAGTGCACTAATTATGAAAAAATATTAGTAAAATCAGGGTAGATCCGAATTCGATCCGTTTATTAATAGGATCATTGGGTCGGATATTGTTTAATTGGATCTCGCACCGAAAAACTTATACCTAACCTGGGATAATCGGATCGGATTTGGATCGGATTCGAATAATCGGATCGGATTCGGATTATGATCGAATTCCTAATCTCAAAATGAATAGGAAAACCATTGTATGTCAGGACCCAATATGATATTAGAGGCAAATAAATAGAGTTCAAAAACTCTAAGAACATATATGGCCTTGAAATTATTCATGAATCAATGGGGCAAAGTATAATTTACCCTTTACCCGCTTGTACAACAGGCGGGGCAATTTTTTAAAAGGGTAAATTATAATTTACCCCCCTGAAGATTGGCTCAAAAACACTTAATAACATGTAGTTTATAAACTATGCAGGTAGCTTATTTTAAAAATAAATAAATAAATTACACCGCCTGTTGTACAGACGGGTAGCCCTCTTTTAAAAAAAAAACAATTTCTCACCTATTGCTAGTTTTTTGATTTTGCCTCAATTTTGAGCTCTAGCACTTTGGCATTATCCTTATTTAAAAAACAAAAAACCTGGCAGAGCCTGTATGAGCCTATATGAGCCTAGTTAATATCGAGACTCGAACCCAGAACCTCCTCATATAATGTGATATGCGTGTTACCTGCGGAGATGTGGTGGGGACGGCCTCAGCGGGAGAGGTAGCTGTGATGCCCATCTCAATGTTAGGGGTCGGATACTGCAAAAAAGGAAGAATGATACAAAATTAGTAATAAAATTGACTTCACAATAAGTTCATAGAATAAAAAAAGATTTCATTAGGAAAGATGTGTGCAGAGAATAAAAAAATATTTCATTCAATGTATTTCTATTTTTTTTTATCAATTTTAACTTTTATGTTAAGCTTGATTTAACCCAAAGAGAGGGAAGAAACTGGGCGGGGAGGTGGTGTGACCGGCTTTAATTTAGCTGCTTGAATAGTTGTAGTGTGTGTTGTGCCATGGCCCTCATTCCATTGTTACTCATGTAATTGTTTCAAATGAGGATTACAGATTTTTTGCTTTGGTCTTCCATCCTCAAGATCATCTTGTATATTAAATGAGGATTACAGATTTTCAGATTGCACGACAACTCTTTTAAAAGTAAAACAATATTTAGTTATTCATAAAGTTATATTAACCGGGTCGGGGAGGGGAGGGTTGGAGTAAAACCCGACCAATCGAGTTTTAATATTTAAATCCCAAATCCGTCTCAATCAAATTGGGTTGGGGCGGTTAACATGGTAACAGTAATTGCCACCCCTAATCAATGCAGAGACTGTAATGTGACCAATTGTGCAGCATCTAAATTGGTCATATTATGTGGCCTATTGTCCTAAAAACACCAATCAATTCAGAACAATTAATGTGACCTATTGTCCTAAAAACATCCTCCTGTGTTGGTCTAGCGACACGACGGTGCCACACGAATCAGTTCTTGAATCTCCAACACTGTATGGATCAATTCAACAACTACCCTAAAACGAAGTAGAGCTATATATAATTTAATGTCATAATGGGAAAAAGATGAGGATCACCTTAACAACTTCTTTCTTTAAGAAGAACATCCATTTGGAAATCTAAACATAATTTGTATGAGAAATTTCAAATAAATGCATACTCATTAATGTTTTTTTTTATAGAAATAGCAATCAATGTTGAACTAAAATTTTAGAAAAAAAAAATTACATAAGAGGAAGACAACATGCAGAAAACCAAGAGGAAGCTAAGGGCGATACCTTTGGCTCTCCATGATGAACATTATTATGTTATGAAGCCACAGTCACCGAAACCACACGCATTAGAAAAACTCGATCGGATCTGCTACTACTCCCCAACTCTTACCATTAGCCTCCCAACTTCAAACAAAACAAAACAATGTTTTCAGCATCAGTAAAAGATTCAATACCTTGCATTGGCCAACTCTCAAAGTTGGGCATGCCAGAATCGCTGCAATGAATTGCACAACCCCGATCTTCACAATTGATTCAAGATAAACATTTAAATTATCAAAAAGTATGCTAATTTAATATGTGAAGATTGGAAAAAAAAGATATCTTTACTAATTAAAAAATCAGTGATTTGTGATATTGTGATCGGTGATATGTGATCAGTCATCCCGTTAAAAAAAAAAGTGATTTGAAACCCAGGCAGGGATAGAAATCAGCAAGTCTAAAATTACCAAATTAGGAAATTAAGTTCACCTAAACAAATAACAAATTGTTTATTCTACATATTCCATTAAGTTTATGAGCCTTATCCAATCTAAGGTATTGGGTCAGGGCCTAAATTTTGGATCCAAACTTAATTTTTATCCGTCAAATCCCCCCATTTCAGGCCCTATTCATTCACAGTTGTGACTCACAACCAATCACCCCTACTGTTGAATGGATGACCAGGAAATTAAAAATTAAAAATATATGCCAAAAGCCCATTAGATTTCGGGTAAGACAAGATGTGAGAGGGGAGAGTGTATGAGAGAGAGACGCCAACTATGGTCCCTTTGCAGACACTGTAAATAAAAAGGGTAAGTTACAGTTTGCCCTCCTTAAGTTTAGCTCTAAAACACTTAATCCCCTATAGTTTAAAAACTATATTTTACCCCTTTCAATTCTATTTTGAAAAGATTAAATTACCAAATAAGGAAATTATAAAGTGGTACTGTGCTAACATTTCAAACTTTAGGGAGCAATTAGGAATAAAATAAATTACAGGGGGTTAAATGTTTTTGATCTAAACTTAAGGGAAGCAAAGTGTAAGAACCAGAAAAAGAGGGAAGAGGGTGTGAGAAAGATCCTGCAGGGAAGCCATCATAGCCATCGAGGTCTTCGGCACTCCTCTACTCTCCTCCTGAAGCACTCGGCCCTAGCCTCCTCTTCTCCTGAAGCCATCGAAGCCCCCAGCCCCAATCTTCTGTCCTCCTGAAGCCATCCCACCAAAAAAATAAAAAAAATCAGCGCGAGCGAGCGAGAGAGAGAGAGAGAGCCAGAGAGAGAGAGAGAGACTGCAGGGGAAGGAATCGCAGCCTCTTGCGATTTTGATCAAAGATCATGCCCCGGGAGCTCTGCCCATCGGCTTGAGCGCCTTCGATCTAGTCGAGACTCGAGACTCGAGAAAGGCTACTCAAGGTCGAGGGTCACTGGAGGGGAGGCATATATCATATAGCGAGCGTGGAGATGAAGCAGCGGGCCGGGCCAAAAAGGAAAAAAATTACTGCCAAACCAAAATAATCGGTGACTAAATTTGGACTGCAATCGAGAGAGGGAAGGGAAGGTGAAAGGGGAAATCAGGGAAAAACAAAGAAGAGGGAGGGAGAGAAGAAGGAAGGGGAGGTGAACCATACCTGGCAGAGCTCCTCCTCGCAACCATATTGAGAATCGCACCGTCGATGGCGGCAGGAACCCCCACTGGCTGTATCACACTCGGCCAGTCCCGACAATGGCCGCACGAAGAGGGGAAGAGGAGGGGATTCGGTGGAGTGCTGAGAGTAAAGGGAGCAGGTTTTAGGGGTATCCAATCACAGCACCCCTATGGCTGCCACTCCAGACTGAACCACCGATTACAGGCGGCGCTCGCGTCCATCAGGGTGACAGCCAAAGATTTCGGGAGCAGAGCATCAGGGGGACGGGTAACAAGTCAAGAGAAGAGCAAGAGAGAGAGAGATTGAGAGAGAGAGAGATTAAGATTGAGAGAGAGAGAGAGAGGTGGAGGAGATTAGGGTTAAGAAAGAGGCTCGGGTGGGGGAGAACAGAGGAAAAGAAATGGCTGAGGGATCGGGGCTCGAGTGGGGGAGAACAGAGGAGAAAAAAGGCTTGAGGGCTCGGGGCTCGATGGAAGCAAGCTGTCCCTTAGTTGTCGTTACGGACTGAGTTCGATTCATTGGTCAAAACTGGGTAAAATGGATGGCTGTGATTAGGCATTTAATGAGAAAAAAAAAGAGGGCGCTACCATGAATTCTGCTGAGTGGGATTCATTGGTCGGGGCTAACTCTGGGTGAAACGGACGACTGTGATCGAGTCTTCCTGTTTATCCCCTCCTTTATATAAATCTCAGCCGTTGCTTTGTCTCAGCTCATTTGTCACCCCGACAACCGTTGTCCCTTATTTTATATATATATATATATATATATATATATATATACTAGTAAAAACCCCATGCCCAAGGGCACGAAAATAATTTCAAGGATGACAAAAAACATTTTGAGGGCGGTGATAATATTTAGAGGGTGGCAGCAATATTTTGAGGGTAACAGTAATAATTCATGAGGAACAATATTATTTTGTGAGAATGGGAGGTCATAATATTTCGAGGGTGGCAACGGAATATTTCAAGAGCGGTAACTATATTATTAGGGGGTCCAATAATTCGAGGGTGGCAACAGAATCCTGACGGCTGCCGATCCCACTTAGCTCGACCGCCATGCAAACTAACGATTGTGGTGAGGTTTTAACTCGGAACCCTTCCCTCCAAGTTGCTCTCTCTCTCTCTCTCTCTCTCTCTCTCTCTCTCTCTCCTTTGTCGGAGAGGACAATCCTAAGACGACCCAACCCAAGGCCTCACCCATGCTGTGGTGGCATTCGTCGGTTGCCAACTATTTTCATCCCCTAATGACTATGAGGGTACAACCTAAAGACGACCCGATCCAAGGCCTTACCTATGATCTAGTGTCATTCAACGTCTCTCTTTATATATATATATATATATATTTATATATATATATATATATATATATATATATATATATATATATATATATATATATATATATATATATATATATAGAAAGAGAGAGAGAAAGAGATAGAGAGAGAGAGAGGCCTGTTAGCCTGTTATATTGAGCTGTGAGCTGCGGTAGGAGAAAATGAGCTGCGGGTATTTTGACACCCTTAGAAGTTTTGGAATTTGATGAAATTTAGTGAGGGTGTTGTCTAGGGTAAGATTATTATCCTCATCAATTTTCATCAAATTCCAAAACTTCTAGGAGGGTCAAATGTCGAAGCAAAATCTGCAGATTTTAACGGTGACTATGGACGACAGTTTTGCTTCGACCATTTGACCCCCTTAGAAGTTTTGGATTTTGATGAAAATTGGTGAGGATGATCATCTTACCCTAGACAACACCCTCACCAAATTTCTTTAATTTTCAAAACTCCTGGGGAGCAAAATACCCGCAGCTCACTTTCTAAATCGGCAACTCACAGCTCACTGTAACATTCCTCTCTTTCTCTCTCTCTCTCTCTCCCCCCCCCCTCTCTCTCTCTCTCTCACTTTCTAAATCGGCAACTCAGTTACTTGGTGCCTTTGTTTTGAGAGGGCAAATTAAACAGATTTTAATATGCAGACATTATAGAGAAATATTAGTTAGTGTCAAGTATTATGGTAATCAATGCTTCTTGTTAATCTTTATTTCTTTCTACTTTATTGACCAAGCAAGTCAGAAAATCAAGATGCAAAATTTTGAATAGAAAACATGGAGTTAGTGTTTCATGATACGTCTCTTCCCCGAAATTATTCAGTGTCACGGAAGATATAACTGACTCCTACTTAGCTGTATTTATAGTACGAAGAAAACATAGAGTAACTCAAAATGTTATCTTTCAAGTTCTTGCGGAGATAAGACCATACCTCACAGGCACAGGAGGTGGAGTGCTCGAGCTTGTTCAGATCAATGGTTATGTCGTGAGAGTCCGACTCAGTGGACCTGCAGCCGAGGTGATGACGGTTCGTGTAGCTCTAACCCAGAAACTGAGGAAAAAAATACCTTCCATTGCAGCCGTCCAGTTGGTGGAATAGTGAGCTGATACCAAGATTTGTATTCTCAAAGGTTTCGGGAATACTGTACTATATACTCACAGAAAGATAAACCATTCATTTATGTCAGGCTCAAGCTACTAATCTTATAATTGTTTGTATTGAATCAGAATCAGTGCTAAAAAACACAGCATATGCTCTTACAGAGGTTAACGTTTTTAACAACACAGTATTATCCCATCAGATGGGGTCGCCCATGGATCACAACTCTAATAAAAAAGGATTCATAACATACATAAACAGTATTTTACAGTGAGGTTGCAAAAAAATTGTACCATTCTGGTGCTTAATTAATCAGATAACCCAATATCTCGAACACCAACATGAATATGCAATCTGTTCATCATCTGCCGCAGCTCCTCCAACCTCTTGCACTCCCCATATCGGGTTAGAAAGCCCTTCAACACCCGAAATCCCCTCTCGGAAGGAACCCTCCCTCTCTCGACCATCTGTTTGAAACACCGGTAGGCCTCCGCCACCTTCCCGTTGCAGCACAACCCTATCACCAACAGATCTAATGTGTGTTGATGAGGGCACCAGCCCTTCTCCACCAAGTAATCCCATAGCTCCAGACCCAGATCGGACCGTCGATCCTCGCAGAAATGCTTCATCAGCAGCATCACCGTCCATGTCCTCGGGACGAAGTTCCTCTCCACCATTGTCTGGTAGACCTTGTAAACATCCTTCGACCATCCAAACCTCTTCAATCCGCAGAACAGGGTATTGTAGGTCACATTGTCCACCCCGATTTCCTTCGTCTCTATCTCCTCCATCAGCTCCATTGCAGACTTGAGATCTCCGGTCCTTATCAGCGCACCCATCAGGGCATTGTAAGCTCCCCTATCCGGGGTCAGCCCTCTCTCACATATTTCATCAAACAGACTGCGAGCACGAAATGGGTTCCGGGCGATGCCAGCCCCATGAACCAATGTTTGTCCATTTTGGGGATGAGTGCAATTCATGGATTGGATATGGTTACAACAGACAACTGCGATCATCAAGGTAGATGACAATATTTCGAGGCGAGGACAATATTTATGTATTAAAAATCTGTACAACAGACAACTGCGATCATCAAGGTATGATTGAAGCATTGTATGGTAACAAAATTGCACTCGGTTTTTTTTTCCTTCAATGTATGGTTGAAGCATTGTACAACAGACAACTGCGATCATCAAGGTAGATGACAATATTTCGAGGCGAGGACAATATTTCGAGGCGAGGACAATCAGTTAATAATTGTGTATTAAAAATCTGTGGACATTAATATCATCTTTCCACATTTCTACAAATCAACCATACATGGAAAGAAAAAAAAAAGCCCATATTAAAAGATTTCGAGATTTCGAGAACGACGAAAATATCATCTTTCCACATGTCCGCAGCTCACTTTCCACCCCGGCTGCCCATATTTTCGTCGTTCTCGAAATCTTTTTTAATACGGGCATTCAATGCCTTGTATCAACATGTTCACATAGATGGGATTACCTTATATCAATGTCTCAACCAGACCAAAACAGAAGATCAACTAAAAGCAAAATAATTAAAAAATGAGACGGGAAAACAATATGGATGAAGAAAAGATGGACTAAAAAATACATTTTTTTGCATAGGCAATAATATGTATGCAAAAAAAAAAACAGAGGATCAAATTTTTGCATCCATATTTTTGGAAATTATGGATGCACACTTCGGGCTCAGAGAATTCATAGTCGAAATCATTCAAAAATCAGAACTTGATTAACTTTTTTTGAAAAAACAAAAAATTAATTTGCGAGAGAGTGAGGTAGAGATGGCACCTGGGGGCGTGAGCTGGGTTTTGTCCATTCAGAATCAAGTCTCTCTATTCAATGAGCCTAACATTCCATGATGCTATGACTGCAGAAACACAAAATCAGGGATTAAAATCTGATTTTGTGCAAGGGTTAAAAAAGTTTCACTGATTAGCACAATACAACTGTTTTGGTAGAGAGAGATTAGAAGACAATATCTGCATGAAAGGGTTAAAAAAATGGAAGAGCAATTGACAGCAGAGAAGAACTGCAGCCGTACCTAGGCAATGGGCAATGGTCATTCGAGGGAGAGAGGTAGAGAGATAGTGATTTCGTGTTATAAAGGGTAATGATCAACATAATATTGGGAGAGGAGGTGCTCGATCCCTCCCCCTTCGTCTTCTTCCTCGACCGCTGCTGCAGATCCCCGTGCCCAAGGGCACGAAAAATCCCGTGCCCAAATATAATTCGATCATGGATAAGCATGATATTATTGCATTATCTGTAACTGATATATCAGAATAGCACGATAGAGAATTAAACATTAGAACCCTAAAAAAAAGGCTTACTCAAATCAGGTTTAAGCATAAGGTCGGTGCCCCGGTGATGAGCTCCAGCAGCAGCAGACTGAAGCTGTACACATCGCACTTCTTCAACGCCATCCCCGTCCGGAGGTAGTGGAGAGAGAGAGAGAGAGAGAGAGAGAGAGAGAGAGAGAGAGAGAGAGAGAGAGAGAGGGAAAAAAAGAAGAAAAAATGGATCTGAAATAGAGAGAGGAAAAAAAAAAAGAAAAAATCAATCTGAAATCATGGGCTGTCGTCAGCCGTCGGAGAGCCTCCCTCCCGGATGCCATTCCGTCGGCAACCTCGACCTCTAGAGCCTGAAATAGAGAAGGAAGTGGGGAAAAAAAAAAGTAGAGAGAGAGGACCTGTTGCTGCCTAGGGTTTTAGCATTGAGTGGGGAAGAGAGTGTGCAGGAGCTCCGTGCGATGGATCACAACCTCACAGAAAAAAAAAACAGAGACCAGAGGACCTGAAGCCACAGATCAGAAGTTCCGTGTGTGTATGTATGTGTGTGTGTGTGAGTTTGTGTGTGTGTGTGTGTGTGTGTGTGTGTGAGAGAGAGAGAGAGAGAGAGAGAGAGAGAGAGAGAGAGAGAGCTGAGACTGTGTGCCACTCCGAAGAGGGACTTAAGGGAAAAAGGTTTGGAGAGGAAGCAGAGAGGGTAGGAGCTTGGATCCACCGCTTCCACCACCATGATCGGCATGGCCACGGAGACCAGCACCGCTGCAACCACCAACGGCCCCCTCTCTGCGATCAACGAGAGGAAGGGATCGGCCACCCTAGTTAACCCCACCCCTCCGATCTACGCATCTTGGCCCCGATCGGCACCGCCCCACCTCCGATCTACGCATCTCGGCACCGATCGGCACCGCCCTGCCTTAATTCTTCCTCCTTCCTCCTGTGAGAGAGAGAGAATCGACAGAGAGGGGAACCGACTGCGGGTGGAGGCGTGGGGCTTTGACTTTCAAGAGAGAGAGAGAGACGGGGCGGCTCCAACTTTCGAGAGAGAGAGAGAAGCGAGAGGGGGGGCGCACAGCAGGCAAGCTTCC
Source organism: Chamaelirium japonicum (assembly GCA_947650365.1). Classification (NCBI taxonomy): domain Eukaryota; kingdom Viridiplantae; phylum Streptophyta; class Magnoliopsida; order Liliales; family Melanthiaceae; genus Chamaelirium; species Chamaelirium japonicum. The sequence continues at coordinate 316,831 of CANTAL010000013.1, forward strand.
AAAATATCGAGGGTTTAGAGGGCGAGAGGGGCGCGGGCTCCGACTTCCGAGAGGGAGAGAGAGCGAGAGATTTATGAGGGGATTTAATAGTTTGAGTGGGATTCAATGGTTAGGATTAGAAAATGGACGAATGTGATCGAGTCGGGATTAAATAGACTGAGTAAGATTCACTTAGCTCTGGATGAAATGGACGACTGTGATCGAGTCTCCAAGTTTATCCTCCTCCTCTAGATAAATCTGAACCGCTTCTTTGTCTCAGTTCATTTGTCCCCCCCACAACCGTCGTGCCTTATTTTATATATATATATATATATATATATATATAGAGAGAGAGAGAGAGAGAGAGATGATAAAATGCGGCATGCGGTGCGTGCGGTGTCGCACCGCAGCCGTCTGATGCACCGCTGCGTACATCGCATGCACCGTAGTAGTGCATCAGACGATTGCAGTGCGATGCCGCACGCACCGCACGCCGCATCCTAACACGCCCCTCTCTCTCTCTCTCTTTCTATATATATACCGATTTTTGCACTCAATTTTTTACACCGATTTTCAAACCATTAGATAGAAGTTTCAAAATTTCTTGATTTTTTGTGAGCATAATCATCTTATCTTAGATAACACATCTACAAAAAATCAGCACATTCTAAAGCCTCTAGACTTATTAAATGTACTCTTCAAATTAACGATTAAAATGGACGGTCGATAAAGCCTTTTAGTTTTGATGTACTTGGAGGCTTTAGAATGTTCTGATTTTTTGTGGACGTGCTATCTAGGATAAGGTGATTATGATCACAAAAAATCAAGAAATTCTGAAACCTCTATCCAATGTTTTGAAAATCGATGTAAAAAATTGAGTGCAAAAACAATGTCCATTGAACCTGACCCTATATATATATATATATATATATATATATATATATATATATATATATATATATATATATATATATATATATATATATATATATATATATATATATATATATATATATATATATATATATATATATATATATATATATATATATATATATATATATATATAGGGTCAGGTTCAATATATATATATATATATAGGGTTGTTACAGTGAGCTGTGGGCTACCGAGGGGAAAGTGAGCTGTGGGTATTTTGACCCCCAAGAAGTTATGGAATTTGATGAAATTTGGTGAGGTTATTGCCTAGGATAAGATGATCATCCTCACCAATTTTCATCAAATTCCAAAACTTCAAGGGGGGTCAAATGGTCGAAGCAATTTCTGCCGTCCGCAGTCACTGTAACAGCCCTCATATATAGTTATGGCCGTCGCACCGAAGCTATGTCAAGCCAAAGGGATCCGAGCCCGTCTCCATCGACAAAAAAGAAATTTGTCGCGGTGAAAGAATCCGCATGCATGTATGATCTCTAACATATAGATCTAGCATAGATAGAATATGCATGAATGCTAGATTGTTCATTCGCGTTACATCAACGTTAGGGATTCGCGTAGTTGCCATGCTAGATTCATACACACACGTGTAGATCGTTTAGATAAAAATTTTGATATGTAATGCACACCGCTTTCGGTCTTTGGACCTTCTCTTTGCTTCCGTTGCGGGCCTCTGCCAGGGATTTATTTCCAACAATTGGTATCAGAGCATGCTAGTGGTATGCGTTTCATGTTTTTCATGAAACCGTCATGTGCGCGCATGAATAGTATGTGCCGCCATCGGGGTTCTACGAGTAGATCATACATAGTATATTTTGTATGTTCTATGAAGTATTCTTGCAGGGCACCACTTCTAAAATAATCTAGATATGTGATTGCTTGCTACCGGGGGTCGGACCCCGTGTTAGCGTATATGTCTGAATGTGTTTTCTTCTGTATGTGGATAGGTTTTAGAGCCATAGTCGGGCAAGTGGTGGAGGTTGACCACCCTTGATTTCCAGACTTTTTGTTAGGTTTTTTTTTCTTTTCATTCTAGAAAATTATGTACGAGCAAGCACTTACTCAAAGCGTACTTGAGCTTTTTTGGTTACAGATTGAAGATGAGGACTTACCGTGGAGATCCACCACTGGGAGGACGAGCGGAACCTTGGAGGACGATGGCGATCCGGCGAAGCATACACGATGATGACAAAGGGCAGAAAGCGTCAGGAGATCGTATACAGATGCTTGCACCGGATCGAGGAGCCTTACGAAGGAGACAGAGAGCCTACGCTGTGCCAGTCAGGTTTAGGGGTTGGACCCTGAACTTGATTCAGTTGTATGGTTGTTTCTTTCTACTGTTCTTTATATTTCTGTAGAGAACCCTGATGCGATAATTTAATTATCTGTATTAGAGGGATGCCCTTTCCCCTTGGGTCCTAACGACCTTATTAGGATAGGATTCCACTAGTGACGCCTATTATTTAATTGACCCTTGATGATAGCAAGAATTCCTCACATTTGATTATGCCACCATTAGGTCAACACCCGATTAGTCGGGTGTGCCTATTTGGCCAGCATCAAAACCTAGAATGAGTTAGAATTCTACTATGACTTCATTCATCAAATTTATAAATGAGGCACCATGGTAGTGGAAGACCTTTCTTGTCAGTCTGACCTTAGGCTAGGCTCCAGAGCATTAACGTGATAGCTAGGTTTGCAAAGCATCGATGTTCTTGGGATATGTAATGTGACCCTTGAATGGAGAAATCCACTCGAGGCAGGGACTATGATATTCCAAGATCGATTAATGCTTCGCGAAAGACTTGAAACACTAATGGGAGCACGATATGACCAGGGTCTAGTGTATAGGTTGTCGTGACCTTAGTGTATACTCATACTTGCTTAAAATAACCCTCAAATTTAATAAAGGATACAAGAGAGGACTTTTAGAGATCCCCTGGCCTCCACGGCCAATCACTTCGTGCTCGGGCGGGAGGGTATAACTCAACAACCCCCTCAGGTGAGAGCTGTGTTTTTTCATGCCAAGCAACTTAGTGATCTCCCTCAGGATATGACGATTACGGTGCTAAGGGTTCAGGCTTTTACTCACCCTCGTAGAGGCCATTTGAACTTCCGTTCCGTAATTGCCTAGGCTCGTGGTTAAGCATCCGAAGTACACGTGAGGTATTCATTACGAAGACAATGATGATCATGTGGTACTGGCCAAAAGATAACCATGGTTCATCAAAGCCCTTAGTTGGCATATTTGGATAGGGTCAAGGAAAAGACCCATGTAAGCGGAAGACCTGTACATTGCCCCCTCGGATAGGTGAAGTCGATTCCGAGATCTAACATACATGGTTAAATTAATCCATAGAGGTGTCTTCGCTGTGAGGGTAGTGTTGACATTTGGATATAATTAGCTTGTTTTCAAAAATCCATAAAATAAGTTTTTTTGTATTCTTTCATTCAACCATATAGTTCCCTTATCGGCTATCCCATAAGAGAACCAGTTATCGGGTCTCTAACTATGTAGAGCGGAAGCGCTATCTCTAGCTTATGCTTAGGGTAGTAAACATACATTGGTTTGCAATCTAAATATCCATGTACTAGACCTAACGGGTCCAGATGTCACTAGGGCACTAACTAGGGCATATGACGACTAGCGAGAGTCTGAGGAGATATGCAAGTTCTGTGTTATAGCAGACTTGTAGACAACTCTTTAGAAGCAAGTTAGAGATATGCCGACCGGGTCTTCTCAAATAAAGTTTTACTTGCATTAGATGTCTGGAAGGTGAAATCAGTCGATTCATCGCCTTTCCACCAAGATACTTATCGATACTGAGATGTCTGAGGATATGCTTGTTCGGGAACATATACTTGAGTTCCAGATCGAACTAGATTCCAAAGACATAGTGCTAGATGACGAGGTGGTGGACGATGTCTATCTTGCATCCTTGTCTGGAACCTTCGAAGACGTTGTCAGAGACTTTAGCTTTAACAAGCTAGAGATGACAAACGTAGAACTTCTAAGGAGATTTCCAAGAGACAAAGGATGGGATCAAGATTAAAGGCAATGCCTTTAAGTGCTTAACTTAGGTCTTCTTTAGAAGAACCTAAGGGAGTAACTTATCAGAGATCGAAAACTATTCTAGTGCAGAAATTGGTATGGACTCCTAAGTCTGGTAACGCTAAGGACGGAAGTGTTTATGCTTTAACAAGTATAGGGGATATTTGAAGATAGTGTATGGCCTCAGGATGTTAGGAGTTGAGTCGCTATCTAGTAGCAGTTCTTATGCTTCTTGAAATGTAAACTTCGGGTCTACAGAGATTCAAAGAAAGCAGAAGGCTACTTTATAATGAAAGAATCCTAACATAGGTACTGATGCCATAAGCCGCTGCGGAAGCTGTTAGATATGATTGTCTTAGTTTTTTCGAAACACGGATTTTGATTTTTAGAGATGTAGTTCTGTTTTCTCCTTGGTAAATAAAGTTTTTAGTTTTGGACAGCACCATAGGTGTGTATCTTAAACTGAATAGATAGCTTTATTACTACAGGAATAGATCAAAATAATCTCTTTGTATTTAATCTTAATTCGGAAATAGATTTCATGACAGCTACAGCTAGCGTTTAATTTAAATTCATCTAAATCTTTCGAAAAATCTATCCCATTTGTGACCCCTCTGATTTAGATATTTTGTCTTAGATAAATTAAGAGGTAACAGAAGGCCTAGTTTCTATTCACAGATTCATCGGAGATCCTTCTAACCTATGAGTGTAATCTGGAAGGCAGAATAACTAAAAGGATCACTAAGGTATTTTGGAGTTAGTTAATTTTGATATCTATGGTTCCAAGAGCGTCTAGACGATAGAAGACTCTTTGATTTAATTGAAGGAATAAGTCACTATCGGACGAGTTCCATAGGATCCTGAAGGAGCATGGGATTAACTCTCAGTTAAATACTCCAAGGATGACACGTCAGAATGAAGTCTCCGAGAGAAGGAATTAGACTCTGTTTGACATGGTCCGTAGTATGATGAATATTGTCAAGTGTACTACCTACCTTTTAGTGGGGTTGTACCTTAAAACAATAGCTTATATCTGAAACTATCTTTCATCTAGATCAGTATCTCAGACCTATAGAGAGCGATGGTTTAAGCGAAAGCTGATACTATAGTATCTTGAGATATAGGGTTGTTCTGTACTCGTGCAAAAGGACAAAAGGGATGAGATGGAGATGTAGTTCCAAGTATATCTGTTTATAGTTTACCCTAGGAAGGCATAAGGTGGACTATTCTATGATCTTGAGGTTTGGAAGGTAATCGTTTCTACGAACACAATCTACCTTGACTAAGATTATATTATAGACCATAAGTTTATCAGTAAGGTAGTTCTAGGTGAACTACTGGGTACTGGTAGAGAGTGCACATCTGAAAAACATAGTGGGAGTAGATGATACAAGAAACTAGTATATCAGACACTATAGAAACAATTTACTTTTGTACCACCACCACCTTGTCGTTGTGGGACTATCAGAGCTCCTGAAAGAGACTATGGAGAAACTTCGATAGTTAATCCAGAGTTTCAGGAGGATGATCCCTAGAGCTATGAAGAAGTAGTGGGAGCTTCCGACAGCTTTGACTGACAAAAGACCATGGAGGCAAATTTGCATCAATGTCCCTTGGAACAGTCTTGACACTTATAGCACTATCACCCTTCAGGGTGTAGGAGGTGTATAAGAAAAGCATCCAGTTAAGACTTAAGTAGCTAGATTAGTTGCCAAAGGAGAAGGGATTGAATATGTCAAAATCATCTCACTGGTAGCTATGCCTAAGTCTATTTCGAATCCTCTTAATCCATCGTAGCCCATTATAGTTGGGAGATTTAGTTGATGGATGTCAAGACAGTTATTCCCTAACGGGGATTTGGAAAGGACATATGGATGTTACAGCCCTAGGTTTTATGTCAGTAGGTCAGGAAGATATGGAATGCATGTTGCAAAGGTCCATTAATGGACTGATGCAAGCATCCAAGTTGAAATATCTATTTTGATCAAAGAAATCCGCTCATACGGATTTGATCAGAATGAGGATAAACCAAGTGGGTACAAGAAAGGTGAAATAGCTAAAAGGGTGTACTTAGTACTTTATGTTAACGATATTCTACAGATTAAAAATGATGTAAAAATATTGTTTACAGTAAAGGTTTGTTGTCATCATAATTCGATGTGAAAGACCCTAATAAAGAGAGTTAAGCTCTGGGAAGGGCATGAAGCATGACGTTGCCGCCTTTGTGTCTAGATGTTTAACTTGTCAGCAAGTCAAGGCTGAGCACAAGTGACCGACTGGATTGCTGCATCCGCTTCCAGTAGCTGAGTGAAAATGTGAGCACATCACGATGGATTTTGTTTCGGGGTTGCCTCTGACCCGGAACAAACATGACTCTATTTGGGTGATCGTGGACCGACTGACGAAGTCGGCGCACTTTCTTTCGGTGCGGACGATAATGACATCCATCGACCGAGCGAAGCTTTATGTGAGGGAAATTATCAAGCTGCACGGAGTCCCAATTTCCATTGTCTCATATCGAGATCCTCGGTTCGTTTCTCACTTTTGGGAGAGCCTACAGACTGCTCTAAGGACGGAGCTCAGTTTTAGCACTGTGTTTCACCCACAGACGGATGGCTAGTCAGAGCGGACGATTGAGATTTTGGAGGATATATTGCGGGCTTGCACAGTAGATTTTGGAGGCAGTTGGGAGGAGCACCTACCTCTTGTGGAGTTTGCCTACAATAATAGTCACCAAGCTAGCATCGGTATGGCCCCCTATGAGGCTTTGTACGGGAGGCCATGTCGGTCACCTCTTTGTTGGGCAGAGGTAGGAGAACGGAGTCTCTTGGGGCCAGAGCTTATCCAGGAGATGACTGAGAAGATCCAGCTGATTAGAGAACGACTTAGAGCAGTGCCGAGTCGACAGAAGAGCTACGTAGATGTGCATCGACACCCGCTCGAGTTTACAATCGGAGACCATGTCTTCCTGAAGGTTTCCCCTCGGCGAGGCATCACCAGATTTGGGAAGAAAAGGAAGTTGGCTCCGAGGTTCATAGGTCTTTTCGAGATCTTGGAGAGAGTTGGCGAGGTGGCATATCGTCTGGCACTGCCCCCGCAGCTCTCTAGCGTCCACGGTGTCTTTCACGTGTCAATGCTTCGGAGGTATGAGCCAGACCCGTCGCACGTGTTAGATTGGCAGGACCTGACCCTCAGTTCAGATATAAGGAGCGACCTGTCAGGATCTTGGCTAGCGAGAATCGAGTGCTTCGTACAAAGACCATCCCCCTGGTGAAGGTGCAGTGGCAACACTGTAGTGAGGAGGAGGCCACTTGGGAAGTGGAGTCCGATATGTTGCGATTGTACCCTGATCTTTTTCATATTTGATTTCTAATCCTAACTAATTTTCGAGGACGAAAATTTCTTTAAGGTGTGTAGGTTGTAACACCTGTGTTGTTAAATTTGGGAATAATAAAAGTCCGTCTTGGGTATTTTTGTCATTCTTATCAGACTTTTTCTCTGGGCTTGTTATGAAAGAAAAAGCCATAAATTCATGAAATATTTTATGTTCACTTTCTTTATGGCTTCGAACACATCGCAATGGTGTGTCCTGTGCAGTAATCGGGTGTATGCGCAGCTAGTTTTGATAGTTATACCCTAGAATATTGATAAATTAGTCGACATTCGACATTGTTTTGTTTACCACAGAAATTTTGGTAATCGGATCGTAGCAATGCTGGATACATTGGGTGGGGATCTGAGAGATCTTGTCAACGAGCCTGAGCTGGGGTCGATCCGATACCCGAGTGATGAGTAATTGCTATTTTAAATTTTAGAGTATTTTCTTCTTTTTGTGAGATCTAAAAGTTAGAAAAATATATATCAAGTGCCGACGCGTTCATGTCGACGAGAGCTTTACAACGAATCCTCTTAGGCCCAATTCTGATATCCAATATGTGAGTTATGGCTAATTATCCTTTTCAACCCGGTAGGTATACGAATCGCACCCGGGTTCCTACCAAGCTCGCGCGGGACCGAGCCTGACCATCCCTAGGACCTTTCTCCTAACCTTGTAGCTGGATTTAAGTTTCATAGATCTCTCTCCTCTGAATTTAAAACTTTAATTTCGGATGGAGAGTAAAGAGAAGAATTATGGTGATAAAACCAGATATTTTCTTCCTTTATTCCCTACTCTTTATTAGGAGTTAAAAGCCATTACAACCTGATAGCCTTAACAACCAGATCTCTCTCTCCGTGACTTAAAATTTTAATTTCGGATGGGAAGAAATGAAAGAGTTAAGATGATAAAACCAAATATTTTATTGTCTTAGTTCATTCTCTTTATTAGGAGTTAAAAGTCTTAACAATCTGATAGCCTTAACAACCGGATCTCTTCTTCCTTTATTCCTTCATCGTTATTATGAATTAAAGGGGTTAACAACCTGATCTCTCAACCCTCTTTACCACCATAACATCCCTTCCCCTTCTTTATGAAGAACCAAGAGATTGAGATAGAGAGAGAGAGCAGACAAATTGAGAGAGAGAGAGAGAACTATAGAGAGAGGAGCAGCGGCCTCGCCTCCTCCCCCAACTCCGGTGAGCATCAAACCAAGGTTAGCCCTTTTCCCTCTCCTCCTCCATACGACCCAACCCGTGCGGCCATCCCTTGTCTTCCCTCACCCGTGACCAATCCGGGTAGAGACATCACCAAAGGCCATCTTAGGCATCCCCGGCAACCTCACAGAAAACACCACCTCTATCACCACCCCTCCTCAATTCCTTAGCCGCGGCCAAACCCGGATTGGGACCACACTGCGGCCATCTCCAATGCCCACTTATGGCCTTGTCAATTGCAGGAGGTGCAAATCCATGCACGTTCCCAGCAGCTCACGGTCAGAAAATAAGTGTCATGGCAATGGGTTCCAAGAGAACCCATTCCTCTGTTTTATTTTTGATGAAGAAGAAAGGGACTTGGAAGGGAATTTTTGAATTGTTGTTAAGTTGGGATTATTTGAACCCAAACCCATTAACAACTTAAACCAGACCCGCAAACAGGTTTATTTTGGTTCGATCGCCATTTCTCCGTCCGAACTCGGAATCGGACGAAACTAGCGTCATTACGACCGGCTCGAAAAATCCTACCTATTGTCTATAGTTAGGTATAGTAATTATACTATTTAGTACCCCATTTTATCCATGAGCTTGATTAAGTTATGGCATCGTGGTTTGACCACCGTTTCTCCGTCCGAATTCGAATTCGGACGAAATCAGCGGTATCGTACTCGGAATATCGAGACCTACATGATGAACCCATAGGGTAACTCTAGAAACTATTTTACCTTAGTGACCCAACCATGTGACCAATTTCACTGGTTCTACATGGTTTGACCCGAAACCATCCGATCAAAGTTGGATTCCAGAAAAACTGGAACCATCGGAAAGGGTTCCTCGAGCCCGATTCGATGAATAGATTTAGCTTTTGATTACTTGATCGTAACCTGTCCTAAATCACGTTCGGTCAAACTATAGCTGACCTACCAAATCAATTGCCTATGCAACTTTATTCAAATCCTAATACAAAGTCTTAGATCATTTTACGGTGCAAGTTGGGTAAGGACAACCCGATCACGCACAATGCTATCCCATTAACCACATCGATTTTCGTATTTATGACACGATAGCTACATCTAGTCCCCACATAAATAAATTTGAAACCTCTGCATTTAGCATATTAGTAACGTATGGATGCATGCAAATTACCAGTTCGTACCGGGACGATCCAACCGTGGACGGAGCAGAGGCCAGAGACGGGAGTTCGGGCACGTCAACCAGGTGACACAGCACGCTTTTTTTAATAATTAATAATGTTGATATAGAAATTAAGGGTAGACATCCATAACGTTGTATGCGGGTCCCGTTGGACGTCGCATGTGGTCGAGTGGACCCCGCCTTGCATGCGGAGTCGCGAGTCCGGCGACGCATGCATAAAAAGTTAATAATTTAATAATAATTATTCTATTGTTTGCATGGACACCATATGTAGGTATTCCCTTAAAATGAATAAATAAATGATTAAAGAATTATCGGGACCCACCATCCTGAGGGGAGCGTGGTAACCCTAATAATTTGATTTTGGGCGAGAGTACTTTATTATATTTAATTATGATGTTGGGTTGTGAGTGGGTGCGAATCCTGGGGTAATCCATTGAATATGATTAAACATTGTTTAGTTCCTTCAATGCCATGTGGTATGTTAATTATTGTTAATCTACCTGGTTAGAGGGTAGGGACCCCGTGCGCGCAAGGGCCGTGAACCACCCTGCGTGTACAGCCGAAGTTAAGTAGGTTAGGGGTCACGGGCAAGGGTTGTGGTAAAGCCAATAGGTGGTGCCCTCGAGTAAGGATTGGCCTAGCAACCCTGTCCCGGGGAGTTAAAGTCCTCATAGTAAAGCAAGTTGGGCGGTAAAGCTCCACTGTGAAAGACGGAAAACCCCTTATGATCATCTGGGTGATTGGTGCATGGTGTTGGGGGATGCACGGCGAGAGAGTTGGCCCTCTACATCGAAATAAAAGGCCCGATAGTAATGCTCGACCGGGGGCAGGTTGAACAAATATCCGGGGTTCACATCTGAGTGTGTGTTATATCTTTATTAAATTAGAATTGTATAATTGTTTACACGATGACCTAGTGACAGTAGGATTTGCATGTGAATGTAGAAATTGCATGGACACATAGGACGTGATTGAGAACATAGTTTGACAATTAGGTTAATTAGTAAATTATCTTAAAATACGAGCATTGTTAATTATTAAAACTGTTAGCTTGTCACTAGCCATTTATTTGGCTAATCTCCCAAATGTATTTTTGGGGGCTACTCATTCCCACGAGTAGACTCTCCTACAGGAACGGAGGCATAGGAGCAGCAATAGGAGTCCAGCAGTTAGTTTAGGGTAGCAGCTTGTCTTTCTAGTATGTCAATCTTAGCATTCGATCTAATCGAACTGGATTGGAATAATAATTTTATTATTAGTTAGCTAGTCTGATAAGTGGTAATATACCAGCTGAACCTTTTGGGTAGGCCTCTCCTCAAGGCCCCAAGCATAGGTTAGATCACAATGAAAATATAAAAAGAATAATTAATCTAATTTGGCAAGCCAGTAGATAGGACCTCCAGACCGATGCACTGAGTGTTAGGGAGTGGGTAAGATACTTGGCTCGCCGTCGGAGGCTTGAGCCTCGTGCTCCTTCAGAGGATCTTCTTTTAGTAAGTAGTGACACCGTTAGGTCGCACATACTGAGAGGATACCCCTTTTGAAGGTCGAGCCTGATTTAATATTTTACCCCTGTTGATTTTCTAAATTGAATAAAAATATTTTCAAGTTTCAAAATATCATCTCTTGTTTCTTTCCCTTATTTCCTTTCCATGTGTGTGAGCGTAGAAGGAGCCCAGTGAGAATCCCAATCGGCATAGTTAATTGATTTGATCCCAAAAACCACTTTTTCTCACCTCACACCCTAGGAATCGGTCTTCAGATTTCTGGGGCGTGACAGCTGGTATCAGAGCTATAGGGATATGTTCCTAGGGGTTAGTCTCTAGTATTATGAGTCTAGAGTTTTCGCAGTTGGTTAGTGGATGGTTGACGTTAGGACTATCTTTCCATTTCTGATGACGGGCACTAGGAGTGGAAATGGTGCGAACAACAGAACATGATCGTCCTCTGTGTCTGATAGTACGGCGAGGATGATGGAAATGCTCCAGGGGATGGTTACCATGATCCAACAACAGTAGGCTGCTATTGCGCAGCAGCAGACGGCTGCTCAGCAGCAGGCCGAGCTAGCGCAGGCTGCTCTTGCCCAGGCCCAAGCTCGTCAGCTGGCCGAGGGTGAGCGACAGGGGAAACTACTGAAGGATTTCAAGGCGATGGGACCACCGAGCTTCAAAGGTGAGCCAGACCCCTTAGAGGCCGATCGATAGTTTCAGCAGATCGAGAAGATTCTGAGCGCATTAGGCATCACCGATGATAGGAGAGTGATCTTCGCCTCGTACCAATTTAAGGCTGAGGCAGACTTCTGGTGGCAGACAGTCCAGCGCACCAGAACAGCAGATCAAGGAGCGATCATGTGGCAGGAGTTCGAGGAACTATTTCGGAAGAAGTTCTTTCCGGTTACTGTGCAGAACCAGATGGAGATGGAGTTTATGGCGCTCTATCAGGGATCTCGCACTGTGACACAGTATGGGGCCAAGTTTTTAGAGCTTGCGAGGTATGCCCCACACCAGGTAGCGACCGACGGTAGGAGGGCCTTGCGCTTTGAGCATGGCTTGAATCCAACGATCAGAGGCAGGGTCACCCCTTTCTTGGGGCAATCTTATAAGGAGTTGGTCAACCGGTCCCTGGCAGTGGAGTAGGAGTTGAAGGAGTCCCGCGCTATCATGTAGAAGCGGAGTGGCAGTAGTTGCAACGGTCCACTGACTCAGAAGAGGTTTAGGCCTATGGAGACTCGACCCCCGCCGCGTCAGCCTCAGTACTTTCGTGGTCCTCCAGCTCTTGGACCCCCGCGGCGTGGATGTTTCCAGTGTGGTTCATTTGAGCATCTGAAGTGGAACTGTCCACAGCTTCGTCGGCAGCCACTCCTACCAGCTCCACCCCAGAGGCCTGCTCTGCCGCCACCACCTGTGCAGCAGCAGAGGCCTCCACAGAGAGCTCAGCAGCAACAACGTCCTCCCCATCCACAGCAGCAGAGACCTTTCCCCCGTCAGGGCGGAGGAGGCAACCAGGCTCAAGTAAGGGCATATATGCTAGTCGGTCAAGACCCAGTGGCTTCTGGGGGAGCGATCGAAGGTAACCCTGAACTTAAAATTTCTATTCGTAGTAGTAATTATGTAGTTGTCTTCGCTATTAGTGTTGACTTGTTAGAACTGGTAGTGACTGGTAGCTAGATTAGTATCTTACGTGTTTCCGATAACGCTAGGTATCTTACGTAGTTTTGTCAAGACTTTGGGACTGGAGTCGGTTCCACTGGGTCATACTCTGCCGGTGTTTTCACCGCTCAGGGTAAGTACCGATGTGGACCAAATTTGCCGGGATTGCATCATTTATATTGGAGACCGAGAGCTCTCGACAGACCTCATCATCCTGGCCTTAGAAGGAGTGGACGTACTGCTTGGGATGGATTGGATGTCAGCCTATCACGTCAACCTTGATTGCTTCACTAAGAAAGTCACATTCTCACCTCCGGGGAGCGAGACGTTCTACTTCATGGGAGATAAGCAGAAGATTTTATGTCCGGTACCGCTGCAACAGATTACCCTTAGCTTACTGGCGCAGCTACCGAGCAGAGATAAAGATGGGAAACCAGTGGTGCTACCACCGATGGTTTGTGAGTTTCCGGATGTCTTCCCAGATGAGCTCCCAGGCTTGCCTCCAACTCGGGATATTGAATTTGCTATAGATCTGATACCGGGAGCAGCACCGGTCTCGATTGCTCCGTACCGGATGGCTCCTGTGGAACTGAAGGAACTAAAGATCCAATTGGAGGAGTTGCTCGATAGAGGCTTCATTCGTTCGAGCACATCTCCTTGGGGAGCCCATGTCCTCTTTGCTCAAAAGAAGGATGGGACAAAGAGGCTTTGCATCGATTATCGCAAGCTGAATAGCATCACGATCAAGAACAAGTACCCTTTGCCGCGAATCAAGGACCTCTTTGATCAGTTGAATGGTGCTTGTTATTTCTTGAAGATTGACCTGAGGACCGGATATCACCAGTTGGCTGTGAGAGCGGAGGATATTCCGAAGACGGCGTTTCGGACACGATATGGGCACTATGAGTTTTTGGTCATGCCCTTTGGTCTAACAAACGCCCCTGCAGTATTCATGGATCTGATGAACCGAGTCTTCAGTATGTTCCTGGACAGATTCGTTGTGGTATTTGTGGACGATGTCCTCATTTACTCCAAGACGGAGGAAGATCATCGGGAGCACCTGAGTGCTGTGTTGCAGACCCTCAGAGACCACCAACTGTATGCCAAGCTCAGTAAGTGTGAGTTTTGGATGCAGGAGGTGAAATTTCTTGGACATGTTGTCTCGCAGGAAGGTATCTCCGTGGATCCATCGAAGATAGAGGCCGTGATGGACTGGGAGCAGCCGAAGAACGTATTCGAGATCAGGAGTTTCTTGGGGCTAGCAGGCTATTATAGACGTTTTGTGGAGGGATTTTCTCATCTAGCAGCACCTCTCACTCGTTTGACAAAGAAGGGTGTCAGGTTCGAGTGGTCGGAAGATTATGAGAAGTCCTTCCGGGAGTTGAAGTGGCGTCTCACTTCGGCCCCAGTGCTTACGATTTCGGTCAGTGGCAAGGGCTATGTTGTTTTCACCGACGCCTTTCTGATGGGGCTTGGAGCAGTTCTGATGCAAGATGGCAGGGTGGTTGTATACGCCTCGAGACAGTTGAAGACTCACGAGAAAAACTATCCAACCCATGATTTGGAGTTGGCTGTAGTGGTTTTCGCCTTGAAGATTTGGAGACACTACTTGTACGGTGAGGAGTTCGACATGTATTGCGACCATAAGAGTTTGCGGTATATCGTGAGTCAGAAGGATCTAAACATGCGTCAGAGGAGGTGGATCGAAGTCCTAAAAGACTTCAACTATTCACTCTTTTACCATCCTGGTAAAGCGAATGTTGTTGCAGATGCATTGAGCCAGAAGTCCCACAGTCAGCTTACTAGATTGGTGACTGATCGATAAGATTTTTTGGCCACGATAGAAGGCTTTGATTTGTGGGTTCAATGGGAGTCCTCTCATACCATGTTGCGCACCATACGAGTGCAGCCCAGCCTACTGCAGAAGGTGATTGCAGCACAAAGGTTGGATTCTGAGTTGGAGGAGATTAGAGCACGGTGCGACAGTGGAGAGCCCGTTCCTGACTGGTCAGTTGATGTCGATGGAGGTCTGCGGTTCCAGAGGAGGTTGTGCCTCCCTGCTGATGAGGAGGTTCGAGAGGAGGTGTTGTCAGAGGCGCATCGATCCAGATTCTCGGTGCATCCTGGCGGCACCAAGATGTATCATGATTTGAGATGGCAATTCTGGTGGAAGGGCATGAAGCGTGATGTGGCCGCCTTTGTGTCTAGATGTTTAACTTGTCAGCAAGTCAAGGCTGAGCACCAGATGTTAGAATTGGTGAGGTCTATAGCTCGTAAAAACCTAGTGTTTAGCTTTGTATGGTTGATAGTATAGGATTGCATATTGGTACGTACCTTAGTACGTGTTCTGATTACAGAACAGAGAGCCATGGCTACATGGTAATCCTCATGAGTGGGAGACTCAAGGGACTGGTCCCATGTAACCTAAATATGTTCGCAGCTCTGATAAGGGTTGGTCGCCCTATCAGGATAAGCTGTTGGGATGACAGAGCGTGGGTGTCTCCACCACGGTCATCACCAGGCACAGTGTCTGTGGCCGAACGGAACCAACACGGTGCACAGATCGATGAGCAGACATCGGTGCACTAAACCGTGTTTCTGCTTAGGGTAAAACGGTCCTAAACCCTGAGGAACCATGTCTGGTGGACTAACCAGTTGTGTGGTGCTTTGGCGCACCAATGTGTGAGGATCCGGATGCAGTGATCCAAAACCACGGTGTACTGGGTTACCCGGCTGGCGTTGCATCAGCGTGTCACTCCTGCAGGCTATCCATACCCCTAACGGGAGGTGCGTTCCTTGGTCTGACCTACGTCGTATTAAACCCTGGCCAGGTGGTCATCAGTTCGACTAGTGACGGATCCGGTTACTCGACAGAGTTATCGGAGGTACGATGTACGTGGTCAACCTGGAAGGAACCGAGTCATATGAGCACTCGAGTCTGACGGTATTCTCCACTGCTCGAGTTGCATCATGGCACCAAGTGGAGGGACAGCGAGTTTACCATACTAAGCGGAGAGCAGGGGTATGAGAGAGAACATAGTAAGTCCGGGGGAATTGGAGTGCAGCCTGCGTCGCACTCTGGGTGGCTACGCAGGTTAACTCGGACTCAGAGGATCGATGGTACACTCGGGTAGTGTGTCGATCGAGTCTGAGTTGGAAGCCATGAACCCTGGTCCCTGAAGGTTCCACCTTATCGACATTATGTATGGTTCTTATACCATCTCCTCGAAACACAGAACGTAGTTAGAGAAAGCGAGAAGTCCAAGCATACGCTCCGTGAGTGCTTCGCACTAGTGCACGGTAGATGCGTAGCTACGTGTGTGCACTAAGGGAAAACCCTAGGTTAGTGCAGAGACGCATGTAGCAATTCCTTGTCATAAGTGGACTTTGCCACATGGGTGCGATGCACCGGGACATGTTGCGAGTTGACTAGTTGACTTCACTAGGGGCACCCTACGGGAACCTCAGAGAATAGTGAAATCACTGGTGCACTTCACTTATGTGTGCCTTGCAAAGTCTCGTACACGAGAAACGGTCAACTAGTGGCATAAGGGCGTTTTGGTCATACCATGCGCCACTATGCACTAAGGGGGCCGGCCCTAAGTGTTGAGAGACTGGTCAAGGCCGGCCCCATTAGTTTCGGGAGGTTGTTGCCTCCGATGAAGGGGCCGGTTATGAGGCGCAGAAAACGGGCTGGTTTTGACCGTTTTCGAAAACAAGGAAAGGATAGAGATAAAGAAGAGATATATAGGGATAAGGTTTGAATCTATCATCCTTATCCATACTGTCCTTATCCATATGGATAGGCCGGCCCTATATATGAGAAGGAGAGAGAGGGTGCACGAAATTAGTAGCATGGGCAAGCCCTAGGGCCGGCCATGGCATGGGGAAACCCTAGCCGCCCCCTCTCCTCTCTTCGCATCTCCTCTCTCGTCTCTCTCTCCCTCGCTTGCGCCATTGGATGGCGACTCGTCTTCCTCACGTGGTGTTTTGTAGAAGGAGAAGGCTCGTCGTATGGAGGCACTCAGAGATCCATCGACGAGGTGCCGTGCATCGTGTGAGATCGGGTGAACTAGAAGGCGTCTCCCGCAACCTTTTGCTGTCCAGAATCTGCACAGAAAATCAGCGTTGTTTCTGTGATTCCGGGAGCTACAGAAGTCCAAACGACGTGAAACTTGTTGGAAAAGTTGCGTCTCGAAGTTGGCTATCTGCAGTCCAAATTTCAGCCCAATCGAAGTTCGGACCAGAAAGTTATGGCCGTCGCACCGAAGCTATGTCGAGCAGATCCGTAGCCCGTCTCCATCGACAAAGAAGAAATTTGTCGCGGTGAAAGATTCCGCACGCAGGTATTACCTCTAACAAGTAGATCTAACATAATTAGAACATGCATTCATGCTAGTTTGTTCTTTCGCGTTAGATCATCGTTAGGGGTTCGCGTAGTTGCCATGCTAGATTCATACACGCATATGTAGATCGTTTCGATGAAAATTTTGATATGTAACGCACACCGCTCACGGTCCTCGGACCTTCACTTTGCTTCCGCTGCGGGCCTCTACCATGGATTTATTTCCAACAATTGGTATCAGAGCCATGCTAGTGGTGTGCGTTTCATTTTTTTCATGAAACCGTCATGTGCGCGCATGAATAGTATGTGCCGCCATCGGGGTTCTACGAGTAGATCATGCATAGTATATTTTGTGTGTTCTATGAATCGTTCTTGCAGGGCGCCGCTTCTAAAATTATTCTGGATATGTGATTGCTTGCTACCGGGGGTCGGACCCCGTGTTAGCGATTTTGTCTGGATATTTTTCTTCTGTGTGTGGATAGATTTTAGAGCCATAATCGGGCAAGAGGTGAAGATTTATCACCCTTGATTCCCAGGTTTTTGCTAGGTTTGTTTTCCTTTTCTTTCTAGGAAATTGTGTACGAGCGAGCACTTGCTCGAAGCGTACTAGATCTTTTTCGGTTACAGATTAAAGAGGAGGACTTACCGTGGAGATCCACCACTGGGAAGATGAGCGGAACCTTGGACGACGATGGCGATCCGGCGAAGCGTACACGATGACGGCAAAGGGCATAAAGCGTCAGAAGGTCGTATACAGAGGCTTGCACCGGATCGAGGAACCTTGCGAAGGAGACAGAGAGCCTGCGCTGTGCCAGTCAGGTTCAGGGGTCGGACCCTGAACTTGATTCAGTTGTGTGCTTGTTTCTTTCAGTAGTTCTTTATATTTCTGTAGAGAACCCCGATACGATAATTTGATTATCTGTGTTAGAGGGATGCCCTTTCCCCTCGGGTCCTAGCGACCTTATTAGGATATGATTCCATTAGTGACGCCTATTATTTAATTGACCCTTGATGATAGCATGAATTCCTCACATTTGGTTATGCCCCCATTAGGTCAACACCCGATTAGTCGGGTGTGCCTATTTGGCAAGCATCGAAACCTAGAATGAGTTGGAATTCTACTATGACATCATTCGTCAAATTTATAAGCGAGGCGCCATGGTAGTGGAAGACCTTTCCTATCAGTTTGACCTTAGGCTAGGCTCCAGGGCATTAGCGTGATAGCCAAGTTTGCGAAGCATCGATGTTTTTGGAATATGTAATGTGACCCTTGAGTGGAGAAATCCACTTGAGGCAGGGACTATGATATTCCGAGATCGATTAATGCTTCACGAAAGGCTTGAACGCCAATGGGAGCACGGTATGACCAGGGTCTAGTGTATAGGTTGTGGTGACCTTAGTGTACACTCATACTTGCATTAAATAACCCTCAACTATAATAAGGGATGTGTAAGAGGACTCGTCGAGATCCTCTGGCCTCCACAACCAACTGCTTTGTGTCTGGGTGGAAGGGCGTAGCTCGACACCCCCTAGGGTGAGGGTTATGTTTTTCCATGCCAGATAACTTAGCAGTCTCCTTCAGGATATGGCAGTTACGGGGCCAGGAGAGAAGGGCTTTTTATCCCACCCTAGTGGGGGCCGCATGAACTCCCGTGCCGTAATTGCTTAGGCTCGTGGTTAAGCATCCGAAGTACATGTGAGGTATTCGTTGCGAAGACAATGGTGATCACGTGGTACTGGCCAAAAGATAACCATGGTTCATCAAAGCCCTTAGTTGGCAGATTTGGACTGGGTCAAGGAAAGGCCCATGTAAGCGGATTGACGCTGCATGATGCCCCCTAGGGCAGGTGTAGTCGATTCCGAGATCTTACATACATGGTTAATTAATCCATAGAGGTGTCTTCGCTGTGAGGGTAGCGCTGACATTTGGATATAATTAGCTTATTTTCAAAATCCATAAAATAAGTTATTTTGCATTCATTTTCATTCAACCATATAGTTCCCCTATCCGCTATCCCATAAGAGAACCAGTTATCGGGTCTCTAGCTACGTAGAGTGGAAGCGCAATCTTTAGCTTATGCTTAGGGTAGTAAATGTACATTGGCATGCAATCTAAATATCCCTGTACTAGACCTAATGGGTCCAGATATCACTAGGGCACTAACTAGGGCATATGAAGACTGGCGAGAGTCTAAGGAGATGTGCAAGTGCTATGTTATAGCAGACTTGCGGACAATTCTTTAGAAGCGAGTCAGAGATATGCCGGGTCTTCTCTAATTAAGTTTTACTTGCATTAGATGTCTGGAAGGCGAAGTCAGTCGACTCATCGCTTTTCCACTAAGATACTTGTCGGTACCGAGATGTCAGTGGGTATGCTTGTTCGGGAACACATCTATGAGTTCCAGAACGAACTAGATTCCCAAGACATGGTACCAGATGACGAGGTGGTGGAAGACGTCTGTCTTGCATCCTTGTCTGGAACCTTCGAAGGCGTTATCAGAGACTTTAGCTTTAACAAGTTAGAGATGATAAACGCAGAACTTCTAAGGAGATTTCCAAGAGACAAAGGATGGGATCAAGATTAAAGGCAAAGCCTTTAGTGCTTAACCTAGGTCTTCTTTAGAAGAACCTAAGGGAGTAACTTATAAGAGATCGAAAACTATTCTAGTGCAGAAACTGGTATGGAATCCTAAGTCTGGTAACGCCAAGGACGGA
Source organism: Chamaelirium japonicum (assembly GCA_947650365.1). NCBI lineage: Eukaryota > Viridiplantae > Streptophyta > Magnoliopsida > Liliales > Melanthiaceae > Chamaelirium > Chamaelirium japonicum. Next base: position 336,773 of record CANTAL010000013.1, read on the forward strand.
AGTATTTTCGCTGTGGCGAGCATAGGGGGTATTTGAAGATTGAGTATGGCCTCTGGATGTTAGGAGTTGAGTCGCTATCTAGTAGCAGTTCTTATGCTTCTTGGAATATAGACTTCGGGTCTACAGAGATTCAAGGAAAGCAGAAGGCTACTTTATAGTGAAGGAATCCTAACATAGGTACTGATGTCATAAGCCGTTGCGGAAGCTGTTAGATATGATTGTCTTAGTTTTTTCGAAACACAGATTTTGATCTTTAGAGATTTCATTCTGTTTCCTCTACTGTAAATGAAGTTTTTAGTTTTAGACAGCACCGTGAGTGTGTATCTTAAACTGAATAGATAGCTTCATTATTAGAGGAATAGATCAGAATAATCTCTTTAAATTTAATCTTAATTCGGAAATAGATTTCATGACAGCTGCAGCGTCAAATTTAAATTTATCTAAATCCTTCGGAGAAGCTATCCCATTTGTGACCCCTCTGATTTAGATATTCTTCCTCAGATAAATTCAGAGGTAAAAGAAGGCCGAGTTTCTGTTCACAGAATCATCGGAGATCCTTCTAACCTATGAGTGTAATCTGGAAGGCAGAATAACTAAAAGGGCCATGAAGGTATGGGAGTTAGTTAATTTTGACGTCTATGGTTCCAAGAGCATCCAGACGATAGGAGTCTCTTCGACTTATCGAGAAAACAAGAACCTATCGGATGGGTTCCATAGGATCCTGATGGAGCATGGGATTAGCTCCCAGTTAAATGCTCCAAGGATGACACGTCAGAATAAAGTCTCCGAGAGAAGGAATCGGACCCTGTTTGACATGATCCGTAGTATGATGAATATTGCCAAATGTACTACCCACCCTTTGGTGGGGTTGTACCTTAAAACAGTAGCTTATATCTGAAACTCTCTCACATCTAGATCAGTGCCTCAGACCTATAGAGAGCTATGGTCTAAGCGAAAGCTGACACTATAGTGTCTCGAGATATAGGGTTGTCCTGCACTTGTGCAAAAGGACAAGAGGGATGAGATGGAGATATAGTTCCAGGTATATCTGTCTGTAGGTTACCCTTAGGAGGCATAAGGTGGACTATTATATGATCTTGAGGTTTGGAAGGTAATCGTTTCTATGAACACCATCTACCTAGATCAAGATTATATTATAAGACCATAAGTTTATCAGTAAGGTAGTTCTGGGTGAACTACTGGGTACTGGTAGAGAGTGCGCATCTGAAAACGTAGTGGGAGTAGATGATACAAGAAACTAGTATATCAGACACTGTAGAAACAATTCACTTTTGTACCACCACCACTTCGTCGTTGTGGGACCATCAGAGCTCCTGAAAGATGCTATGGAGAAACTTTGATAGTTAATCCAGAGTTTCAGGAGGATGACCCCTAGAGCTACGAAGAAGTAGTGGGAGCTTCCGACAGCTCTTACTGACAAAAGACCATGGAGACAAATTTGCATCAATGTCCCTTGAAACAGTCTTGACACTTATAGCACTATCACCCTTCAGGGTGTAGAAGGTGTATTAGAAGAGCACCCGATTAAGACTTAAGTGGCTAGATTAGTTGCCAAAAGAGAAGGGATTGACTATGTCAAAACCATCTCACTGGTAGCTATGTCTAAGTCTATTTCGGATCCTCTTAATCCATCGCAGCCCATTATAGTTGGGAGATCTGGTTGATGGATGTCAAGACAGTTATTCCCTAACGGGAATTTGGAAAGGACATATGGATGAGTAGCCCCAGGCTTTGTGTCAGTAGGTTAGGAAGATATGGAATACAAGTTGCAACGGTCCATTTATGGACTGATGCAAGCATCCAAGTTGGAATATCTATTTTGATCAAGGGAATCCGCTCATACGGATTTGATTAGAATGAGGATAAACCAAGATGGTACAGGAAAGGTGAAATAGCTACAAGGGTATATTTAGTACTTTACGTTAACGATATTCTACTGATTGAAAATGATGTAGGAATATTGTTTACGATAAAGGTTTGTAGTCATCACAATTCGATGTGAAAGACCCTAGTGAGGCGAGTTATGCTCTGGGAATCAAGGTAACTCGAGATAACCAGAGCAAGATTCTCTTGCTGTCACAGGCTACGCATGAAGATAAGATTCTAGCCAGATTCGGTTTATGAGGCTAGATATCTATTGCACAGCAGGAAGATGGGTCGGTTTCAGTCGAACCCGGGTCCAGATCTCTGGACCGATGTGAAGGGTATACTCAGAAATCCTCATTAAGTAAGGATTGTGAGTTAGCTTGCACTTCACAGGTCCTGATATCGATTGGACACACAGGATCTGACTTTGGTGTCAGATGTGTGTACCAGAAAATCGATTTCAGGGATTATTTTTATCTTGGGATTAGAAGCGGTAGTTGGTAGAGTGTGAAGCAAGTGCATCACAGACTCTACCACAGATGCTTAGCACGTTGTTGCGTGCGAAGTAGTATATCAGGTGGTAAGGCTTAGGAAGTTCTTAGAGAACTTGGGACGCGTACCAGAGGCTCAGTTATCTGTTGTTACAACAGAAGAGCGGTAAGCAAGGTCCAAGGAGACTAGGCACCGCCGTGAGGGGAAACCCATCAAGTACAAACTCCACTTGATCTGACAGTTATAGGAGGAAATGCAGGTAGCGGTACTGAGGTGGAATCTACAGACAATGTTGCCAATTCCTTTAGGGAATTCCTGCAAAGGCTTTTGGGCAGCATGTAGAAGCTACAGAGCTCAACACCGTTATTCCTCGTTAGACCTAGTGGGAGATTGTTAGAATTGGTGAGGTCTATAGCTCGTAAAAACCTAGTGTTTAGCTTTGTATGGTTGATAGTATAGGATTGCATATTGGTACGTACCTTAGTACGTGTTCTGATTACAGAACAGAGAGCCATGGCTACATGGTAATCCTCATGAGTGGGAGACTCAAGGGACTGGTCCCATGTAACCTAAATATGTTCGCAGCTCTGATAAGGGTTGGTCGCCCTATCAGGATAAGCTGTTGGGATGACAGAGCGTGGGTGTCTCCACCACGGTCATCACCAGGCACAGTGTCTGTGGCCGAACGGAACCAACACGGTGCACAGATCGATGAGCAGACATCGGTGCACTAAACCGTGTTTCTGCTTAGGGTAAAACGGTCCTAAACCCTGAGGAACCATGTCTGGTGGACTAACCAGTTGTGTGGTGCTTTGGCGCACCAATGTGTGAGGATCCGGATGCAGTGATCCAAAATCACGGTGTACTGGGTTACCCGGCTGGCGTTGCATCAGCGTGTCACTCCTGCAGGCTATCCATACCCCTAACGGGAGGTGCGTTCCTTGGTCTGACCTACGTCGTATTAAACCCTGGCCAGGTGGTCATCAGTTCGACTAGTGACGGATCCGGTTACTCGACAGAGTTATCGGAGGTACGATGTACGTGGTCAACCTGGAAGGAACCGAGTCATATGAGCACTCGAGTCTGACGGTATTCTCCACTGCTCGAGTTGCATCATGGCACCAAGTGGAGGGACAGCGAGTTTACCATACTAAGCGGAGAGCAGGGGTATGAGAGAGAACATAGTAAGTCCGGGGGAATTGGAGTGCAGCCTGCGTCGCACTCTGGGTGGCTACGCAGGTTAACTCGGACTCAGAGGATCGATGGTATACTCGGGTAGTGTGTCGATCGAGTCTGAGTTGGAAGCCATGAACCCTGGTCCCTGAAGGTTCCACCTTATCGACATTATGTATGGTTCTTATACCATCTCCTCGAAACACAGAACGTAGTTAGAGAAAGCGAGAAGTCCAAGCATACGCTCCGTGAGTGCTTCGCACTAGTGCACGGTAGATGCGTAGCTACGTGTGTGCACTAAGGGGAAACCCTAGGTTAGTGCAGAGACGCATGTAGCAATTCCTTGTCATAAGTGGACTTTGCTACATGGGTGCGATGCACCGGGACATGTTGCGAGTTGACTAGTTGACTTCACTAGGGGCACCCTACGGGAACCTCAGAGAATAGTGAAATCACTGGTGCACTTCACTTATGTGTGCCTTGCAAAGTCTCGTACACGAGGAACGATCAACTAGTGGCATAAGGGCGTTTTGGTCATACCATGCGCCACTATGCACTAAGGGGGCCGGCCCTAAGTGTTGAGAGACTGGTCAAGGCCGGCCCCATTAGTTTCGGGAGGTTGTTGCCTCCGATGAAGGGGCCGGTTATGAGGCACAGAAAACGGGCTGGTTTTGACCGTTTTCGAAAACAAGGAAAGGATAGAGATAAAGAAGAGATATATAGGGATAAGGTTTGAATCTATCATCCTTATCCATACTGTCCTTATCCATATGGATAGGCCGGCCCTATATATGAGAAGGAGAGAGAGGGTGCACGAAATTAGTAGCATGGGCAAGCCCTAGGGCCGGCCATGGCATGGGGAAACCCTAGCCGCCCCCTCTCCTCTCTTCGCATCTCCTCTCTCGTCTCTCTCTCCCTCGCTTGCGCCATTGGATGGCGACTCGTCTTCCTCACGTGGTGTTTTGTAGAAGGAGAAGGCTCGTCGTATGGAGGCACTCAGAGATCCATCGACGAGGTGCCGTGCATCGTGTGAGATCGGGTGAACTAGAAGGCGTCTCCCGCAACCTTTTGCTGTCCAGAATCTGCACAGAAAATCAGCGTTGTTTCTGTGATTCCGGGAGCTATAGAAGTCCAAACGACGTGAAACTTGTTGGAAAAGTTGCGTCTCGAAGTTGGCTACCTGCAGTCCAAATTTCAGCCCAATCGAAGTTCGGACCAGAAAGTTATGGCCGTCGCACCGAAGCTATGTCGAGCAGATCCGTAGCCCGTCTCCATCGACAAAGAAGAAATTTGTCGCGGTGAAAGATTCCGCACGCAGGTATGACCTCTAACAAGTAGATCTAACATAATTAGAACATGCATTCATGCTAGTTTGTTCTTTCGCGTTAGATCATCGTTAGGGGTTCGCGTAGTTGCCATGCTAGATTCATACACGCATATGTAGATCGTTTCGATGAAAATTTTGATATGTAACGCACACCGCTCACGGTCCTCGGACCTTCACTTTGCTTCCGCTGCGGGCCTCTACCATGGATTTATTTCCAACACCAGAGACCGACTGGATTGCCACAGCCGCTTCCAGTAGCTGAGTGGAAATGGGAGCACATCACGATGGATTTTGTTTCGGGGTTGCCTCTGACCCAGAACAAACATGAATCTGTTTGGGTGATCGTGGACCGACTGACGAAGTCGGCGCACTTTCTTCCGGTGCGGACGATGATGACATCCATCAACCGAGCGAAGCTTTATGTGAGGGAAATTGTCAAGCTGCATGGAGTCCCAATTTCCATTGTCCCCATCACCTGCTCCATGCTGGCAACGTTCACAAACACTGTCTGCTTGTCGATGCCAAAACCAGATAGAACCCCTAGCAGTGACGGCCGGATCTTCCCCTCTGTAAAGCACGCTAGCAACTTTTGCCACTTTGCCCTCTTCTTATCGGTAAGCTGGCCACCCGTGTTGTAGACGTAGACAGGCTCCTCTGCCAGAGACATCAAGGGACCCGAAACAAACTTTGCCTTCAGGATGTGCTCTGGCCGTGATGGAGCAGAAGCGAATCTAACTCCTTGGTGCCTTTTTCCCAATTGCCCAAGTTCAACAAGTGCCTCCTTGCCCTTGCCACGACCCTTGGGAGTGGATGAGACCTCAGCAATCTCCTTCCCCTTCCTCTTCGCGGGGACTATGCTCATCTTCTTCGAGTTACCAGAGGAGGCCATTCGATCGATCGAGAAAGAGCAAAGTGCAGAGAACGAGAGAATGAGAGCAGAAATTCTGGACTTCGAAAAATTTCTGAAAGCGTGAGGCGAAAATGACAGCCAGAGGAGCTTAAGTATCCTAAGGGAATTAGACACACAAATCGAAATGACACGTGTCATCACCATATCAAATCGCATGTTTTTTCGAGTACACGTGACATCTATCCATAGCAAGCGCAAAACCAGGCGAACAATCAGGACCAGACGAAACGTCGAACCAGCCGGACCATCGGTTCAAGCGAACCACTGGTTCAAACCACTGGGTCAGAAGATTCAACTCGTTGAAACAAATATATTATCCGATCAACTGACAGGATGGTGGGTAATTTACCAGAGGATCGAGCGAAAAGCAGGCTCTTTCGCCCGATCATTCAAACCTTGACCGGCTGATTTTAACTGATCGGTCAAACATGACCGATCGGTCAAAATCAACCGATCGGTCGATTTTCTACGGGATCGGGCAAAAAACTTGGTTTTTTGCCAGATCACTCAAACCTTGACCGACTGATTTTAACCGATCGGTCAAACATGACCGATCGGTCAAAATCAACCGATCGCTCGATTTTCTACTGGATCGGGCGAAAAACTTAGTTTTTTGCCCAATCACTCAAACCTTGACCGGCTGATTTTAACCGATCGGTCAAACATGACCGATCGGTCAAAATCAACCGATCGGTCGATTTTCTACTGGATCGGGCGAAAAACTTAGTTTTTTGCCCGCACTCAAACCTTGATCGACTGATTTTAACCGATCGGTCAAACATGACCGATCGGTCAAAATCAACCGATCGGTCGATTTTCTACTGGATCGGGCGAAAAACTTGGTTTTTTGCCCTATCACTCAAACCTTGACCGGCTGATTTTAACCGATCGGTCAAACATGACCGATCGGTCAAAATCAACCGATCGGTCGATTTTCTACTGGATCGGGCAAAAAACTTGGTTTTTTGCCCGATAACTCAAACCTTGACCGACTGATTTTAACCGATCGGTCAAACATGACCGATCGGTCAAAATCAACCGATCTGTCGATTTTCTACTGGATCGGGCAAAAAACTTGGTTTTTTGTTTTTTACCCGATCACTCAAACCTTGACCGACTGATTTTAACCGATCGGTCAAACATGACCGATTGGTCAAAATCAACCAATCGGTCGATTTTCTACTGGATCGGGCAAAAAACTTAGTTTTTTGCCCTATCACTCAAACCCTGACCGGCTGATTTTAACCGATCGGTCAAACATGATCGATCGATCAAAATCAACCGATCGGTCGATTTTCTATTGGATCGGGCAAAAAATTTGGTTTTTTGCCCGATCACTCAAACCTTGACCGGCTGATTTTAACCGATCGGTCAAAATCAACTGATCGATCGATTTTCTACTGGATCGGGCAAAAAACTTGGTTTTTTGCCCGATCACTCAAACCTTGACCGGCTGATTTTAACCGATCAGTCAAACATGACCGATTGGTCAAAATCAACCGATCGGTCGATTTTTCTACTGGATCGGGCGAAAAACTTGGTTTTTTGCCCTATCACTCAAACCTTGACCGGCTGATTTTAACCGATCGGTCAAACATGACTGATTGGTCAAAATCCCCCAGGAGACGGTAGCGGGGCACACCAGCTTTACCTGGAGGATCCCCAGATACGAGAGCAGAAATCGCCATTTTACCCCGGAATTCATCCCCGGGAATTCTATAAATAGCAGAGCCTTCGAATGTAAAAAGATCCGAAAATTCTGATTTCCATTCTGAGATCTGATTTTCAGAATCCAGAGCTCTGGAATTTCTCAGCTTTCCATCTTCCACCTCTCTTTGATCTTCTTCTCTCCTTCGAAGAGACCAGAGTGTTTTCAGTGATACTCGGCCTGTCGAGATCACTTCGATATAAGTGTTAGTGAATTCGGGTTGCTTCCTATCGCACGGAGACGTAGGCTTCGGCTGAACTCCGATATCACATCTCTCGTGTCCAACTTTCTCTGCTTGCATATTGAGGGTTTGAATTCCAATCGACAGATCGAACAACGATCTTCGACTCAAATCTTCAACTGACTGGTGAGGAGAAATCTTCGGGTCGGCACGAAGATTTCCCCCCACAACCAACTGGATTGCCGCAGCCGCTTCCAGTAGCTGAGTGGAAATGGGAGCACATCACGATGGATTTTGTTTCGGGGTTGCCTCTGACCCAGAACAAACATGAATCTGTTTGGGTGATTGTGGACCGACTGACGAAGTCGGCGCACTTTCTTTCGGTTCGGACGACGATGACATCCATCGACCGAGCGAAGCTTTATGTGAGGGAAATTGTCAAGCTGCATGGAGTCCCAATTTCCATTGTCTCAGATCGAGATCCTCGGTTCATTTCTCACTTTTGGGAGAGCCTACAGACTGCTCTAGGGACGGAGCTCAGTTTTAGCACTGTATTTCACCCGCAGACGGATGGCCAGTCAGAGCGGACGATTCAGATTTTGGAGGATATGTTGCGGGCTTGCATAGTAGATTTTGGAGGCAGTTGGGAGGAGCACCTACCTCTTGTGGAGTTTGCCTACAATAACAGTCACCAAGCTAGCATCAGAATGGCCCCCTATGAGGCTTTGTACGGGAGGTCATGTCGGTCACCTCTTTGTTGGGCAGAGGTAGGAGGGCAGAGTCTCTTGGGGCCAGAGCTTGTCCAGGAGACGACTAAGAAGATCCAGCTGATTAGAGAACGCCTTAGAGCGGTGCCGAGTCGACAGAAGAGCTACGCGGATGTGCATCGACGCCCGCTCAAGTTTACTGTCGGAGACCATGTCTTCCTGAAGGTTTCCCCTCGGCGAGGCATCACCAGATTTGGGAAGAAAGGGAAGTTGGCTTCGAGGTTCATAGGTCCTTTTGAGATCTTGGAGAGATTTGGCGAGGTGGCATATCATCTGGCACTGCCCCTGCAGCTCTCTAGCGTCCACGGTGTCTTTCACGTGTCAATGCTTCGGAGGTATGAGCCAGACCCGTCGCACGTGTTAGATTGGCAGGACCTGACCCTCAGTTCAGGCGCGTCCTATGAGGAGCGGCCTGTTAGGATCTTGGCTAGCGAGGATCGAGTGCTTCGTACAAAGACCATCCCCTTGGTGAAGGTGCAGTGGTAGCACTGTAGTGAGGAGGAGGCCACTTGGGAAGTGGAGTCCGATATGTTGCGATTGTACCCTGATCTTTTTCATATTTGATTTCTAATTCTAACTAATTTTCGAGGACGAAAATTTCTTTAAGGTGTGTAGGTTGTAACACCTGTGTTGTTAAATTTGGAAATAATAAAAGTCCGTCTTGGGTATTTTCGTCATTCTTAGTCAGACTTTTTCTCTGGGCTTGTTCTGAAAGAATAAGCCATAAATCCATAAAATATTTTACGTTCACTTTCTCTATGGCTTCGAACACATCGCAATGGTGCATCCTGTGCAGTAATCGGGTGTATGCGCAGCTAGTTTCGATAGTTATACCCTAGAATATCGATAAATTAGTCAACATTCGACATTGTTTTGTTTACCACAGAAATTTTGTAATCGGATTGTAGCAATGCTGAATACGTTGGGTGGGGAACTGAGAGATCTTGTCAACGAGCCTGAGCTGGGGTCGATCCGATACCCGAGTGATGAGTAATTGCTATTTTAAATTTTAGAGTATTTTTTTCTTTTTAGGAGATCTAAAAGTTAGAAAAATATATATCAAGTGCCGAAGCGTTCAAGTCGACAAGAGCTTTACAACGAATCCTCTTAGGCCCAATTCTGATATACAATTTGTGAGTTATGGCTAATTATCCTTTTCAACCCGGTAGGTATACAAATCGCACCCGGGTTCCTACCAAGCTCACTTCAAGGCGCGGGACCGAGCCTGACCATCCCTAGGACCTTTCTCCTAACCGTGTAGCTGGATTTAAGTTTCGTAGATCTCTCTCCTCTGAATTTAAAACTTTAATTTCGGATGGAGAGTAAAGAGAAGAATTATGGTGATAAAACCAGATATTTTCTTCCTTTATTCCCTACTCTTTATTAGGAGTTAAAAGCCATTACAACCTGATAGCCTTAACAACCAGATCTCTCTCTCCGTGACTTAAAATTTAAATTTTGGATGGGAAGAAATGAAAGAGTTAAGATAATAAAACCAAATCTTTTATTGTCTTAGTTCATTCTCTTTATTAGGAGTTAAAAGTCTTAACAATCTGATAGCCTTAACAACCGGATCTCTTCTTCCTTTATTCCTTCATCGTTATTATGAATTAAAGGGGTTAACAACTTGATCTCTCAACCCTCTTTACCACCATAACATCCCTTCCCCTTCTTTATGAAGAACCAAGAGATAGAGATAGAGAGAGAGCAGACAGATTGAGAGAGAGAGAACTATAGAGAGAGGAGCAGCGGCCTTGCCTCCTCCCCCAACTTCAGTGAGCATCGAACCAAGGTTATCCCTTTTCCCTCTCCTCCTCCATACGACCTAACCCGTGCGGCCATCCCTTGTCTTCCCTCACCCGCGACCAATCCGGGTGGAGACATCACCAAAGGCCATCTTAGGCATCCCCGACAACCTCACAGAAAACACCACCTCCATCACCACCCCTCCTCAATTCCTTAGACACGGCCAAACCCGGATTGGGACCACACTGCGGCCATCTCCAATGCCCACTCATGGCCTTGTCAATTGCAGGAGGTGCAAATCCATGCACGTTCCCAGCAGCTCACGGTCAGAAAATAAGTGTCATGGCAATGGGTTCCAAGAGAACCCATTCCTCTGTTTTATTTTTGATGGAGAAGAAAGGGACTTGGAAGGGAATTTTTGAATTGTTGTTAAGTTGGGATTATTTGAACCCAAACCCATTAACAACTTAAACCAGACCCGCGAACCAGTTTATTTTGGTTCGGTCGCCATTTCTCCGTCCGAACTCGGAATCGGACGAAACTAGCGCCATTACGACCGGCTCGGAAAATCCTACCTATTGTCTATAGTTAGGTATAGTAATTATACTGTTTAGTACCCCATTTTACCCATGAGCTCGATTAAGTCATGGCATCGTGGTTTGACCACCGTTTCTCCGTCCGAATTCGGATTTGGACAAAATCAGCGGTATCGTACTCGGAATATCGAGACCTACATGATGAACCCATAGGGTAACTCTAGAAACTATTTTACCTTAGTGACCCAACCATGTGATCGATTTCACTGGTTCTACATGGTTCGACCCGAAACCATCCGATCGAAGTCAGATTCCAGAAAAACTGGAACCATCGGAAAGGGTTCCTCGAGCCCGATTCGATGAATAGATTTAGCTTTTGATTACTTGATCGTAACCTGTCCTAAATCATGTTCGGTCAAACTATAGCTGACCTACCAAATCAATTGTCTATGCAACTTTATTCAAATCCTAATACAAAGTCTTAGATCGTTTTACGGTGCAAGTTGGGTAAGGACAACCCGATCATGCACAATGCTATCCCATTAACCACATCGATTTTCGTGTTCATGACACGATAGCTACATCCAGTCCCCACAAAAATAAATTTGAAATCTCTGCTTTTAGTATATTAGTAACGTATGGATGCATGCAACTTACCAGTTCGTACCGGGACGATCCAACCGTGGACGGAGCAGAGGCTAGAGACGGGAGTTCGGGCACGTCGACCAGGTGACACAGCATGCTTTCTTTAATAATTAATAATGTTGATATAGAAATTAAGGGTAGGCATCCATAACGCTGCATGTGGGTCCCGTTGGACGTCGCATGTGGTCGAGTGGACCCCGCCTTGCATGCGGAGTCGCGAGTCCGGCGACGTATGCATAAAAAGTTAATAATTTAATAATAATTTTTCTATTGTTTGCATAGACACCATATGTAGGTATTCCCTTAAAATAAATAAATAAATGATTAAAGAAGTATCGGGATCCCCCATCCTGAGGGGAGCGTGGTAACCCTAATAATTTGATTTTGGGCGAGAGTGCTTTATTATATTTAATTATGATACTGGGTTGTGAGTGGGCGCGAATCCTGGGGTAATCCATTGAATATGATTAAACATTGTTTAGTTCCTTCAATGCCATGTGGTATGTTAATTATTGTTAATTTACCTGGTTAGAGGGTAGGGACCCCGTGCGTGCAAGGGCCGTGAACCAGCCTGTGCGTACAGCCGAAGTTAAGTAGGTTAGGGGTCACAGGCAAGGGTTGTGGTAAAGCCAATAGGTGGTGCCCTCGAGTAAGGATTGGCCTAGCAACCCTGTCCCGGGGAGTTAAAGTCCTTATAGTAAAGCAAGTTGGGCGGTAGAGCTCTACCGTGAAAGATGGGAAACCGCTTATGATCATCTGGGTGATTGGTGCATGGTGTTTGGGGATGCACAACGAGAGAGTTGGCCCTCTACATCGAAATAAATGGCCCGATAGTAATGCTCGACCGGGGGCAGGTTGAACAAATATCCGGGGTTCACATCTGAGTGTGTGTTATATCTTTATTAAATTAGAATTGTATGATTGTTTACACGATGACCTAGTGACAGTAGGATTTGCATGTGAATGTAGAAATTGCATGGACACATAGGACGTGATTGAGAACATAGTTTGACAATTAGGTTAATTAGTAAATTATCTTAAAATACGGGCATTGTTAATTATTAAAACTGTTAGCTTGTCACTAGCCATTTATTTGGCTAATCTTCCAAATGTATTTTTGGGGGCTACTTATTCCCACGAGCAGACTCTCCTGCAGGAACGGAGGCACATGAGCAGCAATAGGAGTCCAGCAGTTAGTTTAGGGTAGCAGCTTATCTTTCTAGTATGTCAATCTTAGCATTCGATGTAATCAAACTGGATTGAAATAATAATTTTATTATTAGTTAGCTAGTCTGATAAGTGGTATTATGCCAGCTGAACCTTTTGGGTAGGCCTCTCCTCAAGGCCCCAAGTATAGGTTAGATCATAATGAAAATATATAAAAAATAATTGATCTAATTTGTCAAGCCAGTAGATAGGACCTCCAGACCGATGCACTGAGTGTTAGGGAGTGGGTAAGATACTTGGCTCGTCGTCGGAGTCTTGAGCCTCGTGCTCCTTCAGAGGATCTTCTTTTAGTAAGTAGTGACACCGTTAGGTCGCACATACTGAGAGGATACCCCTTTTGAAGGTCGAGCCTGATTTAATATTTTATCCCTGTTGATTTTCTAAATTGAATAAAAATATTTTTAAGTTTCAAAATATCATCTCTTGTTTCTTTCCCTTATTTCCTTTCCATGTGTGTGAGCGTAGAAGGAGCCTAGTGAGAATCCCAATCGGCATAGTTAATTGATTTGATCCCAAAAATCACTTTTTCTCACCTTACAGCCCAGGAATCGGTCTTCAGATTTCTGGGGCGTGACAAGAGCGGTATGCATGGTCCAAAGAGCCAAGGCACCACCGTTAGGGGAAACCCATCAAGTACAAACTTCACTTGATCTGACAATTATAGGAGGAAAAGCAAGTAGCGGTACTGAGGTGGAATCTACATATAATATTGCCAATTCCTTTAGGGAATTCGTACAAAGGCTTTTGGGGGGCATGTAGAAGCTACAGAGCTCAACACCGTTATTCCTCGTTAGACCTAGTGGGAGATTGTTAGAATTAGTGAGGTCTACAGCTCGTAAAAACCTATAATTTAGCTATGTATGGTTGATAGTATAAGATTGCATCTTGGTACGTACCTTAGTACGTGTTTTGATTACAAAACAGATAGCCATGGCTACATGGTAATCCACTTGAGTGGGAAACTCAAGGGACTGGTCCCATGTAATCTAAATACATTTGCAGCTCTGATTAGGGTTGGTCGCCCTATCAGGATAAGCTGTTGGGATGATAAAGCATGGGTGTCTCCACCACGGTCATTACCAGGCACAGTGTCTGTGGCTGAACAGAACCAACATGGTGCACAGATCGATGAGCAAACACCGGTGCACTAAGCCGTGTTTTTGCTTTGGGTAAAACGGTCCTAAACCCTAAGGAATCATATCTGGTGGACTAACCAGTTATGTGGTGCTTTGGTGTACCAATGTGTGAGGATCCGGATGCAGTGATCCAAAACCACGGTATACTGGGTTACCCGGCTGGCGTTGCATCAGCGTGTCACTCATTCAGGCTATCCACACCCCTAACGGGAGGTACGTTCCTTGGTCTGATCTACGTCATATTAAACCCTGGCCAGGTGGTCATCAGTTGGACTGGTGACGGATCCGGTTGCTCGTCAGAGTAATCGGAGGTATGATGTATATGGTCAACCTGAAAGGAACTGAGTCATATGAGCACTCAAGTATGACGGTATTCTCCACCGCTCGAGTTGCATCATGGCACCAAATGAAGGGACAGCGGGTTTACCATACTAAACGGAGAGCAAGGGTATGAGGGAGAATATAGTAAGTCCGGGGGAATTGGAGTACAGCCTGTGTCGCACTCTGGGTGGCCACGCAGGTTAACTCGGACTCAGCGGATCGATGGTATACTCAGGTAGTGTGTCGATCGAGTCTAAGTTGGAAGCCATGAATCCTTGTCCCTGAAGGTTCCACCTTCTCGATATTATGTACGGTCCTAGTACCATCTCCTCGAAACACAGGACGCAGTAAGAGGAAGCGAGTAGTCCAAGCCTACGCTCCGTGAGTGCTTCGCACTAGTGCATGGTAGATGCGTAGCTACGTGTGTGCACTAAGGGGAAACCCTACGTTAGTGCAGAGACGCATGTAGTAATTTCTTGTCATAAGTGGACTTTGCCACATGGGTGCGATGCACCGGGACATGTTGCGAGTTGACTAGTTGACTTCACTAGGGGCACCCTACAGGAACCTCAGAGAATAGTGAAATCACTGGTGCACTTCACTTATGTGTGCCTTGCAAAGTCTCGTATACGAGGAACGACCAACTAGTGACATAAGGGCATTTTGGTTATACCATGCGCCACTATGCACTAGGGGGGCTGGCCCTAAGTGTTGGAAGACTGGTCAAGGCCGGCCCCATTGGTTTCAGAAGGTTGTTGCTCCAATGAAAGGGTCGGTCATGAGGCACAGAAAATGGGCTGATTTTGACCGTTTTCAAAACCAAGGAAAAGATAAAGATAAAAGATAAGATATATAGGGAGAGGTTTGAATCAGTCAAACTTATCCATACTATCCTTATCTATATGGATAGGCCAGCCCTATATAAGGGAAAAGGAGAGAGGGGGGTCGGCCATGCAAGCCCTAGGGACCAGCCATGCCATGGGGAAACCCTATTCGCCCCCTCTCCTCTCTTCTCTTCTCCTCTCTCGTCTCTCTCTCCCTCGCTTGCACCATTGGATGGCGACTCATCTTCCTCGCGTAGGGTTTCATAGAAGGAGAAGGCTCGTCGGATAGAGGCACTCAGAGATTCATCGACGAGGTGCCGTGCATCGTGTGAGATCGGGTGAAATAGAAGGCATCTCCCGCAACCTTTTGCTATCCAAAATCTTCACAGAAAATCAGTATTGTTTCTATGATTCCGAGAGATACAGAAGTCCAAACGAGCAGAAACTTGTTGCAAACGTTGCGTCTAGAAGTTGGCTATCTATAGTCCAAATTTTAGCCTAATCGGAGTTCGGAGCAGAAAGTTATGGCCGTCGCACCGAATCTATGTCAAGCAGATCCGAGCCTGTCTCCATCGACAAAGAAGAAATTTATCGCGGTGAAAGAATCCGTACGCAGGTATGATCTCTAACATATAGATCTAGCATAGATAGAACATACATGTATGCTAGATTGTTCTTTTGCGTTAGATCGACGTTAGGGGTTCGCATAGTTGCCATGCTAGATTCATACACGCACGTGTAGATCGTTTCGATGAAAATTTTGATATTTAACGCACACCGCTCCCGGTCTTCGGACCTTCTCTTTGCTTCCGCTGCGGGCCTCTGCCAGGGATTTATTTCCAACAGGCAATTCTCTGAAAAATTGTCACGTATGAGGCAACGAGTATCCAAGATGTTGGGGTGCTTCCTCTTCACCAAGTTCTCATTCGTCAAAGTCTTGTTTTGAATAGTTAGTGCCATGAACACTTTCACCTTATTTGGGACCCTTGCTTTGCACAATAACTCTGTAGCTAGGCTAGGTGTACCAATCCCATTGAGGTGCCCCTGTAAAGAGAATTAATGGAGAACTTGCCTGACGGGTTGAGCCTCCAGAACGAAAAGTCTAGCTGGTTGTTGATAGCGAAGGAAGATAAGATCGTCTGAAGATAGGCTAGCTGTGTCTCTATGGACCTGAGGATTTGTTGGACAAAGGTTGGTTTCCAAATAGTGGTCTTACTTGTAAAGGAGGCTTGGTCTGTAATGGACACCCCTTTTAATCTTGCCAAAGTGTAGAGGTACAGGAAAATATACGTCAATGGATGTTCACCGATCCAAAAGGCTTCCCAAAACTTAATCTTGCTTAATTCCCTGCCCAAGAATAAATTTATTCCCACATCTGTACGCTTCCTTGACTTTGATAATGCCTTTCCAAAATGAGGAAAGCTTCCCGGAGAGTCTGCTTCTCATATGAACTGAGAAAAATCTCTTAAAATAGCGATTCCGGGTGATCGCGCTCCACTTGTCTCCCACCATATTTTGAAGGTGCCACCACCATTTACCCAGGGTGGCTATGTTAAAGTCACGAAGATTCTTTATACCCAAGCCTCCTTACTCTTTAGGTAAACAAACCTTCTTCCATTTCAACAGGTGGTAAGACCCGCTCTTACCGTCTGCACCTCTCCAATGGAAGTTCCATCTAATTGATCTTGTCAATTTTCTGGAGTATCCAAGTCAGGAGATAGTTAAAACCCATGATGTCGATGGCTGATAAAAAGGCATTGATCAGTACTAGCCGTCCACCAATTGAGAGGTATTTGCCTTTCCAACAAGTTAGCCTCCTGTCTATTCTCTGAATGATAGGTTGAGTGGTAAGACCAAGTACTTAATAGTTAAGTCTTCTGCCTTGCAGTTAAGCAGCCCGACAAGCATGTCTTCTTTAGCTTTGTTCGGCTCGATGTAGTCGAGTGAGCTCTTGGTCAAATTTATCGGAGGCCCGATCGAAGTTCAAAAGAGTAAAGGATGATCTTCATCTTCAAAATCTGAGTAATGTCCACCTCACAAGAGAGAAGTGTGTCATCTGCAAAATGTAAATTGCTAACCCGCCAACGTTCCTCCCCAACTCCTGCCAGTAGGTGCAAAGAGGTCGCTCTCTTCAAGATGGCATCAAAGATATCAACCATCACGAGAAAGAGGAAGGGCTGATTGGGTGCTATGAACTAGACCATTCATAACTTTGCTCAGTCGAGAAGAAAGAATCTGCGTAACAATTTTATAGAGGCAGTTAGGTATGCTAATAGGCCTATACTCCAAAATAGAGGAGGGACATTCAACTTTGGGATAAGCTTGCCATTGGGATCTCGTGATTGATTTGGCTGGAGAGGAATCGGAGGATCTTCCAGGGCAAGACCTTGATGTCGGATAGGGTCATCTTCATGAGGAGGTCGTTGATCCATCTATGGGCTTTACGTGCTTTGTCGGGTGCCAGAAGTTTTCTTTTGAACCTCTGTAACAGCAACCCGTGATCTATATCCTACTTTTTCCCTTCGTTAATAAACAGGTAGGGGTCCAGGCCGAACCCCCCCTCATTCTCTGAGAGGGATTTCTCAAAAAAAAAAAACTTTGGAAAGAAGGATAATCCAAGAAAAATTCAAATTGTGAAGAGACACCTTCAAATCAAAGAAGTTTGTAATGAAGGTGAACAGATCTTGCTGAAGTCACCCAATGCCTTTGGAAGAAGAAAATCGGGAATCCATCTGGTCTTGGGGAGCCATCGGCATACATCTCGAAAACAACCATTTTAACTTAACTTTCTCCATGGTTAGCAGATCATTGAATAGTGGAAGCTTTCAGCACTTCAATATGGTTGGTCACATGGGACTCCCCAATGGTGAGCTCAGATAAAATTCTTGCGCCTCCTCCCATTAGCAAGACGGTGGAAATAAGTGGTGTACGTTACGGTCTCCTTCATTGATCCAAAAGAGGTGGAAATCAGCAGTGTCAAGGCTCGTCTATTTCTTTTCGGATAGAAATAAAAGCTTCCAAAGAGGATGGATATATATTTGTCCAAGAGGCCTTCTCGAGAAGACAAGGTGGGGGTTTTTTAAACGAGTAATTTTATTCGGACAATCTCAAAAACAATCTAAAGGATAAACTAGACCCAAGAAGTTGTGACGGGGCCCAAGGGTTCAGTGCATCAACATTTACACCAAACTCAGTCCTCTGGCCCCCCCACCACTTCTTGGGTCAAGTTTGTCCTTTATATTGTTTTTTAAGATTGCACAAATAGCATTACTTTTTTTGAAATGTCTAAGACTAGTGCATGCTCATGCCTGTCAGCACTGCAGCGGGCCGTCTTCGGTGGTAACACACCTGTCAGCAATGCAGCGGGCTGCCTTCAGAGGCAAAACACCTCCCGGACATCACCACCCCCACCCCCACCGTCGTATGCGGCGACACACACCTGACCGCCTTCGGCATGCCCGTGCCGATTGGCACGAAGCGGGAGCCTTCGGCGCGACCAACCAACCCCCACCTCCCCTACCCCCGGGGAGAGAGAGAGAGAGAGAGAGAGAGAGAGAGAGAGAGAGAGAGAGAGAGAGAGAGAGAGAGAGAGAGGGCAAGAGAGTAGGGCTGTCTCGGTACAAACTGAGGCCTAAGGTGAAAATTCTAAATTTGGCCTTTTTATATTATTTTTTTCATAATGGGCCGGGCCTAAATGGTGGGTATGGTGGGTGTGGACTGAGAGGCTGCCGGCCGTGAGCGAGGTCACCAACTCGCCGAGCCGTTTTGGTAGCCATTTAGCGCGGGCACAAACACAGACATGCAGAGAGACAGAGAGAGAGAGAGAGAGAGAGAGAGAGAGAGACTCGTTTAACTAATCATGTCGTGTCTAGTTTCGGGTCATGTTCAAAACCCCTAAACCCAGACCCGACCCGTTTAACTAATCGTGTCTAGACCCTAAACCCGTACCCGGCTCGCTTATAAACGGGTAGACCCAATAGGGCCCGTTTACTACATGGGTCTACTCAGTTGACCCAATCCGACCCAATCCGACACCACCCAACCTAACGTGATAAGACCCGCTGGTACTATATATATACTATAGTATCGAATTGCGGGTAGACCCGACACGACCCATTGAATTTTAAATGGGTTTTCCCTGGTCTACCGTGTCCAGACCCTAAACTCGGTCCCGACCTGTTTATTAAATGGGTCTACCGTGATGACCCGAACCAGTTTAACCCCAGACCCAGACCTGCAAACTTCGTGTCGGGTCTACCATGTTAGGTCCAGAATTGCCAGCCCTAGCCTTAGGTGGCTGCCTATAGCTGCCTCACTATTGGGCCAGGCTAGGAAGAGGGAGATAGAGAAAGATTGTAGGAAAGAGAGAGGGAGAGTTAGAGAGAGGATGCGGGAGAGAGATGAGAGAGAGAGAGAGAGAAGGGGAGGGAGGGAGAGAGAGATCGGAGAAAGAGAGAGACGGGGAGAGAGAGAGATACGAAGAGAGAGAGAGAGAGAGAGATTGTGGGAAAGAGAGAGAGATCGGTTAGTGAGAAATAAATTGTGGAGAGATAGAGAGAGAAAACGGGGGGGGGAGAGATTGAGAGAGAACGGGAGAGAGAGAGAAAGAGAGAACCTGGGAAAGGGAGAGAGATACGGAGAGAGAAAGATACGGAGAGAGAGAGAGATACGAGGAGAGAGAGATACGGAGAGAGAGAAAGAGATCGTGGAGAGAGATACTGAGATAGAGATCAGGGAGAGGGAGAGAGAGAAAACTAGGGAAGAGAAAGAAAAAGAGAGAGAGAGAGCCGGGGGGAGAGAGAGGGACCGAGAGAGAATGGGAGAGAGAGAGAAAGAGAGAGAGAGAGAGTCGGGGGGGGGGGGAGAGAGAGACCGAGAGAGAATGGAGTGAGCGAGAGAGGGAGAGAAAGAGAGCCGGGGAGAGAGGAGAGAGAGAGAGAGCTGGGGAGAGAGAGAGATACAGAGAGAGATATGGGGAGAGAGAGAAAGATCCGGGAAGAGAGAGAGAGCCGGGGGGAGAGAGAGGAGAGAAAGAGAAATACGGGGAGAGAGAGGAGAGAGAAAAATCGGGGGAAGAAGAGAGGGAATGACTGGAGAGAGAGAGAGAGATACGGAGAGAGAGAGAGAGAGAGAGAGAGAGAGAGAGAGAGAGGGAGAGAGAGGGAGATCCAGGAAGAGATTGAGAGAGCCGGGGGGAGAGAGAGAACGAACAGAGTGAGAGAGGGAGAGAGAAAGAGAACCAAGGAGAGAGAGGAGAGAGAGACAGCCGGGGAGAGAGAGAGAGAGAGAGAGAGAGAGAGAGAGAGAGAGAGAGAGAGAGATCTGGGAAGAGAGACAAAAATCGGGGAAAGAAGAGAGGGAACGACT
This sequence comes from Chamaelirium japonicum, assembly GCA_947650365.1. Lineage (NCBI taxonomy): Eukaryota > Viridiplantae > Streptophyta > Magnoliopsida > Liliales > Melanthiaceae > Chamaelirium > Chamaelirium japonicum. The sequence continues at coordinate 357,020 of CANTAL010000013.1, forward strand.
GTGATCACGAGAGAGTTTGTGTAGTCAGCATTGGGTTCCTTTTTATCTAGTTAGCACAAAACCGTCGTCCTTTGTTATATAGATTTGGGAATGACATCCTCCGGTCATCAATGCGGTCATTTAGAATGGTCGATGGGAGGGTTCCGATGGGACCCCTCCTTACGATGACTCCTACAGACCCATGATTTGTTCCTGCGAGTGCCCGGGAGTGAAACAATGGGTTAATCATTGGGATCCAACCGTAGTTGATCTTATGTTGTTAATACACAAACTTAACGTGATATCATTTTGATCATCCAAACCCACATGAATCACAAAACAAATCCACGATTCAAGATTATCTTATGAATCATGTGTTTCAGCAATTAATAGGAATATAATTAAAACATTATTGTCAGAAAAAGAGAAATCCCAAACAAGGGTTATTAATTTCACAAATTAAGCAAATTAATGTTGAATAAATGGTGGCAAACTCAGACTCTCTTAAACAAACATCCTAAACATAAACATGGGGTTGGAATAACAAACCTTGAAGGGAACATCCGTGGAGATCTCGTGAGCGCAGTGCGCGATCCTTCAGTCCCTGCACGCCCAACCTCAGAGCACTTCTAGCTCAGCGCGACGGTGCCAGTGAAGGTGGTCCGGAATGGGGAGTAGCCATCTGGCGGTGCGTAGGATTGGAGCCCAGCAATTTCCGAACTCTGGGTCGGCCACCAGTGGCGCCCGGAGGATCCCCAGCCATGTCGTACCTCCTCGTCAGACGGGGGGGGGGGGGGGGGGGGGGGGGGAGGATGCTATGTTTGACGACTGGTTGGCAGAGAAACTAATGGAACAATAAATTCTCCTTCCCAAATTTTCAGTCCACCGGAATAAACACTAGTCGTTACTTTCAAAATTCAAAACCGAGAGTAGAAATGGGCGGTTCTGGATTGATGCCAAACACCCCCAAGCTACGGTAGCTATAAGATGCCCGATTCAACCACATGCGACCAACAAGTATTACAGCCATGTCAATGTCTATAATTTTGTTTGTCTTTAGTTTTAAGTTTTTACGGGTTTAGGGCTGGGACTTGGTCCGGATGATCCCAAGCAACCCAACCTAATTTTGAATTTGTACAATCACGAATAATAATATTTAGGAATTTGGACATGTATGAGTAATTTTTTTTACCCGAAAATGAATTCGGAGAAACATTGTCAGCCGAATTCCAAATCCGAAGAACCCGATATATATATATATATATATATATATATATATATATATATATATATATATATATATATATATATATATATATATATATATATATATATATATATATATATATATATATATATATATATATATATATATATATATATATAGGGGGATGCTTAGGTGCGGTCTGTGCGGTTCGCGTCCGCAGCCGTCCGATGCACCACATCGTGCATCCGATGCACGCGGTGGCACTACACCGTAGCCATCTGATGATATATATATAGGGGCATGCTATAATGCGGCATGTGGTACGTGCGGCACTACACCGTAGCCGTCTGATGCACGCGTTGCGTGCATGCGATGCACGCAGCAGTGCATCAGACGGCTACTATGTGGTGCCACACTTACCGCATGCCGCATTATAGCATGCCCCTATATATATATATATATATATATATATATATATATATATATATATATATATATCATCCCCACCAAGTTTTATCAAATTCTAAAACCTCTAGGATAGGTAAAAGACGGTTTGTAACTCCATTAGTAATCATTCCATTAGTAAGAGTATGAGTATCCATGCCCATATATAGGATGCGGTGTGCGGTGTCGCACCGCAACCATCTGATGCACCGCTGCGTGCATCGCACTCACATAGCGGATGCATCAGATGGCGTGGGCAGCTGGTGCATCAGACGGCTGCGGTGTGACACCGCACGCCGCACTTTATCATTCCTCTCTCTCTCTCTCTCTCTCTCTCTCTCTCTCTATATATATATATATATATATATATATATATATATATATATATATATATATATATATATATATATATATATATATATATATATATATATATATATATATATATATATATATAGAGAGAGAGAGAGAGAGAGAGAGAGGGCTATTACAGTGGGTTGCCGGAGGGGGGAAAGTGAGCTGCGGGTATTTTGACCCTTTAAGAAGTTATGGAATTTGATGAAATTTGGTGAGGTTGTTGCCTATGATAAGATGATCATCCTCACCAATTTTCATCAAATTCCAAAACTTCTAGGGGGGTCAAATGGTCGAAGCAATTTTAACGGTGACTACGGACGGTAGAAATTGCTTCGACCATTTGACCCCCCTAGAAGTTTTGGAAATTTGATGAAAATTGGTGAGGATGATCATCTTATACTAGGCAACAACCTCACCAAATTTCATCAAATTCCATAACTTCTTGGGGGGGTCAAAATACCCGTAGCTAACTTTCCCCCTGACAGCCCACAGCTCACTGTAACAACCCTCTCTCTCTCTCTCTCTCTCTCTCTCTCTCTCTCTCTATATATATATATATATATATATATATATATATATATATATATATATATATATATATATATATATATATATATATATATATATATATATATATATAAAGAGAGAGAAAGAAAGAGGGAATGCACATGTTCTCTACAATCAGGTTAAACTTATAATATTCTTCATTGCACGGTTTGCACCGTATTTTTTTTTTGCTCGAGTTAGGACTCCATATCGAACGGTGTAAATTTTAGATCGGATGTATCTCTACTTTTTAGTGAACGGTCCGGACGAACCCGAGCAACCCGATGAATTTCCAATGTCCAAACACGGGCAAACCTCTAGAAGTTCATTGGGCAACTTGGCTAATTTGGGCAAAGGCGATGAGATTTGGTCCAAACATGGTTAGACCTCCAAACCCGACCATATCCACCCCTAGGTTTGTGGGGAAAGAATCTTCGTGCCAATCCGAAGACTTCACTCCACCAGTCAATTGAGGTTGAATGGTAGACCCGTTGATCAAAAGATGGCTTCGAAGGTTTATGCCTTGGTCACTTTGAGTTAACACTTTTGATATGCAAACAGAGAAGATCGACACAAGAAGTGGTTTCGGAGTTCAGCCAAAGCCTACGTCTCCGTGCTATAGGGAGCAACCCGAATTCACTAAAACTGTTTGTTCGCTGTGACCTCGACAGGCCGAGTGTCACTGAAGGATCTCCGTTCTCTTCAGAGACAAGAAGAAGATCGAGGAGAGTTGGGAGATCAAAAGCTGGAATTCTAGAGCTCTGGTTTCTGAAATCAGATTTCATATTTTGGTTCTGGATCTAGATCCTTTTTCACTTGAAGGCTCTGCTATTTATAGGATTTTCTGGGAGGAAAGCTGGGGCAAATGGCGGTTTCTACTGTCATATCTGGGGATTCCACTAGCAGGGCTAGTGGGTCTTGCCGTTGCCTCTGGGGATCCTCTAAGCAGGGCTGGTGGGTCCCGCGATAGTCTCGGTGGGATCGTCATGCAGGGCTGGTAGGTCCCGCGGTAGTCTCTGTGGGCCCACCAGGTAAGGCCCGGTCAGTCCCACGGTAGTCTCTATAGGCCCACCAGGCAGGGCCGGTGGGTCCCGTGGTAGTCTCTTTGGGCCCACCAGGCAGGGTCGGTGGGTCCCGCGGTAGCCTCTTTGGGCCCACCAGGCAGGGCCGGTGGGGTCCCGCGGTAGTCTCTGTGGGCCCACCAGGTAGGGCCGGTGGGTCCCGCGGTAGTCTCTGTGGGCCCACCAAGCAGGGCCGGTGGGTCCCGTGGTAGTCTCTGTGGGCCCACCAGGCAGGGTCGGTGGGTCCCGCGGTAGTCTTTGTGGGCTTCTTGCCAAAATTTGCACCCACAAGGTTAATGATGCAAAGTCTTTTTTTTTATGATTTAATTTCTAAACGCTTTCAAACTTTATTCTATTGTTTACTGTTAGGTCCCACATTGCCGAGGGACAACAACGTGATTTTTAGCAGCTATGAGGAGAATCACTATAGCTGCTACAATGTCTTCACTGTAGCAGCTATATTGATCCCACACTAGATCTCGAAATTATACGTTTTTGTAGGGATCAGGTGAAGTTATATTGATAATGACAATTGGATAAATTTGGCATCTTAATCATGACTATTGTAATCTTTTATTAATCAAGAAAGCCGTTGTAATTAATATGCTGAAATATGAACTTGGATTTAGAGAAAAAGTTAGTCGACCTATGCTAAAATGAAATCCTTAAAAAAATACTATTTGCAATCCGCCCAACCTTTTTTCTATTGTTTACTGTTAAGTCCCACATTGCCTAGGGAAAATGATGGCATCAAAAAGGCACAAAGTTGGACAAAATTTAGCTTGATTTGCATCGACGGATCTAAAAGAACTCCCGGTGAAACAAATTCATACATGTATGCATCCAAGTATTCACACAAAAGAAAGCAAGAAGATGAACAACTAGTTTCTCAACCAGATTGAATTTTGAGAAATTATGTAACAACCCCTCATGGCTTTAAGAGGGGGGGGGGGGGGGGGGGGGGAGGAATCGGGTCTTTCTTGATTGAGTACTCCACCAGCTCATTGCACATCCTCTTGAGTGTCCCTACCAGAGCCCTCACCGGAGCCTTCTTCAGGGGTGAACTTGATCTCGATCTCCAGCTTGGGACATGCCATGCTTATCTGGCCATCGATGACCGCATTGGGGTAGAAGCACCCGCCGTCGACATCGATCCAGGCGATGGGGTTCCTGATCACCAGTGATCATGTCGGTCTGCGACATCCAAACGAATTCGAAGAGATACTGTTTGCCGTCGACTGCGGTCTCTAGAGCTGGCTTGCCTGCCACAAACCCTTCGCGCAGATCATCGCACACCTCACGGGGGAATTCAGTCCAGGAGCCATCCCGGAAGAACAAGAATTGGGAGGGAGTGCCGCTCTTCTTGAAGTTCTTGAAGCAGCGAACCGGCCGGCTATCTGGGAGATGGAACCCAGAAAAAGATTCTGGATCATTAGGGAGATCGAGTCCGAGTTTCCATACGCCGTCAGCCAAGTTCCACATGACCGGAGATGAGCTGAGGGGCTCCCTCACCTTGGCATCGGTGGTCATGTTTCCGCTTGGCCGGAGAGGATCTGAGGACCTCTCTCCCCTCGGCGTCGGCGTCGGCGTCGGCGTCGGCAATCAATTTCCTCTTGGCCGGAGAGGATCTGAGGACCTCTCTCCCCTCAGCGTCGGCGATCAAATTTCATCTTGGACGGAGTGGATTTGAGGAGGTCGGTGCCGGCGATCTTGGTAGGAGAGGATCCGACGATCAAGATCCTCTTGGCCGGATAGGATCTGAGGAGCTCATTCCCGTCGGTGTCGACGATCCGAGCTTCGACGGTGGCAGGCTTTGCTTTCGTCCGGGGAGGCGAGAAACTTGGCCTCGATTTCTCCATTGAGCAGGAGAACGGCGCGACGGGGAAGGTGGGTTGGGCTCCGTTGCCAAATCCGTATTTGAGTTTTTGCCGCGACCTTTTCTTGTCTCCCATCAGCCCATCCCACATATTTATTGGGGGGACTTAGTGAGAGGTCCTTGACAAGAGATTGGTTTAACAGGAAGGACAACCAACAATATGATCTTACATCAGGTCCCTCCCGAAAAGGATGGACTCGAGCAAGTCCCACACGTGACTATTATCCGTTTTTAATGACCAAACTGCCCTCTTAGAGGGGTTTAAGTCGATTAGGATTTGGGAAAAGAGTTCCTTGTATTTAGAATTACATCAGTAATAGCTCTGAACTTCTTTGTGGTATTATTAGTGGAAAACCTGTGCCTAAGGGCACGTAAAAGATTTTGAGATTGACAAAATATTTTGAAGGCGACCAATTTTAACATAGGCGGGGGGCAATATTCAAGGGTGGCAACAGTAATTTGTAATTAAGCAGCGAATTATTTCAAAGGAGTTGATACTATTTCAAAAGTGGCAAAATAATATTTCTAGAACGGTGACAATATTATTAGAAAGGTCTAATAATTCAAAGAAGGCAATAAAATTTAATGATCAACGATAGTATTTGAAACAAAGAACATGTCAGGATCTGACAATATACATTTTTATCATCCAAATTATAGATATCCAAAAAAGTACAAAAACGATATGGAGGTAACCAAAAAACACATTCCTCAAAATGCAACATCCAAACCCATCCCTAATAATGTCTTCGTGCCCTCCGGCCAGCCTTGGTATTCCTTCGTCGCCACCACTCCATATTTTGCAGTCGTCTCGCCTTTGTAATCAACAATCGTTCAGCCTCTACAGCTTGTCGGTGTCTCCATCTTTCTGTAGTCTACAACCGTGCCCTCTCTAGAGCCTGTCGTCGGGCTACAACACAATCCTCCCTGTGAAAATAACTATAAGCATACCAATTTGTAATATTTAATATTTACAGGAATAATTACTTACGCTCATTCTCCATCCTGAACCACATCTTCTAATGTATGAAGAGATCCTAAGTGTGCTTCCGTGCAGACTCCAAAAAACACCATCAGAATCACTACCGAACCATAGTGTCCTCCTGAAAACATAGCATGGGCGTGAGACGGACCAAGCTCTCCAAATGTCAGTCAGTATCTGAGGAATAGGTCGTATGTAAGTGTCCCACGACTGCAAAATGAATGAATTAAAGATATAAGTCGAATTACTCATGAACTGAATATCGACAACGAAACTATTGATTAAACAATATATTTCTCGAGTGATTCGGGCCCCGGGAGGGGCCTCTGAGGGTCGATCACCAGAAACATCAAGGGTCGATAGGGGTATCAGCACCATGAGGTCGATATGAGTATTGGCCTCCGGATGTCGATACCCATATTGGCACGACGGGGCCAATACCTCCTATGGGCCTCAGGAGGGGCCTCTAAGGTCGATCACCGGAACCCAAAGGCCGATAGGGTATTGGCCTCTGTGGTCGATACCCCCGGCCTCAAAAGAGGCCTATGAGGTCAATCACCAGAACCTCGAGGCTAATAGGATATCAGTCTTCCGTGGCTGATATGGAGTATCGGTCTCTGGAGGCGCATACCCATATCGACACGATGGGGCTGATACCCCCTATTGGTCTCAGGAGGGGCCTTTGAGGCTGATATCCATATCGGCACATCGAGGCTGATACCCTTTCCACTGGCAGGACTCTCTCTCTCGCTTGATTACTCGGCCCTTGGCAGGGGGTTGATAGACACACTGACTAGCCCCGGATAATGGGGTTGGCCAGTAGACAACACCTATGGGTGACATCTTCTTGTTAGCCCTTGGCAAGGGGTCGATAAACACAGCGGTTAACCCTGGACAATAGGTTTGCAGGCAAAATTCTGGTCGGCCTTGACAGGGTGTCAGCAGACACGATGACTAGTCCTGGAGATCTGAGGACCTCTCTCCCCTCAGCGTCAGTGATCAATTTCCTCTTGGACGGAGTGGATTTGAGGAGGTCTCTCCCTTCGGTGCCGGCGATCTTGGTAGGAGAGGATCCGACGATCAAGATCCTATTGGCCGGATAGAATCCTGAGGAGCTCATTTCCCGTCGGTGTCGACGATCCGAGCTTTGACGGTGGCTGCATTGCTTTCGTCCGGGGAGGCGAGAAACTTGGCCTCGATTTCTCCATTGAGCAGGAGAACAGCGCGACGGGAAGGTGGGTTGGGCTCCGTTGCCAAATCCGTATTTGAGTTTTGCCGCAACCTTTTTCTTGTCTCCATCAGCCCATCCCACATATTTATTGGGGGGACTTAGTGAGAGGTCCTTGACAAGAGATTGGTTTAACAGGAAGGACAACCAACAATATGATCTTACATCAGGTCCTCCCGAAAAGGATGGGACTCGAGCAAGTCCCACACGTGACTATTATCCATTTTTAATGACCAAACTGCCTCTAAGGGGGTTTTAGTCGATTAAGATTTGGGAAAGAGTTCCTAGCTTGTATTTAGGATTACATCAGTAATAGTTCTGAACTTCTTTGTGGTATTATTAGTGGAAAACCTACGCCCAAGGGCACGAAAAAGATTTTGAGGTTGACAAAATATTTTGAAAGCAACCAATTTTACATAGGCGGGGGCAATATTTCAAGGGTGGCAACAATAATTTTGTAATTAAGCAGCGAAATATTTCAAAGGAAGTTGATACTATTTCAAAATGGCGACATAATATTTCTAGAGCGGTGACAATATTATTAGAGAGGTCTAATAATTCAAAGATTGTAATAATATTTAATAAGCAACGATAGTATTTGAAACAAAGAACATGTCATGATCTGACAACATACATTTTTATCATCCAAAATATAGAATCCAAAAAAGTACAAAACGATATGGAGGTAACCAAAAAACATATTCCTCAAAATGCAACACCCAAACCCATCCCTAATCGTGTCTTCGTGCCCTCCGGCCAGCCTTGGTAATCCTTCGTCGCCACCACTCCATATTCTGCAGTCGTCTTGCCTTTGTAATCAACAATCGTTCAGCCTCTACAGCTTGTCGGTGTCTCCATCTTTCTATAGTCTGCAACCGTGGCCTCTCTAGAGCCTGTCGTCGGGCTACAACAGCAATCCTCCCTGTGAAAATCACTATAAGCATACCAATTTGTAATATTTAATATTTACAGGAATAATTACTTACGCTCATTCTCCATCCTGAACCACATTCTTCTAATGTATGAAGAGATCCTAAGTGTGCTTCCATGTAGACTCCAAAAAACACCATCGGAATCACCACCGAACCCTAGTGTCCTCCTGAAAACATAGCGTGGGCGTGAGACGGACCAAGCTCTCCAAGCGTCAGTCAGTATCTGAGGAATAGGTCGTATGTAAGTATCCCACAACTGCAAAATGAATGAATTAAAGATATAAGTCGAATTACTCATGAACTGAAATACTTTGAACTGAATATTGACAACGAAACTATTGATTTAAACAATATATTTCTCGAGTGGTCGGCCCCGGAGGGGCCTCTAAGGCCGATCACCTAAACATCAAGGTCGATTAGGGTATCAGCACCATGAGGCCGATATGAGTATTGGCCTCCAGATGCTGATACCCATATTGGCACGATAGGGCCAATACCTCCTATGGGCCTCAGGAGGGGCCTCTAAGGTCGATCACCGGAACCCCGAGGCTGACAGGGTATTGGCCTCCGTGGTCGATACCCCCTATCGACCTCAAAAGAGGCCCCTGAGGCCGATCACCAGAACCTCGAGGCCGATAGGGTATCGGTCTTCCGTGGCCGATATGAGTATCGGTCTCTGGAGGCGGATACCCATATCGACACGATGGGGTTGATACCCCTATTGGTCTTAGGAGGGGCCTTTGAGGCCGATATCCATATCGGCACATCGAGGCTGATGCCCTTTCCACTGGCAGGATTCTCTTTCTCGCTTGATCGCTCGGCCCTTGGCAGGGGGTCGATAGACACACCGACTAGCCCTGGATAATGGGTTGGCCAGTAGACAACACCTATGGGTGACATATTCATGTCAGCCCTTGGCAAGGGGTCGGTAAACACAACGGTTAACCCTGGACAGTAGGTTCGCAGGCAGAATTCTGTCAGCCTTGGCAGGTTGTCAGTAGACACAATGACTAGTCCTGGAGAACAGGTTGGCCGGTAGACCAACACATCTGGTTGGCCCTTAGCAGAGGGTCGACAGATGCAGTTATAAGAGCTTATCAACCTAAAGAAACACTCCTCCAAAAACTTCTTGACGTGCTGGCCTGAAACCCATGATCAAGGTACAACCGTCACCTTCTCCAACTTGGGGTTAAGGATCAGATCAATACAAAAACAAATGCCTTCGCGATCAACCCCCCGGGATTTGCTCGGTGAATCTTTGCAAACAAGAAGCTTAAGATTAGATTGACATACGAGCTTGAGAGTGATAGTCTTCAGCAACATCAACTCCAAAGACAATTATTAGCGGCGAACGAGCAGTAATCGACCCTCTTCTGGTCGGGCCCTAGGCAGGGGGTCTGCTGATTCTTTCCAACACTCGTCAAACCGCCTTGAGTTTAACCAACTAGATTTTTCACCATCGAGTCCAGACAGTTAGGTTGGAACCTAATGTTAAGAATTATATCGCATGCGCAATGGAAGCCAGAGTCGATCCCGTGGATTGATTTGGTATACAGTGCATTTTAAAATTTTCATTTATAGTAATCATATGAACAAAGAATGAATTGAACAAAAATGAACTCCTAAGGTCATCTATTCAAACGATTAGGAAATCTAACATGCATACATTAAGATAGAACTAGGGATTAGGTTGTTATATTTCCGTGCGGGATTAGCACCGCGATGTATTTCTACAAGGTTGATGATGATGGAAGTATCCACGCAAGGTTATACCTCTATGACATGATTTAGCACCGCGATCTTGTGATTCGACCCGGATTCTTGCACTCCAATCTGTAAGTGCTTTGGAGTGCAAGCTTTCTCTTCTTTCTCACACACACAATAGGATATGTCAAGAGAGAGGGAGAGAGAGATTTTTCTCTTCACACTCAAAACCCAAACCAGAGAGAGAGAGAGAGAGAGAGACGAGAGAGAGAGAGAGAGAGAGAGAGAGAGAGAGAGAGAGAGAGAGAGAGAGAGAGAGAGAGAGAGAGAGAGAGAGAGATTGACCAGAGAGAGAGGAACCGAACAACACAAAGGGGAGGGGGGAAAGGATCGACATTTCAAAGATAATTTAAGAGATGCACGATTTTCCTTACCTAAAATGCATTAGAAACCGTGCCCCTTCTCTCCTTGTAAGCTACTAGCCGTTCCTCTCTCTCTATATATTTTTAATCCCTTAGTTAATGCAACCTAAGATTTAGTTGTCATTTTTGGATTTGCAATTAAAGGGAATAGATTTAAATCTTTTTAAAACTGAATTTCTCTTTTATTATGAGATGATGGCCATGCAATATGACCAAATGAGGGGGACGACCAAGCTAGAATATGCGGGACATTTTGATATGACCAAATGCTCCCCATGCATCTAGTGTCCATTCACCTCGTGCGGAACTATGCATGGCTCATCTTTGTGCCACGATAAAGTACGCTAATACTTAGGGGCACCTCTTCCGCACCTAGTCCCACATACTGTGGAGTGATAAATAGTGTTTTTACTATTTACTGGGGTGCCCTCAGCAAAACATCGGTTGCCCCTATAGTAAAAGTCACTAAACTCATATACTGTGTTCTAGTGCGACACGCACACACGGAATAGACTTCTCACGGTATAATGGCAACATCGTGTGTCCCTACATTACTTTGGGATTGCCCCCTAGTGAACACACTCAGTCCCGAGCAACTACCATGCTCCAAGTGCGAAGCACTCATGAAACCTAGAAACTATTAGGGCATTATTTATTCCACTCATATTGTGCTGTGAGACAAGGAGAAAAAAAAGATCCGTAACAATCATGGATAGGGTGGAACCTTCAGGACTAGGATTTATGGCTTTCAATCGGACCCGATTGACACACTACCCAAGTGTCCCTGTCAATCCTCTACGTCCCGATTAACCTACGTGGTCACTCAGAGTACGACGTAGGCTGCACTCCAAATTCTCCCAGACTTACTAAGCTCTCTTGTATACCCTGCTCTCCACTTATTATTGGTAATACGATGTCCCACCACTTGGTGACATGTGTCAACTCGAGCGGTGGAGAGCACCTTCAACCTCGAGTGATCATATGACTAGGGTTCCTTTCAAGTCGACTATCACATCGCACATCTGGTCGCTTTGGTCAAATAACCAGATCAGGTCAAATAACTCAACTGTTGACCACAAGGCTTGGGTTTAGTGTGGTGTATGTCACACTGAGGAATGCACCTCTTGATAAGGATGTTGATGGCCTGCAAGAGTGGCGTGCCGATGCAACACCAGCCCGATAATCCAGGCGAACCGTGATATTGGGTCGTGGTTAGATCCCTCACACGTCGGTGAACTAAAGTTACACGCAACTGGTTAGTCCATCGGTCATGGTTCTTCAGGGGTTTAGGACCGACTACCCTAAGCAGAAACACATGCAGCTATTTGCACTGGTGTCTACTCATTACTCTGCGCACCGTGTTGGTTCTATTTGGCCACAGACACTGTGCCTATCAATGACCATGGTAGATATCCATGTTCTATCATTCCAACAACTTAACTTAATAGGGCGACCAACCCTAATCAGAGTTACGAACAATTTAGACTAATAGTGCTAGTCCACTGAGTCTCCCACTCAGATGAACCACTATAAAACCATAGCTTTTTCAATTTCATTATATAGAACACGTATAATACTCACCAGTAAGCAATTCTATTATAAATAACAACTCTTTATTAATCAATCATGGTTTTTTACAAGTCCTAGACTATATCTCACTCAACACCTACCTAGCTGAAAGGGAGTAACACTGGGTGCAAAATCTTGCTAACCCCTGACAGTGGGGACCCGCCAGCCCTGCTGGGGCCCACAAAGTTTATCTGGGCCCCCCGAAGATTATCCGGGTCAGGTAAATCCCCCCGAATATTTACCAAAATCTCAGATATTTCCGAAGTTCTATATATACCAGATCCTGTAAATAAATCAGATATGATTCATTATTTCTTATTCTACTTTATATTTTCCAAAGCTCCTTGAGCTTCAGTAATAAGACTCTAGTTAAGCCTACTTTACCCTCTGTCTACTTGTATATACACTCCTGGCCTGTTGATAGTAGCTCTACTTTTTTAGAGTTAGTGGATTCGAAGGTTGCGTCTTACCATACGGAGACGTAAGCTTCGACCGAAATTTGTCACCACATCCTGTGTTAACTCTCTTTACTTAATAGCGTCTACGTAACAGATAAGCACGCGACAACTCAGCACTCTACAGTACTGCATCACCCTCAAAGTCAACAATCAATCAACTGTTGAAGAAAAACCGTACGACGGTCGTAATTTCCCTCTACCACCGAGGAAGCCACCAACTTGGCACTACTATACAATGGCTAGAAGAGTTGGCAAAGCAACCAATGCACTTGATGTGAGGACGCTCTGGGTTTGATTTTGCCTCCCCTCGATTTGACTAGGCGTGTAGTGGCAGGAAGATTTGGTCGGGCTTCACTTCCAAAGGGATTTGTTCGGGCCTAAAGTGGGTCATTGCTCAAAGGGTTGTAGGTTCCAGTCTTCCTCCCCTCAATTTGCCTAGCAGTGTGGTGGGAGTTTCCGAGTGGATCGGGCTTCACTCTAAGGGATTTGTTCGAGCCTAATGTTGGTCATTGCCCGAAAGGTTTCAAGACACATGTCGATATCACACAAAACAAAACAAAAGGAGAGAGAAGGAGAGAGAGAGAGAGAGAGAGAGAGAGAGAGAGAGAGAGAGAGAGAGAGAGAGAGAGAGAGAGAGAGAGAGAGAGAGAGAGAGAGCTCATGGCTCCATCGCAAAAAAAGGGCTAATTCGATAATCGTAGCACACTAATATGTGTCCAATATTGGAGCTTCTCTATCCTTCAACACATGTCAATAGTTAAAATCTCATCAGATGGGAATATTAAATAGGCTCCCCCATTTGATTCACACATAGCTAGTAGGAGTTTGCAATCAGGGTCTAAGGATTTTTGAAGGGCTTGTAGGTTCTAAGACTCTGAATAAGGCCCTGGATGGATCCACAGACTGCGACGAACGATACCGCCAAGCAAACCAAACTCATGATCTGCAACCATACCCACGTCGCGGAGTTCCTGCGGATGCTAGCTTGTGATATGTACATCTCGACCGGAAAATACACCGTTAGTGGCCAAAACGCGAGAGCTCCGATCAGACCCAGGATGTCATTAAAGAAGGGGAAGATCATGGCGACCATGGTGGTTATGATGACGTACGCCACCCTCCATATCATCCTGGAGCAGTTCAAGGAGAACTTACCAAGTAGGGGGACGGTGATCTTGTGTTCGGTTTTAAGGAAGCCATTGTCGGGCCAACGGTTTCGGCTCCAGCTCTCCACAAACTGAAAAATGGGTTGGCAGAACACCTGCAAGTTGTGATGGTAACAAGAATTTACAGTGAGTAACCTTTGGCATGTGGTAGTATAGTTACCAAACCAATCTTACATTCCCCTTAAATTTAATTTGGAGACAAACCAAGCTTACATTCCCAATTAAATTTTTCTTGAAACTCGCAATGAATTATGGATAAATTTGAATTAGATTTCTTAGGTAATTATTAAAATGGTCTTAATTAGCTAGTATGATCTGAAAATTTTAATTTGTTGGGTAGACTTTGTATCTCCTTGTAAATTTGATTATGTTTAAACCACTGGTTTAAGTAGTACTTAAGAGGCTCCAACTAGATCTAAACTTTATACAAATATTTCAGAATTTTAGTGCAAATATATTCAAAAATATATATTTTTTTTGCATGTAACCACTAATGCTTAAACCACTCCATCAAAATATTATGTTTAAACCACTCCATTCTTTTAACCCTATAATAAAAAGGAATAATTTAAATACATTAAGTATTTCAAGTTATTTTAATTATCTTAGAAAATTGGATAGTTTTATATTAACTAAGAGTCGTGCGTCAAATAATGATAAAGGAGTTAGTTTCCCATGCAATAACGAAAGGAGATTTAAATAGGTGATTATACGTTTCCTCTTCTTCTCTTCTTTAGATATCCTCACACCTCAAAACCCGGGTCTTAAGGGGAGGTCCACAGAGGGTATATGAAGACAACACACACTTTCCAGGCCGCTAGCCAATATGGGACTAAACTCCAACACTCCCCCTCACGTGCAGGCCGGTTTTGTCCGGTCCTTTTCACGTGGGTTGACTCCACTTAGCTGAAAGGGCATAGGGCAAACCTGCTCTGATACCATGTTAGATACCCTCATAACCCAAAACCCGGGTCGTAAGGGGAGGTCCACAGAGGGAATATGAAGACAACACTGCCCAACCAGCTAGCCGATATATGACTAAACTCCAACAATCTGTTTGTTTTCATTTTATTTTAATGGATGAAGGCGAGAGGGGAGGATAGCTACCAAATATTTTTTTGAACTCAAAATTTATAATGTGCATGTGTCACAAACCATGCAATTTGTGTTTAGGAATATCTATTATGTGTCACAAACCTCTTTTTATGTGTGCAGTCAACTATTTCATGTTAGATAGGAAAAGAATCAGTACACACTATCATGTTAGATAGGAAAAGAATCAGTACACACTATGACAAAAGTATCTGTTAGGAGATGACGGCTAGGGTTTGGAGAGGAATGGAAATACTCTCTATTGAGAGACTCAAGCCCAATATATATGTACATGTATGACCAAACAACCCAACCCGACTGTACATGTAACCCGACCCATCTCTATACATTAACACTCCCCCTCAAACTCACGGTGGATCATGAACCGAGAGTTTGCCGATAAAGTGCCGAAAGCGAGCAATCATAAGGGGCTTCGTCAGAAAATCAGCAGTCTGCTCCGATGATGAAATGAATGGCAAGGAGATGGTGTGGTCGAGAAACTCCTGGCGAACATAATGACAATCAACCTCAATATGTTTTGTTCGCTCGTGGAAGACCGGGTTGCTAGCAATCTGAATAGCACTTCGGTTGTCATAGAAGAGAGGTGTGGGCCCCGGATATCACAACTCTCAAGTCGAGCAGAAGGCGGCGAAGCCAGACAATCTCTGCGGTGGTGGAAGCCATAGCCCTGTATTCGGCTTCGGTGCTGGAGCGAGCAATAGACTCCTGTTTCTTACTGCGCCACGAAATAAGCGAGTGGCTACATCTCCTGCCCAATCTGCATCGGAGTAGGCACGCAGCACCAATGGAGAGGTAGAGGGAAACAGTAGTGAACGGGTGACGGTGCCTCGGAGGTAGCGGATAATCCGAAGGACAGCTGCATAGTGAACTAAACGTGGAGCCTGAACAAACCGATTGACAATGCCAACAGCATGGGCAATGTCTGGCGGGTCATAGTGAGATAGACGAGAATCCCAACCAGCCTCTGGTAGCTAGAGACATCCTGGAGCGGCTCACCATCTGTAGCTAAAAGCTTCAAATTGAGCTCCATGGGTGTATCAGCAGTGCGAGAGTCAATAAGAGCAGCATCAGCAAAGATGTCGGAGATGTACTTTTGCTGGGGAGACCAATAGACCACGAGCTGACCGGGCAATCTCAAGCCCCAAAAAGTAGCGAAGAGAGCCCAGATCTTTTATCTCAAACTGACTCTGGAGAGGTGACGCTGAAGGGATACTATGGTGGCACTGTCATCCCCAGTGATGATTATATCATCTACATAGAGAAGAAGAACTGTAATACCTTGACTGGAGGAGCGCGTGAACAGGGCATAGTCGGAGTGACGCTCAACAAACCCTGTGGCCAGGACTGCACTGCGGAATCGCTCAAACCAGGCACGAGGGGCCTGCTTGAGCCCATAGATAGCTCGGCGCAAATGACACACGTGCCCTGGAGGAACTGAAACGCCCGGAGGAGGAGCCATGTAGACTTCCTCGGAGAGGTCACCGTGGAGAAATGCATTGGTGACATCCATCTGATGGAGAGGCCACCCTTGAGCAGCTACCACAGCTAAGAGGGTGCGCACAGTAGTTATCCGAGCAACTGGAGCAAACGTCTCCTCATAATCAATCCCATACTCCTAGGAGAAGCCACGGGCAACGAGGCGAGCCTTGTGCCGCTCAATGGATCCGTCAGGTCGAGTCTTGACCTTGAATATCCACTTGCAGCTAACAGGCACCACACCTGAGGGACAAGGCACCAAGTCCCATGTCTAGGTCCGCTGAAAAGCCTCAAGCTCAACTGACATGGCCTGCCGCCACTCTGGATGTAAAGCTGCCTCACGGTACGATTGGGGCTCCGGTGGGTGTGTATAGTAGAAAGAAAAGCCTGATAAGATGGCGAATAGGAGGTAATGACAGAGTAGCCAGAGGAGTCAGGAGAGTCAGAGGGAAAGGCAGAGTAGTCAAACCTGTCAGGAGAGTAGTCATATCTGTCAGGAGGGTGATGTTCGCATGCTGGGTAGCACCGAACAGGAGCAAGATCCACGACCGGGAGGAGGGGGCAGCAGCATCAGGCAAGGGAGTACCAGTGTGAACCGACTCTGGAGGAGGAGCTACAGACCGACGAACATAGACACGAGTAACAGGTGGTGGTAGAGGTGTCGAGGAAGACAGAGGAGGTGGTGGTGGTGGTGATGGTGGTGGTGGAGGTGGCAGGAAAGATGGAGGTGGAGTAGTCGTGGATGGGATAACAAAAAATGGGGGTAGAACGGGGATGTGGAGATGTGATGAAGGCGAGGACGGTGACGCAGGAGGCAAGGAAAGATCCCGAGACTCAGGGAAAAAGTACGGGACATTCTCAATAAAGGAAACGTGATGGGAGACACGAATCCGGTGAGCCAAGGGATCATAACACCGATACCCCTTGTGCTCCCGACTGAGCCCCAAGTGAACACACCTAATAGACCTCGCAGAGAGTTGGTGCGCTCATAGGGAGAAAGAAGAACGAAGCACGTGCAGCCAAATGTGTGAAGAAGAGAGTAGTCAGGTGGGCTGGAGTGGAGACGCTCATATGGGGTGGCACCGGACATAGCAGATGACGGAGTGATATTGATGAGATAGACAGCCGTCATGACAGCTTCAGCCCAGTAGGAGTGAGGAACAGACGCAGAGAGAAGCAAGGCTCGTGCAGTCTTAAGGACATGACGATGCTTGCGTTCGGCAACGCCGTTCTGCTCATGGGTGTGGGGACAGGACTGCTGGTGAAGAGTGCCGTGAGACTGAAGAATCTCACGCATCTCAGAGGAGAGATCCTCCTTGGCACAATCAGACCGAAGGTCTTGATGCGCCGACTAAACTAAGTGTGTATCATAGTGGTGAATTTCCTAAAGATGTGAGGGACTTCAGATCGATGACGCATAAGATAAACCCAGGTGCACCTAGAATAGTCATCGATAAAACACACATAGTACATGTAATCCGAAATAGATGGAACAGGAGCAGGACCCCAAATGTCTGAATGAACTAAATCAAATAAAGCATCAGATTGGGAAGCACTAGCAGAGAATGGAAGAGCTAGATGCTTTGCCAGTCTACAACCCGTATAAACAGAGAAGGACGCTCGATCCAAAGCGCCCGAACGGAATACGCTTTTGAGTCGATCACTCGATATATGACCTAACCTTCTGTGCCATATGGTCGGCATCAGAGGTAACAGACATGACAGACGCAACAGAAACGGAAGGACACATGTAGATGGTCCAGCTGGTAAAGTCCTCCTGCTTTACGGCCCAGACCAATCCTCTGACCCGTCTGTAAATCCTGCACAACACAAACAGAAGGGGTGAAGGTGACAGTCAGGACAGAGTCGCAAAGAGAACTAATAGAAATCAGATTAATGTTAAGACGAGGGGCATGATGGGACATGGGGGTAGGGTCAGGCGACCAGAAGGGTCAAAGGTGGTAGTGATGGATCTACATTGCAGAATAGGGATAAGAGTTCCATTCGCAGTGCGAACCTCCTGGTGGGTGGTAGTGGGAGAACAGGCCATGAGGACAGTGGAGTCAAAAGTGAGGTGACAGGAGGCACCCGAATCGAAGATCCATGGAGCAGCAGTACCAGAGGTGGCAGACAAGCCGTGAGCAGTTACGGAACCGGTGGAGGCTAGGTGGCGAAGAAGGAGCTCCTCGAGGCGCTGAAGACGTCCGGCTCAGGCTGAGAAGGTGCTGTGGTAGCAGTAGGGAGCGGCGATGCCTCTACAGTAGCCGCTGTACCACCAAAGTGACGGAAGGAAGGCGAACCACGTCCACGGCTCCGTCCACCTCGGACCGCCGCATCGATCGTCGCGGGAAGTCAAAACCCAGTATAGGAATCTCTCATCCGGACCCCAGCGGGGGGTTGCGTGGAGGACGTGTAGGGCATTCACACTTCATGTGTCCGGGCTCCTTGCAGTAGTGACAGAAGACAGCCTCATCGGAGAACCCCAGCCGTCAGGACAGTGTCGGAGCTAGGAGTAAGAGGAGGACGAGCGCCCTGAGTCTGAAGGCAGGTCTCCTTATCGACCAAGGTGAGTAGAGCATCCTCTAGCCGAGGGAGTGGCTCATGGTGCAGGAGCTGAGCAGCGATGAGAGCAAAGTCTGGCGGAAGAGCTGCCAGGAACTGGTGCAGGTGGCCCTCATCGAGTTAGCGCTGGAAGTTCCGAGAGCGGGGGCAAGCATACCGCTCCGGGATCAAGGAGTTCAGCTCATGCCAGTATGCACTCATCTGATTGAAGAAGTCCTGAATCGTGCGCTCCCCCTGACGTGCAGACTGCGAGTCACAGATAAGCTGATGCCGACGTGCACCATCGCACGGGAGAAACCGGTTCTGGAGATACTCCCACATCGCGCGCGCTATAGGAAGACGGCCAATGGGAGCAAGGAGCGGACGAGCAACAGAGTCCAGGAGATAGGCCCGGATGGCCTGATCGTGACGTCGCCACGTAAGAGCGGCAGCCGTGGCAACAGTGAGAGTAGTCGGGACAGTAGCAGTCGCAGCAGAGGGCACGACACTGCTAGTGACAGAGGAGGAGCCGGAGAGGACAGCTGGAGGAGGATCATCGCCGATGATGTGACCCCACAGATCACGATTGGAAAGCACGGCCTCGACGGTGAGTGACCAATCAATCCAGTCGCTGGCCGATGACAGCTGAAAGGCGACCGCCTTCAGCGGTGGAGAGATCGCAACGACGGAAGGCACGACAGGAGAAGCCATGGAGGAGGGCTCAACAGAAGGGGAAAACAGGGAGAGGTTATCGGGAGAAGGGAAGGGGGCGGGTGGGCTGAGGAAAGGGGTGGGAGGGGCCGGTCAGGTGGAGGAAGGGGGGGTCGGGGGGGTGAAAGGACGGGGGGCCGGGGGGCTGTCGGGCGGCGGAAGGGCGGGTTGGGGGGTAAAGGAGGGGGGCCGGGGGCTGTCGGGTGGCGGAAGGGGGGGCTGGGGGGTGGAGGAGGGGGGGCCGGGGGTTGTCGGGCGGCGGAAAGGGGGGCCGGGGGGCTGTCGGGCGGCGGAAGGGGAGGTCGGGGGGTGGAGGAGGGGGGCCGGGGGGTGGAGGAGGGGGGCCGGGGGCTGTAGGGCGGTGGAAGGGGGACCGGGGGGGTGGAGGAGGAGGGGGGCCGAGCAGGGTGGACAGGTGAGGAGGAAGGCCGATCGGGTGAAGGGAGGTCGGAGGGGAGGTGCTGCTGGAGGGGGGAAGACGGTCGTCGACGTCACCTGCGCAAGAGAACCCTAGAGCTCTAATACCATGTTAGGGAGATGACGACTAAGGTTTGGATAGGAATGGAAATACTCTCTATTGAGGGACTCAAGCCCAATATATATGTACATGTATGACCAAACAACCCCGACCCCGACTGTACATGTAACGCGACCCATCTCTATACATTAATAGTATCTGAATATTCTCATGCCCACCAATAAGGAATTCTTGTAGTTCATCTCTGAATACTTGTTTAGTAGGAGTTGATCTATGATTTAAGCGATCAATAGCGGGATATGAACGGAATATGTAATATAGTAGGTTGATTTTACTAGGCATTAGATAGATAGAAGGGAAGATTTGAGTAGGACAATCATAGAAGGATTGAGTATTGAGTCATTCTCTTCTTTGTTTAGGTCTCCACAATTCTCTTCTTGTTTACAATAAAAACCAACAAATGTCTATATACTAATAATGTCCGTGCCTGTAAGCACGCACATTCGGTGCACCCACATTCGGCTGGGACATCCATATTATATAAAGGTGCCCACATTCGGCGGGGACATCTATATTCTATGAAGGCAACCATATTTGGCATGGGCGTTGGGTAAAGGCGCTCACATTCGACGTGGGCACTCACGTTCAGCAAAGTTGCCCACATTTGGCGTGGGCACCTACATCAGGTGCGATCGTCCAACGGAATCACCCTTCGGTGAAGGCGTCCACATTAGCATGCGGATGATCGCCTTCGAATGCGACGCCCACATTCGGCAGAAAAACAGGTCTCCTAATCTAATAAAGTGTTCGATTGAAAAAGAAAAATACAATTGAAAAACAATTTTCACAGAATCCTAGAGAGATTTGCGCAAGTGGCACCATGCATTGTTACAGAAGATGATGGAAAAATTTAAATCTTTAAAAACCATTTAGGTGGAGCTGGGATTTGTTGAAAACGAGGTTTAAATCAAAAAGCCTTTGGGGTAATTGAAGAGATCGAACCAATCTGGAAAAAGGAGAAGGAAAAAAAAACACATATTGATCAAATTCTAGAAAGAAACAAATCAGAATAAAAAAATTCTTCTTAAGTAAACAATCAATGTAGAGCAAAAGGGAGTATTTAGAAGACAAAAAAAAAACACATGTCGAGAGACGTGCAATTCCTCCCCATTGATGCCCGTTATTCTCTCTCTCTCTCTCTCTCTCTCTCTATATATATATATATATATATATATATATATATATATATATATATATATATATATATATATAGAAATGCTAGAATGCGGCATGCGGTAAGTGCGGCACCTTACCGCAGCCGTCTGATGCACCGCTGCGTGCATGCGATGCACGCAGCGCGTGCATCAGACGGCTGTGGTAAGGTGCCGCACGTACCGCATGCCGCAGCATAGCATGCCCCTATATATATATATATATATATATATATATATATAGGGTCGGGATCCAGAAACACGCTATTTTGACACAGTGTTAGACACGCATCTCCAAAACCCTAGATAGAGGTTTCAAAATTTATTAATTTTTTGTGAGGATTATAACCTTGCCTTAAATAGCACATCAGCAAAAAATCAACACATTCTAAAACCTATAGACTAATCAAATATTCTCTTCAATTTAACGGTTAAAATAAACAATCGATAAAGCTCTTTAGATTTGATGCACCTAAAGGGTTTAGAATGTGCTGATTTTTTATGGATGGACTATCTAAGGGTTGTTGATCATCCTTACAAAAAATCAACAAATTCTAAAACCCTATCTAGGGTTTTGGATGATGCGTGTCTAACTTTGTGGTAAAGTAGCGTGTTTCTGGATCCCGATATATATATATATATATATATATATATATATATATATATATATATATATATATATATATATATATATATATATATATATATATGCTACTTTGCCACAAAGTTAGACACGCATCAAAAACCTCTATCTAGGGTTTTGGAGATGCGTGTCTAACACTGTGTCAAAATAGTGTGTTTCTGGATCCCGACCCATATATATATATATATATATATATATATATATATATATATATATATATATATATATATATATATATATATATATATATATATATATATATATATATATATATATATATATATATATATATATATATATATATATATATATATAGGGGCATGCTATGCTGCGGCATGCGGTACGTGCGGCACCTTACCACAGCCGTCTGATGCACGCGCTGCGTGCATCGCATGCACGCAGCGGTGCATCAGACGGCTGCGGTAAGGTGCCGCACTTACCGCATGCCGCATTCTAGCATTTCTCTCTCTCTCTCTCTCTCTCTCTATATATATATATATATATATATATATATATATATATATATATATATATATATATATATATATATATATATATATATATATATATATATATATATATATATATATATATATATATATATATATATATATATATATATATATATATATATATATATATATATATATATATATATATATATATATATGTAGGGGCATGCCCTGCTGCGGCATGCGGTACGTGCGGCACAGCACCGCAGCCGTCTGATGCACGCGCTACGTGCATCGCATGCACGCAGCAGTACATCAGACGGCATGCGGTAGGTGTCGCACTTACCGCATGCCGCATTCAAGCATTTCTCTCTCTCTCTCTCTCTCTCTCTCTCTATATATATATATATATATATATATATATATATATATATATATATATATATATATATGTGGACAAAGACTAAGATTTTATTTTGGGCGGGATTTCTGGCTGGATTTTTTGGAAGTGATTTCAAAGGGCTGAAAGAGGGTTTGGGGATTTCCTTGCATTGCCATGAAAGAGATTTGGGGATTTCACAGGGTGGAAGCAATATTTTGGAAAGGAAGCAAGATTTGCGGCTCGGTGATCCGCTCGACTTAAGAAGGGATTTTTTGGAAAGTAGGATTTGGAAGGGAAGCAGGATTTGGGGCTAGGAGAAGAGAGAGAGAGAGAGAGAGAGAGAGAGAGAGAGAGAGAGAGAGAGAGAGAGAGAGAGAGAGAGAGAGAGAGAGAGAGAGAGAGAGAGAGAGAGAGAGAGAGAGGTGTGGGATTTGGGGCGCTGGAAGAGGAGATGGATGAGAGAGAGAGAAAGGGGGATGAGAGGGGTCCGGGATTTGGGGTCGTTGATGAAGAGAGTAATTTTTTTTGGGGGTCCATGCATTAAATAGGATGTGCCACAATCGGGTTGTTTAAAGAGAGAGTGATTTTACTGGGGTCAATTAAATAGATTGTGCAACAATCGAGTGGTTCATAGTAGTTTAGCGTCCCCTCATCATAACCGTTGTTTGTACCCCTCACAAAAACTGTCCCTTGTTATATAGATGTGGACTATCCCACCGTATTAGTCCCACATCGGTAAGGGGAGCAGGGTGGCCTCTCTTAATATACTCAACGTGCTCTCCTCTATTCAAGAGGTCAGCCTTTTGAAGCACTCGGGTGTTGTCACAGTTTAATGCAGAAAAGCTACCTTTCTTATCACTATTTGCAAATTTTCTCCAGCATTATCTCCGTAATTTGTAAAAATTCTCAATTTATTAAAGTAAGGGAACTTACCCTCCCTTCCCCAAATAAAAATCGACAAATGAAGTGAATTATTTAAAAAATTATGTTAGAATTTTTATGGTAAAAATCAATTTAAACACCCGGCCACTTTTTACAAGATTTCAGACTGGCTTCTAACTATATTTACACCCCATGCTTTGTTTGTTAAATTGGGTATTGTTTGTTAATTGGGTAAAATGCTATCCATTCTCCTAGCCAGTTTTCAAGATTATTTAAACCCTAGTTTGATCAGAATTCAGTGTTCTAACAATCCAAAAGGGGTGCAAATAATGCTCTCTAGTTGAGTTTTGTGTGATCGAACCTGATATGCACCAATGAGATGGATGGCGATGAAGATGTTGGCGATGTCGATGAGCCAGAAGGGCTCGTAGAAGCCGAAACCTGTAAGGAAGTTGCCGGGCGCATCATTGCCAAAGGCTTTGTACCCGCAGACGCCGCACAATAGGTAGAAGATGGTGGTGGTGGCAACAGCTATGATGGACGCCTTCTTCATGACCTTGTTCTCTGGAGGACTAGATTTCAATGTGTCCTACAACAAAGAAAAACAAATATTCGATCTTTCTTAAATATCACCATCATTCTCATTAACTAGGACTAAATCTCTCTCCTCTTTAGAGATTAATGGAGCTTCTGCTTGCATACACGACAACCTTGATTGAAGAAAAAATTATTATAGGATTTCTCAATTATTTAGAGTCTTTGCAACCATGGATTATATTTGGATTCAACAACATTGTAATAGCTAGTTGCAGAATTACTAAAACTGTATGCAACAGTTGTTTGCTACAAAATCATTCAAACATCCTGCAAAATCATCAAGAAATCATACCAGAAAGGAATGTTAAGTAACTCAAACATGCCAATAAAAATGTCACTCATCTGAATCATCTAACTCAAATTATTCTGGAAAATTAGGCCCTGTTTGGATAGGATTCTGATTATGGGATCCTCGGAGCTTAGAGTAGCACATTTTGCGCTCTCTGAAGAAACTCTTTTTGGAACCCGGTTACGTTGTATTCAAACAGGCTCTCCGTCCGTTTTAGAGATTCTGGTTCCTAGAATCCCAGAATCCTAGAATCCCAGATCCGGAGCGTATCCAAACAGGCCTCTTAGAATCTTGAGTTATTTTATTAAAATTTAAGATTACCTGTATCTCAATTAGAACAAGAGAGTAAGCGAAAGCAAAGGCAACATTCCCCAAAGCCTGAAATGTCCTCCAAACCTTCTCACTCCCGGACACGTCCACTCCGATTGTGGTCCCTGTTAGGGTTGTCCTCACGTCGCCCCCCTCTACATGCAGATCATAGACAATCGAATGTTTAACCAACAGTACGTGAAGATTTGGATACAATTTAAAGATTAAAAAAAGGGGTAATTAATTTTAAATCCCTCTCGATGTCTAAATTTATGCTAAGTGACACGATTAGTTAGGATATTGCCTAAAGTCCCACCCTAAGGACACGTTTGTACAGCAAGTCCTTAACTATAGGATGAGTATACATTCGTCTCCATAAAGAGTATTCATTTGTCATTGACAAGTGTATCTATTCGTCCAGTGACATAGTACATGTAGCGGTTGTTACAATGGTTTCATTGTAGTTACTACAGTGATTTATTTGTAACAGGAGTATCCATTTGGCTGCTTGATACTCTTACCAAATTGTACATGTATTGATACGCTTGCTACAATGTAATCATTGTAGCAACAACAACCGTTAATTCGCTAAATTGATACTCTTACGAAATCGAACTGATACTCTTGCTAAAGTGATTCCACTGTAGCGGCTACAATGAAATCACTGTAGCAACCGCTACATGTGTTGTGTCAACCGGCCGGTGAATGGATACTCTTTTTGGAGACTAATGGATACTCTTTCTACAGTCAAGGACTCGGTGTAGCACATGCTGTTTCGAGAGGAACTTGGTGCAATATTGAAATATTGTATGTTCTTTAGCTAATATAGCATCTGTTAAAAGAACTTAAAGGTTAAGCTTCTAAAAAAAAATTCTTCGCGAGCTGTGTGGGACTAACCAGCAATTTTGGCAACTGAGAGGCCAAGGCCGATGGTAGAGTATGCGAACGACATCACAGCCGCTACAATGGAGAGCCACCAAATTTTGTGGAAGTTGGATATTTGAGATAGGACTATCTGCATGCCGGCGAAGGCGATCATATAGGCATTGTGCGATACATCGCAGGCCGCCGCAGTGTGGCCGTTCTTATGGAAGCAATTAGACCTTTTGACTGCCCTGATCGAATTGGAGGAGAAAAGGGGAAGAGCCATTAGATCAAAGGCTATTGCTTAAATTTAAGGCGTTAATGTTCAGTTGTTTACGCCATGCTGATCGATGTCGTGATCGTGCAACCGATCGTCACTCCCACGAGATTCAAATATTGGGCTAGTCCGCAAAATTTGAAATTCATAACCCCTGACAAAGGGACAAACATAATTTAAACACGAGTAGCATCAGATTCACCATAAACCAAATTTTATCCCATCAAATGGATACGATAATAAAAAAGATAGATACCTTCCAAAAAGAAACAATAAGAAAGACAGATAAGAATTTTATTAGTAGTGGTCAACCTGACATCAATCCTTTAAGATTGGTGCCAAAAACCTAACCAAATGAGATGAACTACATGCTAAGAAACCGAAAAGTTCAGTTTGTAGTGGGTAAGAAAACCTACCCGGTTCGTTACTCGCTCGATCAGTTTACAAGGAAGCAATGAGCACAAGTGAGCGATAAATTTTTGGGTTATTTTGACTTTGCCCCCCAAAATTTTCCTTGAATTAGACTTTACCCCCCCATATTTTCATTAATTAGACTTTAAACCCCAAAACTAACTTCTCCGTCA
This sequence comes from Chamaelirium japonicum, assembly GCA_947650365.1. NCBI lineage: Eukaryota > Viridiplantae > Streptophyta > Magnoliopsida > Liliales > Melanthiaceae > Chamaelirium > Chamaelirium japonicum. Next base: position 383,760 of record CANTAL010000013.1, read on the forward strand.
GTTCACCCCCCAAAACTTTATTTCCTTTCCATCAGCTCACCCTTTCTCTTAGATGGTGAGCGGATGGAACAGTTAGTTTGTGTGTGTGTGTGGGGGGGGGGGGGGGGGGGGGGGGGTTAAAGTCTAATTAATGAAAATATGAGGGGTAAAGTCTAATTCAAGGTAAAATTTGGGGGGCAAAGTCAAAATAATCCTAAACTTTTCATGATTGTCAACTTGATGTCAACCCTCTTAAGATTCGTGCCAATATAAGATTATTGATGCCAAAAGCCAGACCAAGCTAGAAAGAGAGGGCCATGCCAAGAAACCTAAAAGACCAGTTTAATTGTAGTGAGAAAGAAAAACTATATGATTCGTTACGTGCGCAATTTGAGCTCATGCAACCAGGGAGTAAGTAATATCAGATTACGAGGAAGAAATTAACCGGTGGAATTTACGGAATTCGAGGTTTCATGGGTGATCATTGGAATGAGATCGATGAGGCCTATAAATGTGCTCCATGCGGGGTTATTTACCTAGGTTGGCTCTCACAACATCCGTGTATGTATAGTTCCTCTTCCCAGTGACCGGGGACCTGTAGCAATCTGCAAGCAGGCTGGAGCAGAACCCGGTGATGAGAGAGAAAGCCAGGAGAACTGCCGGCCCCGCCACCCAGCCCAACTGGGCATGGACCCAAGCCAGCGAGAGCACCCCGGATCCGATCACGGCGGTTATGATGTGGGCACTTGCAGTCAACAGTGTCCCTACAAACCCAATGCCCACATGAAATCACTATGAAGAGAGAGAGAGAGAGAGAGAGAGAGAGAGAGAGAGAGAGAGAGAGAGAGAGAGACCAGTTCGTTTAACACGGCCATCGTCGTCGAATTGCTTGGCAGCCTCGTTGCATTGGGCTCTCTGCGAGGAGTCCTCGACGAAGGCATCCATTCTCTGCAACTCCATTGAGAGGTGGGGGAGGTGAGAGAAAGGGAGAGGATTCTTATAATTAAGAGTAAGTTACACCTAGACCCCCTGTAGTTTGGCAGATTATCACTTACACTCCTCATGTTTAAAACCTACAATGCCCCCCTATAGTTTAAAAATCACATCACTTGCACCCCTCCAGAGGCCTTCAGAGGGGTCTATGTGTATGGTTTTTCAAACTATAGAGGGGATTTGTAGTGTTTTAAACATGAGGGGTGTAAGTGATAATCAGTTAAACTAGAGGGGTCTATGTGTAATTTACCTTATAATTAATGCATAAGACAAGTGCAGAATCTTGGAGTGAATCTATCCAACGAACAAGTGATAATTAATGGAAAGGTGCCACTACTTGATTCTTCCGCCACGACCAGCTGCATGTTGGTACGCAAAAAGTATCGACAGGAGCCACACGTGTGCATTGTTTGCAAGTCAAATTTTTGGCCGTAATGTCGAGTACACGGTGGATTATGGAATTTAATAAAAACAGCAACCATGCCGCCTTTTCTGTCTAAGAGCCAACTCCAACAGCCTTCTCCATAGGCTCCTCAACAAAGCGAAGCCCAACCCGCCACGTCCCCCATTTTGAGCTTCAAGGAGGCTTCTTCTCCCTCTCTCCATCCTACAAATTCTAAGTGACATGGTATCAGAGCGTTCGTTCCTCGAGACCTGACCTCACAGGGATCTTCTTCTTCTTCGGCTACGGTGATCAGATCTGAGATCTGAGCTGCAGCGCTCAGATCGAACCTCTCGTGAGATTTGAGATCCAAGCTCTTGTCGACCTCGCACCCCTGCTGGATCTCTGGCACGAATCTGCACTCGACCTCTCCACACCGAGTTCTCTGTCTCCATCTTCGGCAAATCTACCCTTTGTGACTAGATTTGAGATCGTGTGAGCAGATCTTGACTGATTTGACAACCAGATCTGCTCTCCGGCACGGACAACCTCCTCTCCTCCAGCACGCGATCAAGATATCTGGCCCAATAAGCTTCCTCTTCTCTGGTGACGAGCTGCAACGATCCGATGCACCGCACCATATCTCCACGAGCCTTCTTGAGATCCCAACCTCTTCCGGACACCTCTTTGGTGTGCTGAATCTCGAGATCCTTTTGGTTTCTCTACAAGTTCCTCTAGCAACAGCACATCTTCGATGACCCCTATAGCTCGAGCTGCAACCTCCGACTTTGACAAAGACGAGGCGACCTGTAAATCTAACCCACAGCAACCTCCTGTCACCGGATCTGACCAAATCTGGCCATCCGATGACCTTGCTAGAACTTCGCCTCACCGACCTTGCCGGACGCTCCCCTATCGGACCTTGTTGGCATGGAATACCTCAGACGAGGTCTCGATCCGCCGCATCACGCTCGCAAAAATAATCTAGGGTTTTTGGATTTTTGACGATCCAAAGAGAATGATCGAATCCACCAAGAATGATCCAACAATCACAGAGAAAATAGAGCAAAGAAACAATCCACATGACAAAAAAGATTTGATCACGCAGTTCGAAAATCCCTACATCTGCGGGTGTCGGTCACCGCCCTTAAAGCAATGGAATTAGATCTTGGAGTTTATAACCTTGTTCTTCTTCCTCGCTCCATCGGATCTCAAGGAGATCAATCTTCTCGCAAGATCCAAGATCTTCTTGATCTCTCAAACACAAATGAGAAGCCCGAAGAAAGACCCTAAAATGAGCTATCAAACGCAATGACAACCTCTCTCAAAACCTAGGGTTAAAACCATATTTAAATCCCCACAAACCGTGCAAAAATGTGTCCAACGCGGGCATGTTTTGTGCCTGGTGCCCAGGGTGCTGCCAAGGGTGCCAACCTGGAGCCCAGTGCAGAACTCATCGCGAGATCGGTGCCCTGTGCGCCCAGGGTGCCAACCAGAGGAGGTGGTGCCCGTCAATGACTGAGCTCCACACACTTGTCGCCTAGGGCTAGCCCTCTTCTAGGCATGCCCAGAGCCTCCGCTCTGAGCCTCTTTGTGTGCTCCGTCTTCGCCAAAACTGAGCCAAACTCCACCTGGTGAACTTTCGGTCAATGCTCCTGTTCCAGTGAACCTCCACCTTGGCGAGTTTCAACTTGCCTCCATCACACCTCAGATGGCGAGGTGCTCTATATTGCGCTAGCAGGAAACAAGTTGGAGCAAGCTTGACCAATACTCAAACTTCTCCCTGGTGGCCGACTTCGTGAGAAAATCTGAAGCGTTCTCATCCATGTGAACCTTCTCCACCTCGATCTCACCATCATCCAACCAGTCCTTGATCCTGTGGTACCTGATATCAATGTGCTTCATCCTTGCATGGAAGACCTGATTCTTCGCCAAACAAATCATACTCTGACTATCGTACTGTACCATAACTGAGCTCTGACTCAGTCCCAATTCACCAGCTAGGCCCTTTAACTAGATAGCCTCCTTTGTAGCTTCTATTAGAGCCATATACTCTACCTCGGTAGTGGAGAGCACCATCACCGACTGTAACATAGACCTCCAGCAGACTGGTCCTCCTCCACACGTGAGCATGTATCCTGTGGTAGACTTTCTCTTGTCAAGATCCGCTGCATAGTCTGAATTAGAATATCCCATGATACTGATCTCTCCCTTCTACCTGGCAAATAGATCCCTTTGTCTGCACTGCCCTTCAAATACCTTAAGATTCACTTGACCGCTTGCCAATGGACCTTCCCCAGATTAGATATGAATTTGGACACGATGCTCACCGCCTGTGGCCAATCCAGCCTCGTGCAAACCATCGCATATATCAGACATCCTACCGTACTGGCGTACGGTATCTTCTGCATCTCTTAGATCTCCTTATCCGTAGTAGGACACTGCCTCTTGCTCAGAACAAAGTACGAAACCAATGGAGTAGAGGTTGGCTTTGCATCCTTCATCTCAAACCTCTCAAGAACCTTTCGGATATAGGTCCCTTGAGACAACCAGATCTTTCCAATCTTTTTGTCCCTCCTGATCTCAATGCCGAGAAATCTTTCTCATATTTTCGAGATCCTTCATCTTGAACTCCCTGCTCAATATCATCTTGAGTTCGACTATCTTGCTCTTGTCACGACATGCAATAAGCATATCGTCGACATAGAGCATCAATGTCACAACCTCTCTATCCTCAAAGGTGTGAGTGTAGCGCAATAGTCATACATCCCCCTCGAGTAATCGATCTGTACCATGAATAAGTCAAAGCGCTTGTACCACTGCCTAGGTAACTGCTTAAGTCCGTAGATCGACTTCTTCAGTCTGCACACGTGGTTCTCCTTACCTTCATCAATGAACCCGTCCGGCTGATACATGCAGATCTTCTTATTGAGATCCCTATAAAGAAATGTCGTCTTCACGTCCATTTGCTCTAGCTCCATATCATGATGAGCAACCTGGTCAGTAGCAGTTTAATAGAGGTATGCTTGAACTTTGGGTTTTCATTCTGCATACCCTCATTCTTTCTGAGAACCCACCTGAAACTTATGATCTTCTTTCCCTTAAGCCTAGAAATTAATTTCCAAACGGAGTTCTTGTAGAGACTGCTCTCATCCTTCATCGCCTTCGTCTAGCCTTGCCCTTCGCTACTCGCTGCAACCTCATCATAGCTTGCTGGATCATCTTCATTGATGATGAAGGTATAACAAGCCTCATCATCCCAACCGTATCTCTGAGGCTGTTTAATAGACCTTTTCGACTTTCTCAAAGCCATTCCTGTAGGCTCCACCTGAGCCTATACCGGAGCCTCCACCTGAGTCTCTACCGGTGTGTCCCAGTCTTATCGCTTTGACTAGATTTTGTTGCATCGGCCTTCGCCTCTACCATAGGCATGGTCGTCTCATCAAAGATGATATCTCTGCTGATGATTTTATCCCGGTTCTTTGGATCCCACAACTTCAAGCCCTATACACCTCGTTCAAAGCCCAGGAACAGGCACTCTTGTGACTTTGGCTTCAACTTGTTCCTCTCATCGCTCTGGATGAGAGCGAACACCTTGCATCCGAACACCTTTATCGTGGAAAGATCCATGTCTTTCCCAGACCATACCTCATCGGCATACTTGAATTCTAATAGCTTCGAGGGAGATTGATTAACCAAATAGAACGCATGGTTAATCGACTCTGCCCAAAGGGACTGAGGCAAATTTGCTTGCACTCGCATGCACCTCTCTTTCTCCATGAGAGTCATGTTCATTATTTTTTGCAGCACCATTCTACTGAGGAGTTTTCTTCACCGTGAAGTGCCTGACAATGCCCTCTTGCCGACAGAACTCAATGACTTCCATCCTTGTATTCACCTCCATTGTCGCTCCTCAAGTACTTGTTCTTCCCCCCCGTCAGGTTTTCCACCTATACCTTCCAAGTTTTGAATTTATCAAACACCTCAGACTTCTCGTGCATGAAGTAGCCCAAACCTTTCGAGAGTAATCATCAAGAACGTGACATAGTACCGTGCTTTGCCATGCGAACAAGTCAGTGCCAGTCCCCAAACATCGAAATGAATATAGTCAAGAGCGTCTTTCGCCCTTTTCTCAGTAGAAGCCAACTTGAACGAAACCTTGGACTGCTTCTCTATGATGCATGATCGGCACAACTCTAATTTGCACTCGCCTACATCTTTCAACAGCTTCCTTCTGTGTAGTTTCTGCAGCCCCTTCCGCTCATGTGGCCCAGCCTTTGATGCCATAGCAAAGCCGAATCTTGCTCTAAACTGACGTTTGTTGAGACTGCCGCTCCAACCAAGACTGTACTCCTAGACAATCTGTAAAGATTATTCGCCTGCCTCTCTTCTCTCATCACTACCAGTAATTCTTTAGTAACCCTGATCTTTCCATCTCCCGATAAGTAGGCATACCCGTTTTCATCCAGAGTACTCAAGGAAATAAGGTTCTTCTTGAGAGCTGGAACATGTTTTACACTCATGAGCGAATGAATCGTACCATCATTCATCTTCAGTCTAGCTATTCCCATGCCTACCACCTTGCAAGAGGTGCTGTTCCCCATAAGAACTTTGCTATAATTTTTCTCCTAATATGTGTCGAACCAATCCCTATTTGCACACATATGGATCGTACAACCACTATCAAGGATCCACTAAGATAGGGATTTACTTGAGGATACGGAGAGCAACTTGCTATCGCCGTTCTGCTAAACGACACCCGCTGTGTCGGAGTTCTCCATCTTCTTTCCTTTTTCCTTCATCTAGTCTTGCAATTCGAAGCAATGTCTCTTGATGTGGTATTCTTTCCATAGGAAAAGCACTTTAGATTCTTTGATCGTCCCTTGAACATCGAATGGCTCTTATCCTGGCTCTGGATTCTGGCACGCCTGTCCTTCGATCAGTCTCGATGCTCATGAGAGCTCTTCACAATGAGTCCCGCACCCTTCGCATCTTCTTCCATATTCTTGCACATCTTTACATAGGAGATGACTGCCTGAACTACCTCTTCAAACTTGAGAGTCTCATTGTTGAACAATTGGGTGGTTACTTGTAGGACGGTGGAAGAGATCGTAGTAAGATCAATGACTTGTCGTCTTCCTCATACTTCATCTCCATCCGCAGAAGATCTAAAATATATTGGTTAAACCGATTCAGGTGCTCCATCAGATCCCCGTCTTCATCCATACACAAATAATATAGTTCATCCTTCAAGAACAATCTGTTTGAGAGATATTTTTCCATGTACAGCGACTGCACCTTATCCCAAGTGTCTTTAGTCAATGTATCCTCCATGAAACTATACATGACTTCATCCGACAGATGGAGCTTTATGGAACTCATCGCCTTCTGATCGGCTTTCGCCCATGCTTCAGCCGTCGTCTCCTTCGGTGCATGCTCTTTACCCATCATACACATGAGGAGATCTTGCTGTATTAAGATATTCCTCATCTTCCTTGCCATAGTGTGAAATTGGTCTTCCTCTCGAACAGCTTGAGATAAATCTTCATGCTACCCATAGTGGTTTTCTCTTCGGTCATCTCTGATAAATCTGATGCAAAACCCTCCAAAACCTGGCTATGATACCAGTTGTTGGAGCATAATACCTCAAACGAGGTCTCGATTCTCTGCCCCATGCTTGTGGAAGCGATCTAGGGTTTTCGGATCTCCAACGATCCGAAGAGAAGGATCGAATCCACCAAGAACGATCCAACAATCACAGAGAATATAGAGCAAAGAAATAATCCACTCGACACAAAAAGATTTGATCACGCAGTTAAAAAATTCCTATCTCTGTGGGTGTCGGTCACCACTCTTAAAGTAATGAAATTAGATTTTGGAGTTTACAACACTCTTCTTCTTTCTCGCTCCACCGGATCTCAAGGAGATCAATCTTTTCACAAGATCCAAGATCTTCTTTGTCTCTCAAACACAAACAAGAAGCCCGAAGAAAGACCCTAAAACGAGATGTCAACGCACTGACAACCTCTCTCAAAACCTAGGGTTAAAACCCTATTTAAAGCCCCATAAACCGTGCAAAAACGCATTCAACATGGGCACGTTTTATGGCTAGAGCCCAGTACAGAACTCGTCGCGAGATCGGCGCCCTGGGCGCTAGTCTGGGCGCCCAGGGCGCCAACCAGAGGAGGTGGCGCCCGTCAGTGACTGAGCGCCACACACCTGTCGCCTAGGGCCAGCCCTCTTCTGGGCATGCCCAGAGCCTCCGCTCCGAGCCTCTTTTCGCGTCCGTCTTCGCCGAAACTGAGCCAAACTTCGACATACCTCCAGTCTCTACAAACATTGCCGAACTCGACCTCGCACCAGACCTTGACCAACTCCTCTCCGGCGACTTCATACCAAATCCGGCCAGATCTGAACCTCGCACCCCTCCGATGTGTTTCTCTTTGACCTGGACCTGACTCCTCGTAGCCCCACCAAATCTACCACACCACTGGCTCTCTAGTGTCCTCGCCAGATCTGCAGCTTTCTTCGCACTCATGCCTCGATATTGACGGATCTACCCCTCCACTTCACGTGCGGTTGGTGTGTTGTGTGTGCTGTATGTTGTGTGTTAACTTCCTTGTTTATTGTTTGGTGTTTGGACTTCGGGGCAGCACCTTGTACCCCTGAGTAGCACCCCATCTTTACCTCTCCGAGCACCACCCCATCTATACTCCGCACCCATATCTCTCCGAGCAACACTCGACCTGTACTTTAGTTGCCAGATCCCATGAGAGCAGGACCCCCACGGCACAAATATATGCACTCAAATATAATACGAACTGATTTATGAAAGAGAATTCTTAAAAAGTTATGAAAATCGAGGAGCACTTGATCTAAAAAGAAAAGTTTCACACCATATAAGATAAACTATGTGAACAATAATAAAAAAAGACTAAATCCTGACTTCAAAGATCTTGTAGGAGCAACTACAACAACTCCTCTGCCTCCTGAGTTGTTACTTGGCCATGTCACAATGTGTGGCAAGCGGTGCCTGTGCTTAGAGCTTCTACTGTCTGAAGCTTTTGTGTTTGTTTGCTTAATTAGTCTGAATAAAGCCTTAATTTGTAAACCCCCTTCTTTTAATACAATTTACGTACCTTTTTAAAAAAATTAATAAATATTTTCCAACATGTTGAGAACGCATGGCTCCGTTGCAAAAAAATTAGGTTAATTCGATAATCGTACCACACAATTATGTGTCCATTGGAGCTTCTATTTCCTTCAACACATGTCAATAGTTAAATTCTCTGTCACATAGCATGAAGAGAGAGAGGAGGAGGAGAAAGGGAGAGAGAGGCTAGGTTTTGGGGAGAATGGATGACCATCTTATTTAGCCATAGGCCAAATATATAGGTGCCCAAAGGAGGGGTATTATGTACATATAATCTATAGGTATGGGTCTCCTATAAAGGAAATCTATGGGTATGTGTACCCTTTGTACACCAGACCCCCTCAAACTCAAGGTCGGTCATGCACCATGAGTTTGCTAAGTGAAAACTGGAAACGTGGAGCAAGGTGTGACTTCGTGAAGAAGTCAGCAATATGCTCTCCGGAGGAAACGAAGGGGAGAGAGATGGACCCGACCTCATACTCCTGGCGACAGTAGTAGCAATCGAGCTCGATGTACTTCATCCTCTCCTGGAATACCGGGTTGGTGACGATCTGTATGGCACTTCGGTTGTCACAGTGGAAGGATATAGGTCCAGAGATCTCAATCCCTAGATCTCCAAGGAGACATCACAAGTGAACATCTCTTTGGTGGTAGAGGCCATGACTCAAAACTCTGCCTTGGTACTAGAGAGAGATACAACGCTCTACTTCTTACTACGCTATGAAATGAGAAAGTCTCCAAAAAATAGGCAATAGCTGGTAATCGATCGACGAGTAGTTGGATCACCGGCTCAGTCAACGTCTGATAGGCACATAGGACCAGATGTGAGGTTGATGATAGGAAGTGCGACTGGGTGATAGTGCCTCATAGATAATAGAGAATACGAAGAAGGGTAGTATAGTGAGCAGAGCGAGGGGCTTCGATGAACTGGATGACAATGTTGACAGCGTAAGCAATGTCAGGCCTGGTAATGCAGAGGTAGACAAACTAACTAACGATCTGCTGGTATTGAGTAGGGTCTGATAAGGGCTTATCGTATATGGGACAAAGCTTCACGTAAAGCTCGAGAGGGGTGGCAGCTGAGGGGTCATCAGAAAGAGCAGCACGACTAAGGATGTCAGCGGTGTACTTCTATTGGGAAAATAGAATCCCTCACTCAGTATGGGTGATCACTAGCCCGAGGAAGTAGCGAAGAGGACCTAAGTCCTTCATCTAGAACCAGCACCGGAGATGCTGCTGAAGGGAGATAATGGCAGTGGAGTCATCACCTGTAATGATCATGTCTTCGACGTAGAGCAGAAGAATTGCTCAACCCTGAGGAGATGACCGCACAAATAGTGAGTGATCCTACGAGCCCTCAACGTAGCTGATCTCGGTGATGAGTCGCTGGAAACACTCAAACGAAGCACGATAGGCCTGCTTGAACCCATAGATAGCTCGGCAGAGACGACATACATGTTAGGGAGAAGTATGCAAACCAGGAGGTGGTTGCATATAGACGACCTCTGAAAGATCACCGTGAAGAAATGCATTCTTCATGTCCATCTAGAGAAGAGTCCATTAACGAACTGCTGTAACAGCAAGGAATGCACAAACGGACGTTATTTGAGCTACATTCACGAAGGACTCCTCATAGTCTATCCCGGATGCTTGAGTGAAGCTACAGGCCACCAACCGAGCCTTGTGCCACTCGATAGAACCATCAAGTCACAGCTTGACCTTGTAGACCCATCGGTAACTGATAGGCTCAACACCAACAAGAAAGGTGACGATGTCCCAAGTTTGAGTCTGCTCAAATGCCCGAAACTCCTTACTCATGGCCTACCGCCACTGAGGGGACTAGATGACCTTTTGATACGATCGAGGCTCCTAGTCAGTATGAAGGGTGGTAAGAAAGGCTATAAACTGTGGCTAGTAGGAGGTGACCGTGGCAAAACAAAAATAATCAGGTGGTCTAGAGGCAAAGTGAAAGGGGGTCAGGTGGGTGGTGCTTGCGTTGAGGGTACCGAGGTGGTGGACGAGGATCAGCAACTGAAGATGACAGACTAGGCATATCACGTGGAGTACCAGAGGCGTCGGGAGCACTAGGAGGACCGGTGGGAGGAGAAGTGTCAGTGGAAGACTCCGTGGAAAAATCTTGGCAAGCAGGGGAGAGAAGCGTAGCTAGGTGAAAGAGGTGGTGGAAGAGGCTCGAGAGTCGAAGACAGGGTGGGAGAAGTCTCCAGAAAGGTAAGGTTCTGAGCCGTAGAGGAGTAGTAAGGGGCATCCTTGACAAAGAAGACGTGTCGAGAGATGCAAAGTCGACGAGTCAAGGGGTCATAGCAATGATATCCCTTGTGCTCGGTGCTGATCCCTAAGAGGACTCATTTAATGCCCATTCGAACAACTTCGTGCACACATAGGACGGAAGGAGAACGAAACAGGTGCACCCGAGAGTGGCATGAAATTGTTTTCTCATGAGAATGAGATCTTCTTCTGTAGATTTGATAATGCAAATGATTGTGATAGAATATTGAATGGGGGGCCGTGGCATTTTCAAGGAAGACCCATTATTCAATCTCAATAAGTGGGTTAGGGATCAACAGTATGAGAGATAGTTCTTATTTAAAGTCCCTCAATGGGTCATATTTTCTAATCTTTTGAAAAAAAATTTGTCTTTCGATGCTCTTAGCCGAATGGGTAGTGTGTTGGGCACCCCAATTGGGATGGATGCCCCTACGACTGTCACTATTGCACACGAAGAAGGAGGACAGATGAACTATGCATGGATTTGTGTGGAGGTCAATATTGAGGATGCCCTCCACAATGAAGTTGAAGTTCAGAATGATACAAGTACTCTTCTTTCTATGCAAAGGGTCATGTATTATTGGAAGCCTCTTTGGTACAGAGCCTGACAGTCATTTGGTCATAACGAAGATGCTTGTTCTATCCATCCTAAGATCTCCAACAAATGGGAAACTTTTTATTAGTTAGGGACTATTCTTGCTAAGCAGGGAAGGAGGCCGGCTGAGAATATCCTAAATCATAGTGTGGCAGAGGCTAATCCTAGTAGGGGTCATTCACCCACTTTACAAGTGCATCCGGTTTCCAATCCATGGATTCAAGTGGCGAAAACGAAGAAAGGCAAAGCCCCCTTGTACCATAGTGTTCCAAATCTAGGGAGTGGCTCTAGATTTGATGTCTTGGGGAGCCACGAGGCTAGTGATTCTGATGCTGTTGGTGGGCATGTTGCTGATGTTGGAATGGCCGTGACTGGGGAATATGCTAATGGATTACTCCTAGGAGACGTTTCTTGTGCTATTCCTGCAGTTGCTAGCTAGTGTGGAAGTTGTTGTTGGCACAGCAGAATCAAATGTATTGCTGATGTTACGCATGTTGCGAGTGCTACAATTGAAGGTGATGCTAGTGCTACAGGAGATGATGTTGCTGCGAATCTTGTGGCCAATGTTGGCGCTGCTGACGCAGCTGGTGTTGTTGCAATGGATGCTGGAGGTGAAGTTGTAGGTGATGTTGTAATTGTTGTAGCTGTTGTTGCTGCCATTAACACAGCCAATGTAGCTGCAATAGTTGTTGTAATGCGAGCTGGTGGTGCTGTACTTGCTGATGTTACGCAAGCTGGTGATGATGCAATAGTTGATGTTACAAGAGCTGGTGGTGATGGTATAGCTATTGAAAATGTGGTTGATGTTGTGGTAGATATACATTCTGTTGGAATTAAATCATATTATCAAAGTCGCAGCAGAAGCGAAAGATAGATTCGAAGATCTCATGTTATACGTTTCATTACAATTAATTCAATCAAACAATCTACATGTGAATCTATAATCTTAGTATATGTGCGGACACCCTAGAGGCATACTACGATTTACGGAAGATATGCATGCATCTAATTAGGTGTTTAGAATCATCATACCTTATGGATCTTTGATCCGAAGAAAACGAAACGAAGATAAACCACACGAGAATCGAGAGAAAAGATATCGGTAGCACCTTGTCCTTTGTGAAGGGAGGAATCCTTGAAGTCCTATCTCTGAGTGCAAGGACTACAAGCCGACGGATGATCATGTTGCGAAGATGCTGACGCTCCAAAGCCTTCTCTTCTCTTTCTCTTCTTCTTCCTTCTCCTTTCCTTCCTCCTTTCTTTCTCTTTCTTCTTCCTCCTTTTCTTGGCCGAAACCACAGAGGAGAGAGAGGAGGGGGGGGGGGGTCGGATTTCTCAAGGGGAGGGAGAAAATTAGGGTTTTTCCAAGAGATGGGAGAGGGGAACTTGCACACACCTTGGGCCGACCCCTTCTCCCCTATTTCTCTTATAGGGCCGGCCCCCTACTCGCTTATGCACGTTAGGGCCGGCCCCTTAGAGATAGGGATGAGAGGGGGAGAGGGGGGGGGGTCAAATTTCTCATGTTTAGGGCTTCCCTTTATCTTATAGACGCTTTAGACGAAAACGCCCTTATATCGGAAAATCGCTGATAGAGAGAAAAATTAAGGTACGCTAGTCGGAATCGAGTTCCGTCAGTGTCTATGAGCTCCTGAAATTATTCCAATTATTTTAAAATCCATATTCAATATGTTATGAGCCATATTTTAATATTAACCAAAATACCCCTATGACCCCTTAATATATGTGAATTAGGTTTTTAGGCTTCGGGCTTGTGCTTTATCGTGCTACTTTTCATCTAATGTATCCAACTACGTCGGGGAACAATTCCTATACACAACGACAGGGTAGAACCTTCAGAGTTCTGGATCTCTATCTCCAACTGGATCCCTAATTAACTGTTCCGGTGACACACTGAAAGTTTCGCTAATCAGCTCTAATCCGATTAACCCGTGTAGCCATCCAGAGTGCGACGCAAGTTGAACTCTAGTGATCCTAAACTTATGTTACTCTCTCATAACCCTGCTCTCTACTATACTCTATAATCTTTAGTCCCTTCTATTACTGGTGCCATGATTCGACTCGGGCGGTAGGGAGCACCGTCAGATCCCGATCGATCACTTGACTAAGATTTGATGACTTATCATCTATAACACCACACACCTTCCGGTGCTATGCCTATCATCCGTAACGTCATCAATCATACTGATAACCACCAGGCCTGAATTAATTATGTGGACAGATTGACTCATCAAAATGCACCCATCCAATACTAGACGTTGGATAACCTATAGGGATTGCATGCCACTCTAGCGCTAGCCGGGTAACCCAACGTACCGTGGTATTGGATTATAAAGGGTTTGCACATGTTGGCACATCAAAGCACCACTCAACTGGTTGGCTCAGTGTACATGCTCCGTCAGGGTTAAGGACATATTATCTATAGTAGTAAGACGGTTCATGCATCAGTGTTTGAATCACTGATTTGTGCACTGTCTTAGTTCTTGTTCAACAAGATCATCGTGCTTGGTCAAGCGAATTGGAATCCTATGTTCCCGTGGTGGAGACTTCACCACATCCTCTACCCGCCAACTACTTATTCTCAATGAAGCGACTGGCATCACTAAAGCTGTGAACTAGTTCTAGGTCTACGCAGAACCAGTCCACTAGGTCTCCTAAGTATGGATCCGTCATGTGCCTTAGTGGCCTATTGTGTTCCCTAGGGTCCTTTATTATATATGAATTAACATACACCAAGTAGTATTCTAATTAAAGCAATAACCAAAGTCATCTTTATTAATGTTAATACATAAAATCCACGCTCAGTACACACGAGCTACAACACCTTCTTCCCTGGTTACGAGGGATTTGTGGGCAGTTCAAGGCTTGCTAATCAAGGGTTGGGCTCGATTAAAGCTAGGGCTTCGCTTCGAGCCAAATCTAGAGATCTGGAATCTGACATACACTGCTGACCAACACGGCCTAGCTCGGAGTGCACTAGAGCTCCGACCATACCAACATGCTCGTCTTCCATCAAGGACACTCCACATTCAGGCCATGGGAGAATGAACCCCCCCATGCAGGACCTTCAGGATCAGTTGGCTATCCTTGATGAGGAGGATCAGAGCCTACCCTTCGATGTTCTAAAGGACAACATCATCCTTGCTATAACTTCGGCTGTCAGCTTCTCCATCGAGGGAAAAGACACGGGGTCTTTCCTTGCTCAGATTCATGAACTGGGAAGATCGGGGGATTCCAAGTCTAAGGACGCAGGGGTTTCTTGTTTATCTTGCTTGTAGTGAAGGGCGAGTTTGTTGGCCCGTGTTGGATGTGGTTATACCTCGGGTGCCAGTGCCTCTTAGGCCCTCTTTGTACTTTCGTTTTCTTAATTTTAATAAACAGGTAGGGATCTAGGCCAAACCCCCCTCATCTCGCTGAGAGGGATTCTCAAAAAAAAAAATGCCGGGGATGAAGGTGTTGACGTGGCTGGGAAGTTAACGCACGACACTACAGTTACCCGTAATTTCGGCCAGGAATCAGTGCATAAATAGGGGAATGATTCTCGATATACCATGCCTTGTATACCAACTGCAGATCATTTTGAATACGTTACCGAGATGAATGGGGAGCTGTTTCCATTAGGTATGCAAGCTCTTCTGGCATGTGTCAACTTTAAACCTAAAAAACTTGACACTTTGTCAAACAGAGGAAGCATAGTCCAATTGGGCAGACACTTGTAGTGGCCAATTTGACTTCTCAATCCCCAACTAATCTCATAATAGGGAAAAGGAATAGGGGCCGAATAGGTCCTATGGCAGAGGCTAGTTATGATGAAATGGAGGCTAGTAGTAAGAAAAAACAGGAGCTGAATACCTTTTATCTTTCGGAAGAGATGGCCTTGGACCAAATACATAACATACAGGTGGCAACTGAAGTTGATCAGTTGCCACTGCCCAAGTGTGGATCTTGGCATGGAATTGCAGAGGGTTGTGGAGTCCCTCTGCAATTCAAAACCTCAAAAATCTACTCCATGGCACAACTACTGATATCATCTTCCTCTTGGGTTTGTTTGGATGTTGTGTATATATGATGTGCATTTATTTGCATTAGCATTGTTGTAATGTGGAGAGGTCGGCACGTTTCTGCCCATGTGGCCACCAAGTGGTGGCATCCGTTGGAGTGAGCAACCACCACTTCTTACGACAAAGAGACTGTTTGGGTGTCAAACGTGTCGTGTCGTAGAGGCAGTGGATCCCTCGACTACTTTCCACGTGTCGTCGTCAGGTTGGTGCCGATATGTCAAGTGGGCGCTGCCTTTTGACATCAGACATGCTACCTACCCCCTGACATACTGCTTGCCACCTTGTGCCATGCCTACCTTCAGTTCGGGGTTACCTTTCCTGAGGTGGTGAGTGCGGGCACCTCATCGCTCAGGCAAGCTTGGTTATGTTCTTTGGAGGTCTCGTTCATTAGATACTCGGCCAAGGTAAGCAGGTGTGCGAGCTACCTACTAGTATCGAGCTAACATCCTCTCAGGAGAACTCCCTACTGTTGTCAAGCTAACGCCTCCCTCAAGCAAGCTCCCTGCTATTGTCAAGCTAACGCCTCCCTAAAGCAAGTTCCCTGATGTCGTTACGCTAACGTTACCTCGGGTGAGCTCTCTGCTAGTGTCAAGCTGGAGTCATCTCAGGCGAGCTCCTTGTTGACATTGAGCTGTCGCCACCTCGGGCTAGCTCCCTGTTGACACCACCTCGGGCGACTCCCTACTGACATCACATTGATCTCACTCTAGGTGAGCTCCTTGCTGACGTCAAGCTGTTCATCACCTCGAGCGACCTCTCTATGATGTCATGCCGATGTCACCTCAGGTGAGCTCCCTACGGATATCGTGTTGTCGCCACCTTGGGCAAGCTCCATGCTGACGTCCTCTCAGGCGAGCTCCTTGTTGACTCCGAGCTGATGTCTCCATAGGTGAACTCCCTGCTGGCGTCATGTTGACATCACCTCAGACAAGCTCCTTGATGTGTCATGCTGGCATCACCTCAAGCAAGCCCCTTGATGTCATCATGCAGACATCACCTCAAGCATCCAATACCGAGCTCATTACGGCCTATGGAAGTACCAAAAACTGTTATTACCACTTCAAAGTATCTAGTGGTGACACAGGCAGTGACCTCCACGGACGCCCCGCCGTGCGCCACATCAACATCTACCCTCAGGGCAAGCTTCCACGAGTGATGCTACTTTTGGTGGTCGCGGGCGACTTGCTCGCGGGTTCCATTGGGCTACCTCGTGGAGGTTAACCGATTGACACTTTGGGTATCAACAATTATGATAAGTTGTCAAATTTACAAATTTGCCATTCCGTTATAGAAACGATTCTGCTCCATCATAAAACGAACAAATTTGAAAACAACTAGTCTCAATCTCTAAAACCACGAGAAATTTTTATTCTAGACCATAGAAAAAATTGAAGGAAGAAGAAAAACCGATGAACTTCTTGCCTATTGCATCTCATTTCGAAGTTCATGTAATCATCTTGTGCATTCGTGAAGAGATTGGATGGGTGACAAAACTCTAGGCTACTTTGAAGAATCGACAACATGTAGACCAAGAGGGTGTGTTATCGTATGGGGGGGCATTGAAGTACCCTCCCGTGAGGGATGAGGAGCTCATGGATGGATCAATGTCCCTTGCTCGAGGATGGGCCTCGGGTGGCGCCGTGGTGGGAGACTTCCCCTTGGCGGTAGTTGAATTCTTTCTCATGGCCATCTCCTGCGATGAGAAAGGAGGGTGATCTTGAATATAGCGGAATTTGATCCTCTCACAACCACGTGATCGTGGGTTTTGATCCCACAGATGACACCAAAGAAATTTAGGTACTTTTTTTGTATGCACACACCCCAACACGGTACTAGCTCGTCTTACTTGGCAACTGCACTAAAGACAGAGGTTTTCTTCCAGCCAAGGTCCCTCCGTTAGAAAAAGGTCCCCAAGGTTGGAGATGGCTTGATAAAATTGTGACCCTTCGACATGTGGTGTGAGGATCGAAGAAGGAAGAGCCAAGTCCGAAGCGCCCTTGACCCATTAGGTGAGAAAAGGGGAGAAATTATGGGGAGACTTAGGGTAATTTTTTATTTTTTTAAACAATGAAAATAACCAGGCCAGAGAGTGGGGCTGGCAATTTTGGACCTGACACGGCAGACCTGACACGAAATTAGCGGGTCTGGGTCAGGGTTAAACGGGGTCGACACGATAGACCCGTTTAATAAACGGGCCGGGTCCGAGTTTAGGATATGGACACGGTAGACCCGAGAAGACCCATTTAAAATTCAACGGGTTGTGTCGGGTCAGGTCTACCCACAATCCGATACTGTAATATATAGTACTAGTGGGTCGATCGGGTCAGGTTGGGTCAAGTTGGATTGGGTCAACTGAATAGACTCGTGTGGTAAACGGGTTTAACGGGTCTTATCGGGTCTACCCGTTTATAAGTGGGTCGAGTACGGATTTAGGGTCTAGACATGATTAGTTAAATGGGTCGGGTCCGGGTAAAGGGGTGTGGACACGACCCAAAACTAGGCACAACATGAACCCGACCCGACCCATTGCCACCCCTATCTGAGAGCCATTCTACTGGGGCGATGCCGAATTGGTTTAATTAAGAAAAAAAAATTAGAGAAAACTACGGGTTAGGACCACTTAACTTTTAAGACTGCCACGTAGGACCCGTTATGAAAATACATAGCCGATATGGCATAGGAGGGTGTTATAGTCAATTTTTAAGACTTACCTCTGACAACTTGACGTGCACGCGATCACAACAGTCCGTTTGCCTGTTATGCAACGGATGACTGGGATCATGCCACGTGAAGTTAGCAATGAACATATCAAACGGGTTGGCAAAATAATATTTTCTTAGGATCTATTTAACGGTCCCGTTAATTGGGGGCATGATCTTTTTCACGATCCAATACTTGGGGCTCTAATAAATCCAGATGTTGATCACCTCTTGATCTGAACGTTGGTCACGAACGCACGCTACACAATCACTCGTTTAACAATTGGTCATCATATATGTAATTTCTTAATTTTACTAACCGTTTTCGTATATACGAAGGAGCCATTACGATTAGGTTTCATATTTAGTCTAGTGACAGGTCCGAAATGGTATATATTTACATTATTTGATCCTATTTAGCTAAACGGTCATTTTTTTTAGAGATACTTAGTGAAAACCCCTTTTAAGAAGATGCTTTTAAGCTCCAGTCCCGACAACTTGTTCATTTGAACTCATCCCCCTCCCTAAAAGATAACTTTATATTAAACATTGGTTGACTTTTTCAGCCCCTATCAAATGACAAAAATTCTCCTTCCATTACACCTCGTGCAACAGTGAATCAATAGTATTTATACAGTGATTTCAATCGGTTGCTATATTAATTTCACTGTAGCAACTATAGTGAAATCACAATAGTATTTAATAGGATTTATGAGAGAGAAACATGTTCACACGGGAGATGGAATCAATCTCTTCAAAAGAAGTCCATGTGTCACTACGTGGAAGAGAGGCTTCCATTTTAGTATTATACTATTAGACTAGTAAGAAACCTGGGTAATGCTCGAATGTGTTTGATGCACGTTATTTGGCAAAGACGACATCACAACTGTTTGAAGAAGTGTGAAATCTGAAGTGAGTGTGTTCACTTGTTAGAGAGAGAGAAAGAGAGAGATATTATTAAATGACCATTAAATGCCATTGAATAAAAATTTATCATCTTTGTAATTGGTTTTTAAATGGATTTAAAAGAGAGCTGCGTTCACACATGGAAGAAAAATTCTAGCTCTTTAAAAGACGCCCATGTGTCACAACACGAGAAAGAGGGTTCCATTTTAGTATAGATACTAGTAAGACACCCGGGCAATGCCCGGATGAACTTGATGCACACTACTTAGCAAAGACATCACAACCGTTCGAATAAGTGTGCAATCTTGAGAGATTACGATTCACTAATCCAAGTGTGATTCACTTGTTAGAGAGAGAAAAAGATATTACTAATAATTTTTCTAATTAACATCAATTGATCATTAAATACAATTATATGGGGTATTTATCATCTTTATATTAAGTTCTTAATGGGATTTATGAGAGAACCGCATTCACACATGAGAGAAGGATTCTGGCTCTTTAAAGTAGTCCACTTGTCATAGAACGGAAGAGAGAACTCCATTTTTATCATCAACTAGTAAGAAACCCGGGCAATGCCCGGATGAGCTTGATGCACACCATTTAGCACTGACGACATCGTAACCGTCTGAAGAAGTGTGAAATCTGAAGTGAGTGTGATTCACTTGTTAGAGAGAGAGAGAGAGAGAGAGAGAGAGAGAGAGAGAGAGAGAGGGATTAACATCAAATGACCATTAAATACCATTGAATAAAAATTTGATATCTTTATGGTAGATTTTTAAATGGATTTAAAAGAGAACCGCGTTCACACATTGAAGAAGAATTCTAGCTCTTTAAAAGATGTCCACGTGTCACAACACAGGAGAGAGGCTTCCATTTTAGTATAGATATATAGATGTCCGGATAAGCTTAATGCATGTCATTTGGCACAAACACATCACTTGTTAGAGAGAGATAGTAACATTAAAACCCTTTGAATGAGTATTTATCATATTTATGGTATGTTTTTAATAGGATTTAAAAGAGAGCCGCGTTCACACATAGAAGAAGGATTCTAGTTCTTTAAAAGACGTCCACGTGTCACAACACGGGAGAGAGGCTTCCATTTTAGTATATAGTATAGATATAGACTATTAGATTAGATGCTACAATGATTCTGAAGTATCAATTCGGTTGCTACAATGAGATCACCGTAGCTTCCACAGTAATTTCACTGTAGTAACCGAATTGAAATCATTGCTCAAATGAAAATCACTATAGCGCTATGGCAAAATCTTGTAGCGGGCATTGTATATGTATTATTATCGAAATCGTGTAGTGGGTATTGTATAGGCTTTATTACTAGACGGATGAAATGGATATTTAAAAAGAAATGAATTTCTGTGGGGCTTAAGGCTAAATGATTTTGAGCCAAGGATTTATCCTAATATACTGGGAAAAAAATCCATTGAAACTCGAGAACTACATCCACAGCAGCAGGATAAGGATCGAGGGCGCTCAGTTTCCACAAAAAACACCTCCAGATCCTCAGAGCCTACACTCTTGCTTTAATCTCTCGCCATATCCATCACTCACGTCATCATCTCCGCTTCCGGTTTGATGTATCCAATCCAGCCCACCATAACCACGGGCTAATAAGAGCTCTCTCTTCCTATCGCCCTTCACTTCCCCTCTCGATCCCGCTGGTCTTCGAGACCTCAAGAGATGCAGCCCAATTCCGAGGCATCACAGCGCCTTGCAAGAATATCTGCTCACCTACACCCTCCTGTTCTCCAGGTTTCCCCTCATTCTGTCTGCCATCATTCCTCTTCTATCTTTGGTTGGATCTCGCGGCATATATCTCATCTTTCTAGCTGGTTTTCACCTTTTCGGTTTCTGGGTTTCCTTGGTTTACAATTTGATGCTGATCTACGATAAAAAAGGTGTAGTCTTTGGTAGAATCCGAACACCCTGTCTAGGAATTTTGGTAAATTTGCGCATTGAACTCTATAGCTTTCTTGAAATTTCTTCAGTTGGGGAGCTGGGTTTCCTTCGCTTGTTAATGATCAAGGGTGCCTTTGGCATTGATTTTTGGTCAATACCGATTCCACTTGCCAAACTGATTTTGAAACAAGATATTGGGTGTGTTTGGGATCCAGTTAGAAAGTTGGCTTTTCAAAAACAAAACCTGAAAATCACCAAAACCCAAAAGTAGAAATTTTCTGCTTTTGGGTTCTTGATATAGGGCGGCAAAAAGGTGATTAGGAGAGAATATTGTGAATAAAGTTTGTTGTACATAGAAACTATTGTAAAGAGAAAATATTATAGAGGGAGTATGTTATATAGAAAATATATTGTAGAGAGAGAAAATTATTGTAGAAAGAATATTCTAGAGAAAAATATATTGAAGATATAATAAATACTGTAGAGAGAGAAAACATTATTGAGAGAGAAAATATTATAGAAAGATAAAATATTGTATAAGGGAAATGTTGTAGAGAGAGAAAATACTTTAGAGATAAAATACTGTAGAGGAAATATAGAGTGGGGAAATTATGTCGAGACATAAAATACTGTAGAGAGAATAAATGTTGTAAAGAGAAAATATCAATTTTTTTGGTAAGGAGTAAATATCATAGAGAGTATTTTGTAGAGAGAAAATGTCGAGGGTGCGTCAGGAGACTAAATATGGTCGCTTGGGCATCTTGGACCTGAAGAGGTTTAATGAGGCTTTACTATGCAAATGGTGGTGGCGACTTTTTCACTTTGGGCACATGTGGGTTAAGCTCATTCAGGGGATGTACTATAGGAGACAACGACCTTCGGACTTCAAGCTTCAAGCATCCAATAGGGTGCCACATTTTTGGAGAGGAGTCCCAGCGATGGCTGACATCTTTCAGGCAAGGATTCGGTGGAGTCTTAGGTATGGGCACACTATAAGCGTTTGGTTGGACAGATGGTTCCCCCAACCCCTTTTACCTTCTCTTTTCCTTTCCTGTTTGCTAGAGCTGCCGACCCTGCTACTAGGGTTGCGGATATTCTCCCTCCCGATTTGACCTTAACCTTTCCTTTTGGGTCTTCGTCCTATGTCCTTGCTGACATTTCCCCCCTTAGAGGCTTAGAGCTTTTCTGTCTACCTTCTCCTTAGGGTCCAACTTCGACTCTTTGCTTTGGGTTTGGAGCAGATCTGAGATTTTTTCAGTTAAGAGTGCATACTCTTATACTGCCAGTGTTTTTCATGTCTTGAGAGTCCATTTTATTTGGCAGGTGGGGTGCCCCCTAAAGATCAGAGTGTTCCTTTGGGATCTCCTCCATCATCGAACCGTCACGACAGACAACTTGCTGTGTCGTGGCTTTGTGGTTGTCATGACCTGCCAATTCTGCTCCTCGGATGAATCGATTGACCATTTGTTTTTGTTGTGCCCTAGTATCTCCCCTCTTTGGAAGCGTTTCCTCTCATGCTTTCTTCTTGACTTGACTTTACCTACTTTTATTTCCTCTCTTTGGTCTGATTGGCGACAGGGTTAGGTTGCTTACAATCTTTAGCCGGACTGAGACAGGAGTGTGGCTGACCTGCTTTGGGCTATTTGGTTGGAACGTAACGCGAGGGTTTTCCGACAGGAGGCCAAGCCCATGGCCACTGTGTTTGTGGAAGCTAGTAGGCTTACTTCTTTTTGGAGTTCTTAGGTGTTTTGGTAGATGGTTGATCACAGACTTGTGATCTTGGGTAGGTGTTCCTATGTGGGTTGTGGTGTGGTTTATATTTTGTTCCTTGTACTCTAGATGCTATTGCTTATATACAGGTTGGGGTTTGCCTAACCCCCCCTCCCTTCTCAGGGATGTCATCTTCTCTCAAAAAAGAAAATGTCGAGGGAGAAAATATTGTAGAGGGAAAATGTTGTAGAGAGAAATTATTGTAGAAATGGAACATTTTAGAGAGAAAAAATTGTAGAAAAAAATGTTGCAGAGATAGAAAATGTTGTCAGAGAGAAAATATTGTAGAGAGAAAATGTCATAGAGAGAAGATAACTAATATTATAGAGAGAAAATATTGTAGAGAGAGAAAATGCTCTAAATAGAAATATTATTGAGAGAGAATATTATGTAAATAATATAATAGATGGAAAAATTAATGGAGAGAAAATGATATACAGAATGTTGTAGAAAGAGAAAATATTATAGAAAGAGAATGTGGTAGAGAGAGTATGTTATAGAGAGAACGTTTTAAAAAGAGAATATTTTCAATGGAGCATATAGCTGCAAAACTAGTTTTGGGCTGAAAAATGGTTTTATCGACAAATGCTCAAATGATGATAATTCTAGAATTGGTTCTCGATAAGCAAAAACTGGTTTTTACACAAAACTAGTTTTTGTTATTCCAAAATAAAAACCTAAAATTTTAAAACTAATGCCAATTTAAAATTTCAAAACTGGTTCTTGATATTTTAAGTCGGTTTTTGCATGCTGAATGCTGGATTGCGGGTTTGGATTATATTCTATTATTGGCTCTATGGAATTATGAAGAAAATAAGAATGGGTTTTCAAGTCACTAATGTTTTTTTTGAGAAATTCAAGTCACTAATGTTAGATGCACTAATTGGTCTTTTTAAGTAGTAGTAATGGAAGGTTAAATATCAAGTTGCAGGTGGCAATGTAGTAATATTTTTTTTTCTTTTGTAATGATGTGTTGGTTTCTGTCCTAGAAGATGGAGCAGAGTTCTGTGCTGAAGCGGGTGGATTGCCGTGCGAAAGGAGGGGCACCCGGGTTTAAAGTCGCGGTTTTGGGGGCTGCAGGGGGTATAGGCCAGCCCCTTGCATTGCTGATGAAGATGAATCCCCTTGTGTCTGTTCTGCATCTCTATGATGTTGTGAACACACCTGGTGTCACAGCAGATGTCAGTCATATGGACACCGGTGCTGTGGTAATTCTCACCCTATATCTCTCTCTTGGTTAATTGGTTTTTGTTTTGGTGATTTCTCTAGATTGATTGTTAAATGTAAAGCTTGGTCGATGTTTTTGAAGTATCGTTTTCAGATGTTGCTAATTAGATACTAAGGACGTTATGTATTGATTTACAAAGTTATAGACTTAGTGACGTAGCAATAATTTCTTTCTCCAAAGTCCTTGGCAAAATAGTTGAACTCAACTGTATAGCTATATCTTCGCAGGTACGTGGATTTTTAGGGCAGCCACAGTTGGAGAGTGCACTCACGGGAATGGACCTGATCATCATTCCTGCTGGTGTACCTAGAAAGCCGGGGATGACAAGGGACGATTTGTTTAAAATCAATGCTGGAATTGTTAGGACGCTTTGTGAAGGGGTTGCTAAATGCTGTCCTCATGCAATTGTGAACTTAATCAGCAACCCGGTGAACTCTACTGTTCCAATTGCGGCAGAGGTTTTCAAGAAAGCCGGCACCTATGATCCCAAGCGCCTTTTGGGAGTGACAACACTTGATGTAGTGAGAGCTAATACTTTCGTGGTACGTATCTAGTTTGCACGCCGTAGTGTATCATCAGATTGTTTCTTGTTATTAGGACAATGGAAATTTGGATTATCATTATGAGTTCAGTATTTTGGGGCCTTGCATATACTGCACAACATCTTGTCTTGTTAGGGACTACCTATGAGCTCTTTGGCATCCTTAACACTTTCCATAAATGGTCATTAACATAACAAGTAATTATAGACCTTAATTTCCTCCGAGTCATTTACAGGCAGAAGTACTGGGTGTTGACCCTAGGGAAGTTGAAGTTCCTGTGGTTGGTGGTCATGCAGGTGTCACTATATTACCTCTCTTGTCACAGGTTGGACTCATTTCTTAAGCACTTTCAAGTCAATTCATTCGAATAATTATGTTGCTTTATTGAGTGTATTTATGCAGGTTAAGCCTCCATGTTCCCTCACTTCAGAAGAGACCAAGTATCTGACTGATCGCATACAGAATGGGGGAACAGAAGTTGTTGAGGTAAAAAATTTGCAGTCACAATTGAAATCTTATTTGAGTTAAAACTTTTTATCATTCTATTGTTATACCTCCTTGTTCAATCCAAACCTGCTCCTTCGAGATACTGAGACATGTATACTTACATGTGTAACTGATTGGACTCGTGCAATTCTCAGTATCAAACTTTGCTTTGTATCCTTTTCGTCTAGATTCTTTGAGGAACCTTGGTTGGACCTTGTTACGTTGAATAATTGCTAAAAGGATTTTATGAAATAAGCAGACGAGATTATACCGACTAGAAGATATTCTTTGCTATTTTGCTCATTCATTTTTTGTTTGAAGCTTGATCTTTGACTGACTAACTCAAGTGGTATCAGGTATTGTCTTAGGGATTCCATATTTTCATGTGCTAGGATTGGTCTATTGATGCATGATAATTTACTGGATGGAGCTCTGATACCAAACCCATGACATTTAACTAAAGTGCTAGAGCTCCAATAACCAAACTTCATGTATTTATAAGGTAGGAATTGAAAGAGGGTACTATATGGATTTTTCGACTTGTTTAGTTACTAGAATTAGCGATGGAAACACAGTCAATTATTTCCGTTACTTGATTGATGTAGGACAATTGATGTAGGACGAAGCAACGAACACCACGATGGGCCGTTGAAGCGGCGTCAACGTGCCGGCAGGGTGGCCGCGAGACACATAGGATTTGGTAGGGTGCTGTGGGGTGCGGGTCCGATGCAGAATGAGGTGTCTACGATGACAGTCATGGTCGGGGTGTTGATGGGGCTAGGCAAGAGCATGGTGAGGCGGTTGTTGGTGAAGATCAGAACAAGAGAACAAGTAATAGAGATTCGGCCGTAGCACGAGGTCTCTCCCCTCACGAGCAATGGAGATTTGGCCATAGCCTTAGTTATCTCTCCTCACGATTCATGATGTACGAAAAATTTCCCCTAATGCTGATCTAGTTACATGCCTGCAAGAAGACTATCTTGCACTGATTTTAGAGCCAAGTTTTGAATTTATTTTATCCTGTTTTGGTTCTATAGGACGTGTCTGTTATTTAGTTTTTTGTTTTGTTTACTAGTCATTAGTCAAGTTGGGATATAATATAATGGTTATTTTATAATGTTTATCAAGTCCTGTTTGGTTTAGGAGTCCTAATCCTTGTCGTAGTAGAGTTGTAGTTATTTATGCTTGTAATCTATATAAAAGACTAATCCTCCATTGTAACACACTTTTGATGATGAATAAAGTTAGGGTGGCTTCTCTTCCCTTCTTGGTGGATTCCGAATCATGGTGGATTCCAGGTTTATCTTCCTTGGTGGATTCCAAGGTTTTATCAGAGATCAACACTGCTCATCTCCTTCATTACGCTTCTGCCCATACAAGGTTTAAAACTTGGGTGCCGGTATCAGCCAGAGCTTGGCCGGTTCGTACCGATATCGGTTGGTTCCGGTCGATTCAGGTTGAACCGATACCGATCCTATTTTTTTTAATTTTCAAAAAATAAAAAAATTAGAAATAATTCTTAGACTACCTTAGGGTTTGTTTAAGGAATTTTTGGGTTAGGGGATTTAGGTTTTAGATACTTGGGTAGTTAGGTTTAAGTGGATTTAGATTTTAGACTAGAGAGACTTAAAAAAAAACTTAAACATTAAGGAAATTTTTTTTAAAGATTTAAATTAAACTTTTTGGATTTAGGGCTTTGGATTGGGTTTAGGGTTGGGGAGTAATTGGGTTTAGGGTTTTAGTCTATGTTACCAAAACTTTTGATTTTTTGAGCAAGTCACGATTAAAACACGACTTATTCAGTAAACGTTCGCTACACGATTTTTTATTTTTATTGAAAAAGTCATGATTTTCATGTTTTAATTTCGATTTATATGTTTTAATATTGATTAATCTTGTTTTAATCCTGTCATGTACTGCTCAGAAAACTCGTTGCAACATCTGTATATAAATATATTTTAAAGTTCTACCGTTTGTTTCCCAACTTTTTCCCGATTTTTTTGATGTCTCCCCTATACAATTTTTTTTCGACTTCCGACTTGGGAACTATGGTTTTAGTTAGGGTAATTGGGTTTAGGGTTTAGGTTTAGGCCCATTAGGGTTTATGGTTAGGGATTTATGGTATTTGGGGTTAGGGTTTATGTTTAGGCCCTTTAGGGTTTAGGAGTTTAGAGTTTTGTTTTTACTTTTTAGGGTTATAATTTTAGGGTATTTGGGTTTAGGTTTTATGGTTTTAGGGTAATTGGGTTTAGGGTTTAGGTTTAGGCCCTTTAGGGCTTTGGGTATTTGAGTTTAGTGTTTAGGTTTGGGGTATTTGGGTTTAGGTTACGGTTTAGGATTTAGGGATTAGGGTTGTAGACTTTTAGTTCAGAGTCATGGATTCATCAACATTCACAAGGAACCAATCCTTGAGGTGTTTGACTAGAATCTTGATGAATTTGTCAACTACTGTCGAAGCACCACTTCCTGAGGTGTATGGTTGGACAGTAGAGACCTAACCCAACTAAGCCACTAATTCCTAATTTTCGATATCCTACTAAGTCTTCTATGTCCTAATATTATATTGAGAATGATTCAAATTAGTAAAATCCACCGGAATAACCAAAGATTGAGTGGAAAATATCGGCTGATAAGGATCTCGATAATATGATGATGATGGTGGGCCTGGTGACAACTGATACCCATATGGTCCATATCCGTACGGGTCAAACGATGCATATGCAGCTTCATGAGCAGTGCCGGATGTCCCTGCCCCTGCTCCATCGTGTGTTGGTATTGGTCCCATGGCAGATGAAGAATCTCTCATGTTCATCATCTCCACGAGTTCCATGACCATAAGTATTTGTCACATGGTTAGGACTAAGAGAGTAATATCGCACCCCGAGGTCCCCGTTGTGACTCTCCTCCACCGTCACCATCACTAGAATCAGATCCGAAAGATCTAGTCTCTTCCTCATCAAAGTGTACCTGCTGCATTGCTTGACTGACATGTGTAAGTCTTCGTTTTTGGCCCCTCAGCTCCTCTGGTCTTTGCTCATTGCCTAAGTCCTCCAACCATGTATTTTCTTGACCGTTACGAACTGAAACCTATCCTTCCATCAACCAAGGGTCTAGAAGGTGCTCAAGGTGGTACAACCAGCCTACCCTGCGACCTGAACCAATCACTCGACCGGTACGAAGATCATGCACAAAACAAAAAGAGGAGTTGAAGGCCATTGCGTATCCGGAATCGTACAGACTGCTGAAAGAAATAAGGTGCATTTGATGCAACGGGATATGAAGCACAGAGGGAAGAGAGAGAGACAGTTTGTAGGATCTGAGGTAGTAGTGATGGACCTAGACTGTTTGATGGCCAGGAGAGAACCATTAGCAGTTTGAATAGGTGGGATGTGCGGTGTAGGCTGGTAAGGCCGTGAGTACAAAAGCGTCGGATGTCATATGGTGCGAGTCCACGAAGTCCAAGATCCAGGTGGTAGCTATTCGCGACCTGAAATCAATGCGAAGTTAGAGCTGGGTGATCTGCTGCTAGAGGAGCTGAAATCTCTTGGGAGAAGCTGCTGTAGTGTTAGAAGGAACTGCATAGGTGCAGGCCGTACCGGTCGGACGAGACGGAGGGGCAAGGCTAAGAACACCATAAAACCAGAGGGACAGAGAGACTCGACGAGCAGCCACAGTGAGCCGACGGTGCAGGGGGCTCGAGGCATAGGACAAGGCCGGTAGACCAGAAGACTAAGTCAGGAGGTCGAATCAGAGAGTCGTTCGGAGAGGGTGCCTACGAAGGAGAGGGTAGGCGATCGGCGAAGCCGCAGACGAGGGAGAGAGGCGACGTGCGAGGGAGAATCGGTGATCGGCGAGGGTAGAATGACAAGCATGCATAGTGCACCCGGGAAGACATCTAGGAGCACCCTCAAGGGTGAAGGCCGGTGGATCTCGACGGAGGACTATATTACCGGACGAGGCCATCATCGCGCAACAACGAGGAGATGCGCGTGGAGACTGGTACTGATCGCGTGTGTACTTAAACGCTCTGTTGGAGCAGTATTTCAGATGGGTGCAGTATTTCAGATCGGTGCAGTAGACTTTGGCTGGGTGCCCCCATGATGAGATCTAAGATCCCCTTCTCTTTTGGTGTCCGATCTGAGAGGACTGCTCGAGGTGATGGTCCTTCATAGCAGCAAAGTCGGATCTTAGAAGACAACTCGAGGAGAGGGAGATCGCAATCGATGGATCGGATCTGTGGATCGGTAGCCTGAGAGGAGGATCTCATCAGAGAGGAGGGAGTTCAGTGGATCTCGTAGGGCTTGCAGTGGCAGCAGCAACGCAGGACCCGATCTCGCCATATCTCGTGAGCAGCAGATCTCGAGTCCTTGTCAGAGGAAGAGCTGGTTGCCGGAGAGAGAGAGGAGCCGAGTCGAAGATCCAGTCGGACCGTGGATGCAGGTGTTCTCCGGCTCAGGGCGGCTCGAGGTCTCCTCGGATCGATGCTGCCGAGGAGAGGAGCTGAGTCAGATCAAGGCTGCCAGAGGAGGGGAGGTTGCAGGTCACTTAGGGTAGATCTCGAACATGGATCCGATCCAATTAGAGACTCGTCCGAGATACCACACTTACTGCAGGAGTCATCGAGGCTGTGCAAGAGCGGGGAGGGGAGATCGAGCAACCAATGTCGACGTCGATTTCGAGAGCACTGAGCGGTGAGCGTCTGACTTTGGATCGATCGAGTGAAGAGAGAGAATCACTCCGCTTGTGAGAATCGAGCGACCTAAAGCTCTGATACCATGTTACCAAAAATCCTAGCATATATATATATATATATATATATATATATATATATATATATATATATATATATATATATATATATATATATATATATATATAGAGAGAGAGAGAGAGAGAGAGAGAGAGAGAGAGAGAGGCTAGGGTTTTGGTAAGAAGGGATCCTTCTCATTAGGGCCATTAGGCCAAATATATAAGTGCACGTGGATATATATCCCATACCGATCATGTATATGCTGTACAATATCTCTAATATAGCCTTCTGAATGAACCTCTTAATTTTCACTATCTGAAACTTTAGCTTTCTAAATATACTATAAACTATACTTCTTTGTCAATCACAATTTGAATTACTCATCCGAGGATGCAGGCAAAAGCTGGATCTGGGTCTGCAACATTGTCAATGGTTTGTCCACTTGACTTTAACCTTCTGTTTCCGCACTAGTTAATAGCAACAGCTTACTGAACGTAAAAATGCAGGCATATGCTGCTGCTAAATTTGCAGATGCATGCTTGCGGGGATTGAGAGGTGACGCTGGTATTGTGGAATGCTCATTTGTGGCTTCTCAGGTCCTTGTTTTACCCGATTTTTGGTTGATTTTTTTTTTAAAGATATCAAAAGCCTGGTTATAATGTTTCATTCATGTATAGGTGACAGAACTACCGTTCTTTGCATCGAAAGTCCGATTAGGCCGTGGCGGTGCTGAGGAAATCTTCCCTCTTGGACCACTGAATGAGTACGAAAGGTTTGTAACCTTATCTACCTTATTGTTGGTGCTTGCAATGGTAGCTATTACTTTGTATCCATTTAAAATTTCATATATGATGATCTGTTGTGCTCAATTCTAAATCAAAACTTGTTGTGCTTATGTTTTGAATCGTCCTACATCTCTGCCAACCTTTGCCAAATTGTCCGGACAATATGGGATGATTCATGATTTTCTATTTCTTTTGAACATGAATATTTATTGAACTTACTCATCAATAAAATACGAAGACCTATTTTGTCAGTGGGAGAGAGGGAAAGGAATGGAAATGAAAGACAAGTGGGGCTTGCTTACATTTCCTTTCCCTCACGTACCATCCAAATATTCTGAAAGGTGGAATTAGTAAATGAAATAATAGAAAAGAAGAAAGTGGAGAAACACCGATCATGGACCAAACCATGATTCTATATCTGGTTGGTATACGATGCCCGTCCAGTATTATGGCATGTTGAGGATCGCCTTCTTCTGGAACAAACAGCTGGCCTATGGATTAATCTGAGCCATTTATTTCTTCAGCTCAGTAACACATGTATGGTTTGATGAATTGTTCTGGTTTTGGCAGGTCTGGCTTGGAGAAGGCAAAGAAAGAGTTAGCTGAAAGCATTCATAAGGGAATTTCTTTCATCAGGAACTGATAACAAGGAAAGCATACCTTCTGATGAGATGAATTTCAGCATATTTGTAATCCTATCCAACTCTGTAGCGGATGCGTACTGCAGAGAAATAGTAAGAATACTTCATGTGAACCTTTGGCACATATAGTATAAAATTCAATAAGTAGGAAGCTTAGATGGAATGTGTTTATCTTGTCTAACTTGTTTGAAGTCTGGTTAGCTAAGTTATCCTGTCCTTGGAGGAAAAGTAAAGTTTCGGAGACGAAGTCTGTAGGTATCATACTCCCATGTTCTGAATGAACTTATTTTGGGGTGACGTAGCGTAGGTCCCTGACAAGAGATCGGTTTGAGCTAAAGGACCGACAATGTTTCAGTTTAGTGAATAGTTCCTCCGAAACAACTTTAATTTCACTACCTCTTTTACCCCTACATGTGGCTGTATAGAAAATTATATAGAATCCGGATGTTGACACAAATCACTGTAGCAACTTCGGATTGCTTTAGTATTTTCAGTTACGTTTAGGGTTGGTTCATTATTAGGGGTATATAATTAGGGTTAGGTTCACTGTTAAGGTATAGAATTAGGGTTATGTTTAGGGTTGACTATTTAGGGTATAAAATTAGGGTTAGGGTTAGGTTGGTTGGTTGGGTAATGAAAGGGTTGTTTTGTCATTTAATGGGGTGAAAAAGTCAACAGAGGAGTTGCTGCCATTGCATCATTTCAGGAGGGACCTGTTTGCAAAAACATCTTGTGTCTGTCCTTTAGCTAAAAAGGATCTCCCTAACATGACTTATAGCCAAGTCCCCCATTTATTTTTGATAACATAATAAGTATCTTTAGGCTTATAATTTTCGCCACAGATGAGATCAAATTTCTCTATCGAATCGTGTCTTCTATTCTCTTTGTTTAGTGGATGATTGGGGATTGCTCCCTAGTCGTGTGAGCTTAAACTTCGTAACCAGCAAGCTAGGAGTCCCATCCGTCGACTGGCCTTTTAGGTTTCTTGGCATAATGCCCCTCTCTTGCTAAGTTGCCTTGATCAGTTTTTTGAAATCGCAGTTAGTAGCGGCATGCCCGTCCCGAGATTGACGGTAATTTCTATCATGTTAGTGGAGAATGGATGCTGATATTCTTTGCATATGTATTTTTAGATTACCTCTTCTATATGGTGACTAATATGAACTGGGATTATTGAAGTAACTTGCAAGAGATTCAGCAAGGTATTAGAGCTGAAACCTAATTTATCATCACAGCCAACTGTCTTTAGAAGCCCCCCGACCTGCGGTACGGCAAATCTTATGGAGATTCAGCTGTTAGATCTGATCCCCTGTGCTCCTCTTTGTGGCGTGGGTGGTCTCGTAAGCGCTATGGGGTGGCATAATCGTTGCGATCCGACGAAAGTGTTTTTGAGTTCCAGTCTGACCTTCGCGGGTCTGATCGCCTCGATCAGGCTTTCTAGGATGGATGATCCGATCATTAAATGGACGTCGGCATCCTTCTTTTCTGCTTAATCTTCTTCCTTGGGTTGTCATAGTAGTGTTTTTATAGGTTCATGTACTTGTTTTTCTTCTTAAGCTTCCGATGTCTTTCGTGCTCTTGAGGTGCTATATTTGGCTGCTACTCTTCTTTGGGTTGCCATTTGTCTAACCTTGATGAGGAAGGGATGAAACCCCCCCCCCCCCCCCCCCCCCCCCCCCCCCCCCCCCCCCTCTTAATATGCTGGATGACGGCACCATTCTCGATATAGTTTCGTCTATCGGCTTTTCTAGTAAGGGGGCGGGTTCGAAGTCCTTTCTAGCTCAAATCCATTAGCTGAAAATGCAGAGTTTTGAAGTCTTGAGGCACATGGGTCTTTTGCTGCTCAGAGATTTTGGACTCTTCGAGTTAGGCCATGTATGGTATCTCTTGAGCACATTTTGGGTGTATGGTACCTCTTGAGCACAGTTTGTACATTCTTGTTACTTTAATAAACTGATAGGGGTCAAGGTCGAACTCCCCCACCCGCTAAGAGGGATTTCTTACAAAAAAAAAAAAACATAGGGGGCAACTTGGGTTGGGTTTGAGTGAACCCGAAACCGAACTGAACAAGTTCGGTTCTACCGTATTAAAATTCAAATCAACTTGAATTGGGCATAGATCTGAACCCACCCGACCCACACTAATGTTATGTCGGGTCGGTTCTGCTCTCAGGTTGGTATAAAAAACAATAGTCTATTTGTTATTTACTAGCAAGCTAGAGGCCCACATTAGGCTTTAGCCCCATGTTGGGTTCTCTTGGTAGCTGGTTCAACATTAGCTAATAACAAACTGTTATTCATGTGCTAGTGTGATGTAGCCCCCAAATCAAAACCAATATGAGTTCGGTTCTTGGATTGGGTCGGGTCTAGCCGAGTCCCAACCTGGAACCAAACCATATTTAGTCAGATCTACAAAACTTAGAACCGAACCAACCAATTTGGTCAAAATACCCGAACCAACCCAACATATTCAAGTCGAGTTGGATCGGTTCTCAGTTTTACCCGAGCCAAGTTTCACCCCTAATCTAACCTCCACTCGCTTCTGATACCTATGTTAACTTCTATAGTTCACTACCCCCACTTTTTTCCCCTCCAGGTATAATCTTCACAGAGTTGGACTTCTTCGACATGTGAACACCATGTCGTGTGTTAATAAGAATCAGGGTGGGCTCGACCATAAGGCCATTAAGACAGTTGCCTAAGACCTCAAGTGAAAAAAGGATCAAGACCCAAAGCGTCAAAATTGCTTAAAGCCCCATACGAAAAAAGGGTCCAAACCTACTTAGGTAGCCTAGAATCCCATATAAATTTAAAACCTAAAGTCCCAATTTAAATAAAAACTTTTCACTATATAATAAATTTATTAATATTATTATAATAAATTGTAGTCAATTTCTTTCCCTCAAAGTGTAGCCCTTGGCTACCAATCTAGCCTTGTATCTAAAACGGTCATTCTCTGAGGAGTTCTCCTTTTTGGTGTATACCCACTTGCAACAAATGGCCCTCTTTCCAAGACGATCATCCCGCTCAAACTTCAAATCAATATCCAAGGTACCCTTCAAGTACCACAAAATCCCCTTCGCCTCCTGCCAATGTCCTCTTCCCGGATCATGCATATACTGCTCACCATGTTGATAGTTAATGAAATATCGGGTACATACCATTGCATATATCATGCTTCCATTCAAACTTGCATAAAAATGTGAAATATGTACTCTTATTCCTCATCCGTGCTAGGGGACAACAAAGCACTAAGTTTAATATGAAGGGCCAATGATGTACCTATAAGTTTTGAGTTGTTAACCATGCCAAAACCATGTAGTACCTTCTTCAAATATCACATCTGAGACAAGCAAACTACATCCTTCACCTTGTCTCTAGCAATCTCCAAGCCAAGTATCTTTTTCGTCTCGCCAAGGTTCTTCATCTCGAATTCATTTGCCAACTAAGTCTTTATCTTGTTGATCTCCACCATGCTCTTAGATGCAATGAGCATGTATCTATATATAAGTGCAAATAGATGAAGGTCCCATCACGTAGCCTCCGAATATATACACAGTGATCATAATGACTTTTCTTATACTTATACCCCAATATAAACCGATCAAATTGCTTGTACCACTACCATGATGACTATTTAACTGAGACATATATATCTCCTCCTCCAAATCTCCGTGTAGAAAGACAGTCTTGATATCAAGTTGGGCCAACTCAAGATCAAACTAGGTAACTAATGCTAGCAAAATATGAATAAAGGAATGCTTAACAACTAGAGAGAATACCTCATTGTAGTCAATTTCTTTCCCTCAAAGTGTAGCCCTTGGCTACCAATCTAGCTTTGTATCTAAAACGATCATTCTCTGAGGAGTTCTCCTTCTTGGTGTATACCCACTTGCAACAAATGACCATCTTTCCAACTAGGAGTGTGATTAACTCCCAAGTCTAGTTCTTGTGGAGAGACTGCATCTCGTCTTCCAATCTGAACTCTCAGAATCTCCGATTGCTTTTCTATAAGTAGATGGAATGCTACTATGCTCCACCGACAGTTAACCAACTACTTTGAACTATAACTGCCATGAAACTTCTTTATTAGTGCTCTCCGACTTAGAGCCTCTCTCTTGATATGGCTTCAACAAATAAGACTCATCAAATGTGATATCTTTGCTCAAGATCACCTTCTTTGTGTCGAGATATCAAAGCCTATACATTTTCACATTGAGCTAAAGCCCAATAATAACACTTTCTTAGCTCTAGGATCAAGTTTACTTTTCCTAACATGAAAGTAAGCCAAACAACCAAACACATGCACATCATCATAGTCTGTAGTAGGTTTTCAAGACCATACCTCTATTAGAGTTTTCCTATCAATTGACGATGCCTGTAGCCGATTCATGAGATGACACATGTAGTTCAATGACTCGGTCCAAAATTTCTTGCCCAATACAATATTGGACAACAAACATTGAACCTTCTTCAGGAAGGTACTATTCATCCGATCTATTATCCTGTTCTATTGTGGTGCCTCTTGAATTGTGAAGTGTCTATCGATGCCCTCATCTTGGCATAATTTTTAAAACGGATCCAACTTGTGCTCACCACCATTATATGATCTCAGTATTTTTACCTTTATGCCAGTTTGTGTCTTGATCATATTCTTTAAACTTAGAAACACCTCCAAAACTTTATGTTTATACTTCATGGGGTATACTCAAACTCTCTACAAGAAGTCATCGATGAACGATACAAATCCATGCTTACCTCTCAAACATGCAACTTTGGTCGGTCGCCAAACATCTGTAAAAATGTAGTTGAGAGTCCCCTGAGTCTGATGAACCATGGTACTAAATTTGACTTTCATCTGCTTTTCCTATACATTGTACTCACAAAATTCTAATTTATTGGCCTTTGCTCCTTTCAACAAGCCCTACTTCACCAAAGTTTCAAAGTCTTATCACCAGCATGCCCCAACTTCATATTCCAAAGTCTCGTAGTATCAAAGTCAGCAACTACTACATCATTGGTAACTATACTCCCCTGTAAGCATTATAAGTTCTTCTTTTGTACACCCTTTATACCATATATGCACTAGAGACGACCTTGAAGACTTCCCCTATCAGTGGTAATCTTAAGGTCCTTCGAATCCAAAGCACCAAGAGAGATGAGATTCTTTTTCAATTCTGGTATGTACCAGGCTTCTGACAATTCTCTGACTATTAATTCCATAATGCAACTTCAACAGATTTTCTCTATCCCCTTTGTCTTACATGCTTTATCATTATCCATAAATTAAACTCCATCATCAATAGCTTCAAAGGTAGAAAAATGCGCTAAATTGGGAGTCATATTATAGATAAATTCCAAATCCAAGATCCACTCATTAGAGAGACAAATCAACGATGAATCAATAAAGACTGTTTGAATCAACATCCTCAGATCTCACATTATTCGCCTTTACATCCTTTTTGTACTTGTTCGTCAACATCGAACAATCATTTTTCCAATGGCACTTCTTGTGAGAATATGCACACTGATCCTTTGTAAGGGTCTTTCTATCTGACCAGTCCCCTCTTGACTTAGATCGAGATTTTCCTCCTTTTTTAGGCTTTCGACTCTATGATCAACCCCGATCAGTCAAGGCATATGATGAGGGATTATTATGAGCTTTCTTGTCCTTCATCCGATGCTCATTATTCTGCAAAGCATTTGATACCTCATCAAAGGTAATCAATTTCTTCCCATAAAGCAAAGTAGTAGTCAGATGATCGTAAGTATCGGACAACGAATTCAAGTTAATCAATGCTTTGTCTTCATCTGCAATCGAAACAACCAAATTCGGTAGATCTACAAGATTCTTGTTGAATTCATTCAAGTGCTCTGCCACTGAGTTGCCATTCTGATATCGAATCGAAAAAACATATTCTTCAAATTGAGCAAATTTTCAACGCTCTTCTTCATAACCTTATCCTCCAATTTCTTCCATCGCTCTAGAGATTTTGTTTCCTTCATAGCAAAATACTTATGATCCTTCATAAGACAAAGTCGAATCATGCCGCAGGCCTAATTCATCATGCCTTTCGGTTTTGTCTCTTTCAAAGCAACATCTAACTCTTGTTGGATGAAGACATCCATAACTTCGCATTGCCACATGCTAAAATTAATCAAATCTGCCCAAACAGAATTCCTAACTCAAGAATTTGAGCTCTGATACTAGTTTGTTGTACACTTAAAGCACACAACGGACAAACATATGGATAGAGATTATGCAAACACAATATCCGGTGAGATGCAAATACAGATCAAGCGCAAAAAGGAATAGAGACCACAACCAAACTAGGAGACATAGAGATTTTAAGTGGTTCGACCTTCGGCCTATGTCCACCGATGATAGAACGAAGTGGTCTTCTTATTCAATGAAGAGTGTACAAATGGGTCCCATGAACCCCTTCAACGAGCCATCGACGATGGCGTTCCAAAAGCTCTCTTCCAAACTAAATACTATTTCATCAATCAATCCCCAAACTCTAGACCCCCATTATATTGAGGAATATGCCAAATATGTGTCCCACAAGAATTCTCCAAGAAATGGCTCAAAAGAGCCCTAAAGCAAATGAATTTATGCACACTCCAAGTCGCTCGGGGGGCGAGCTTAGGCTTGCTAAGCTCGCCCGGGCGAGTTCGGGCTTTGTTTTGTAAGCCGGCCCATAGCTAGGGTCGCCCGACGACTGATGCCCAATACATCTCGTAGCGCAGGCAAGTTTTGTAATGTTTTTGTGAGTTGCTGAATGGGAGGGGGTCAACCGGGCAAAATCGAATAGTGTACCGGGAGAGGTTTTTGAACGAGTCATTTTCCATAGATATGACTCTATTTGCTTAGAGAGATCATATCAAGATTATTGGTTCAGAGCACATATGTCCATAGATATGACTAGTTACTATTTTTTACCAATTGTTACTCTTTAGGTGCAAGATAGAATTAGCTTGGTTTCGCATAGTTAAAAGCATTTTTTGTCATAAAAAAAATCATATTGTTACTAGATGAGCAAAAATACCGCTACAACCAATTGACAATTAAGACATTTTATCATATCAAATTGTTACTCTTTGCGAGAGGGGTTAGGCATAGATCTTGACCGATTGATTCAAAACAAAATATGATTACAGACCAGGAGAACTCTGTGCATGTAGTACTCCTCCGAGTAGAATTACAACAGTTAATTGGTGACGAAGGTGATAACATGTCAAAAGCCACTCCTTTTTCTAGCCCACATGATCACCACATTGTTTATTTGGGCACTTAGTGATAGCTCCTTGACAAAGGTATCAACTTGCAATATGCCCTCCTACAAGTCCAGTATTGCAATAGCTTCCTCCTGCCATATGAAATAGAAAAATAGGACAATAATGCCCTGCCCAAGTTCATTAAATTTACTTTTTCTGCCATCAACTTAACACGAACCATTTTTGCATGAAAAACAATTAAAATCACTCCAGATATGTCGATTTAAAACCACAAAATAATTTAATTTTTTTCTATATATTTTCATCCATTTTTTTTTAATTCTTTCAACTGACCAAATAGTTACTCTTTTTTACCAATTGTTACTCTTTATATGTAAGATAAAATCAGCTTGGTTTCGCATAGTTAAAAATATTTTTTATCATTAAAAAAATCATATTGTTATTAGATGAGAAAAAATACCGCTACAATCAATAGACAATTAAGACATTTTATCATATCAAAGTGTTACTCTTTGCTAACGAATTATTACTCTTTGCAAATTATTACTTTTTTGTTACAATTGTTACACTTTATATGTAGGGCTAAAATTATCATTTTAAAAGTTCAAATATTACATGTGCGCGGCAAAAGGAGTCCGCGTTAGCCAAAACAAACGGATTTTTGCACTTTACCAATTGTTACTTTTTCGCTACGATTGTTACACTCTATTTGTGTGGGTAAAATTGTCATTTAAAAGATTTTATTGTTACATATGTGTGAGAGAAGGAGCTCACGGTAGCCAAAGTCCAACTACATAGGCTTTAGGACAAGTTCAAACTTTACATATGCTTAACGTTAAATGAAAATATTATTAGGGAGCTAACGCTAATAACCCTTTTTTTATTGGGAAATTTTATTCCTACCCCAAAAATCTGTAATTAGCCCCCATTTTCAACAAACTTGGACACACTCTATTTTTTTTTTTTTCGTACCCATTCCTATCCCAAAAATACCCTTCCCCCTTACACCCCACCTTCAATACACCCCAGTTAAATGGCCCGCTCCAACTTGATTATACCCCAATCAAACACATACCTCCTTAAATATACCCCAATTATATGCACTCTTGAATACACCCCACTCTTAAATAAACCCCATGCAGTTGGCTAGTACTTGAAGGCAGACGTAGGGCTGCAACTTAGGCGGGCCAACCGGAACCCAACCCGAGTCCAACCCAAACTCAAACCGAATTTGGGCGGGCTAACCTGAGCCCAACCCGAATTATTTCTCCTCTACCATATTGAAGCTGGTCAACCCACCCCGCACAACCCGGCCAACCCGACGGGTTAGACTTGGACTAAGAAAGTTCAAACAGACCTTGGGTTGGGTTGGGGGTACAAAAGACACTGAGTTAGGGCTTTGAGGTTTGGGGTACAAAAGAAAAGGGCATTGTTGGTATTAAAGGATTGTTGAGTAAGTTATTGAGAAACGATAGAGAGACAGGGGCTAATTACAGATTTTTGGGGTATGAATAAAATTTCCCTTCTTTATTAGCCTTCACATGGGTAGCTACAAAATTTTCTAAAGGCTGTCTTCTGGTTCCAAGATGCGTTGATTTCCTTTTCAAATCAGCCATGACTTTAACTGGCACCATCACTCCCCGACTGACACCAACACTATACTCTGTTTTCACTGGGTCGCCATGCTTGGCTCTGCATAAGAATGCAGAGTAGGGCTAGTTTTATAACCTTACATTGGATTAATTTTATCCGATCTATGTCGCCGCAATAGTTTACGGCCAGCAAACAAATGAAGCACATGCACCAACGGGCACTTGGCTTGGTGGTATTTCCTCTCTCAGATGTTGGAGATGTCTCTTGTTCGACTCCCAGTTTGGACAATGCGGAGCGAAGTTTTCCTCAAGGCCGTTGTGTCCTGTTTGCACGTGCGAATCCTGGCCGTTGGTGTCATGTTCATGGGATTATGGAATTAATAAATAGTAGCTGCTGCCTCTCCGGTTTTGAATCTTTCGATCTCTAGGCCTCTTTGAGCCCTTGCTTTAGTGCCCTGTCCTATGGCCGCCTGGCTGGTGTGTCCACGAAGGCCAAACCTATGTGTAGACTAGGCCCCCAAATTTTTTTGGGGGAGTTGGTGAGCGGTCCCCGACAAGATATCACTTTTAGCTAAGGTTCCACAACATGTTGTGGACAAAAATACCCTTCAAAGCAATTTAAAATTTTAATTAGTTTGTCATTGATTTCTCTGAAACTAACCGAACTGACCGAACCTCCGAATCGCTCCGATGCCGGATCTTGTTGCTGGAGCTACTCGCCGTCTTATTGCCGAAGCTACTCGCCACAGTCGGATCTACTCGCCACTGCTGAACCGAACCGAACTGAACCTAAACCCACCAAGATCTAGAGGCCATGGGATGAACCCTAGACGTAGGGAACCTAACCCCTCCGGCCCCCGTTTCTTCCTGTCTCCACTGGCGGCGGCGAGCAGCTGCAACTCGAGATCGCCACTACCGCCTCTGCTGCTCTTGCCGGAGATCGTCATGGCAGCTTTGCTCGAAAAAGACGGCAGCTATGGGCATTTGTGGGTTTCTAAAAAAAATCAGGGATCTAACATTAATACAAATGTTTTGATGTCCTGCAACTTTGAGATTTGTTCTGTCAGGGAGTAATCACCAATTAACCAATTTTTTTTTTTTTGTAAAGGCCATTGGGTCTTCCCTTGTTACTTTGGGAATTTTAGAAGAAACCTACACATTATCCCTCCAAAAATTTCTATTCTTTCACTTCCTTGATCCACCACTGGCATATGATCCACCAAAAGAAACAATAAAATTGAGCACACGTTACATCAGAAAGATATAAATAATTCAATCAATTCTCAGATTCCACATATTGCTTGTTCAATCGTAGGAAATGGGGGCAATGAAACCTCAATAAAGAAACATTGAGCATATCAGGAAGCAAGAGCCTACACATTTTTTTTATCATTCCTCTTAAATGGAATAGCCCTTATATATATTTTTTTTGAGAGATGAGAATGAGGGGGGTTCGGCCTAGACCCCTACCAGTTTATTAAGGAAAAAGAAACATACAAACAATGTCTAAGAGACACCAACACCCAAGGGGGAATCCCATCCAGGCTAACATAAGTAGCCCAGGAGTTACAAACAAGAAAAACAATAGACCCCAAGTCTCAAGACTTGATTATCTCGAAGTTCTTGATCTTTTCAATTCACGGATCTGGACTAGGAAGGATCCCAAAACTTTTTCCTTAAAGGAGATGCCGATAACAGAAGATTTAAATATTTTTGAAAAAAACCTACACATGATCCCTCCAAAATTTTCAAATTTTCACTTCCTGGATCCACCATTGGCATCCACCAAAAGAACAATAAAATTGAGCACATGTTACATCTGACAATTTTAAAAAATTTGTTCAAATCTCAGATTCGATGTATTGATTGTTCATTCGTAGGAAATGGGGGCAATGATACCTCAAAATCTAATAATTTATAAACATTGCGCAAAGCTTGAAGCAAGAACACTTTTTTTTTTCAATCATTCCTCTTAAATGGAACACCCTTATGGATAATTTATCATTCTCACTTCTCCCTTCTCTGATGGTTGATAACAATTTTCACATCCAACTAATTTCATGATTTTTGTACAAGTAGGGGAAGGGGTGCAAAGATGGTTTGGTCCACTGCTCGGCCTAACCAGAAAGTCAACAGCCCAAGTCCTGTTCGGGTTTAGATCCTTGGCACGCAGCTCGATCCGGTCATATTTACACTCCCTAGGTAGGGTTGATTTTTGGCCAAGTGGTGTCTCTGTTGAAGATATGGCTCATGTTAGTGTATAATGTAGGCTATACATGGGTGTTCAATGTATGCAACTTATTCCCTACATATATCATTATACATATATATGTTGGCAATTGCCTAATGAGAATTGAAGACTCATTCTCCCAAACCCTAGTCGTCTCTCTCTCTCTCTCTCTCTCTCTCTCTCTCTCTCTCTCTCTCTCTCTCTCTCTCTCTCTCTCTCTCTCTGTGTGTGTGTGTGTGTGTGTGTGTGTGTGTGTGTGTCTCTCTCTCTCTCTCTCTCTCTCTCTCTCTCTCTCTCTCTCTCTCTCTCTCGATCCCCCTTCTAGGGTTTGTGGTAACATGGTATCAGAGTAGGATTGATTTTGTACCTCTCTTCCCCACCGATCGAGCCCTCTCTTCGCTGCCTTCAAATCCTCTCCCTCGTTGATTGAGTCCCTGTCACACCGACAACATTGACTCTTCCTCCTCCTAATGCCCGAGATTTGACAATATCGTCGTCCCTTGCTCTAGCAACACCCCTCGCACCGGTAAAACTCATGCTACTACCTAATTTGCTCAAAACCTGAATCCATGCGACGCACTGATCGCAGCCTGCACTTGAGCCTTTCCCTCCTGCTACTCCTCCTACTACTCTTGTACTTGAGACCTTTGCTCATGTTACTGTTGTGGCTCCTAGTTTGAGTAATTCTCCTCTCTCTTCCTTAGGTAGTGTTTCTCTTGTGTCTCCTTCTCCACCTATCTCGCTTCTCTCTGTGAGTGACTCTACTAGTACTTTGCCTATCTCGAGTGGTCTGTCCTTGCCAAATGTGGATCCTAGCACTCCTCCTCGATATCCCTAGTGTGAGCGTCACCCACCTGACCACTTTGGCTACCCTCCTGATCGCTTTGGCTTTATTGCAGTCACTGCTTACTCCCTTTAGTTTTGTACCTATCTTGTTGCCCTTCACATCCATCGAGAGCGCAAATCCTATCGAGAGTCATTGTAGTCCCCTGTGTAGCAGCATCGACCATATGGCAGAGGAGTTTTAGGTTTTTGAGCATACTTAGATGTGGGACGTCGTTCCTTTATCGGCTGGTGTTGAGTCCATCAGTGCAAGTGGGTCTACTAGGTCAAGCATCGACCATATGGTTCCATTGATCGGTACAAGGTCCGCCGCATTGCTAGGGGATTCACTCAAGAGTACGGGATTGACTATAATGATAAGTTTGCTTTGGTCAGCCAGATGACTGCCATTCGGACTATTCTAGCTATTGCTGCTGCTTGACACTGGCTACTTCTTCAAATAGATGTAAAGAATGTATTTCTTTATGGTGATCTATAAGAAGTGGTCTAATGTAGCCTCCTCTTGGTTTCATCACTTCTTCTTAATATGTTTACCATCTCCGTCGGACTATCTATGGGCTCAAACATGCCCTTTCAAGTCTCGTTTGAGAATTTTCGTCGGACAGTTACTGAGATCGATTTTGTTAAGAGCTTTCAGGATCACTCCATGTTTATGTGATCCTCTTCATAGGGTTGGGCCATCATTCTTCTTTATGTGGATGACATGATCATCTCAAGTGATGACTAAGGTGCTATAGCCTCATTTCAGTAGTATCTTTGGAGTAAACTTCAAATAAAGGATTTTGGTTCTCTGTATTACTTTTTGGGCCTGAAGATTGCTCAGGATGAGCGATGGATTCTACTCTCCCAGTAGAAGTACACTTCCGACATTCTTAATCGAACTGCTCTTTCGGATGCTCGGATCGTTGACACACCTCTTGATCTTCAAGT
The DNA here is from genome assembly GCA_947650365.1 of Chamaelirium japonicum. Lineage (NCBI taxonomy): Eukaryota > Viridiplantae > Streptophyta > Magnoliopsida > Liliales > Melanthiaceae > Chamaelirium > Chamaelirium japonicum. Next base: position 427,790 of record CANTAL010000013.1, read on the forward strand.
AAAGCTTCGATCTATAGACGACGAGACCCTTTCTAATCCTACTAGATACAGAGAGATAGTTGGTCATTTGGTCTATCTCTGCATCATCAAGCCTGATATTGCTCATGAAGTTAGCATCCTCAGCCAGTTTGTTGATGCACCTTACTTGACTCACCATGATGCTTCGGTATCTTCGGGGGACCTTCACTCGGTTGCTCATTTTCTCCTCGATCTCTACTTTGGTTCTTCATGCCTACTCAGATACTGACTGAGCTGGTGACCCGACTACTCACAGCTCAACTACTGGCTATTGTTTGTTTTTTGGTGACTCTCTTATATCCTAGAAGAAGTTTGTCTTTCTTTTTAGTAACGAGGCAACCGTTAGGGCTATGACCACGACTATTAAGGAGATCGTTCACCTACGGCGACTCCTTGGGGATCTAGGCGTTGAGTCTGCTGGACCTACAACTTTTCGCTTCGATAACAAGAGTGTTATACATATTGTTAGTAATCCATTTTCATGAGAGGATAGAGTACATTTAACTAGACTACTACTTCTCTAGGAAGCAGTATGAAGTTTGAACTTTCTGCCTCCCTTATGTTTCCTCTACAGAGCAGATTGTCGATTTCTTCACGAAGTCACCCCTTCTTCTCGTTTTCGATTTCTTATTAGCAACCTTTCAATGTTTGCTCCACCGTGAGTTTAAAAGGGGTTGTTAGTATATATTTTAGGCTATACACGGGTGTTTGGTGTATGAGCCTTATTTCCTACACATATCATTGTACATATATATGTTGGCAATTGCCTAATAAGAATTGAGGACTTATTCTCCCAAACCCTAGCCGTCTCTCTCTCTCTCTCTCTCTCTCTCTCTCTCTCTCTCTCTCTCTCTCTCTCTCTCTCTTCTAGGGTTTATGGTAACAGCTCCAAACAAGCCACATAATATCCCTAAGGTTCATGCATGAAGGAACAACAGAAGACAGAGCAGAGGAAATAGCTGAAGTGGAGTGATACAAGGTGCTGCCAAGTTCGCTTGGGTGCAAGATTATGGGCGCCCAAGCAAACTGGCTAGCCGAGGCCAGGCATGCCACTACTACGAAGTTTACTCGAGTGCCCATAGGGCTTTGATCGGGCGAATTCAGACTAGCAGCACAGGTTTGAGGCGGTTCGATTGTCAGTTCACATACTTTTCCTCCTACAACTCGAATGTGATCTTGTGTCTATGAGGGTCTAGGACAGCCTAAGGTACTCTGAGGGTGCTTTCTAGGGTTGAGAGAGTGGCTATCATCAAAGGAGAGCGAGAGGAATCTAGTGGAGGCCTTAGGGTTTCGGTTGGAAGGTTTTTCTTCTTCGTTATTTGGGGTGAGAGGGCTGCAGATCTTTTTCTCTCTTCGAGGGTGTGTGAGGGATTGGGAGAGGACAAACAAATGAGTACTATTGTATTCCCACACTAGTGAATCCATTGATCGTCGTCACTAGAACATCGTATGTGATTGCTGTTGGATGTGAATCCATGGTAGAGGCCCGCAGCGGAAGCAAAGAGCATATCCGAGCCCGTCTCCATCGACAAAGAAGAAATTTCTACATGCGTCTCTGCACTAACCTAGGGTTTCCCCTTAGTGCACACACGTAGCTACGCATCTACCGTGCACTAGTGCAAAGCACTCACGGAGCGTATGCTTGGACTTCTCGCTTCCTCTAACTACGTTCTGTGTTTCGAGGAGATGGTACAAGAACCGTACATAATGTCGATAAGGTGGAACCTTCAGGGACCAGGGTTCATGGCTTCCAACTTAGACTCGATCGACACACTACCCGAGTGTACCATCGATCCTCTGAGTCCGAGTTAACTTGCGTAGCCACCCAGAGTGCGACGCAGGCTGTACTCCAATTCCCCCGGACTTACTATGTTCTCCCTCATACCCCTGCTCTCCGCTTAGTATGGTAAACTCCTTGTCCCTCCATCTGGTGCCATGATGCAACTCGAGCGGTGGAGAATACCGTCATACTCGAGTGCTCATATGACTCGGTTCCTTCCATGTTGACCAAATACATCGTACCTCCGATTACTCTTCCAAGCAACCGGATCTGTCACTAGTCCAACTGATGACCACCTGGCCAGGGTTTAATACGACGTAGGTCAGACCAAGGAACGCACCTCCTGTTAGGGGTGTGGATAGCCTGCAGGAGTGACATGCTGATGCAACGCTAGTCGGGTAACCCAGTAGACCGTGGTTTTGGATCACTGCATCCGGATCCTCACACATTGGTGCGCCAAAGCACCACACAACTTGTTAGTCCACCAGACATGGTTCCTCAGGGTTTAGGACCGTTTTACCCTAAGCAGAAACACGGTTTAGTGCACCGGTGTCTGCTCACCGATCTGTGCACCGTGTTGGTTCCGTTCGGCCACAGACACTGTGCTTGGTAATGACCGTGGTGGAGACACCCACGCTCTGTCATCCCAACAGCTTATCCTGATAGGGCGACCAACCCTGATCAGAGCTGCGAACGTATTTAGGTTACATGGGACCAGTCCCTTGAGTCTCCCACTCAAGAGGATTACCATGTAGCCATGGCTCTCTGTTCTGTAATCAGAACACGTACTAAGGTACGTACCAATATGCATTCCTATACTATCAATCATACATAGCTAAACTATAGGTTTTTACGAGCTGTAGACCTCACCAATTCTAACAATTGCTTGTGCTTGGTTTTCATCTATTTGTTGTGTTAACGGTGATCGTTGTCTATTGGTGATGGTTCTTTACACCTCGAGGTACTCTGTCCGTTGTGTAGGGCCTCAGTTTCACACCAAACTAGCATCAGAGCTTCTTATTGGTGGTTCGGAGGAGCCAAGTCGAACATGAGGAAATCGAAGATGATGATTCACTCGTTGGACATGAAGTTCAAGATCGAGAAGGTTGATGGCTGAATCAACTTCAGCTTGTGATGAATACAAGCCAGTGATGTATTGATCCAGGACAGGTTGCACAAAGCTTTGAAGGGCGTCAAGCTAGACACGAAGAAGGATGATGAGTGGCATGAGTTTGATTTTAAAGTGGCGAGCGTGAGTCAGATGTATCTTGCGAAGTTTGTAGTGGCAAACATATTCATGGAGGTTTCTGTGGCCAAGCTGCGGAAGAAGTTGGAGAGCATATATATGACTGGGTCATCTATGAACCCGATGTACTTAAAGCAGAAGATCTACAATCTTTAGATATCGGAAGGTACGGGGATCGCGGAGCTAGCATATATCTCGGTCTTCAATCAACTAACAAGACCTAACAGCTTGGCCTCCCGACCATAGAGGATACAACGAGTAGCCGTCTTATCCAAAGAAAGGAACAAAAACATTATGAAGACCTGGCAAGAAGCCACCAGGAGGGATTCATGGCACGAGCTCCAGCACCAATCTATAAGCAATAGTTGTCGTGAAGGGCTACCCATTTTGTGAGCAATGAGAGCACACCACATGGGGAGACATGTCCTATAATGAGATCAGGCTCTCCTCTTCCTGCTCCCACTATAAAAGGGGTGCTAGTTGCACAAAGAGGAGGGACGAGACTTGGCGTATCATGGTGTAAGAATATGCTACCATTCTAATGAAATAATCACCAAACTTGCACTCCCCTTAATATTACTCTTGTTCTCTCCTATCAAGAACATGATGAGCAATTTGAGGGCACCCGCTCTACGGGTCTCAGATCTTCTTGTGATTTAAAGCAAAGACAAAAGATGTTTGTCACGTGCCTGAGCTCCATTAGGAGTCGAAGCCTTCAACACTTCCCTCTACTCTCGACTCACGAGCGCGTGACAGAAAAGGGAAGGAGTGCCGGGTCGGTACTAGGAAGAAACTGACTCTACTTGTGGGGGTAGTCATCCCCCCCCCCCCCCCCCAAAAAAAAAAAAATAACTGTGGAAAAATGCCAATTTTCTTGACATTGGTTTACCTGACGATTTTTTTTTTTTCTGAAAACAAAAAAACCTACTTGGCTGTTTATTTGGTGGTATTAATGTGATCATTGTTTATGTGAAGTCATGGAGGATTATTTAGAGAAAGATTGTAATTATTAAACTAGACAAAATCACAACTCTGGTAGGGGTGGGTGCAGAAAGAGATCCTCAGTAATAATACTGCTTGTGTTGATGCCATCAACTTTCCAGTAAGATTCTCCACCCTCATGCCATCCCCACCCCCACCCTTCATGCCTTAGCCAAGAAAAACCAATCAATAGATGTGAAAGTAGAATAAAGTGATCTCACAATGTGAAGAGGGCCACACAGAAGGGGGAGGAAGTAAAAGGGGTGTTTGAAATGCTGAACTCCCCCCCCCCCCTCCCCCCCCATGAAGGCCCAATAAATCTAAGTCTACACATTACTTCTCACTCCCATAAACATTGTCACCTGAGTCAACCATGCCAAAAATATGGATAGGGAAGGCAGAAGAAGAGGGAAGAAGGAAAACCCATGCAGCAAAAACAGGTGAAAATGGTGATCTTTGATGGGAGGAGATCTGATTGTAGGCCTTGTATTCAGACTCTAGATGGGCTAGAAACTGACTCTAAATAAACTTTAGCCATGAATGCTGAGTTCTATCTGCTTGAGGTTCTTCACTTGAACTGTCTGAAGGTTGAGTTCAGATTCTTCAAAAGATCCTTCACTGTCATGGTGAATCCCTCATCTATCTGTAAAACAAAACAAACAGAGCCAGAGTTACATATGTATAAGCGCGACCAATCGATTGTCATGATTAAAGAGAAGCTCGGGACTCACCTGAGCTGTGATGGTTATATCGAGAGCGGAACCCGTGAAGGGAATGGCGTTCGCGTTGATGACGGTGAGGTGGAAGCTCTCGATCACGGAAAGCGCCTTCGCGAGCACTCCTTTGCGGTTCTCGCAGTGGATCCTCATGAGGACGGTCTTCTCGGACATCTTAACCGTGATTTCCGGGAGGGACTCACCGGAGGGGTGACCATCAAAGTTCTCGTCACAGGAGGAGCTATCGTCGTCAGTGGAGAGATGGGATTTCCTCATGATAAATGCCGACTCGACCGCCCTCTTCGTGGCCTGGTCCTCCAGGATCTTCACCTTCTCCTGAAGCTGATGCAGATAATTGATTGCATCTCCAAGAACCGAAGCCTTGTCCATCTTTTCAGAGAGTAAAACAAAGGTTTCCAAACAAATAATGATTCAATCATGAGTAACTTCTTGAAAATTAGTTGGACTTCTTGACATTTGAGCTCAATGGAGACAAAATATGAACCTTCTTTAGTCCAGGAACGATGGCTGAGAGTGCTATCAACTTCTGTCTGAAATTCTCCCGACGCTTCTTCTCTGCCATTGCGTGATCCTGATTGTGAGACGGCGGGCTGGCCGATGGCTGCTTCCCCTCCGGTCCCCGTCCCGCCCGTGCTTCGCAGCTCCTTTTGGAGCCGCGAGATGCCGGGGGCTCCATTTCCTTCGGCTCCACGGCTCCTCCGACAAATTTGGTGTGTATCTCCGAGTGATGACTACTACTCAGGGAGCCTGGACCCCCGAACGAAAGGATGGCTGGCGACGGGGCGTCGGGTGCCTGGGTCTTGGCGATTTTCTTGGGTCTTTCGACGCTGAAGGTGTTCGATGCGGTGCTCGCCGGTGGGTTGAAGGATGGATAGCTAGAGTTGTTGCTCTCCGATGAGAGTGAGAGATTCAAGCACTCCCATATGTCCTCGGACTCAAACTGCTCCAGCGAGCTCACCTCCCACGGCTCGATCGGACTAGGCAAATCCAATCCCTATGAATCATGCCCACATTGCACATTAATGAGGCCTCTACAGAAACTATTAACAGAAATAAACCCACATACTCTAAATCATCTCACCTTGTCCGAAAAACATTGCGCCGCCACTGCCACTGCCACCGCCGCTCCCTCCATATGGGTCGATGTTTCGTCGGGATCGGACACCGAGATCCTGAAATATACCATGAAAATTAAAGAAAAACTATAGACAAGGCCGATGAAATTTGAGAAAACCCTGCAAGGGTGGGGGGGGGGGGGGGGGGGGGGAGTGAGGAGAACTCACGTTCAGCAGATGGCTGGGTCTGATTCTATGATCGAAAGCATTAACAAGGGTGGTCTTGGTCATATATACTTGGGTTCAGAAGCCTCACTCGCACGTGTGAAGTGATCGTGTGGGGGTGTACATGTGCAAGATGCATGCACATCGGCAAAGCCTGCTCAACCTTTATGAGCAAGCACGTGACAATCGGCTGAACAGCTCGACGGAATAAGTCCATAACCATAACAGCCAGCATGCAGTTAACCGGGGGAGAAAGGAAAGTAAGGTGATTGCAGCTGTGGGTTCTTAGATAGAAACAGTGAGCACGTGCCTCGGTTGGTATCTTCAATACATTAATCCAACTGGGAAGCATGGGTTTTGTCCTCATTTTTAAAAGAGGGAAATTGACGATTAGTCCCTGACTTTGTCAGGGTGTGTCGTCTAACGAAAGGGACACTGAAACTTTGCATAATAATAATAAGCTAGGTACTCTGCGAGGGGTTTCTCAAAAAAATAATAAGCTAGGTACTTGTCCATGAATTGATACTTTAGGTGGAGTCTCTAATTGTGGTCCCGCAAAAATATTATGATGCTAAAAATATAATTTTATATGCCTCAAATACTAATTCTACAGCTATCGTGTATATTAATATAGCCAATTTTTAGGCAGCTTTTACTCGATTTGGCGTGATAAAAACTAGCGTTATGTCCCCTTTCTGTTTTGGATATGATTTCTTGTTTTATTTCGTCTGAAATTTGCTGAGAAATAAGGGAAGGTTTTTAGAGAATTATTTTTTGATCTGATTTCTGGTTTGATTTCTTCCAAAGTTTGTTGAGAAAGTAGGGAAGGTTTTTAGAGACTTAGTTTTTGATCTGATTTATGGTTTGATTTCTTCCAAAGCCTGTACATTCAAATCCGGTCCGAAGAACCGCCTTTGATTACTATGCCTCGTGCAGCCTCCTTCCACTCCACCGCTCTCCTCCTCCTCTCCTTCGTTGCCGGCCCCTCGGTCGACACATCCACACACTTTACCAAAAACATTTAATAACTATGCTCCGGTGTAAACTCTAGAACGCGACAGAACACCGGCTAAAACGAAATGCCATGATCGCCTTGGCCAGTAGGCACTAAGCAAAACACATGGTGTGGGTGCAATACTTGGCTAAGGCATTCACATAATATGGGACCTACAAGACCTGTCTAGGGCCCATGACGACATCTACGGGACCCATCAGCCCTGCATGGGGCGCACAACGACACATACGAGCCCACCAGCCCTACTAGGGGCCCACGGTGACACCTGCGAGGCCCGTTAGGCCTGATCGAGACCCACAAAGACACATGCGGGGCTCACCAGTCTTGCCTAGAGCCCACGAAGATAGCTCGGGACCTGGTGACTCGTCTATGAAAAACCACTGATGGATCAGAGGGATGTGGCGGAAGCGTGGTCGATGTTGGACCCGAGTTCGGTGGCTAAAAAGCTCTATAGAAATTGGGCTGAAAAATACCCGGTGAAAAATTAGGATGCAAACATTTTCGCATCAGATTGATCCCAAATTTCTACCATTGCTAGATAATGATTAATAATGATTTGTCATGGCATTAGAATAATTAAAACTAATTATTAACACTATCTATGGATTATCAAGATTATTACCTCTTAGGACTTATAGATGCCTAAGGTTGTAGATCCGTTGATGAAGATGAAGCCGAAAGATTAGATCTCACTACCTTCTGGATTCAACGCCTATCCCACGCACTTAGCTGGTGATGGTAGACTTGTGGGAGTTTTCTCCTTCTTCACAATCCTCGCAATGGCACCCGATGAAGATGATCCGGATCCACTGTGGGCAAGCCTAAAGGGAGAAAGACCTTCTTTCTTGTCTACTATTTTCTCTCTTTTTCTTTTTCTCTTTTTATTTCTCTGCTCTCTTAGCCAAAACTCTCAAGGACAGAGGGAATAGTTTTTTGCTTCCTTGGCCGGCCAAGGGGGGGTGGCTAGGGTTTGGTTAAAGGCCGAAATCCCATTATTGGGGTTTCCTATTTTGGGGGGATTGAGATCCCTTGGGTCTCTATCCTCTCAACCTCTTATGGTTGCTACCATATGACGATTTCGGCTAGGGTTAATCCCTTGGCCAAAATTCTCATGGGTAGCACCCATAAGAGGAGGCTAACAACACCCAAGTTGCACCCACGGAGTCTGACACCCACTTAAGTCGAGAAAGGATTGCGCACTTGTTAGCTCGATTTAACCGCGGTCAAACCCTAACTTGCACCATGGCTTCTCCTAGTCTAACTAGGCAACCAATAATAGAAAGTAATTAATTAATTTAATAATTAATTAGCTTACAACATCCATCTAGGATAATTATGATAATGCCCCTGCACTCAGCGGCCATCTTCTCTGTCCACCCGAATGTTGACCAAAGATGGAGATGGAGTCGCACTCCATCCCTGGACACTTATGGCACCTCCTATATTTTAGGTAAGTTATCAAAGTTCACTTGACTGGGCTTTGATGACTGTGGGGGAGGATTTCGGCCGTCGTACGTAATCCCCCTCCAATAGTCGATTGAAAATTTTATCCTTCTGAATGTGACGCGTTTCGAAGCGCTGAGCTGTCACGTGCTGCTTAGCTATCACACTAACAATGTAGAGTAGAGAGAGAGAAAGAGTTGACACAAGATGTATTAACAAAGTTGGGCCAAAGCCTACGTCTCCGTGTGGTAAGATGCACCTTTGAATCAACTATCTTTGCAAGAAGTAAAGTCACTCTCGACAGGTCGATAAGTACATGTACAAGTAAATAGAGGGTGGAGAAGGAGTCTGAAAACCAAAAATTTCGAGGAGCTCTGGATAACAGAAAATGAGATTCTAGTCTGGAAATCTGGATTTGGAGTATCTATCGGGTCTGCTATTTATAGGAATTTGGTTTGTGGAGAATATTCTGAGAATATTTTCAGGTATATCTAGGGCTTTGCTAAATACCTAGGAGGGGATTCACCATTCCCAGACAGTATGCGTGGGCCCCAAACAGGGCTGCAGGTCCCACAGTCATCTTTTTTGACCCCAGGTAGGACTGCGAGTCCTACTGTCATCTCTGTGGACCCCAAGCAGAGTGTGGGTCCCACAGTTGTCTTCGTGGGTCCTAGGCAGGGCTTCAGGTACTACTGTCGTCTTTGTGGGCCCTAGATAGGGCTGCGGGTACCACTATCATCTCCGTAGACCCTAAGTAGGGCTACGGGTCCTACTCTCAGGCGTTAGCCAAATTTTACACCTACAATGACTTTCATAGAATGTCAGAGGGCCAAATTAGCCCTAAATGACACTTATAACATTTCTAGAGAAAAGTCAATTTAGTCAACCTTAGTCTAGTCCTAGTGATCCCAGGGATCACCTATGACTAATTTGTACACATAAAAAGTCTATGTCTTCATTCTACGAGTCTGGGGCCCATCAGGTGGGTCCCGTTAAGGAACCCTAGTCAAATTAGGTTTTCTTTCTAAAGAGGATCTGAGGGACGAACCGCTTAGGTAAACCTAAGCTATATCTCCTAATCCACATGCCCCTGGTTTTATTGATCTCTGTGATGTTAACCACTATTAGTAAACCCTAACGATATTGGGTTAGGTCCGCTTGGCTATAGAAGGTGGCTAGGAGTTAGAATCTTCGGGACCCTGATAACCTTGGCTCCTATTGGTACCATGGCCAAGGCCACACCAGTGAATAGTGACTATAACTACTGCTAAAACACTGTTACATTATGAGGTTATTTGTAATTATGCGAGTACCTTTTACCTTACTATGCTGCACTTGAACCCTTCCAAGCCGGTGTTCGTACAACTAACTGAGATCAGTACCAACTGTCCTTCGCAGGTTAGTCCACCTAATTGAGACCTGATTTCTCAATTCTTTGTGATCACCCCCTTGTGCATTAGTACAACTTGCCAGCCTTGGTGATTCGCCCTTCATGAGAGTCACTCAATGAGACACCCAGTCTCCCTTAGGGGATATGGAATTCCAAATACTGCTTGTGTTCCCTAGTGCCTAATGCTAACCACCCAATCTACCCAGGTTTAGGTCTATCAAAGACTACACTGATTGGTAAGTCAAAGTAGAGAACACCAGACCTAAAGTTCGCAACACATCCTAGGGTTGTGGTTCTAGTTAACTAGTAGTAGAGGTCCTATGGTCTTGGATGATAGTAATTAAGACTAATTTTCTCTCTTTATTCTGTTTGATTCATTTTGGTTACATCAACACATCCTGACTTAGTATCTCATATCAATGGTTGCGATAAGCCATCTCTCTCTAGGAAAAAACCAGTGTGTTACAGTCTCTCATGATAGGTGTCTAGTCTAGAAATGACTGCGAACCTACATAAGTGTGTATGGTGACTCATATCTCCTGTATACAGATCTTATCCATATACTCGAGACATCTCAATTACACTAAAATGGACTAGTGGATTTATGCATCTTATGCACAGTGGTGTGTGAGTTTTAGTGAAGCGATCATAATCAAGTGTCGTCACTGCTGGAATTGGCATGTATGACATACCAATCCCAACAATCTCTCACTTGTCTAAAGGCTAATCCTATATCTTGCTTATTCTAGTACGCCCTCTGCCTCATCTCTTGACTTTTTTCATGAGATTACAGAGTATCTATACACATGTATTAGCCAAGTACCCAGCTCACACAACCCACTAGTTTCCCAGTATGTGTGATCCATCTGGGATCCGTGACTTTATAAGTTTAACCAGTACTCCCACCATCGTTCTCTCTGTCGAAAAGGATAAGTATTACTTTTATCGACCAAGCTTGTTACAAGTTAGATAGTTGGTATAGTGTTTGTGCCATAGCCAACACGAACCCTCTCCTATGAGAAAATGCTCATGCTAGCTTAGCAACCTTACTAGTTCTAAATCCAACTATCACAACTTTTATGCCATTACCTCTAATCGGGGATCTAACTTAAAGTTTCAATCCCTAGGGTATGGCTACCCAGTCCTTTAAAATAATACTATTCTACACAACTAGTTCTATATGATTAACTTATCCACCATTTCTTTCATATCCTACTCGTGAGCTTAAATGATTTAAATTGACATGGGATTCTCTATTTCGGTTCATTGAACCTACACAGTTCCCTCCATATTTAATCCATTTTCCTTATAGTCTTAGCAGGAGCATTTTCGTATTTGGTCATGCTTCCACTACTAAGAGGTTCCCACACTAGGTTACGATCTTATGGCCTAAGTTCGTATCAAATTCTTATAGTGTCTCTGTAACTACAATCTTCTGAGGTTACTTAGTTAGGGTTAACTCATCTATTCATTCGCTAATAATAGTTATTTCTAGTTGGAGACAGATGCACAACAGACAGTCATAGCTATGAAAACCCATCAAATATTTTATTAAAAACAAATCAATGTTCGATATAACAGAGCAAAGATTGAAAGGAACCTAGAAAGAATTAAAGCTGCTGATGTATCCGATCTACTCCTACTATAACCGATGCACCCTGAATTTATTCTCAGTTGCATTTCCCAGTCCTCATTCCTTCATATGGTCCTTTGGAACCCCTACGATACAATTGCAGCACACAGTCGATCAGTGCATCCTCAATCTGCAACAAGGTGCACACCAGATTAAATCACCAACTATGTTTAGAAACGTGAGATCATACCGGGTGTAGGGAAGGATTACGGTCGTCGTACGGTCCCTCTCCAATAGTCGATTGAAGGTTTAACCCTTTGGGATATGGCACACTATGAAACGTTGAGCTATTACATGCTCATGAGCTATCATGCTAACACTATAAAGGAGAGAGAGAGAGAGAGAGAAAGAGAGATAGAGAGAGAGAGAGAGTTGACACAACGTGTGATGACGGAGTTCGATCGAAGCCTATGTCTCCGTGCAGTAAGGCGCAATCTTTGAATCCACTATCTCTGGGTAAAAATAGAGTTACTCTCGACAGGCCGATGAGTGCTTATATAAGTAGACAGAAGGTGGAGTAGGATTGAGTGTCTGAAGACCAGAAGGCTCTAGGATCCCTGGAAAACAGAAAGTAGGAATCTGGTCTGGAATTCCAGATCTGGATTATTTATAGGGTCTGCTATTTATAGAGCTTCGGGAATACCGAAGATTCTGGTAAATACCTGGGGAGATTTACCAGACTCTGAATGGTATCATGGGCCCCAAGCAGGGATGTGGATCCCATTATCATCCTCATGGGCCCTAAGCAGGGCTGCGGGTCCCACTATCAGGCATTAGCTAGATTTTGCACCCATAGTTACCCCCTCCTAGCAAAACAGGTGCTAACCAAGCTGGTTGGGACTCTATGGTGCAAAAACCAGTCGTGCATCTACCGACCCCCTATCCGCGGCCGACTGTCGCCTATTTGCTTACCCGTTGACCAGGCCGATCATTGGGGCTATTCATCGGCCCGCTGTCTGGGGTCGGTGGTCATTATGTCTGTTGACCCCTTGTCAGGGGCCGGTAGTTGCGCCTGTCCATCGGCCTGTTGTCCGGGGCCAGCGGTCATTGTGCCTACTGACCCCCTGTTAGGGGCCGACCATTGTGCCTGTTTGTCGGCCCACTATCCAGTACCGGCGGTCATTTTGCCTGCCGACCCCCTTTTAAGGGCCAGCCATGGTGCCTGTCCATTGGCCCACTGTCCGGGGCTGACGGTTGTTGTGTCTACCGACCCCCTATCAGGGGTCAGCCATTGCACCTGTCCATTGGCCAACTGTTCGGGACTGGTGATCGTTGTGCTTCCCGACTCCTTGTTAGGGGCCGATCGTTGCACCTGTTCGTCGGTCCACTGTCCGGGGCTGTCGGTCGTTGTGCCTACCGACCCTCTGTCAGGGGTCAACCATTGCACCTGTTCGTTGGTCGACCCACTGTTCAAGCCGACTGCAGCGGCCGTCGACCTCTTGTCGGGCGTCGGACAGTTTCTGCACCCACACCCCCTCCCAGCGAGACAAATGTTAACCTACCTGGCTGGGATCCTACGATGCAGAACCCAATGGGCAGGGAAGGTTCAATGAACAAAGGTGTAGGGGGGATCTGGTTGCACAGGCGGGGCAAGGGGGGTTAAATAAAAAAAAGGGCAGGGGGGCTGGTTGTACAGGCAGGGTAGGGGGGGTTAAATGAAACAGGGCAGGGGGTTAAATGGAAAAGGGCCTTTCCTCCCCCCCCTCCCGTGGGCACGCCGTCGAAGCTCTGGGAGGTGGTCGGTAGCGGGGCGCAGCCGCCGGAGCATTGGTGGGTGGGCGGCGGGGCGCAGTTGTCGGAGCACAGGGGGTGGTCGATCAAAGGGGACCTGTAACATCTCCAAATAAATTAATAATTTAAAAAGACATTATAAGAAATTTTTTTTAAGAAATTCAAAACAAAAATCGGACGGCACCATTGCGTTCGTCTCATCGAAACGATCAAAAAAACATATATAAACTTTTGTATTTTGAACTCATTTAAAGCATTTAAAAATTTAAAAGAAAAATGATATATATGTATAAATATATTAGCCAATTGAAGGATTCGAACCCGAGACCCATTTAATAAAATTTTAAACCAATTTCCTCTAACCAAAAATCCGTTAAAACTTTTCTATTCAAATACAATAAAAATAATAGTTATATTAATAAGGGAAGACCAAACGTCATCGGTGACCTTTCGTTTCCAATCGAACGGGAACCGTCGCACAGCCAAAATAACATAACAGACGTTTTGCAGTAAAGACCCCGGGACTCTTGGTATTCCCGGATGGCCTATATAAACCCCCCCTCCCATAGAAATCTTCACACAAGCCCCTCGCGACAAACCGGGCCACCACCACCAGCTGCCAGCCACCCGTCGCCGGCTGCCGCCGGCAACCCCCGCCGGCCATCGCCGCCGCCGGCCACCCGCCGCCGGTCGCCGCCACCGGCCGCCGCCGGTCGCCGCCGGTCTCCACCCAACACCGGTCAGTTTTTTTTAATAATTTAAAATTCCGTGGGCTAAAGCCCTGTAACTGTAATTAACTAAATGGGCCGTAGCCCATTAGAATCCACTATATAAATAGGGCTGAAGCCCATTTAAATCATTTAAACCCATGGGCCGAAGCCCATTAAGCCCAAAGGGAGCTTTGATAAAACGACTCTATTTTCAGTAAACCGAAGCATTATTACTGTAGACAACCGGATTTTTTTACTAAGGGCAGACCACCCACTAAAAACCCGTTAAAGCCAACTATTTTGGCCCTAACGGGAGCAAACGAACTCCGAATTGAGTTCCGTCTGCGGCCACGGGTTCATAATGAAAAGCTCTACACAATGAATATAAATTTAAAATATTTTAAAAATTATCAAAATATCCTTAAGAATAAAAACCTATTAAGTCACATTGGAAAACGTTTTCGAAAGATCTTTGAAAAAGTTAGGATAAAAACTAACAGGTTTTAGTAACATATTTTCAGGTAGTGATCATCCTAAGACTTCCTCATAAGGAATAAGAGTCTGCAACATTTCAGGTAGCGGATTTAAACTAAGTTTGTTCATGCTAAGTATATGCTATAGAATATCGGTAATTTACTATGGAATAGTAAATTTTGAAATACGTAATCACTTATTCAGGTGTGGGGCTAGCCCTGGCTGAGGCCAAAAAGTTTTCTGGGTGTGGGGCTAGTCCTGGCTGAGGCCAAAAAGTTTCCTGGGTGTGGGTCTAGCCCTGGCAGAGGCCAAAAAGTTACCTAGGTGTGGGGCTAGCCTAGTCTGAGGACTAAAAGTACCTAGGTGTGGGGCTAGCCTTGTTGCAGACAAAAAGTACCCGGGTAATGCTTGAGATTCCTACCCTGGCGGAGGACCAAAAAGGAAATCGAGTGATTAATGTTTTTATTATTTACACTTTATAGTCATGTTCACTGCTTTTCAATACATATGTTTTAGCATGAAATAAACTAAGTCATTAGGTGAGTCAGTGGTTTGGACTCACCCCCCTACAGATGTTGTGCACCCTTCAGAGACCAATCCTGCAGGACTTGAAGAAGATGAGGAGCGATCGGGGAACGACCCAGAAGGAATTGAGGACCCACTCTACACACCTTTCTACTATGATGGCGGAGCTGGAATATGAAGTGTCAATGTTGAAATAGCCTTAAGCTTTCGATTTCAAGAAATTGTATCAAACAATTGTGTTTTAAATGAAGTGGCTCAGTAATTTCCATATTTGATGGAATTTATCTATATCAAGTTATTATTCCTAACACCCCAGTATTATACGGGTTGAATTAATCCGTAAAATATCGGGGCGTTACAGGACCCCTTTTGATTGACCAAAGCAGCGGGGCGCAAGTCGAGCGGGGGCTGGTCGGGCGGGGGTTGGTCGGGCAGTGAACAAGGAGAAGGTCGGTCGGGGCCTGGTCGAGCGGTGAATAGGGAAGAGGTCGGTCGGGGACTGGTCGGGCGGTGAACAGGGAGAAGAGAGAGGGTGGGGGTTGGTCGGTCTGTTGGGCGCCCCCCCTCCCTATCGTCGGACCAAAGGAAAAGAGATGGAGGGGGGCGATGGTCGATTGGGTAGGAGGGTGGTGATGGTGGTCGGGTAGTGTGGTGGTGATGGTGGTTATGGTGGTGGTGATGGTGGTAGTGATGGTGGCTGGTGATGATGGTGGTGATGGTAGTGGTGATGGTGGTCGGGTGATTGTGGTAGGTGATGGTGGTCGGGTGATGGTGGTGGTGATGGTAGTCGAGTGATGGTAGAGGATAATGGTGGCTAGTGATGATAGTGGTGGTAACGGTGGTCGGGTGATGGTTGGAAGGGGAGGTGGCAGCCGGTCGGGTAGGGGCGTGCCTCCTTATCGCCGGATAAGAGGAAGAGAGGGGGGGGGGGTTCGGTTGGGTGCCCCCTCCCTTTCTGTGAGCGAGCCGAGCCAAGCCTTGGTCTGTTTGAGCTTGTCTTATAACCGAACAAACTTGAACGAGCTTGTCGGTGTGTGTTGTCCAGCGTCTGCCATCGTGCCCGCCGACGCATTGTCCGGCGTCAGGTGTTGTGTCTGTCGATGTGCTGTCCGGCACCGGCCACCACGCCTGCTGACCCTATGTCACGGGCCGACCGGGGGTGCATTCATCGGCACGTTATCCGGTGACGGCCGTCATGCCCGATGACATGTTGTCCGACATCGTGTCCGTCGATGCATTGTTCGGCATCGGCCATCGCGCCCGCCGACCCCTTACCAAGGGCCGACCGAGGGTGCGTCCGTCAACGCATTGTCCGGCGATGGTTTTGTTTGCCTACTGATGTGTTGTGTGGCGTCAGTCGTCACGCCCACCGACCGGGGGTGCGTTTGCCGACGCGTTATGCGGCGTCGGCCGTTGCGCCTGTCAATCCCTGCCAAGGGCCGGCCGGGGTCTAGCGACGGTCGTCGCACCCACCGACGCCTTGTGCGGTGTCAACCGTCGCAGTCACTGACCCCCTACCATGGGCTGGCCGGGGGGTGCGTTCGACAATGCGTTGTCTGATGACGCTCATCGCACCCGACAATGCTCGTCTCACCTGGCTACGCCCGTCACGCCCGTCGGCGCATTGTCCGGCATCATCTGTTGTCTCGTGGTGGTCTTGGGGTCCAATTGATTGAGGCGAGGTATTGGTCGATGCAACATGCTTTGGTTGAAATGTCGAGGATTGGGCCTAGGATTTTGTCTGTGAGCGCTGAGATGGTGCGAAGAACCTCAGACTTCGTACTAAGGCAGTGCGATACACCTTGAACTTCGTTGTGCAAATACTGAAGCGGTATAGAGCACCTCGGACTTTGGTGGCAAGTGCTAAGGCGGTGTGGAGTACCTTGGACTTTGGCGGTGAGCGTCAAGGCTGTGGGAAGCACCTCGCACTCTGCCGGTAAGCACCGAGGCAATACAAAGCACCTTGCACTCTGTCTGCGAACGCCGAGGTGGTGCGGAGCACCTCAAACTTTGTCAATGAGCGCAGAGGCTGTGCGAAGCACCTCATACTCTGTCAGCGAGCGCCGAGGCTGTGCGAAGCACCTTGCACGATGTCTGCGAGCGCCAAGGTGGTGCGGAGCACTCGGACTTTGTCGGTGAGCGCCGAGGCTATACGAGACACCTCGTACTCTTCCTGCGAGCGCTGAGGCTGTTCAAAGAACCTCACACTCTGTCTGCAAGCGTCGAGGTAGTGCGGAGCACCTCAGACATTATTAGTGAGCGCTGAGGCTATGCAAAGCACCTTGCACTCTATCGGTGAGTGCCGAGGCTATGTGAAGCACCTCTTACTCTCTCTGCGAGCGCCAAGGCGGTACGGAGCACCTTGGACTTTGTCGGTGAGCGCCAATGCTGTGCGAAGTACCTTGCACTTTATCGACGAGCACCGAAGCTGTGCGAAGTGCCTCACACTCTGTCTACGAGAGCCAAGGCGGTGCGTAGCGCCTCTGACTTTATCGGCAAGCACCGAGGCTGTGCAAAGCACTTCGCACTCTGTCGGCGAGCATCGAGGCTGTGCGAAGCACCTTGCACTCTGTCTGCGAGCGTTGAGGTAGTGTAGAGCACCTTGGACTTTGTCGGCGAGCATCGAGGCTGTGCGAAGCACCTCACACTTTGCCGGCGAGTATGGATGTAAAATTTGGCTAACGACCGACAGTGGGACCCGCAGTACTGCCTGAGGCCCACAAAAATGACAGTGGGATCTGCAACCCTACCTAGGGCCCACGAAGACGATAATGGGACCCACAGCCCTACATGGGGCCACAAAAATTATAATGGGACTCGCAGCCTTGCCTGGGGCCCGCGCATGCCATCTGGGGTCTAGTAAATTCCCCCGGATAATTACCTAAACTCCTGATATTCAAGAGAATATTCTCTAAATATTCCCAAACCTATTATATATAGCCAACCTTGTAAATAATCCAGATCCAATCATATTATTCCCAACTCCACTTTCTGTTTTTTAGAGCTCTCTGAGCCTTCTGGTCTTCAGACTTTCACGCCCTCTCCATTCTCTGTCTACTTGTAAGAAGCACTCCTCGGTTTATCGAGAGTAGCTCTACTTTCTCAGAGTTAGTGGATTCAAAGGTTGGGTCTTACCACACAGAGACGTAGGTTTTGGCTGAACTTCGTTACTATATCCTGTGTCAACTCCCTCTCTCTTTCTCTCTTTATCCTTCTTTTTCTCTCTCTACTCTACAGTGTGCATGACAGCTTAGTACGCGACAACTAGGCATCCCACATTGCCACACCTCGAAGATTCAACCCTTCAATCGACTGTTGGTAGGGGGTTACGTACAGCGGTCGAAATTCTCCCCTACAGTTTGGCATCGTCTGTGGGATCTATCCCTATTGACTTGCAACTTCCGTGCTTCCCAGCTCCTCGGTCAAGCAACAACCACCGATTTTCCAAGCAATCCGTTTGTCTCCATTGCTACTTGAATGACGAAGACACGACCTGTAAACCAGCCGGAGGGAAGCAACGTTTACCCCGACACTCAACATCCTATGGCTCGTTCCATGAGTCATAGGTTTGCAACAAGTCAACGCCCAGAGCAGCACCCTGCTGTGAATTCGAGTTATCTTCTGGGAGGGTGAGATTTTTGTGGCCTATGAAGTCATCAAAATTGAAGCCTGTGCAATCCTCCAAGGGCTAGGAGCCCTCCTAAAGCTTGAAGTTTCCTTGGTCATAATTGAAGGAGACAATCAAGGCCTTATTAACTTCCTGTCAGATGGGATTTCTCCACACTAAGGTGTATATAAAATATTGTGTCTGATTGCAGGTGTTTATCCTGGAGCTTTGTCTCATGCAAGTTTTTCCATGTGCGGAGGAACCTTAACGGTTGTGCTGATCCCTTGGCCAAGTATCGATCCGGGAAAGGATCAGATTCTTGTCCTCTTCTATCCCTTGCAGTATTTCCTCATTGGTGTTGTTCGAGAAACAACAGTTGAATAATTGTAATGTTATTTTTTTTCCCAGGCTGAGCCGCCATGAATAGAACCGCCGTAGTTCCTTCCAAAAAAACATAATAAAAAGCTGGATGATTTTGGCTAGCTTGGAATTCACCAATAAAGACGTGTTTCCGTTTAGAGTCCAAGCCAATTCCGATCATCTCTACTAAATAGGTCTACACCATGTGGATTAATGTAAGGGGCAGTTAGGTGTAGACCCCTACCTGTGAATTAAAACGGGCGAAGTAGGATTTACAAGGCAAGGCCCCAATCGAATGTTTGATCAAAGGCAAATAGTGAAAAATTATCACAAGGGTTCGGAACCTCTAGGTGGAACTAGCAGGAAGCACTTCTCTATGAGGATTGCGATATTTTTGAGCACAACCTTCGACAAATCCTGCTCGCCTGTGAAAACTCTTATGTTCCTCTCTCACCAAATTGACCAGATGTTGCAATGACCAACATCTCCTATCCTCTCTTACTCTCCTCCAAACATCCCACGTCTCCAATTTTTTTTGCATTTAGCCAAGGGGATTCTATTCATGTTGCCCCAGATCTAGAAATAAAATCCATACAAGCCTGATCATTTTGGTTAAAGCAAATAGAGGAAGACTCTTCGTCAATTACAGACTTATAACAATCCGAAGAAACCAAATCAGTGATGATATCCAATAAGACAATATGATTATAATCATGTCTCAGCTCCAACATAAGAATCACAATCTGGTGAGCAACCTGGTTAGCATCTGTGAAAATATGTTGGATCTATGAACACGGGAACAATTTCAGGTACCTCTTGCACTCCAACAGGAGTTTCACCACTGAGATGGTAAACGGATCAGATCTTTGCATGTAGCACAACTCTTTAGCATCGACCTACATCGAATGGAGGTAAATGACATCCTTATAATTTATCTTGCTATTCCTCCATACCAGGGAGCTCTATTATGGTCCTCCTCGTCTAATGGTATCTCTACTGTCTAGTCAACTTATTGGGCTCGATCCTCTATCTTTTATTTTGAAAGGTAAGTAAATTGCATTAAAAAGAGGGGGGGAGTTACGTATTAAGGCTATACTCATAATGAGTAAGCAAAATAGACACAAGACTCCAAACAGTAGAAGCTCTAAGCACTAGCATCGCTTGCCTCAAAACAAGCATCCTATAAGACAACACACATTGACGATGGCCAGGTAACAACTCAGGGGGCTGAAGAGCTCTTGTAGATGCTCCTACATGACTTATGAGGTCGGGATTTAGTCTTCAGTATCATTTACTTTGGCTTCTTCTCCGGGGTAAGGTTCTTAAGCTTCGCTAGATAGGCTGGGTTTGCAACTGTTATCACTTTACGGATGTCACTGAAGGGGGAGAAGTTCTTCAGCTTTGGACCATACTCATCTGAAATCTCGATTCTCAGTCACCCATGAAGCTAGCTAGTTCCTTGAGGGCCCATGCTATTGTTAATTGGAAAGAGCTCCGGAAGCCCAAAAATTGCCTCCTGAAGGCCCAAATGTTTGTATGGCGAGCAATCCGTGGCTGCATCCCTACCTCTCTGAGACTAGCCACTCGGCTCTCTCACATCGTCAAGACTTTTTTTCGCTTTGTGATTGCGAGGAGGAATCAACAGAGTGATTTGGTTGGATCAGACTTTTATCATTGTACAGAAGGTAGCCATAGATCCACCAGTCAATGGGTTGACTGGCTTCTGAGTCTAGAAAGGACTCATGAGTCAAAGTTCAATTACGGTACCGTCCTCTTAAGAAACATTTGGAAAGCCCAAAATTGGTAGATCTTTGATAGAGCTTGGCCCATCCTAGAATCCATTGTCCTTGCATCTAATACACTATTCAGAGATCTCTCTTCCGCACACCTAAGAGGTTCAAAGCCGCATCCCTCACATTGGTTACTTCCGGAGATGGGAGCACTCAAGATCAATGTAGACGGGGAGACTAGTAGTTTGCTATTAGCAACCGTCGTTATTATTAGAGATGGCACTGAGGCCCTTATGCTCTTAAAGGGAGCGATCCGCGACACCTGCGAGGCTATTGAAATTGAAGCACGAGTAATCCTCCAAGGGCTTAGAGCCCTCGTCAAACTTGACACCTCCACTGTCATTGTAGAAGGAGATAATCAAGTCCATATTGACCTCTTGTCGGATGGGGATTTATCCCTACCTTGGCGGATACAAAATAATGTATCTGATAGCAGGCTTTTATCCCGCGGATTTACCTCTTGCAGGTTTTCCCATGTGAGAAGGAAACGCAATGCATGTGCAGACGCTTTGGCCAAGTTCAAGATCCGGGATTGGTTGGGTTTTCCTCTTATTCTGTCCCCAACTGTATCTCCTCCCTTGTGGGGTCAGAGAAAGTGCAGTTAAACAATTGTAATGGTGATCCTTCAGGTTGGGGCGCTATGAATAGAATCCCCCTAGTTCCTACAAAAAAAAAATAATAATGTGCATGTAGCACTTCTCTGAGTAGAATTACAACAATTAAACATGGTGCAAAGTGGGAATTGCCGAATGGGTCAGGCTTCACTCCTAGAGTGATTAGTCCGAGCCTGAAATGGGCCATTGCTAGAACGATTTTGGGCACCCCGCTGAAATTAAAAACATGCGCATGTAGCACTTCTCTAGGTAGAATTACAACAATTAAACATGGTGTAAAGTGGGAATTGCCGAGTGGGTCAGGCTTCACTCCTAGAGTGATTCGTCCGAGCCTGAAATGGGCCATTGCTCGAAAGGTTTCGGGCACCCCGCTGAAATTAAAAACAAAAACACACATGGTGCCCGGAATAATCAAATCGTGGTCCCGATGCTAAATAGGCAAGGAAGGGCTTACATGTCAAAAGCCACTCCTTTGTTTTAGCTAACAAGATCCCGTGGAAATCTACCAATGATTATCCTATCGGTTGAGGAAGAATGGCCACATTGTTTACTCATAAACTTGTTAATGACCTTGGTTCTGGTTCATTGACTTAATTATTGGCCTTCACATGTGTGTGTAGCTACAAAATTTTCTAGAAACCTTTGTCATTTGAGACCAAGTTATACTCAAAGTTTTTTTTTTTTTTGTTTGCAAAATATTATTTACGAAGATCTCACCGATTCATTCACAGAGAATGATGTGTCACAATAACATCCATCCATTTCACCTAGCCCCAACCAATGAATCACACTTAGCTAACGGGGGGAAGGCAAAGGGACACTGTGATTGGATACCACGACAGTCTGTGTAAATGAATCAGTAAAAGCTATCGGTATGAATAATATTACTCTTTTTTTTTGACATCGACGAGTGTCCCGAAATCTTTTGGGCTATTGACCGATTTAGGGTTATGACTAATCCTTTTGGAAATATGCATCGATCTGCTTGGAAGTTCCCCTACGACTCTCAGGTAACTCGGGGGGGTGGGGGGATTAAACCCACAACCAGTGTTTTCAAAACGGGACCGGAGGGCTAACCGAAGAGGCATCCAGTTCGGTCAAATCGGTTCAAACTGGTGATTCAACCGTTTGAACCACATAAAAATGTATTTTTTTAGATAGATACTTACTAAAT
This sequence comes from Chamaelirium japonicum, assembly GCA_947650365.1. NCBI lineage: Eukaryota > Viridiplantae > Streptophyta > Magnoliopsida > Liliales > Melanthiaceae > Chamaelirium > Chamaelirium japonicum. The sequence goes on from CANTAL010000013.1 coordinate 450,298, forward strand.
TCTTCAACGACAAGGTTAGGTTTGATTCATGGATTAACAAATAAACCGGTTTATTCAAAGACCGACCCGAAACATGTTCCGGTTCCGGTTCAAATCGGTTGAACGGTCTGGTTCGATTCAGTTTTCAAAGCACTGCCCACAACTTACTCACCAAAGCATCCGCTGCTTAACAACTCCCTAATCCCCTGATGGGTATTCCGTTATACCCTACCAAAAGTAGAAAACCCTATTGAGGTACACAACCACTCAAGCTACCTTGATTCCTTTCAAATCTGGAGGATTTTTCCAAACTGACCACCGGGTTTTTGTCATATTGCTCAAACTATGTTTAGAGCCCGAAAATGTTATTTTTATGACCATCAAAAAATTTCAGACAAAAATACCATTCAAATCACTTCTTCTTTCGTGAAACCAGTAGAGTCCCAAGCGCAAAATTTACGTCCAGTTTACGTTTTGTTGTGTTTGTTTACGTTTTGTTGTGTTTAGTTTGGGTCCAGTTTACGTTCAGTTTGCGTCCAGTTTACGTCCAGATTTATGTCTTAATTGGATGTGTTAACTTACATGAAAGTCTCATTGGAGGTTGTAAGGAGGTTGTCAAAAGTATGTTTTCGCCATTCCTTTGCCAGAGGTTACTGGAAACACCACTACTCGTGTCCCTTCTTGCCATGTAACCCTTGCCGGAGTCGTTGTCAGGTCGTCGGTTGTTTACTTTCTCTATTACATTGTCGGTGGTCGTCGGGATGTCGCCAGAAGTTTGCTTCTCCATTCCTTCACTGCAAAGCACCTGAAACCCCACAACTTGTGTTATTTTTTGCTACGAAACCCTTGTTGGAGGTCATCAGGATATCGCCGGAAGATTGCTTCTCCATTTCTGTATTGGAAGGCGCTTGAAAGCCCACTAATTGTGCTATTTTTGCGACGATGGAACCCTCACCAGATGTCGTTGGGAGGTGGTTGAAAGTTTATTTTCTTTGTTGTTTCGCTAGAGTGCACCCTAGTTTGAAACACAATTAAACGTAAATATTTACGTTTTGGAATGACAGTATTTATAAAAGAGACGATTTAATGTTATGGACATTTTTATCATAAAAAACTAAAATATGATTTTGTAAATAATAATTTCTTTTATTGTTGTACTTATCTTGAGCAATACAACAAACGTTGTGATTTTATAAATTTATGAGAAATGCTTTTCAGTCTGAAGGTTTGACCTGATTTCGTCAGCCCGTTTGATGTGGTATCATGCAACTGGTGACTGAAATCCACTAGCGATTTTAAATTTTTCAACAGACACATCAATCGGACCGGCAAAATCGAAAAAACCTTCGGACTGAATAGCATTTTCCTAAATTTATATATATCAACTAAACATTCAGCAGACTAATAAAACCCTCAACTGACACCATCACTCTACGACTGACACCATCCACCATCGTCTGTTGGATCGTCCAAGATCTCAGGCGGGGGTTGCCAGCTCGTCACGTGGGTCGCCATTGACTCTTCATTAAGAATGCAGGAGCACATGCCAAAGATCTCTCAAGTATCGATAGCACGTGACTAACATAGCCGTTACAAGATCAAACAAGAATTTTATAACTTTTATATTCGATTAGTTTTATCCAATCTATGTCGCCGCAATAATTTACGGCTGTACTTACGAGGTCCTTCCTAGCACTTCTCAGTAGGCTTTATTTTTATTTTTTTTAGATAATCCCTCTAAGAGAGAGGGGGGGGGGGGGGGGGGGGGGGCGGAGGGGTTCGGTCTAGACCTCTACCAGTTTAGTAAAGAACCAACTATTACAAACTAAGAAGAAGAAAAAAAAAAAACTAAAAAAGTAGAGCTAATCAGATGAGCCAAGCGATCGTTCGCTTCCCCCTGAAGAGCAGCCCACCACGTCCCCAACAAGGACTTTGCTTGACAGAGGAGTCCATCCGCAGAATCCTCCTTACCATTGAAGACTCTATTATTACGTTCCGTCCAGATGGTCCAGCACACTGCAACCACCAGAGGATCCCACGAAGGCGTAAGCTCATTGGAAATCCGTTTCCTGCGGCATCTGGTCCACAGCAATTTTAGAGTCGTCGGTCGCCCACCAATCGCTAGCGTAGTCTGAAGCCTGGTCCAAATTGAAGAAGAGAAAGGGCAATTCAAAAGTGAGTGATTAGCCATTTTCTGTAAGATGGGCACAAAGGGGGCACGAGACATCTGGAACATTCGGGTGGCTCCTCTTTCGAAGGTTTCAACGAGTAAGAACTCAATTGTGCAGCACCAGTGGGCTTCCACGATAGTTCTCTCTCCTAAGGATACTCAACACCTCTCTTGCTGGGTTGGGTAGCCCATGAGCTCGGCCCAACTAAACCTGGCCCATTTAGGATTATTGCTTGGCGGGAAAGAAATCCAACCCAAGCGATCTTTCGCTTCCCCCTGAAGAGCAGCCCACCACGTCCCCAACAAGGACTTTGCTTGACAGAGGAGTCCATCCGCAGAATCCTCCTTACCATTGAAGACTCTATTATTACGTTCCGTCCAGATGGTCCAGCACACTGCAACCACCAGAAGATCCCACGAAGGCCTAAGCTCATTGGAAATCCGTTTCCTGCGGCATCTGGTCCACAACGATTTCAGAGTCGTCGGTCGCCCACCAATCGCTAGCGTAGTCTGAAGCCTGGTCCAAATCGAAGAAGAGAAAGGGCAATTCAAGAACGAGTGATTAGCCGTTTTCTGTAAGATGGGCACAGAGGGGGCACGAGACATCTGGCACATTCGGGTGGCTTCTCTTTCGAAGGTTCCAACGAGTAAGAACTCAATTGTGCAGCACCAGTGGGCTTCCACGATAGTTCTCTCTCCTAAGGATACTCAACACCTCTCTTGCTGGGTTGGGTAGCCCATGAGCTCGGCCCAACTAAACCTGGCCCATTTAGGATTATTGCTTGGCGGGAAAGAAATCCAACCCAAGCGATCTTTCGCTTCCCCCTGAAGAGCAGCCCACCACGTCCCCAACAAGGACTTTGCTTGACAGAGGAGTCCATCCGCAGAATCCTCCTTACCATTGAAGACTCTATTATTACATTCCGTCCAGATGGTCCAGCACACTGCAACCACCAGAAGATCCCACGAAGGCCTAAGCTCATTGGAAATCCGTTCCTGCGGCATCTGGTCCACAACAATTTTAGAGTCGTCGGTCGCCCACCAATCGCTAGCGTAGTCTGAAGCCTGGTCCAAATTGAAGAAGAGAAAGGGCAATTCAAAAGTGAGTGATTAGCCATTTTCTGTAAGATGGGCACAAAGGGGGCACGAGACATCTGGAACATTCGGGTGGCTTCTCTTTCGAAGGTTTCAACGAGTAAGAACTCAATTGTGCAGCACCAGTGGGCTTCCACGATAGTTCTCTCTCCTAAGGATACTCAACACCTCTCTTGCTGGGTTGGGTAGCCCATGAGCTCGGCCCAACTAAACCTGGCCCATTTAGGATTATTGCTTGGCGGGAAAGAAATCCAACCCAAGCGATCTTTCGCTTCCCCCTGAAGAGCAGCCCACCACGTCCCCAACAAGGACTTTGCTTGACAGAGGAGTCCATCCGCAGAATCCTCCTTACCATTGAAGACTCTATTATTACGTTCCGTCCAGATGGTCCAGCACACTGCAACCACCAGAAGATCCCACGAAGGCCTAAGCTCATTGGAAATCCGTTTCTTGCGGCATCTGGTCCACAACGATTTCAGAGTCGTCGGTCGCCCACCAATCGCTAGCGTAGTCTGAAGCCTGGTCCAAATCGAAGAAGAGAAAGGGCAATTCAAGAACGAGTGATTAGCCGTTTTCTGTAAGATGGGCACAGAGGGGGCACGAGACATCTGGCACATTCAGGTGGCTTCTCTTTCGAAGGTTCCAACGAGTAAGAACTCAATTGTGCAGCACCAGTGGGCTTCCACGATAGTTCTCTCTCCTAAGGATACTCAACACCTCTCTTGCTGGGTTGGGTAGCCCATGAGCTCAGCCCAACTAAACCTGGCCCATTTAGGATTATTGCTTGGCGGGAAAGAAATCCAACCCAAGCGATCTTTCGCTTCCCGCTGAAGAGCAGCCCACCACGTCCCCAACAAGGACTTTGCTTGACAGAGGAGTCCATCCGCAGAATCCTCCTTACCATTGAAGACTCTATTATTACATTCCGTCAAGATGGTCCAGCACACTGCAACCACCAGAAGATCCCACGAAGGCCTAAGCTCATTGGAAATCCGTTCCTGCGGCATCTGGTCCACAGCAATTTTAGAGTCGTCGGTCGCCCACCAATCGCTAGCGTAGTCTGAAGCCTGGTCCAAATTGAAGAAGAGAAAGGGCAATTCAAAAGTGAGTGATTAGCCATTTTCTGTAAGATGGGCACAAAGGGGGCACGAGACAACTGGAACATTCGGGTGGCTTCTCTTTCGAAGGTTTCAACGAGTAAGAACTCAATTGTGCAGCACCAGTGGGCTTCCACGATAGTTCTCTCTCCTAAGGATACTCAACACCTCTCTTGCTGGGTTGGGTAGCCCATGAGCTCGGCCCAACTAAACCTGGCCCATTTAGGATTATTGCTTGGCGGGAAAGAAATCCAACCCAAGCGATCTTTCGCTTCCCCCTGAAGAGCAGCCCACCACGTCCCCAACAAGGACTTTGCTTGACAGAGGAGTCCATCCGCAGAATCCTCCTTACCATTGAAGACTCTATTATTACGTTCCGTCCAGATGGTCCAGCACACTGCAACCACCAGAAGATCCCACGAAGGCCTAAGCTCATTGGAAATCCGTTTCCTGCGGCATCTGGTCCACAACGATTTCAGAGTCGTCGGTCGCCCACCAATCGCTAGCGTAGTCTGAAGCCTGGTCCAAATCGAAGAAGAGAAAGGGCAATTCAAGAACGAGTGATTAGCCGTTTTCTGTAAGATGGGCACAGAGGGGGCACGAGACATCTGGCACATTCGGGTGGCTTCTCTTTCGAAGGTTCCAACGAGTAAGAACTCAATTGTGCAGCACCAGTGGGCTTCCACGATAGTTCTCTCTCCTAAGGATACTCAACACCTCTCTTGCTGGGTTGGGTAGCCCATGAGCTCGGCCCAACTAAACCTGGCCCATTTAGGATTATTGCTTGGCGGGAAAGAAATCCAACCCAAGCGATCTTTCGCTTCCCCCTGAAGAGCAGCCCACCACGTCCCCAACAAGGACTTTGCTTGACAGAGGAGTCCATCCGCAGAATCCTCCTTACCATTGAAGACTCTATTATTATGTTCCGTCCAGATGGTCCAGCACACTGCAACCACCAGAAGATCCCACGAAGGCCTAAGCTCATTGGAAATCCGTTTCCTGCGGCATCTGGTCCACAGCGATTTCAGAGTCGTCGGTCGCCCACCAATCGTTAGCGTAGTCTGAAGCCTGGTCCAAATCGAAGAAGAGAAAGGGCAATTCAAGAACGAGTTATTAGTCGTTTTCTGTAAGATGGGCACAGAGGGGGCACGAGACATCTGGCACATTCGGGTGGCTTCTCTTTCGAAGGTTCCAACGAGTAAGAACTCAATTGTGCAGCACCAGTGGGCTTCCACGATAGTTCTCTCTCCTAAGGATACTCAACACCTCTCTTGCTGGGTTTGGTAGCCCATGAGCTAGGCCCAACTGAACCTGGCCCATTTAGGATTATTGCTTGGTGGTAAAGAAATCCAACCCAGGTTGCTGTTGGTGGATGAAGATGGGATATAGTTGGGTTGGCTGGATAGGAGTTAACGTTGGATTGGATAAAGATGGGTAGAGTCGGAGTTGGATAGAGCCAATCCCCAATCCCTTTGTGGGATTGACTCTCCCATGCACTCACGTTGGGGCTCTCCCATGCACTCACGTTGGACTCTCATCCTTAGCTATAAATAGGGGATCAAACCTCTTGTGGAGAGTGACTCCGTGGAGCAGCTCTTCTTTTATGGGCTTCAGGAAGCCTCGGGTAAAGCAAGGAGAGGAGGAGCCAGGGCGAGGAGTTGCTCAAGGGGAGGCCACAGGTTCGGGTATCTTTCCCTCGGACAATTTGACTGCTGCGATAGTCAGTGTCCAAGGCACCACTGGGGGCGCCAAGGGCGAGAAGCTTGCAGGGATGTAAGCAGTAGGGCCGACGCCATGGGAGACAATCAGGGACGGAGCTATGTATGGACCAAGGGGGGCCATGGCCCCCCCTCAATTATTTTTTTTAAAAAATTATGTAGTAAAAGTCTATAATACTAGAATATAAATTTTTTTGGGTTTATGCTTTAGTCCCCCTCAAATGAAATTATTATACTTTGGCCCCTCCCAATATAAAATCCTGGTTCCGTCCCTGGAGACAATGTGGGCGTCTCGGGCGAAAACTTGCTGGCGGCCCGGGGAGAGGCACGGTTCAATGCTCTCTCTCCCCGGGTTGTTATGGTCTTCAGAGGAGGCTTCGAGGGGGAGGTTACGGTCGAGCACCTCCTCCATCGGAGAGGTTTGACAACACTGACAAACTGATTGGTTCTTGGAAGGTGTCAAATTTGGGGGACCTGTGCTTGGTCTCCTTGAAAGTAGGTTGTCTTTATGGCTCCTAGCAATAAGGCCCTCGGGCCTGATGGTTCCAATGGCGATTTCTCTTAAAGCATTCTGGCCTATTATTGGCCCTGATGTTGTTAGGGATATCCAATCATTTTTCTACTCCGGTGCCATGCCGACTGGCTGGAATGATACACTTGTGGTTTGGTTCCAAAGATGGATAAACCAACTATGCTAAATGACTTCAGACCTATTAGTCTTTGCAACCAAACCTATAAATATATCTCAAAGATCTTGGCCACAAGGTTGTAATTCCTTATGCATCAATTGATCCCTCCTTGCCTATTTGCATTCATTTCGGGGAGAGTGTGGGAAAAAAACCGGAGATCGAAACCCCAAAGATCCCACTAGTAGGTCACACACCACGACGATCAGTCGAGTGCAATCGAAAGCATCAAAGTTTAGAGCCTTGTAGAAACAAGAGAATTGATCCACCATACAACAACAAACAATAATATAAGCTGGCAACAAGGATTTGATTATAACGATAAAAAATAATACACAAGCGGTGAGTCTCCGTTTCTCGAAATCCCGAAAATCAATCAATGATCTCTCTCAGGCGCTACATACACGAAGTAGAGATCCCCCATACAAAGATTAGAGAATATCGAAATATTCTGAGAGATAAGAACACCTGCCGAGAATGAGGCCGAGGAAGACCCATCAAATATCCATAGATGAACCCCCTTCCTTCTTTTTCCTCTTCCTTCTCTTCTCTTCGCTCTCTTCTCTTCCTTCTCTTCTTCTATGCGACCGCAAGAAACCTAGTCATTGTTTGCTCTTTCTCCATCTCGCTCTCGATGATCTTCGATTAACCCTAGGGCTCTCATAACTCTGTGTTAAATAGGAGGGGAAAAGTACACCCTAGGGAGACCCAAAAACACCCAAAAGATCGGCCAAAATTGGTAGCCCCCAATTTATCTGCACGTGCAATATTTCCAGGCCGTGCGCATGATCTGCTCCCAAGTTGTGCGCACGGCACATGTCATGCACACGACCTAGAACAGACAATTTACCCCTGATGTTTTTCCATTGTTCCACCCATTCACATGTCTTTAGCTTTCAATGTCGTGCACATGACCTGTCAATGTCGTGCACACGACCTGTCAATGTCGTGTGCACGACCATTACTGGGCTTGGGCATGTGTGCTCTGGCGCCAAACCCCAACAATCTCCACCTTTGGCCTTATGAAGCCCAACATCTCGAAAACTTCTACCACACCATTGTCGATGTTATTACCGTCGTCTAAGAAAACTGTGATAATCCTTATCGTACACCTTGGTCACCCTACACCAGGTGCTTACACCCAATCAGATGCCCGATTATCTATAGCTAATGACCAATCAAACCCAACTTGGTGTTCTACTTGACTGAGACACACTTCTTCATCTTCCATCCACCCGGGCTGGCTCTACCTGCAGACTTGCTCTTCACCAAGTGCACCGTTTCTGGGATTGCCCTCACTGTGACTTTATACAAACCTCCTCTGCAGGGTCCTTCCCAAACTGAAGAAGTGCAATCCGTGACTTTCAGGGCTCCACCTGAACCGATAATCGTATTCCCAAGAATGTACATAACGAATGCCCATTTGGTATGAATGGAGCCATCAAACATCCACAAGCAGAAATTTCCAACTCATCTGGTCAGCATCTTGGAGCCATCCTCAGTTGTCATACACTCAGCATTGGTGCTGAACCATACCATGTTTGAACAAACGTGGTGTGTAGCGCCACTATCAAGTATCCAATCCTGACTTTCATACTTAGAGGATACCAAGATTATCACTCCCTCATCTTCGAAGATCGATACTTGATTTTTCATGTTTGTCAGCCTCGGCATCTCCATTGTCGTTAGCCGACCAAGAACCATTTTCAGAACTTGCTTTACCTTTCTACTTGCACATTCTCTTCATATGCCTGGACTTTTCAATCTTCCAACATACAACTTTCATGCTCTTCAAATCCGGCCTCATAACTATCACCTGGTCATAAGGGCCTGCAGAAACACTTAAACTCTTCGTACGTGTTTCTTTACTTAGTAGGGTTCCCACCACATATTCAAACTTTATCTTCGTAGTACCGGAAAAATTGTTAACCACCATCACGACACCGTCCCAATTGTCCAAAAGTCTCGACAAGATCATTAGAGCATGATCTCATCATCAAAGTTCATTATGATAGTCTCAAGTAGGCTCGTAACTCTATTGAAAGTGTTGACACACTCTGCTATGCTTCCATCATCGACCATCCTCATATTGAACGGAGTTTTTATGAGAAAAACCTTATTTGAGGTCGAAGGTTTCTCGTAATAGTGCTTTCATTATGTCAGTCATGATCTTCTCTTTGGAGATGTTGAAGGCCACCATCAGAGACAGAGAGACGAATCAAGCACATCGCCTTCCTGTCGGGAACCACCCAATACCCTTTTTAGTCATCTTTTCTAGCTTTTTCGTTAGACTGCACAGAGACAAGTGGAGGTCTTTCTAATATAGGATGTCCTCCATCTGTATCTTCCAAAAATGGAAGTTCGTACCATTGAACTTTTTGATTCTCAACTTCCCATCTGCCATGGCTTCACCTGCCTTTGATTCATGCACATTGAACCTTGCTTTGATACCACTGTTGGGGAAAACCGAAGGTCGAAACCCAAAGATCCCACTAGTAGCGCATACACTATGGCAATTTGCTGAGTGTAGTCGAAAGTATAATGCTAAGATCAAGTTTTAGAGCTCTGTAGAAACAAAAGAATCGGTCTCACACAACTACAAACAACAATATGCCAGCAACAAGGATTGGATTATTATGATCAAAGAGAATACACAAGCGGTGGGTCTCTGTTTTTCAGACTGTCGCAAATCACTCAATGATCCCTCTCAGATGGTACAAACACGAAGTAGAAATCCATCACACAAAGATCAGAGAATTCTAGAATCTTCCGAGAGATGATAACGCCTGCCGATGTCGATGCCGAGGAAGAAGCGTCGAAAATCCGTAGACGAACCCCTTCCTTCTTCTTCCTCTTCCTTCTCCCTCTTCTATCTCTCTTCTCTTACTTCTCTTCATCCACGCGGCCGCAAGAAACCTAGCCATCGCATGGTCTCTCTTTGTCTCGCTCTCAATGATCTTCTATCAACCCTAGGGATCTCATAGCTCCACCTTCAATAGGAGGGGAAAAGTAGACCCCAAAACACCCAAAAGATCGACCAAAACCCGCAACTCCCAACTTGTCCAAAAGATCGACCAAAACCCGCAGCTCGCAATTCCGGTTCGTGCGCACGATCCGCTCCCAAGCCATGCACATGACTTGGACAGACAATTTTCCCCCAACGTTTTTTCGTTGTTCCACCTATTGCACGTCTTCAGTAGAAGTCATGCGCATGATCTACCCAGGTCTTGGGCACGACCATTTCTGGGCTTGGGCATGCAGGCTTCTTTGGAGCCAAACCCCAATAAGTAAATCATGCCTCTCGATCAATGGTTCTTACGACAGTAATGAAAATATCGAGAGTTCATGGGGGGGGTGGGGGGTGGGGGGGGGTGCGTTCAAACGATTCTCCTTTAAATGGGTTTTGATCCTGTATGGGTTTGTTGGATCATGATGTGAGTTTCCTCTGTTTCAATAGTGTTGTTGGTCAATGGTGAACCGACTCAAACCTTTTCATTAAGGCAAGGTGATCCTTTATCCCCATTTGGCTCTTTAAGGAATGCTTCTTCCATCACCTCACATCGTCTAGTTTCTATTGATGGGAAAAAAGTCCCCAATTCTCATTTCCACTTTATAGTCACTAAGGCGTACCAAAAATTGGCTGGATGGAAATCCCACTACTTATCTCAAGTGGGCCGTCTCACCCTCCTACAATATCTTCTAAAGGCCATTCCCACATACTTTTTAGCTTCTACGGCTATTCCTCAAGGAGTTATGAACTCTATCGAAAAGAGTTGTCGAGCCTTCTTTTGGGAGACACCAAGTTTCCAATGAAAATTATATGTCATCAGCATGTGATCCACTAAAATAACAACTTTTTAATGTTAACAAAGAGTAAAACATATGTTATTATATTCATTATAAATGTTACACCTCATTCCATTCAAATGTTTTAATTTGCTAATTTATAAATTTCTATACAAGTTTTAATCAATTGTTTCTGTATAAATATTAACATAATGTAATTTATATGTTATCATATGCATTACATATGTTATCATATCAAATTCGAATGTTTTAATTATTTTTATATATTTTTGTACATGTTTTAACAAAATAAAAATTTTTAAAATTTAATTGTAACATTTGATTGAAATAAATATATCATATGTATAACAAATATGGTAACATATATATTACACCATGTTAATAAAAGGTGCATTTTTAGGTGCGCTTTTAGTAAGTGCGATCCGAGCACTGTGGGCCGCCCGATTTAATTTGTTTGGCTGTGATGCACTGTTCGGGCGGTGTATGCATCACACCTAATGGTGTAGGTCGCAAAAATCCAAGTGTTGTTGTAACATCCGCCCCAAACACACAAGATATTATCCGCTTTGCCTGTGCCCGCACGAGAACTTCCCAGGGGGTCACCCATCCTAGTACTACACTCGCCCGAGCACGCTTAACTACGGAGTTCTTACGAAATTCGTAGCGGCGCACGGTTTTAAAACGCGTCTTCTATGTTTGGGAGGGGAAATTATATAAGTAGCTCAGGATCTCCTTCTCTCCAGGCGATGTGGGGCTAACTCATGGCCTTGTACACCTCACCTCACCTCACCTCATCCATCTTGGCATTCCCGCCTCAGGAGTCTTGGCTCTTGGCTCTTGGCTATTGGATCTTGGTCGTCACAGTTGTTGTGCTTCATTGCATATGTTGCAGTCCATCAAGTGCATATGTTACTGGTTATGGTTGCACGAAATGGATCGCACCAGGTTATCTCAGTTGAGGGATTCTCTCTCTCTCTCTCTCTCTCTATATATATATATATATATATATATATATATATATATATATATATATATATATATATATATATATATATATATATATATATATATATATATATATATATATATATATATATATATATATATATATATATATATATATATAAGGGCGTGTTAGGATGTAGCGTGCGGTGCGTGCGGTGTTGCTCCGCAGCCATTTGATACACCGCTGCGTGCATCTCACTCACGCAGCGGGTGCATCAGACGGCTGCGGTGTGACACCTCACACACCTTACGCCACATTTTATCATTCCTCTCTCTATATATAGGGGGCGGGGAGCCTGCACCGGAGGTGCAGCAACAATGTTGCACCTCTCACTTGTTTACCTACCTAGAAGTTTTGAAATTTGATAAAATTTGGTGAGAGTGTTGTCTAGGGTAAGATGATCATCCTCACAAATTTTCATCAAATTCAAAAACTTCTAGGGGGGGGTCAAATGGTCGATGCAAAATCTGCAGATTTTAACGGTGACTAAGGACGGCTGATTTTGCTTCGACCATTTGACCCCACTAGAACTTTTGGAACTTGATGAAAATTGGTGAGGATGATCATCTTACCCTGGACAACACCCTCACCAAATTTTATCAAATTCCAAAACTTCTAGGTAGGTAAAACAATACCTGAGGTGCAGCAACGACGCTGCACCTCAGGTCCAGCATCCATTTTCCCATATATATATATATATATATATATATATATATATATATATATATATATATATATATATATATATATATATATATATATATATATATATATATATATATATATATATATATATATATATATATATATATATATATATATATATAGAGGCGTGCTAGGGTGCGGCGTGCGGTGCGTGCGTCGCCGTACCGCAGCTGTTTGATGCGCCGCTGCGTGCATCGCACGCACTGCAGCGGTGCATCAGACGACTGCGGTGCGGCGCCGCACGCACCACACGCTGCATTTTAGCATCTCTCTCTCTCTCTCTCTATATATATATATATATATATATATATATATATATATATATATATATATATATATATATATATATATATATATATATATATATATATATATATATATATATATATATATATATATATATATATATATATATATATATATATATATATATATATATATAGAGAGAGAGAGAGAGAGAGAGAGAGAGAGAGACAGAAAGAGGAATGTTACAGTGAGCTGTGAGCTGCGGTTTTAGAAAGTGAGCTGCGGGTATTTTCACCCCTCTAGGAGTTTTTGAATTTGATGAAATTTGGTGAGGGTGTCATCTAGGATAAGATGATCATCCTCACCAATTTTCATCAAATTCCAAAACTTCTAGGGTCATCAAATGGTAAAAGCAAAATTAACGGTGACTACGGGCGGTAGATAATGCTTCTACCATTTGATGACCCTAAAAGTTTTGGAATTTGATAAAAATTGGTGAAGATGATCATCTTATCCTAGACAACACACTTTCAAAAATTTATCAAATTTCAAAACTCCTAGGGGGATCAAAATGAGGGCAGCTCATTTTCTCCACCCGTTGCTCACAACTCACTGTAACATTTCTCTCTCTCTCTCTCTCTCTCTCTCTCTCTCTCTCTCTATATATATATATATATATATATATATATATATATATATATATATATATATATATATATATATATATATATATATATATATATATATATATATATATATATATATATATATATATATATATATATATATATATATATATATATATATATGGGAAATGAGTTCCTATGACATGTCATAGGGAGTACCCTATGACATATGGTGAGTTAGTAACCCTAGAATATTTAGAATGTTCTGAATTTTTATGAGGATGATCACCCTATCTTAGATAGGACCCCCGCAAAAAATCGGCTCATTCTAAAACTTCTAGAGGCATCAAATATGATTTTCAATTTAACGGTTAAAATGGATGACCGATAAAGCTTCTAGCATTTGATGCCCCAACAAGTTTTAGAATACTTTGATTTTTTGTGGACATTTTATCTAAGGTAAGGTGATCACCCTCAAAAAAATTCAGTACATTCTAAACATTCTAGCATTACTAATTCACCATATGTCATAGGGTACTCCCTATGACATGTCATAGGAACCCAGCCCTATATATATATATATATATATATATATATATATATATATAGGGAACATGGTCCTCCTGACCACCCAATATGCAAGTCATCCCTTCAATTTGGGTGCTACATGATAATTTTAACCATATTTCTTTTTGTGGATGATCAATCCACTCTACTTAGATCAAGATTTAAAAAAAAAAATCTAAAAAGAAAATTAAAACAACCCGATCAACGGTCAACAAATTTAACGGTAAATTATAGCATGCAAATAGCTTTTGCTATGGTTAATTTAAAAATGCTCTTTGACATATTTTTTTTCCAAATTCTTTTTCATGATCATTGTTAGGAGGAATGCACCCACCTTGACCAACCCCTAATCCCGGTTAAAAAGTGCCATGTGGCACCCAAATTGAAAGGATGACTAGCGTGTTGGGTGGTCGGGAGGACTGTATTCCCTATTCCCTATATATATATATACGCACACACACACACACACACACACAGAGAGAGAGAGAGAGAGAGAGTCGTGATACATTGCGGCGGGTAATGTGCGGGCTTAACGTGCGGCACCCCCTTCGGGGGTATTTTCGGAATATTTTTTTTTTTTTGGGATTGATCACCTACTCTTGGATTGGACACACAAAAAATTTCAGCCCGATCCAAGATCTGTAGGCCGTCCAAATTTGTTGATCAAAATGACAAAAAAAATGAACGACCGATAAAAGATCAATACATTTGGACGATCTACAAGTCTTGGATCGGGCTAAAATTTTTTGTGTGTCCAATCCAAGGGTGGGTGATCAATCCCCAAAAAAAAATTCTGAAAATACCTCCGAAGGGGGTGGCCGCACGTTACCCGGCCGCAATGTATCACTACTCTCTCTCTCTCTCTTTATATATATATATATATATATATATATATATATATATATATATATATATATATATATATATATATATATATATATATATATATATATATATATATATATATATATATATATATATATATATATATAATCTTTGGCTTCACTTCGTCGGCTTGCTGGTAAGGAGGTGGAGGATGCCGATCCACCTCCTCCTGACAATGCCGCGACCACTACCTCCAAATCCCCCTGTTCCTGCCACCCCTACCATTCCACCTCACCCCAGTGCAACCGCCACCCCCACCCCCACCTCTCCTTGCCCCTTCCACAACAACAAACTCTTGCCATCACCACCTCCGCCTCCAGCCAAACCCTAGGTAATGAAAATAAGGATTCTTTTACGGGAAAATGGGAAAATTAAAATGGTTGGTATAGACTTTTATTTCCATTATCTCGTTTCAATTCAATTCTAACTTATCTATTCTTTTGGCTAAGGAAATTACGCAAAGAAATATGTTTGAGAAATTTAGCAAGGAAATTAAAATGGTTCCCATTGAATTTCATTTTCATTGAGATCTCATTTCCATTCACTTCTAACTTATATATTCTTTTTGCTAATAAAATTAGCAAGAAAATATGTTTGAGAAAATTTGGTCTGTCGATCTTATTTTCACTCACTTAAGTTTTCATTCATATTATCTCCCTAAATAGGTCATGCAATATTATTATACGATACTTTTTGCGAGCGAGCGAGCGAGCGAGAGAGAGAGAGAGAGAGAGAGAGAGAGAGAGAGAGAGAGAGAGAGAGAGAGAGAGAGAGAGAGAGAGAGAGAGAGAGAGAGAGAGAGAGAGTGATTATGAATTACTAAAAAAAATTCTCTTAATAACTATTTGAATTAAGTTTGAAACACGCACACATACATTGCATTATACCTATTTGATTAAAAAATATCCTACACGATCAAGGTTTTAAATGTCATTTTCTGTGTCCATGTCGGTTGGCCAAATTTTTTTTTTGTTTTTCGATAATTTATCGATGAAAAAATTATAAAATGGAAAGACAAATTTCGATAAAAATATTTCAATTTTCAGTCAAATTTTGATGTTTATTGATAGAAATTTATTATTTTTTAGTCAGATTTTGACTTTGTTCGTTTGATATAAAAAAGGTGAAATATTTCATCAAAACTTCAGTATAACATTTCTGTAACATAAATATGCATATCTACTTATCTTGGACTTTAGATTCATATTTAAAATTTTAAATCACTTAATGAATTATAAAGTAAAATGCCATACAAAATCTCAAAGTCACTCAAAGTCTGAAACTAAAAGTAAAATCCATAACCATAGAATCAATAACGATTATAAAATAGTTGTACAAACTACAAAGTACAAACATAGTACTAGAATGCGCAAGTATACAATTTATACAAGCATACAACTGCAAACTATTAATACAAGCAAACATACAATTTATACAATGCTACCAACCCTAAAATTTATATTTTTTTTATAAAAAAAGAGCAACAGCTAAGAATCCCAGCTTTTTCATCGAAATCCACCGACAAACTGATAAATGTCGGTGATGTCACCGACAAGAGCACGACAAATAAAATAATTGTGTAGTCACAAGTTATTTTCACCAACTGCACCGACAAATCACCGATATTTGTTGACATCCACCGACAATGTCGACCAACAAATTATAATTTTGAAAGTTCAGACTTTTTTATATTGGAGCCTCCAAATACTGACATATGTCGGTGCTTTCGATCGACATTTGTCAAAATTTGATTCCATGACTAATGGATCATATATTAGAGTTTATGTTCGATGTGGCATGAGCAATCAGTAAACTCGTAGCTTTACAGTTAACTAATTCACTTATTAGCTGAATTGAGTACTGTTATATTTTGTAAGATATAGCAACAACAGTCAAATTACTCAGGGGTTGTTTATATATAGAACCTTTATAGTTATGTTGATTAAGTTGTGGTAATATCGACCAAAGTATATGTGGTTTTATATGTAAATAATTCTCATTGACTGGCACTAGAATACAAAGTTTTCTTAATAGTCTCTATATCTCTTTGTATTATTTTATTTTGAGGAATTAGTTTCATCAGCCACCCCCTACACGCTTGAGGTTTTGAACAATGTTGACCCTTTTCTCTTTTCCCATTCCGAGGGGCGACTTTGTCTCCCCAGGGCATAAGCTACAAGAGAGGCAAACAAGCCTCTCTATAGGGTGAGCCACCAGAAAGGCAGATCAATCCCCTCCGAGCATGAGCCACTAGAAACTCAGATCAGTCCCCTTCAGAGCATGTGCCACTAGAAATGAAGATCGGTTCGGGATCCTGTTTGGGGATCTTTTTCGCTGTTCCGCACGGTCTCCCTGCAAGACAAAGAAAGAACGTGAGAACGGCTGGCTCCCTTAGGAGTGCAGACCCTCCGACGCTCAAGTCAGTCTCAGGTGCTCGATGGCCAGCTATATTAGACGAAAGTGGTCAGGATGAAGGTTTCGAACCTGTACTTTGGAGCCTGGGGGTGGGTATTTATAGACATTGGCGACCTACCGTTGCCCAACACGTGGAGATTCTTTCCAGCGCCTTCTAGACCCCCCACGTTCTGGCTCGCGTGGGCCTCTGACGGTCTTTGGAACTCGCGCCCCTGACATTCTTTGTCGCCTAGCCTGCCAGGCGGTTTGAGTGGGGGAGAGCATCTTTCTTGTAGCTGCCAGGTGGCTATTCTGGAATGTTCAAGTCTGGGAGGTCTCAAAACTAACTCTAGCGGGCTTCCGTGGACTACAATCATCCACGTAGCTTCAGTGGGGTTTCGACACCTGGCAACCCTTATGCCTCTTTACTGGGGCGACCTTAGGGAGGAAGCAAAAGCGAGCTCGCCCTTCATGATTCCACCTTCCCCTTCATATCTATCAAGAGTCGGACCTCGTAGGGGCGACCTCTTCGATAAATAGGGGGGTCTTGGTGAGCTGGGAGCGTCTGTGGCGCCGGTGTCTTTTTATGCATGACGGTCTAACTCCCGCTGCCACTACAAGCGAACTCCCGTGCGAGCTTGGCGAGCTCTTGTGCGTGCTTGGGCGAGCTCCCGAGCAAGCTTGGGCGAGCTCCCGAGCGAGCTTGGGCGAGCTCCCGAGCGAGCTTGATCGAGCTCCTGAGCGAGCTTGGGCGAGCTCCTGAGTGAGCTTGGACGAGCTCCTGAGCGAGCTCTTTGCCTAAGGCCCCTTCAGCCCAATATGGATCTCGCTCCCTGTCAAGATGATTTGGTGAGCACGGGGGGGCGAACTCCTGGGCGAGTTCCCCATCCCTTGGAATCCTGGGGTCTATGAGATCCGCAAGCAAGGGCAAGCCGGTGTCGAGCGCGTGGAGCTAGGGGCGGGCTCTGGGCGAGCTAGGAGGCGAGCTCATACGGATAAGGGCTTCAACTCCTGGACGGATTTCAGCTACCCCCAACATTACCCCCTCCTGAGGGAGCGACCAAGGAGACTTTGACGCTTGCTCAGGAGTCTTATTGCACACGCCGGTCGGATTGGGAGCACCAGTCATTGGCGACCTTCTTCCGGTGTGAGCGTGCCACACGCGGTCAGGGTCTGCTTCGGGCGAGCTTCGGGCACCTGCCGTGGGCGATCTGCGTCGAGAGTTTTGACACCCAGTATTTCACAAACACCAGGCGGTCTGGGAGCATCAGCGACGAGCGATCTCCTTCCGGTGTGAGCGTGCCACACGCGGTCAGGGTCTGCTTCGGGCGAGCTTCGATCACCTGCCGTGGGCGATCTGCGTCGAGAGTTTTGACACCCAGTATTTCACAAACGCCGGGCGGTCTGGGAGCATCAGCCATGAGCGATCTCCTTACGGTGTGAGCGTGCCACACGCGGTCAGGGTCTGCTTCGGGCGAGCTTCGATCACCTGCCGTGGGCGATCTTGTGACTGGGGTATCGCTCCAAATCTCCGACGGTCGCTTCATCTTAAATGCGGTGTAAGGCTCGAGGTCGATACAATGAATCTCATCATGAGATCTCGATCAGCGTGGTACACGCGTCGTGCTCCGATTTGCTCCTCTTTCTATCAGCAAAAGACAGCGTCGGCGCCGACGCAGCCCTTTCCACGCGTGGCCCACGTGGTGCTTTATTACTGGAAAGAAGCGAGCTGTCGCTTCAACAACTGTCACGTTGCCTCGTTGGAAGCGCTTGGGGCATTAACTGCGGCCCGATTCACTCGCCTCTCGCCTGCCTATAAATAGGAGACGGGGGGGGGGGGGGGGGTTTCTTCCCTCATGCGCAAATAAGAAAACAGCTCTCCCTTCTCCCTTGATTTCGCGCTAGCTCGCTCTTTCTCTTTCCCTCATGGCCTCCGCTGCCGACGTCTCCGCTGCTGTTGCTGCTGCTGCCACCGCCGCCCAAGCTTCTGAGCCCGCCGCTGAGAGAGCGGTGGTCTGGCTGCAAAACCCTATCGGGGTGCCCGTCGGGGATAGTATCCGGGCGGCGATCGATCTCCCTCGGGAGATCCTCGTCACCGAGATGCCACTCACGGGGAGGCCGCCCCAGGGCACAGTAGCTTCCGTCGGGCTGCTGTGGTCCGGGCTGCGGTTCCCCCTGAGTCATCTCGCCGGGGAGCTCCTGGAGTTGACGGGGCTTTGCCCCGCCCAACTCTCAGGAAACTCCTGGGGGATACTCTACGGACTGTCCCAGCTGGAGACCGCCCTAAAGGTGAGGATCCCACTGAGCTACTTGCTCAAGAAGTGGCTCCTCAAACCTGGGCCGATTTTCAACACCGCGGGCTACGGCTACTTTTACCTCGCCGGGCGGCCTAGCGAGGTGCTCCCCTTCTCCGCCATCGAGAACAAGGACCGCCACTGGAAGGACTATCCTTTCGTGGCGGTCGGTGACTGGCGCGAGAGGCACAGCGGAGTCCCGGCTCACCCCGGGGTTCCCACGACGGCGGTCTTCCGGGAGATCGCCTTCTTCCGGGCTGGGAAGAAGAAGTGCATCGCTCCTGATCGAGAGCGATCTCTTGACGAGGCGTTCCTCCACTACCTTGGTGGGCGAACCCCGGAGAAGATCACCGCCCCGGACTTCACCTTCCAGCTGAAGGACGGGAAGACCGGCTCGATTCTGCCCAAGCAGAAGGCTATCCGGAAGAAGAAGGATGCCCCTCCTCCCTCCGAAGGGACCAGTAAGGGGGCAGGGAGCTCGGGGGGTAAGCCCCGCAAGAAGGTGGTCCACAGGCGGGCTTCGCCCATCCGCCTCAACGACCCCGACACAATGGAGATGCTCCGCGAGGAAGCGGCCTCCGCGCCTCCACCACCTCCTCGCCCGGACACCGGCACAGGTCAGCCATCCGCCCCGATCCCCACTATCCGTCGCAAGCTTTAATTCCTCGAGCCCGACGATCCGAACGTCGAACTCCTGCTATCCATGGCGGAGGTCGAATCCGGGATGGCTCGAATACTCATGGGCCACTTCCCAGGCGATCTGACAGTCCCTCTCCGTGTGGCAGTGATGACGCCAGAAATGGAGGGTCGCGGGAAGAAGAAGGCGAAGCGTGCGAGGCCCACGCCTTCGAGCGCCCAGGCGGAGCTGCGACGAAAAGCACTAGAGGAGGCAGGCTTGGACTCGGAGCCCGATTGGACGGACTCCGAGGAGGAGGCGTCGGGCTCCGAGGAGGAAGAGCCCGCCCCTCAACCATCCCAGACGGATTTTGCCGCTTCCGCCCAAGTGGAAAAGCTTCCGGCTCCACCAGCCCCCGCACCGGAGGCGGGTTCGAGCGGGCAGGAGCTTCCATCTTCCGCCGCCGGGATAGGGGTCCAGCAGGGAAAAACCACAGCCACCGCTGCGACCTCTTCGCCGCCAGCAGCTCCAGCTCCCGTCCCTGCAGCCTCGCCTCCTACAGGGGGCCAGGAGGGAACGGGCTCCCAGCAAGGCCTGGGGGACTTGGTCTACAGGTCCCCTAGCTTTGTGGACATTGGCTCTGACTCCGAGTCCTCCAGCTCGGAGTCGGAGGCCAAAGAGGCCAGGGCGGACCCTCCAAGCCCACCAACAGCCGGAGCTCGCCCGGGAGAGGTGCCAGCCCCCACTCCTTCTCCCGGCGTGCCGCCTCCTACCGAAGCTCCGGGGGGACCCAGCGCGGGCTCTTCTGCGGAAGAGGGGAGGGCACCCTACTACATGCGGCAGCTGTTGGGCCGCAACGTCTTCGCCCGAGCCCCCTTCGCTTCCATAAGCGAACGCCTGGCCGAGGTATCTCTTGCTCTCTCTCCATCCCTGTGCCAAAAATGTCATTTTTCACTAACTTTTTCATCTTCCTTATACAAGCGGAGAAACAGAGCCAGACACTGGCCGCGGAGGTCGCTGGGGCCGGGAAAGCGCTGGCCGCCGTGTTCGACGATTCCCTTCGGGGGTCTGAGCACAAGGTGGACGAGCACATTCACGAGCTCCAGCGGGCTTCGCACGCTGCGGTGCTGAAAGAGGCGGAGGAGCTTCGGCAGAGGGTCGCGACCCTCGTGTCGGGCATGGCCGAACTGGAGACGGCCCAGCTCAAGACCTCCGACGACCTCCGAAAGGCCACGGCGGAGCGGGATGAGGCTGTGACCGCCAGAGAGACCGCTAGGAAGGAGGCGGCTGAACTTCAGGGCGAGGTCGCTGCTTTGAAGGCAGAGATCGCCGCTCTGAAGGAGACGCACGCCGAAGGCCTTCGGGCTCAACAAGGTCGCCTCCAAGCTCAGCTGGACGATCTCCTCAAGAATGGTGCCCTGGCCGCTGTGGAAAAATACAAGACCGAGAGGTCGAAGAAACGGCGCCGAGGAGATGACAGTGGGGCGGAGACCAGCAAGCCTTGAGCTCGCAAATTTTGTAACTTTTTGTTTTGATCAATGAAATCTTTATCTTTTTGAGCCCGTCTCTGTGTTCATTTCTTTCTGTGTTGCTCATGAGTCTGCTTCAAAACCTTTCGCCGCGGTCTTGAGGGTCATTCCCCGGGTGAGGCAGCTAATTCGATTCAACCATTTTATTTTAAAATATATGTAGACGAAAAGCTCGGCATGCTCGCTAAAACTCAATATAGTCTCTGAGCCCGGAAAAGGACAAACGAACCAGATAACTTCAAAAAATTCCCTACACTCAGAGACTTAAATCATTTTTATTTTTGAAGAAAACTAATAAGTGCTAGCTGCCCCCTGCCCGGCTAAGTTCCCCCGAAGATCCTGTTCATTAGACATGCCCTTAGAGGGGTTACCAAGGGAAGTTCGGGCTACCTGAAAGGGTGGTCGCCCTTCTCAAGTATCCCTAATTCACGCTCGGATGCTTCCGTTCAGGGCAGGTGAACGCGAAGGATCCTGGTTAGGTTTTGAGTCCACTAAACGGCGGACTACCCTGGAAATCTCAAGGTCGCTCATTTGCGGCCTCTGAGGATTCCAGTCTTGCTTTAAGTCCGCACAACGGCGGACTGCCCCAGGAATCTCAAGGTCGCCTACTGGCGGCCTCTGAGGATCCAGGTCTTGCTTTAAGTCCGCACGACGGCGGACTGCCCCGGGAATCTCAAGGTCGCCTACTGGCGGCCTCTGAGGGTCCCGGTCTTGCTTTAAATCCGCATGACGACGGACTACCCCGGGAATCTTAAGGTCGCCTACTGGCGGCCTCTGAGGGTCTCGGTCTTGCTTTAAGTCCGTACGATGACGGACTGTACTTTTTCGTTGATCATGCGTGCTCTTGCTACGCCGAGCTTTCAGGCTGAATTCTTTGGTGAAACCGCCATCGTTCATTCATAATTTCTTCAGAAAACGACTTACAAAAACCCACTGGTCTTATGCATAAAATTTTCGGAGGTGCAAAGCATTCCAAGGTCGCTCTAACGGGTCGCCTTCAGCGATCATCAACTGGTAAGCCCCCGAGCCTCGTGCTTCGCGTACTATGTAGGGGCCTTCCCAGTTCGCCGCGAGCTTTCATGTGTTAGGCTCCTGTGTGTTCGCGAACACCTTTCTCATTACCATGTCCCTGGCTTTGAACGCTCGATGGCAGACTCTTTTGTCGTATGCGCGCTTCATTTCCTGTCTGTACTTGGCGAGGTGCAGGTTGGCGCGCTCTCGTCTCTCTTCGAGCTGATCGAGAGAGTCGGCGAGCAATTTGTCGTTGTCGACCTCCTCCGCCGCAAGCCTTCTTTCGGTGGGTAGCTCGGCTTCTACGGGCAGTACGGCTTCACAACCATAGGTGAGATCGAAGGGCGACTCGTTAGTTGAGCGACGTGGAGTAGTGCGATAGGCCCATAGGACTCCATCGAGCTCCTGCTCCCACAATCCCTTCTTTCCTTCCAACCTTTTCTTGAGGTTGTCTAGGATCACGCGATTCGTGACCTCGGCCTGCCCGTTGCTTTGTGGGTACCTTGGGGACGAAAACCTCAGGTCGACTCCATACTGAGCACAAAAGCTTCTGATCAAGTGATTGTCGAACTGTCGGCCGTTGTCAATGATAAGTATCCGGGGCAGACCGAAATGACAGAAAATATTCTTCCAAAGGAAGTCTTTCACCTGCTTTTCACCTATCTTAGCCAGCGGGACTGCTTCCACCTATTTGGTGAAGTAGTCCGTAGCCACTAAGATGAATTTCTTTTGCCGGACTGATACGGGGAAAGGTCCCACAATGTCCAGTCCCCACTGCTGAAATGGCAAGGGGCTCGCCAGAGGATGCAGTTCTTCTACGGGCATATGATTGGTCGTGGCGTGCTTCTGGCACTGGATGCAGCTTTGAGCGACCTTTAAAGCGTCTTGCTCCAGCGTGGGCCACCAATACCCTTGCCTCCGGACTTTCGCAGCCAGAGACCGCCCGCCTGCGTGATTCCCCAGCTCGCCAGAGTGAATGCCATTTAAAACTTCTTTGGTTGCAGGGTGCTCGATGCAACGAAGATTTGGCCCGTCGAAGGATTTCCTAAAAAGACGATCCCAGTGAATGAGATAGCGACCAGCGTACTTCTCCATTCGCCGAGCTTCTTCTCTGTCTTCGGGAAGTTCTCCCTTCAAGAGAAAACGAATAATAGGCGCGATCCATCCGCCTGGTGACACATCGGCCGATACTTGGTTAACAGCGGGCTCTGTTACTTGGAGCCGAGACTGACTTTGGACTTCGATGAAAATCTGGCGAGCTTCCGATGTTCCCAGTAGGGAGGCGGCGTTTGCCAAAGCGTCAGCCCGCCTATTATCAGCCCGCGGAATTTGCTCGAAGGAGATTTTTTTGAACCCCGCGGCCTTGCCTTTTACCAGATCCACGTAGCCCGCCATTCGCGTATCCCGGGAGGCATAATCTCCTTTGATTTGGCAAATGATCAGCTGGGAGTCGCTGAAGACCTTCAACCGTTTGGTGCCTACTTCTTGAGCGAGCTCTAGCCCGGCAAGCAGTGCCTCGTACTCCGCTTCGTTGTTGGTGGCGGCGAAATCCAGCCGGACTGATTTTTCGAGGAGTATCGCCTGGGCGATTAGTGCAACCCCGATTCCGGCCCCCGAAGCGTTGGAGGATCCATCAAGGAATAGCTCCCAGCCCGTTATCTCTGAATGCTTAGTTGGAGGAGGCTCGCTTTGACCACCCAAGAACCTGGCTTTCCCAGGGTGTGCCTCAGTCGGCTCATCCTCCTGGTACTGGACCGGTTCTTCTATGGGGAAGTCCGCCAAGAAATTCGCGAGAACCTGCCCTTTGACCGCAACTCGAGGGACATACTCCAAACCATAGGCAGCGAGCTCGGCGGACCATCGATAGAGCCTGCCGGCCACCGAGGGTCTGGAGAGTGTGCTCTTCAGAGGGTGCTCCGTGATAACCTTGACAGTGTGCGCCGAGAAGTAGGGGTGAAGCTTTCTCGCCATAAGGACCAAGGCCAATGCGACCTTCTCGATTGGTCGATACCGGAGCTCGGCAGGAAGCATTGTGTGGCTTACAAAGTAGACAGGCCGCTCTATCTTCGCTTCTTCAACCACGAGTACCCCGCTCACCGCATTCTCGGTGACCGCCAGGTACACGCCCAGCTCGGCGCCATCCTTAGGCGCCGCTAGGATTGGCGGGCTCGCCAGATAGTCCTTGATCTTTCGAAAAGCACGCTCACACTTTTCATCCCAACAAATGCTCGCCCCTTTTCGAAGTAGCTCGAAAAGAGGTCGGCAATTATCTGAGGATTTCGAGATAAACCGATTTAGCGCGGCGATTCGCCCGCTCAGTCTCTGGACCTCCTGCCGGGTTCTTGGTGCGGGCATTTCGACAAGTGCTCGGATTTGCCCAGGGTCGGCCTCGATCCCCCTGTGGGTGACCAGGTACCCTAGGAATTTCCCAGAAGTCACCCCAAATGCACACTTTGTCGGGTTTAGCCTCATTTGGTACTTTCTCAATACTTCGAAGATTTCACGGAGATCGGCAACATGCCCTTCTCGCTCTTGACTCTTTACCAGGAGGTCATCTACATAAACTTCGACATTTCTGCCGATCTGATCCTTAAACATCTGAGTGACTAACCTTTGGTAGGTCGCTCCCGCGTTCTTCAGTCCAAACGGTATTACCCGATAGCAGAAAAGCTTCTGGTAGCCCGCCCCAGAATAGAAGGCGGTCTTCTCCTGATCTTCGATGTGGAGAGGTATCTGGTTATACCCCGAATATCCATCCATAAAGGATAAAGCCCGGAACCCGACGGCTGCGTCGACCAGCGCGCCTATTCGCGGAAGGGGGAATCCGTCCTTCGGGCATGCTTTGTTAAGGTCGGAGAAGTCGATGCACACTCTGACCGCTCCGCTCTTCTTGGGCACTGCCACGATATTGGAGATCCACTCGGGGAAGTGCGCCTCGCGTATAAAGCCAGCTCGCTCTAGCTTGTCTATCTCCGCCGCCACTGCAGTGGACTTCGCAGCAGGTATGTGCCGAGCTTTTTGCTTGACCAGCGGGAATTCTCTCATGGTGTGCAGACGATGATAGGCGACCTCCGGGTCAATCCCTGGCATGTCCGCGAAGCTCCAGGCGAATACATCACGGTATTCCCTGAGTACGTCGGTTAGGGTCAGGACCTCGCCCTTGGTTAGTGAGGTCCCGAGATGGACGATCCTCGGTCCGTCCTCGCCACCGATGTTGACTTCTTGCAGTGGCTCGGCAATGGGAAAACTTCCTCTCTGGGATCCCGACAGGCGACCTTTCTCCTCGAGCTCAAGATCTACACCGCTCCCACCTGGGGGTGAAGTAGGGGATTTAAGCGAGGAGACCTCTCTCGGGCTTTGGAGGAGCCCGCTCGAGGTGGGCGCTAATTGCTAGGAGGGCGCGGGCCTCTTGGCCTCAGCGACCTCCATATCTGTGAGGTGAAAGACGTCCTGCTTGCACCTGGTAGCAGCGACCTGGTCTCCTCGAATTACCACGACCCCTCCGTTGGTGGAAAACTTGAGGTCCTGGTGATTAGGCGAGGACACCGCTTTCATCTGTCTCAACCAAGGTCGCCCTAGGATGGCATTGAAAGCAGACTGCCCATCCACCACCGCGAAACGGACTTGACGTACCTCCGGGCCCGCCGTTACGGTGAGGGTTATCTCCCCTGCCACCTTAGCGACCTCGCCGGTGAATCCGCTGAGCGAGCCCGTTGAGGGAGACAAATCAATTTGTCTCAATCCCATTCGCTGGAAGGCCGACAAGAACAAGATGTCTACGGCACTTCCTGGGTCAACCAAGACCCGCCTTACTTCGATGTTCGCCATCATAAGGCGTATGACGAGGGGATCATTGTGGGGGCTAACGACCCCAGCCATGTCCTCCTCCGAGAACCAGATAAAGTCTCGAGCTTCTACCCTTTGCGTTTGGAGCAACACAGGGGTTAGAGAAACGGAGAATACCTTCTGAGCCCGCTCCATCTCTCTAACTTGCTGACGAACCTCGTTGCTGGATCTCGGGCCATTCAGGCGCCCGCTGATGGTGTGACAAACCGCCGGCCCTCCCGGTGGGGGTGGAGGTAGAGCGGGCTCAACGGGCCCCGGGCGGTCTCCCTCCCGGGGAGCCCGTGCCGGTATCACCTCGAATCTCCTTGGAGGCGAAATGAACTGATCCAAATGGCCTTGGGTGACCAAGTCCTCCAGGTGGTTCTTCAGAGCCCGGCATCTGTTGGTGTGATGCCCGGGACTGCGATGAAAGGCGCACCTCCGCGTATTATCGGTAGAGCTGGGCTCCCCGACCTGCAGGGGTGGTGGATACTGAAAAAATGGTTCATTCCGGATCTGGTGAAAGACTTGCCCTGGGGAGTGGGTTAGCACGGTGAAATCCCGCTCCCCGGGTCCCGGAGGCAGGCGCCAGTTCGCCGGCCTTCCAGCGACCACCGCGGGGATTTCAGCGGGCTGTACGGCAGGAGCTGCGGGCGGTCCGGGCAAAGGTATCGCCGGTGGTACCTCCCGTCTTTCCACGGCTTTAACGACGAGAGGTCGCAGAGCCGGCGGAGGTTGTTGCTCGACTGCCTTCCCCTTCCGGTCTAACACCGCGTCTTCCAGCTTGATGTGTTGTCGGACAAGGGTGAAGAGCTCGACCATCGTGCGGGGATCTTTGATCACTAGCGCGTCATGAAGTTTGCTTCCCTCAGGGAGGGCGTTCCGGAAAGCACTCACCGTCGTGTGATCTTGGCCGACCGTGTCTTTCAGAGCGAGGTAGGCGCTTCGAAAACGCGTCGCGAAGCTTCGAAGGGTTTCGCGGGCCCCCATAGCCAAGGTGAAAAGAGACTCAATCCTCTTAGGGGGCTGCCTGTTGCAGCGGTACTGCTCCAGAAACAATCTGGAAAGAGTAGGAAAGTCTGGAATGGTGCCCGATGGCAGTTTGTGGAACCAGTTTAGCGCCGAGCCCGTCAAGCTACTCGGGAAAGCCCGGCACAAGACATGGTCTTGGTCCCGGAAAAATAACAGCTTCCGGTAAGCCAAGAGGTGGTCAACGGGATCTTGCGATCCGTCGAACAGTACAAACTTGGGCGGGGTCCAATGGTTAGGGAAACCTCCTTGGTGCACCTCACTCGTGAAGGGCGAGCTCCCCCCATGAGCGGCAAGATCCTCCAGCAGATCTACAGGCGCACCAGGCCGCTGCCAGTGCCCGGGGAAAGCTCCCAGAGGTGGCTGCGCAGGGCCTATGCGGTCATGTACGCTCCCTCGGGGGTCCTCCCTCGTGGCGACCTGAGGGGGTTCCTTCGGAGTGACCTTCTCGTCGTCGACCTGCGGGCTCTCTTGGTATGATAGCGGGTCGATGAGAGGCGGTTGCCTCGCGAGCTCCATGTGGCAAAGCCACCGCGGGCTCCTTCCCCCGCCGCCGATGTCGCGGGTCGCGGTCTCTCTCCAGAGATCTCACCTCAGATTCATCTGAATCGGCGCTTCTGTCACGACGTCGGGGAATGGTTGCTTGCGAGGTCGCCTTATTACTTGACCGCTGGGTCACCAGCCTTTGCAATCTCGTAAGCGGGGTCTTCGGCACCCCGCGTGCGGCCGTTCTCTCGACCGGGGGTTCCCGGTGGGAAACCTGCCGAGCCGGAAGGGTCGTGGGCAGGCGCGATGTTGAAGCTGGTGGTCGCACCGGAGATGCCATCTTCACCGGCCCGGATCGTCGGCTGGTCGCCGGGACCTGACGCAGTCGCGTCAGTTCCTCCATCATGGCCCGCTGGGTGGCCAACATCTCCAACAGGAGCTGGTCACTGAGTGGGACATGGGGCTGGGGGGTCTCAGCAGGAGGTTCGCTACGTGCAGACCTCGCACGGGTCCTCGGTCGCCTGCGTCCCCTCGCCGCCGGGGCCATCTTTGGGTTACGAGAGCCCCCGGCGTTCAACCTTGTGGTCGTGGGTGTTCTTGCAGGAACCAGTCGAAAGATCCCACAGACGGCGCCAAAATATTTGGGGATCTTTTTCGCTGGTCCGCACGGTCTCCCTGCAAGATAAAGAAAGAACGTGAGAACGGCTGGCTCCCTTAGGAGCGCAGACCCTCCGACGCTCAAGTCAGTCTCAGGTGCTCGATGGCCAGCTATATTAGACGAAAGTGGTCGGGATGAAGGTTTCGAACCTGTACTTTGGAGCCTGGGGGTGGGTATTTATAGACATTGGCGACCTACCGTTGCCCAACACGTGGAGATTCTTTCCAGCGCCTTCTAGACCCCCCACGTTCTGGCTCGCGTGGGCCTCTGACGGTCTTTGGAACTCGCGCCCCTGACATTCTTTGTCGCCTAGCCTGCCAGGCGGTTTGAGTGGGGGAGAGCATCTTACTTGTAGCTGCCAGGTGGCTATTCTGGAATGTTCAAGTCTGGGAGGTCTCAAAACTGACTCTAGCAGGCTTCCGTGGACTACAATCATCCATGTAGCTTTAGTGGGGTTTCGACACCTGGCAACCCTTATGCCTCTTTACTGGGGCGACCTCAGGGAGGAAGCAAAAGCGAGCTCGCCCTTCATGATTCCACCTTCCCCTTCATATCTATCAAGAGTCGGACCTCGTAGGGGCGACCTCTTCGATAAATAGGGGGGTCTTGGTGAGCTGGGGGCGTCTGTGGCGCCGGTGTCTTTTTATGCATGACGGTCTAACTCCCGCTGCCACTATAAGTGAACTCCCGTGCGAGCTTGGCGAGCTCTTGTGCGAGCTTGGGCGAGCTCCTGAGCGAGCTTAGGCGAGCTCCCGAGCGAGCTCTTGAGCGAGCTTCGGCGAGCTCCCGAGCGAGCTTGGGCGAGCTCCTGAGCGAGCTCTTTGCCTAAGGCCCCTTCAGCCCAATGTGGATCTCGCTCCCTGTCAAGATGATTTGGTGAGCACGGGGGGGCGAACTCCTGGGCGAGTTCCCCATCCCTTGGAATCCTGGGGTCTATGAGATCCGCAGGCAAGGGCGAGCCGGTGTCGAGCGCGCGGAGCTAGGGGCGGGCTCTGGGCGAGCTAGGAGACGAGCTCATATGGATAAGGGCTTCAACTCCTGGACGGATTTTAGCTACCCCCAACAGGTCCCTTCCAATTAACATAAATCGCTAGAGGGGTGGGTAAGCCCCCTCTACCTCGACCGGACCCCTTTGGAACCCCGAGCCACCAAAGAGGACCCGTCCCCCTCTTTCGCGCACAGGGGGGGGGGGGACATTAAATGTAAATGGGGCAAGTCCTCTATAGAGAGTGAGACGCCAAAGGCCAGACTGGTCCCCTTTGGAGCACGAGCTGCTAGAAGGGTGGACGATCCACTTCGAGGAACAAATCGTTAAAGGGATGGGCAAATCTCCATCTCCCTCAAGGTCATGAGCTACCAAAAGGGTGAATCGGCCCCCTCCGGAGCACAAGCTACTAGAAGGGCTGACCGGTTTCCCCCGAAGCATGAGCTGCAAGAGGGGCAGATAGGCCCCTCCAAAGCTTGAGCCGCAAGAAGGGCGTACTAGGCCACTAGGCATAAGCCTCTAGAAGAATGGATAGGCCCCTCTGGGGTCCGAGTTGTTGGAGGGGCGGCCAAGCCCTCTCTCTCTCTCTCTCTCTCTCTCTCTCTCTCTCTCTCTCTGGGGTATGAGCCGCCAGAGGGGCTGACCCCTGGGCTGTGAGCTTGCAGATGGGCGAGGTAGCCCACTATGCACTATGAGTCGCTAGCCAGGCGAGAAGGTACTCCTATCCTCAGGAACAAGCCGGAGGTGGCTCGCTCAAACATCAAGTCATGACCCACCAAGCCGCTACAGAATCGACCCGCCATGAGGGTCAAATGTGGGTGAATAAAATATCCACCCCCACTCGGTACTGAGTCGAAGTTTCTCGAATATGGAGGCACCCAAGGGTAGGAAGAAGGAGACGAGCTGGAGAAACTGAATCTCTTTCGACCCAGCCCCCAAGAATCACGACGAGAACGGGCAAGAAGGATCACAAGGAGAGACGACCCCATAATGGCTAAAGCTCATCTCGCGACCAACCAATGGGTTGTGATTCATAAGAGGGTACGTTTCCTAAGTTCAAAAGGAAAAATGTGGCAAAAAGGTGCTACACGTTCAGCCTATCTGGGAGCTCCTCGTAGGAGACCCGATAGTAGTGCCTGCTGACCAAAGGGGAGGCAACCCCTTGGCAGTCTATCGAAGAAAGGAACAATCACACTATGACGGCCTCAAAGGATTATTCCTGAAGGGATCCGTGCTACGATCTGTAGCACCAATTTATAAGCGACAGTTGTCGAGAAGTGGTAGGCCCATCTTGTAAGCAATGAGAGCACACCAATGTGGGGATAGGGGTGGCAATGGGTCGGGTCGAGTCGGGTTCGGGTTGGGTTGAGACATAGGTATAAGGGCAAAACATCCAACCCGAACCCGACCCGTTTAATAAACGGGTCAAAAACTTAAACCCGAACCCGACCTGCCTAATAACGGGTTGACCCGACCCGACCCGTTTAACCCGTTTACTAAACAGGTCGGGTCGTGTCGGGTCGGGTTGGCTCGGGTTGAGTCAACAGAACCTATGTAAACCTGTCGGGTTGGGTCAAGACGGGTGGGATTGGGCCGGGTTGGATCGGGTTGGGTCAACAGAACCTATGTAAACTTGTCGGGTTGGGTCAAGACGGGTGGGATTGGGCCGGGTTGTATTGGTTTGGTTCAAGTTGGGTCAGGTCGGTTCGGGTTGGCTCGGGTCGGGTCGGGTCGGGTTGACACGACCCATTTGGTAAACGGGTCAAGTCGGGTCAATCGGGTTGTAAGGACAAACCCGAACCCGACCCATTAAATAAACGGGTCAATCGGGTCGACCCGTTTATGACCCGAACCCGTTTAGAGCAAACCCAAACCCGCTAACTTCGGGTCGGGTTCGGGTCGGGTCAAGGATTGCCACCCCTATGTGGGGAGACACGTGTCTTGTAATGAGAGGCTCTCCGTTTTTTGCCTCCATTATAAAAGGGGAGCTGGGGGGAACAAAGAAGAGGGAAGATGCTGGGCATATCATGATGTAAGAACATGCTGCCATTCTAATGAAATAATCACTCAACTCATGCTCGCCTTAATCTCACTCTTGTTTTTCCCTCTCAAGGTACATGAACAATCCAAGGGCACCCACTATAGGGGCCTAAGATCTTCTTGTGTTTCAAAGCAAAGACAAAAGGTGTTCGTCTGGTGTCCAAACTCAATTAGGAGCCAAGCCCTTCGATGCTTCCCTCGACTCCTGACTCACTAGTGCGAGACTAAAAAGGGCAGGAGTGCCAAGTCGCTACTTTATTCCTCGGAGCAGCTGACTCTGGTTGCGGGTGTAGCCATTCTAAACAATTACCCCACAATCTAACCCCACTGTTAAAAAACCGTCAAGTACGGAACACTTTACTTGACAGTTAAAATTTGTCAAGAAAGGCTTTTTTTTCCTTGTAGTGATAGGCCCTTCAAAAAAACAAAAGAAAACCTAAAGAGTTTGTTTAGCTTCCATATATTGGTTGGTGGAATTCATGCCGTTGTTTATATAAAGTCATGGAGGATTAATAAAAGAAAATATGTTATTATTATTTATTGTACTCGACAAAATCAAAATCTCTCGTAGGAACAGAAAGAGATTGTCTCCCTAAGGGGGTGTTAGTCAATTGGGATTTTAAAATCATTGCTCAGGAGTTCATGGACTTGCATTTTTTGAGAGTCCGCAGGCTTTTTTTTAAAGAGTCTGTGGGTTTTTTTAAAAGTCTGCCGACTTTTTTGAGAAGTCCATGGTCTCAGAAATTTCAGTTTTAGGGGTTCATGTGGGATTTTTGTTGTGGACTTGGATATAAAATTTCATTTGACTGACACATTTGAAGAACAATTTTGACGAATTTTGAAGGCCCAATACGAAAATATTAATACGTTTATTAAAAAAATATACAAGAACAATAAAACAAAATTAGGCTCGATTTTAATCAACATTACCTCTGCCATCGAAGAATGCCTCACCATGTTGGATAAATAGTTTGACCAATTTTTACATATGTCAAATGGTAAAAAAACTTCATATCAAAGATTTTAATAATTTTACATATAGAAATTGAGAATTTTTCATAAACAAGCTCATATTTCAACCAAGATTACCAATTGTCTCATGCTAAAAGACTTTAGCATACCATCAGCCAAGGAGGTCATTTCCACAAATAACATATAAATTGGAAGTTGCATACTAATTAAAACAATGAGTCCAATATATGATCGAGGAGACAAATGTAACAAAGTTTAATTAGCTTTCCTTCTATTAAGATTATCCTCCCACGTGGATTGAGCAATTCGCCACTCTTTTGCTGCCTCGCGTTCCCCATCTTGGGTCTGAAAGACTTCTTCAGGATTAGACTCGTCCCCTATATTTTTCAAGAGTTCCTTAGATTGATCAATAGGAAATTCATCGAAGCTGCACTCCCGACAAATATAGTTGTGCAAAGCTGCATATGCTGGACTAAGCCATAAGGAATCACAATCTTCATGGCTTTATCCGGCTCTGTCACAATGTGATGCCCGTCCAACACGTACGAAGCTGGACGGATCCATGAAGTGTTGGACGGAGCCGGGCGTCGTGACGGAGCCAGACTAAGCCGGACGGGCATCACGGCGGAGCAATAATTTTTTTAAAATACTCACAATATCCATGGACAATCACAAGGACAAACCAGACCCATGAGGGACCGAGCCCTGAGCCCTGCTATCACTTCATGGCTCTGATTTATACTAGTGATTATCGATGGAGATTGTACAAATATTAGAGCATGGGTCACTTATTGGCCCTGCCATCACTTCATGACTCAGGGAGCATGGAGATTGTACAAATATCAGAGCATGGATCACTTCATGGCCCTGCCATCACTTGATCGAACGGTTGGCGGAGCAAGGTAAAAGATTTGAGGAGCTTGGGCTGCAGCTCCTTCGAGGGGACGGAGGAGAGGTTATCGCTACCCTCTGGCAAGCCGGCGGTGGTGGAGGGGAAGGGTATGAGCATGATGGTGATGGGGTGGCGATCGGAGTCGTTGGCATGGGAGAGGAGGGCGTCGCGATCGGAGCCGGACAGAGCCGGATGGTGTCGCGATCGGAACCAGACGGGCGTCGTGATCGGAGCTGAACGAAGCCGCGATCGGAACCGGACGGAGCTGGAGGATGTTACGATCGGAACCGAAGGGCGTCTCTCTCTCTCTCACTCCTTACTGTATTTTGTTCGAACTGGGGGGCCGAAGGGAGATGGTAGCCGAGAGGGGTTGGGTGTCCTGACCTAGATTCCGATGGGTACAAAGAAGAGGGAGGAGGGAGAGAGATAGAGAGAGATACTTGTAACTACGAGAGAGAGGAGAATGAGGGTTGCTAGGGATCCGAGGATGGCTTCCACGCTCACGAGCACCTGCGCTAGGGTTCCGAGAGATGCCACGAACTAGGAACGTCTCACGTAAGGGGATTCAAAATTCCACCTTCGAGGTGGAACTTTTGACAGGCAAAAAGTATATATACTAGGGTTTGTGAATCCCTTTTGTTATGAAGTCATGGACTTATACCATGATTATTGACAACGCCTAGCTTATGAGTCCAAGCTCATATGAAATATTGACTAACACTTGAATTAGGAGTTCAAGCTGTGAACTTCGCAACCACTAACGCTTAAATCTATAATACCACAAAGAAGATCAGATCCACTACTGATGTAATCCTAAATACATGGAACTCTTCACCAAATCCTAATTGGCTAACACCCCCTTATAATATTGCTTGTGCCGATCAAAATGATAATGCCATCAATTTTCCAATAGGATTCTCTAGCCTCATGTCATCCCAACCCTTGATTCCTTAGGGTGCATTCTTTTCATTTTCACTCACTTACGGAAACGAAAATGATTTCCATTGACTTGTATGTTCATTGACTTCATTTAATTTCCACTCCCTTGTTTTTTTGAGACAAAAGAAATTAAGTGAGGAAATGATGTTTCATCTACTCATTTCCACTCCTTGTTCTTTTGGGAGGAAGGAAATTAAGTGAGTTATAGAGAAGAAGAAAATCTATTTTATCAGTTCATTTCCACCTAACTTAAGGAAATGAGTTTCGGTCCAAATTTGAGAGGAAATGAAGTAGGCCGATTGAGAGGAAATGAAGTATATTGGTGGATTTATTTCCGACTTAAAACAGAAAGAACAATGAAAATGGATATAAAGTTAGCAGGTGGATTCTTTTCCACCCTCGTTTCCGCCCCAAAGAACACACCCTTAAGTCAAGAAAAATTAATTCATAGATTGGAAAGTAGACTTTTTATTTATACATACATGAAATATTACAATGACAACATAAATAGTGCTCTCACAAAGTGATAACAGAAGAAAAATAAAGCCTTTAACTTAGTCGCCCCGAACCACGGTATCATCGTGATTCGGGATCCGGCAAACGACACCTGTTATTTTCGTCTGTTTGGACGGTTCCGGATTGTTGAGATCTACATGCCACCAGAAGAACCCCAGGGGGCTCCCATCATAAGGGCCAGGTGTCAAACGGGTGTGGACAGGTGTCGATGGCTGGACCCCGAACCACAGTGATTCCGTGGTTCGAGGCAGCTATTTTAAGTAATTCAGAAGAAAAAGGGACATAAGTACTGATTATTCATAAAGACCCTTAAAAAAAAGCCCATGAAACTTCTGAAACAAGGCCCAATTACCCCCCAAAGTAAAAAAAAAAAAAGATGACCATTTTTTCTCACTCAAGCTTTAGGGACGAGGGAGATAGAGAGGAAAGGTTTAGGGTTTTAAAAGTCAAAACCCCTCAGAGAAAAAGGGCCACATAGAGGGGCATAAAGTAAAAGGGGGTGTTTGAAATGCTGAACTCCCCCCAGGAAATGCCCCAAAAAGCCAAGTCTACAAGTCTTCTCTCCCCCAGAAACATGGTCACTAGAGTCAACCATGCAAAAAATTGGAGAGGAAGGCAGAAGAAGAGGGAAGAAGGAAAAACCCAGGCAGCCAAACAAGTGAAAATGGTGATCTTTGAAGGGAGGGGATTGCAGGCCTTGTATTCAGAAGGTAAGAAGCTCTAGATGGTCTAAAAACTGACTCTAAACAAACATTAGTCATGAGGGCTGAGTTCTATCAGCTAGATGACTAATGAGAAAAAGAAGTTCCACAACCTCTATTATACAAGAGCTCTATCAGTTTGAGGTTCTTTCACATGAACTGTCTGAAGGCTGAGTGTAGATTCTTCAAAAGATCCTTCACTGTCATGGAGAATTCCTCATCCATCTGTAAAACACAATAAACAGAACAAGAGCTACATATTATGGAGTGTTGAATTAAACACGACAAATCGATTGCATGATCAAAGACAAGCTTGGGACTTGCCTTAGCTGTGATGGTTGTTTCGAGAGAGGAACTGGTGAAGAGAATGGCGTTCGTGTTGATGATGGTGAGGTGGAGGTTCTCGATCACCAACAGTGCCTTCGCGAGTACTCCTTTACGGTTGTCGCAGTGGATCCTGATGAGTACGGTCTTCTCGGACATCTTAACCTCAATTTCCGGGGGGGGCACACCGGAGAGGTGACCGTCAAAGTTCTCGTCACAGGAAGAGCTATCGTCGTTAGTTGAGAGATGAAATTTCTTCACGAGAACCGCCGACTCGACCGTCCTCTTTGTGGCTTGGTCTTCTAGGACCTTCACCTTCTCCTGAAGTTTTTGCAAATAATTGATTGCATCTCCAAGAACCGAAGCCTTGTCCATCTTTTCAAAGAGTACGTCAACAGATTGAAGTATTAGTCAGCAATGTAGTTCAAACAAAGGATTCAAAAACTATACATTTTCTTCATTAACACATGAAAAAGCCTAAAACCTTCAAAAAATCTCAAAGAAAAAATCCTAAAAGTTCGAAGTAACACTGAACAAACTCTCGAATTTTCTAGAATTTCCCCCGAATCTTCCCCGTGCTTGCCCGAACTTAACCGAATTGACCCACCACCGAATTTGTCCTGAACCCGAACTTTGTTACTATGCTTTTTACCACCAAAATTCTAGAGCATGCTAATGTTTTATAGAAATATTTGATATATATTTGGAGCTAAAGTAACTCAATTCTTTTGTATTTTCTATCACATTGATCCTGAAACTAACATCATCATCTTTTTGAGAAATCCCTCTTAGTGGGTGAGGAGGGTTTCAGTCTTGACCCCTACCAGTTTATTAAAGCAAGTAGCATGGACAAACTGTGCCTAAGAGGCACCATACAGCTAAAAGGGAACGCCAGCCAACACAGCCTAACTCGAAGAGCCCAGCAGCTCTAACACGAAGATCGAAAGACCCTTAGGGCTCAAGACTTCGAGGCTCTCTGCCTTACTAACTCAAATGTTTCTTACTGAAAAAATCATAAATATCACAAAGATGTAGTACAAACAGGAGAAGGATCGATCAAAAGCTAACCTTCTTGAGGCCAGGAATGATCGCTGAGAGTGCTATAAACCTCTGGCTGAGCTTCTCGCGACGCTTCCTCTCTGCCATTATGTGATCTTGATTCTGAGATGGTGGGCTACACAATCTCTGATTCCCCTTCGCACCCGGTCCTGCCATTGTTTCATAGTTCCTTTTGGAACCGCGAGATGCTGAAAGCTCCATCACCTTTGGCTTCACATCTCCTCCGACAAAGTTGGTGTATAGGTCCAAGTTATCACTCAGTGAGTCCCGATTCCCGAATGAAAGGATGCTTGGCGACGAGGCTTCGGGTTTGGGGATTTTCTTGGGTCTTCCGACGCAGCTCGTGTGAGAGTCCTGCATGGATGAGCCGCTGAAGGTGTTCGATGTCGCGCTCGCCAGCGGATCGAAGAGAGTGTAGGAATTGTGGCTCTCTGAGGAGATAGAGCGATTTAAGCTCTCCCATATGTCTTCGGTATTGAACTGATCGGGCGAGCTCACCTCCCATGGCTGGATGAGGCTAGGCAAATCCACTCCCTAGAAATCATACCCACAGTCAGAATTTTTTTTTTTTTTGAGAATTCCTCTCCGAGGATGAGGGAGGGTTCGGCCTAGACCCCTACCAGTTTATTAAGATAAAGAAGCATACAACAATGCCCAAGGGGCACCAGCACCAAGGGGGGGAACCCCAACCAACACAGGCTAATGCAAATGGTCCAGAAGTGTCAAACAAGAAAGAACAATAGACTCCAAGTCTCAAGACTTCGAAGCTCTTGATCTTTCCAATTCACGGATCTTTGCTAGGAAAGATCCTGAATCTTTTCCTTGAAAGGAGACACCAATAGCCGAAGCTGCCTCGAGAATGGAGTTGTCCTCCAGCAGGTTGAGAAATAGATTCAACTCCTCCTTATCAAGGATAGACAATTGATCTCGAATGTTCTGGAGGAGGGTAGATTTAGTACCCTCGATGGAAGTCGAGTAGTTTGAAAGGATCAGCCCGCCCATGCCGGCCGAGCTAGGCCGAGGTGGTCAGCCTGCCCACAGTCAGAATTGTATGACACTTTAAGAGGAATCTAGTAGATAAATAATCATTTTACCATATCCAAAAACCATCGCGCCGCTGATGCTTCCATGTGGATTGAAGTTATCTCTGGAATTAGTAGAGGTCCTGAATGAGAGCACGAAAATTAAAGAAAAATTTGAGTGCTGGTGATTCCTGAAAGAGACCATGAAGATTAAAGAACAATTTGGAACAACCCATGTCGAAAATAATCGAAAAAAAACCCATGTGATCTACCGAAATACATGCTGACGGTGATCACTACATACGAGATACAAGAACTCGACGATATTTCAAAATTTTTCTTGGTGGGATGAAAAATGGTTCATTGAGAGCTCATCAAGATCCTAAATGGCTTCAATAAATTGAAATATCCAAACTGACAAGAAGCTAATACCCATATAAATGTACTGAACAAAGAGAGAGAGAGAGAGAGAGAGAGAGAGAGAGAGAGAGAGAGAGAGAGAGAGAGAGATCACCTTTAGCAGAAGCTTGGGCCAGTTTCTATTATGGAAAGCATCAACAAGGGCAGGTCTTCTCCTTATATACTTGGGATCAGAAGCTTTTCTTGCCCGTGTGAACGTGTCCTAAGCCCTTTTTCTCAACCTATCACTGTTCAAATGGAGGCTGCTACCGGCCTTTTCTTCTTATATAATTGGCTTTGAACTACCCCTCCCATCTCCATCCTATTGTTTAGTCTCCTGTCAATTATTATTAATGACTTAATGCTGACATCATGAGGCCCTTGGTGAGTGCAGGATAGGAAAATCCTACTTGAAAATAAAGGGAACATACTTGCGGACATAATGCCGATGTGGGGGGCATCGGTGAACGGCGTGATGGCCGATGAACCACGATCGTTGTCCGATGTCCCACACATCAGGATTATGTCCGTGAATATGTCTCCTTGTATGTTCAAATAGCCGCGTTCGTGCAGATAATGAAAGATTAAGCCAGTGTAGAAGAAATCAAAACTCATGGATCCATTTTCACAATAAAGAAAATATTAAATAAGATTGTAATGTCATAAATCCTAGCTGCCGAATCCTCTCCGATTCAGAGGAGCTGGATTCTGGTATATATAAAATCAAGTTGCCCTTATAAAAATTCGATCAACACTCTGGCATCAGTTCTTTAGGATAATCAAACAACAAGCTTAAACACGTTTAATTATGAAGATATATTGCTGTCATTCAAACTTTGTTTTTAGCAAATTATCGTCCAGGGATAGGGTGTTAATCTGGTAGGTGCCAAAGGCCTAACTTGATCAGTGGTATCAACAATAAATTAGATTGTCTTAATATTGGATCAACAATAAATTAGATTATTTTTTGGCTATGTTTGGTTGCTCGTAAAATTTTGGAAAGGAAAAGAAAGTATACTAGTTTTTCTGCGAAATTGGATATTTTGTTACCAAGAAAATGTGATCCCCACAAAAAAATATTTTTTCCTGTAAATTAGTTTTCCATGAAAAGGCCACAAAAATTTTCTCGCCAAAAGCACAGAGAAACACGAGAAAGGAAAAGAAAAGTCAATTTTTTGCTTTCTTTTCCAAACAACCAAACAATAACAAGAAAATATGCTTTTTCTATGTTTTTTTTTTCGACAGATTACTTTTCTGCATAAAGGGCAGTGTTGAGAATAGTCCCATATCGGTAAAGGGGTGGGAGTTTCACGTCTTTATATACTGTTGCCCCCTCCCTCTCATCACTAGTTTTAAGGGGGCACGGGAATTGTAACATGGTATCAGAGCTAGGTCCCACCCTGTCTCTTCTCTATGTGGTCTCGTTCGCACCATCTTTCTCTCTTCGATCAAGATCTTCTCCCTCCCTTTGATTGAGAGGCGCTCAGCGTACGGGTGGGTGATGAGAATAGTCCCACATCGGTAAAGGGGTGGGAGTTTTACCTCTTTATATATT
Source organism: Chamaelirium japonicum (assembly GCA_947650365.1). Taxonomy (NCBI): domain Eukaryota; kingdom Viridiplantae; phylum Streptophyta; class Magnoliopsida; order Liliales; family Melanthiaceae; genus Chamaelirium; species Chamaelirium japonicum. Next base: position 490,131 of record CANTAL010000013.1, read on the forward strand.
GTTGCCCCATCCCTCTCATCACCGGTTTTGAGGGGGCACGGGAATCGTAGCAGGCAGGATGAGTCTAATACTCCATGAAATTTTTTTTAGAAGATTCACTGTTAAGAGATGATGGCTAGGTTTTGGAGAGAATGAGAATGCTCCTTCATTGAGGGACAAGCCCAATATATATGTACATCAATACATCTACAACTCGACCAGACTATACATAGGACCCAACCTATCTCTATACATTAACACTCCCCCTCAAACTCACGGTTGATTATGTACCAAGAGTTTACCGATAAAATACCGAAAGCGAGTAATCGTAAGGGACTTTGTGAGAAAATTAGCAGTCTGCTCCGATGATGAAATGAAGGGCAAGGAGATGGTGTGGTCGAGAAACTCCTGGCGAACATATTGACAGCCAACCTCGATATGTTTTGTCCGCTCATGGAAGACCGGGTAGCTAGCAATCTGAATAGCACTCCGATTGTCACAAAAGAGAGGCGTGGGCCTAGATAACACAACTCCCAGGTTGAGTGGAAGGCGGTGAAGCCAGACAATCTCTGCGGTGGTGGTAGCCATAGCCTTGTATTGGGCTTCAGTGCTGGAACGAGCAAGAGACTCTTGTTTCTTGCTGCGCCATGAAATGAGAAAATTACCGAGGAACACACAATAACCAGTAGTAGAAACGGCGAGTAGTTACATCTCCTGCCCAATCTGCATCGAAGTAGGCACGCAGCACCAATGAAGAGGTGGAGAGAAAAAGTAAGGAGCGAGTGATGGTGCCTCGGAGATAACGGATAATTTGAAGGACCACCGCATAGTGAACCGAGTGAGGAGCCTGAAGGAACTAACTGATAATGCCAACAGTATGGATAATGTCTGGCTGGGTCATGGTGAGATAAACGAGCATCTCAACTAGCCTCTGATAGCGGGAGACATCATGGAGAGACTCACCATCTATAGAAAGGAGCTTCAAATTGAGCTCCATGGGTGTCTCAACAGTGCGAGAGTCAATGAGAGCAGCATCCCAAAGATGTTGGAAATGTACTTTTGATGGGAGATCAACAGTCCATGAGATAACCTAGCAATCTTAAGGCCTAGAAAGTAGCGAAGAGGGCCCAGATCTTTCATCTCAAACTAACTCTGGAGGTGACACTGAAGTGACGCTATGGTGGCACTATCATCGCCGGCGATGATCATATCATCTACATAGAGAAGGAGAACTGCAATACTATGACTGGAGGATCGAGTGAGTGAATATGGCATAGTCAGAGTGACCCTTAACAAACTCGACGGTCAAGACTGCACTACGGAATCGCTCAAACCAGACACGAGGGGCCTGTTTGAGCCCATAGATGGCTCGGCGCAAATGACAAACGTGACCTAAAGGAGCAAGGACGCTCGATGAAGGAGCCATGTATACCTTCTCTAAGAGATCACCATGGAGAAAGGCATTGGTCATATCCATTTGATAAAGAGGCCACCCTCGAGCAGTTTCCATAGCTAAGAAGGTGCGAATGGTGGTCATCTGAGCAACTGGAGTAAACGTCTCCTCGTAGTCAATCCCATACTCTTGGGATAAATCACGAGCAACAAGGCGCGCCTTATGTCGCTTAATGGAACCATTAGATCGGTTCTTGACCTTGAAGATCCATTTGCAGCTGACAGGCACTACACCAGTAGGACAAGGAACCAAAATCCCATGTCTGAGTCCGCTGACAAGCTTCAAGCTCGACAATCATGGCTTGTCGCCACTCTGGGTGTATAACTGCCTCACGATATGATTAGGACTTTCGGTGGGTGTGAGGAGCTGTGAGAAAGGCCTGATAGGACGGAGAGTAGGAGGCAACAATAGAGTGTCCAGAGGTGTCAGAAGAAACAGGAGTAGCCAAACCTGTCAAAAGAGTAGTCATATTTATCAGGAGGGTGATGTTCGCGGCAGGGTAGCGCCGAACAGGGCCAGGATCTACGACCGGGGAGGGGGGAGCTACTGCAGGTAGAGAGAAGATACCAGCGGGAATCAACTCGAGGGGAGGAATTGTAGAGTCATGAACGTAGAAACGCGTGACAGGTAGTGGTGGTGGAGGTGGCAAAGGAGATAGAGAAGAAAAAGGTGGAGGTGGGGTAGGCGTGGGTGTGGTAGCAGGATACGGAGGTAGAACAGTAATGTGGAGAAAGAGTGGAGACGTGAGAGGTGACAGAGGTATCGAGCAAAGATCCTAGGACTCAGGGAAAAAGTATGAGACATCCTCAACAAAAGAGACATAACGAGAGACATGGATCCGGTGAGCCAAGGGATCGTAGCACCGATAGCCCTTATACTCTCGACTGAGCTCAAGTGAACACACTGAATAGATCGAGCAGAGAGTTTGGTACGCTCATGGGGAGAAAGAAGAATGAAGCTCATGCAACTAAATTTGTGAAGAAGAGAGTAGTCAGGTGTACTGGAGTGGATGTGCTCATACAGAGTGGCACCGGAGAGAGCAGAGGACGAAGTGATATTAATGAGGTGGACAGTCGTCTTGACAGCTTCAGCCCAATTTGAGTGAGAAACAGAAGTAGAGAGAAGCAATGCTCATGCTGTCTCAAGGGCATGACGATGCTTGCGTTTGGCAACTCCGTTCTACTCATGGGTATGGGGACATAATTGCTGGTGAAGAGTACTAGAAGATTGAAGAATCTCACGCATCTCAGAAGAGAGATACTCCTTGGCACAATCAGACCAAAAGGTCTTGATGCATTGGCCAAACTGAGTATGTAATATAGTAGTGAATCTCCGATAAATGTGAGGGACTTCAGACCGGTGATGCATAAGATAAACCAAAGTGCACTGAGAGTAGTCATCGATAAAACACACATTATACATAAAACCAGAAATAGATGCAATAGGCGCAGGATCCCGAATATCATAATGCACTAAATCAAATAAAGTGACAGATCGGGAAGCACTAGCAGGAAAGGGAAGAGCTAGATGCTTTACAAATCTATAACCCGTACAGACAAAGAGAGGGAAGAAGGACGCATGACTCAAATCGCCTGAACAGAAAACGCTTTTGAGTCGATCACTAGATAAATGACCTAACATTCTGTGCCACAGGTCGGCTGTGGGTGCAAATTTTGGCAAGAAGTCTGCAAACTGCGGGACCCACGGTGGGCCCATAGAGACTTCCACGGGACCCACCGGCCCTGCCCGGTGGGCCCACAAAGACTTTCGCGGGACTCACCGGCTCTGCCCGGTGGGCCCACAAAGACTTCCATGGGACCCACCGGCCCTGCCTGGTGGGCCCATAGAGACTTCCGCGGGACCCACCGGCCCTGCCTGGTGGGCCCACAGAAACTTCCGCAGGACCCACCGGCCCTGCCCGGTGGGCCCATAGAGACTTCCGCGAGACCCATCGGCCCTGCCCGGTGGGTCCACAGAGACTTCAGCGGGACCCACCGGCCCTGCCCGATGGGCCCACAGAGACTTCCGCGGGGCCCACCGACCTTACTAGAGGAATCCCAAGAGATGACGACGGGACCCACCAGCCCTGCCTGGAGAATTCCCAAATAAGACAGCAAAAACTGCCATTTACCCCCATATTCCTTTCCAGGAAATCCTATAAATAGCAGAGCCTTCAAATGTAAAAAAGATCCAGAGATCAGTACCATAATCTGATATCTGATTTCAGAAAACCAGAGCTCTGGAATTTCCAGCTTCCCATCCTCTAACTCACCTCGGTTTTCTTCTTGTCTTTGAAGAGATCGGAGATACTACGGTGACACTCGGCCTGTCGAGGTCACTTCGAGTAAAGTGATAGTGAATTCGGGTTGCCCCCTATAGCACGGAGATGTAGGCTTCGGCTGAACTCCGAGATCATACCTTGTGTCATTCTCTCTGCTTGCATACTTAAGTCATTAACTCTAAGCCATCCAAACATCTACCTTCAAACCTACCTTACAATCAGCAGATCGACCAACGATCTTTAACTCGACGTCAAATTGACTGGTGAGGTGACGTCTTCGGATCGGCACGAAGATTTTTTCCCACATCGGCATTAGAAGTAATAGATATGACAAACACAACAGGAACATAAGAAACATGAAGATGGTCCAGCTAGTAAAGTCCGCCTGCTCTATGGCCTAGCCTAATCCTCTGACCCTTTTGTGAATCCTGCACAACACAAACAGAAGGGATGAAGGTGACAGTCAGTCCAAAATCACAAAGAGAACTGATAGAAATCCTATTAATATTAAGACGGTGGGCATTATGGACATGGAGTAGGATCAAGCGACCAAAAGGATAGGAGGTAGTAGTGATGGATCCACACTGCGGAATAGGAATGAGAGTCCTATCCGCAGTGCGAACCTCCAGGTGGTTGGGAGTAGGAGAACAGTCAGTGAGCACAACAGAGTCACAAGTGAGGTAACAGGAGACACCCGAATTGAAAATCCATGGAGCAGTAGTACCAAAGGTGGCAGACAAGCCGTGTGCAGTTGAGGAGCCAGTGGAGGCTAGGTGGCGAAGGAGGAGCTTCTCAAGGAGCTAGAGACGATCCGGTTCAGTCAGAAAAACCGGTCCCGAAGATACTCCCACATCGCTCGCGCTGTAGGAAGGCGGTCAATGGGAGCAAGGAGCGGATGAGCAACGGAGTCCAGGAGATAGACCAGAATGGCTTAATCATGGTGACGCCACGTGAGGGCGGTCATGGCAGTAGCCGTGGCGGCAGCAGTAGCAGTAGTAGACGCGGCGCTACTGGTGACCGAGGCGGAATCAGAGGAGACATCAAGAGGCGGGTCGTCATCGATGATGTGACCCCAAAGATCATGACTGGAGAGCGTGGCCTCAGCAGTGAGCGACCAATCAGGCCAGTTGTTGGCCAAGGACAACTGAAAGGTGATCACCTTTAGCGGAGGAGAGATCGCGACGACGGACGGCATGGTGGAGGACGTCATGAATGGCTAGCAGCGGTGGGGGAAAAAGATAGGTGAAGGAGCAGAGCAGGCAGGGCTGCGGTGGCAGAAAGGGAGCTGGGGGGGGGTAGGTCGAGGGTGGGTCGAGGGGTCTATAGGGGTCGAAAAGGGGGGCCCGGCAGGGGTAGGTCGGAGGGGGGAATATATAGGCAGGGGTTCCGGGGGGAGATCGAGAGGGATGGTGGGTTGGTGTGTGTATGTGTGTGTGTGTGGTGAGGGGGGGGGGAGGGTAAATTGGGGGGTCGGGGGGAAGGTGAAGGGGAGATCGAAAGTCGAGGAGGGAGGGGGGCAAGGTGGAGAGCTGCGGTGTCAGAGGGGGAGCCAGGGGTGGAAGGGGAAAGCCGGGGGGGCTGGAGGGGCCGGGGGAAGGCAAAGGTGGGGTTGCGGTATCAAAGGGGGAGCCGAGGGTGGAAGGGAAAGGCCGGGGGGGGGGGGGGGGGGCTACAGAGGTCTAAAGTGGAGCCGGAGAGGAGATCTGAGCCGGGGGGTGCTGCGATGCCAGAGGAGAAACCGGAGGGAGATTGTCGTCGTCGTCGTCATCGCTGTCGGAGCCAGAGAACCCTAGAGCTCTGATACCATGTTAGGAGATGATGGCTAGGGTTTGGAAAGAATGCGAGTGCTCCTTCATTGAGGGACAAGCCTAATATATATGTAAATACATCTACAACGCGACCCGACTGTACATAGGATCCGACCCATCTCTATACATTAACATTCACTTTCATGAGAATCTTTCTAAGAGAAGAAGCCAACCACATAAAGATTTTCACTTTTGGGGGACAATTTGTATTCCAGACATACCGGGCAATTATCACTTAGTTTCCTGCAAAACTTTCATGGGAACCAATCGCAGATCCCCAAAATAAATAGCTACCAATTACAGTAATCCAAATAAAAATAAAACGAACAACACGCATCGCTCTATCGTGGGATCTTCGTAAGGATAGCAGCTAAAGCTGGAGGAACGGAGTGGTTGTTTTGAACTAGAACACGAGAAGCACATCACAAGTGATTAGCGAAAAATTGCTTTAAGCAAACAAATTATCATTCAGTTGGTCAATATTTAATTGTTTCTATACCATTCTATATAAATCCATTTATTATGATCACATCCCACTAATGTTATTGTTAGATACCCTCACAACCCAAAACCCGGGTTATAAGGGGAGGTCCACAACAGGTATATTAAGCGGGTGATGGGTGCCTCCCTCACCGATGTGGGAGTATCCTTTAACACCCCCGCTCATACGGAGCACGTGTGGCAAGGATCCTCCCACACGGAGCATGCATGACAAGGCACAATCGGTGGGGAGCATCCGGAGCGGGAGCAAGAGCAGGATACGAGCTAGCTCTGATACCATGTCAGATACCCTCACACCCAAAAACCCGGGTTATAATAGAAGGTCCACAGTAGGTATATTAAGCGGGTGATGGGTGCCTCCCTCACCGATGTTGAATTATCCGTTAACAGTTATAATCTAAAACAATATCTATTCGAGATTGTTGTCCAATTATTTCTCGGTGGTTAGAATTAGAATCCTTTTCTTTTTCTTCTTTCTTTTGTTGCATTTTTCATCATTTCCTTCCATTAGCTTATGTTATGCCAATCTTTACATTTGATCAACAACCAGCCTGGCCTAATAGATTTCCTAGCCTACTCAGCCTTCATTGGCACATGGCAATTGGCTGGAAAAAAAAGGATGAAATAAATCCAAAACAGAAAGAAATGCAGTTATTGGTTCTCTTAGGTCATCAGTGAGCATGTGCCTTGAGGAGCTAGCTGGTTGTTATCTTCAATACAACACTTCAAGGAGGCATTAGTTTTGACTTTTGAGTGCATCCTTAAAGAGAGGGAAGAAGAGAGGCCTGCCACATCACTGTAACTAACTTAAATTGTTTCCCAATTCTTTAGTTTAGTCTTAAGGATTCTATTTTTGTCACTGTGGGTAGAAAATCGGCCACTGTTGAGACATTCGCTGTCACCTAAGCCGCCGCCTTTGGCGGTAACACCCAGCTCCTACGACCCCGTCCCGATGGTCCAACAACCCAGCAAAACCATTGGTCAAAGCGAGAACCTCCTAATTTATCAAAATTTATATTTGAAAAACTTTATTTAAACTATAAAAAATTATTTAAAATTATAATTTGAACTATAAAAAAAACTTTAATGGCCAGCAAAGATAGAATGGCTTAATTAGTTACCCAAATTAAGTAGGGGTTAAGATAAAAAAAACCATTCCATCGAATGGTAGACCATTAAATCCATCATTTAATGGTCGGCCAAGGTAGAATGGTTTAATGGCTAATTAATTTACTTGTTAATTTAATATTATATTTTTAAGCAAAAGAGGAGAAAATATATGGTATAACGGTGATGCCAGCCACTGGTATCACGGGCAGATCAAACGCTGGAGCACCCATTCAACACCACTACAATTACATCATAGCCACATGATTTTAGCCACCACGATAGGTGCATTCCACTCAGCTCCATGGAGAGAGAGAGATCGGGGGAAGAGAGAGAGAGACTGAGAGAGAGAGAGAGAGAGAGAGAGAGAGAGAGAGAGAGAGAGACGAAGGCAGAGGTGGAGAGAGAGAGGGCGAGAAAGACAGAAAAATAGAGAGAGAAATATACGGAGAGAGAGAGAGGGATCAGGGGAAGAGAGAGATCGACGGAAGAGAGAGAGAGAGAGAGAGAGAGAGAGAGAGAGAGAGAGAGAGAGAGAGAGAGAGAGAGAGAGAGAGTAGGGTTGGCAATGGGTCGGGTCGTGCCGTGTCCAGTTTTTGTGTTGTGTCCAAAACACCCCTAAACCCGGACCTGATCCATTTAACTAATCGTGTCTAGACCTTAACCCTGTACCCGACCCGTTTATAAACGGGTACACCCACTAAGACCCGATAAGACTTATTTAAATATTTATTCTTTTTTTTAATTTTATTTTTCGTTGCAACTCACCATCATAGGTGTCTTGATCACAGTCGTCCGTTGAACCCATTGCGCACTGTGATCGGATGCTAGGTAGACCCAACCAACCCGACCCACTGATTTTTAAGCGAGTCTTAAATGGGTCAAATGAGTCAGAGACAAAACCCAGACCCGACCTGTTTACTAAACGGGTTAGTCGGTTGACCCGTTTACGACCTGAACCCATGTAGACAAGACCCAGACCCTGCTAATTTAGTGTCGGGTATGCTGTGTTGGGTCCAAAATTGTCAGCCTTAAGAGAGAGAGATCGGGGGAAGAGAGAGAGACTGGGGGAAGAGAGAGAGAGAGAGAGAGAGAGAGAGAGAGACGGAGAGAGAAAGAGATCGTGAGAGAGAGAGATAAGAGAGAAAGATATGAAAATCAGAGAGAGAGATACGGAGTGAGAGAGATATAGAGAGAGATCGTGGGGAAGAGAGAGAGATACGGAGAGAGAGAGAGAGATCGGGGGAAGAGAGAGAGAGAGAGATCGGGGGAAGAGAGAGAGAGATTGGGGGAGAAAATAGGGAGGAGAGAGAGAACCGGGGAGAGACAGTTAGGGAAAGAGAGAGAGAACAGAGAGAGACAAAATAGGAGAGAGAGTGAGAGACAGAGAGAAAGAAAGAGATACATGGGGAAGAGAGAGATGGAGAGAGAGAAAAAGAGAGAGATCGGAGAGAGAGAGAGAGATCGGGGGAAAAGAGATAGACGGGGGAAGAGAGAGAGAACCAAGGAGATAGAGAGATCATGAGGAAGTAAGAGAGAGAGACGGGGAGAGAGAGAGATACGAAGAGAGAGAGAGATACAGGGAGAGAGAGAGAGATACTAGGAGAGAAAGATCAGGGGAGGAGAGAGAAAGATCAAGGAAAAGAGAAAGAGAGAGAGAGAGAGAGAGAGAGAGAGAGAGAGATCGGGGAAAGAGAGAGAGCAAATAGCTGTGATCGCATGCGCCAACCCCCCCCCCCCCCCCCCCCTCGGGTTAGAGGGAGTGCCCTTCGACCTTCGATTGCATGCGCCGACCCCCCCCCCCCCCCCACCCGTTCTGCACCGTAGTATCCTGCCAGCTAGGTTAGCACATACCTAGCTGGGAGCGGGTGTAGGTGCAAAAATTACCTAATGCTCGATAACGGTTGGCTCGGGACAATGGGGTGACAGACACGCACCCGGTCGGCCCCTTGCAGGGGGGTCAGCGAGCGCGATGGTTAGCCCCGGACAGCGGGTCGGCAGACACACACTCGACCGACCCTTGGCAGGGAGTTGACGAGCGCGACAGTTGGCCAGGACAATGGATCGGTAGATAGGCGACGATTGGCCCCGGACAGTAATTCGGCAGGCGCGCACCCGACTAGCCCTCAGCAGGGGGTCGGCAAGCATAACGATTGGCCAGGACAATGGGTTGGCAGACAGGCAACAATCGGCCCCCGACAGCGGATCGGCAGACGCACACCTGGCCGACACCTGGCAGGGGTTGGCGAGCGCGACGATCGGCCCCGGACAGTGGGTCGACAGACACGCACCCGGCCAGCACTCGGTAGAGGATCAGCAAGTGCGACGGTCGGCCCGAACAACAGGTCAGCAGACAAGCGATGGTCGGGGAAAGAGAGAGAGATACGGAGAGAGAGAGAGAGAGAGAGAGAGAGAGAGAGAGAGAGAGAGAGAGAGAGAGAGAGAGAGAGAGAGAGAGAGAGAGAGAGAGAGAGAGAGAGAGAGAGAAGGGAAGAGAAAGCGCAAACGACTGTGATCGCGTGCGCGGGAGAGTTTTGTCTACTCAGCAGCATTTTTTTTTGTCTAGTTAGCTTTTGGTTCTGTTTGTCCTAGACAACACAAAACCGCCGTCTCTTGTTATATAGATTGTAGAATTTTTTCTTGTTGGGCTTGGTGGTCATTGATGTTGCTTGAAAGCCGCGTTGGCAATGTGAAACAACTCCATATTTGAAGTTGGATCCCAAAGAAATGAGGTTGGATCTCAAATAGTCCCATATTTTTCGCTAGAGCATAACAAAATTTTTAGATTTTAATTTTGCCAGAGTCAAAAAGAACAGTGGAAACTAATGTCTGAGGAAAAAATTGTTGAATTTCTCCACTTCAAAAGAACAATGAAAATTTTTTCCCAGAAAAATCAATTGCATGCGTAATCTTTTGTCTAGGAAATTAATTTTCCTAGGTGATTTTTTACTCGTGAAAAGAACGGACCCTATGAAATAAAATTGTGATGAATTTCCTTAAAGATATTGGAGATCCTTGTCTCTAGACTATGCCGGAAGGAATCGGAGATTCTTAATCCCAAGTGGGAATTGGTGTTACAAGTCTCAATTATGGAACAAAATAATCACAAGCATGTTGTGGCACCATGTGCCCTAATCTTTCTACATTTGACCTTACAACAAATTTCTGATTAATTAAACTAGTTCAATGATAATTTCGGCTACCTACGAATTCACAGACAAGGGTGTGTTTCCATTTAGAGTCCAAGTCAATTCCTCGGCCCATCATCTCTACTTACCAGGTCTACCAACTTGACCTAATGCACAAGGATCCAATGTAATAACCGATTTCTATCGATTTCCGTGTGGATCATCGAAATGTAAGGTGGTGATACCTATTTGCCTAGAGAGATCTCGTCAAAATTATCGCTCCAGCGGACACGCATCCATTTCGGGAAGAGGATGAGTCGTTGCATTCACTCTCGCATGATCATGTGGCACTCCTCTGAGTATGATTACAACAATTACACACATGGTGGCCGGAATAATCGACTCATGCCCCGATGCTAAATAGGCAGATAAGGGGGCCACGCGCTGCGCATCGTAACGATCTCTTACATGTGTTACACATTAGTTGGAGGATTCCACGCAAAACTGCCAAAGATTATCGTAATAGATGAGGATTAGGTCAACTTCGAAGCCCGATTAAGACCGGTCATCGCACGGATCTTGGCATATCCAATATCATAATGCAAGGGGGAATGAGCACACTGTTTAACCAGACTTGTTAATTGTCTGATTTCATAGTTATAAGCCTTCACATGTGTACCTACAAAATTTCTGAAAGCATTGTTAAGTTGGGATCCCCAAGAAGTAGGGATACTGTGGATAAATCAATTGGGAGTTGGAATAGTTTTGTGTTAGAATAGGAGCAAGTTGGCTTAATATCATAAAATGGAGCTTAAAATAGTTATAAAGCCAGGTAGTCACCCAAACCCAAGAAACCCTGGCATTTGTTGTGAAGTACCATCTTTTAATTTTTTTTGGATAAATTACACTTTACCCCCTTGAAGTTTAATCCAAAATAATTTAGACCCCCTATAGTTAATAAATTACGTTTTTCCTCTCTTCAATTCAGTTTTGATTAGATAGAAATTGCTAAAGAGAAAATTTAGTAGTTGACAATAGGGGGTATTGTCCTACCATTGAAAACTATACGGACTGATTTGGAACAGAAGAATTCAGGGGGGGGTAAGTCATTTGGGATAAACTTCAGGGGGTAAAGTGTAAAAGTTTTGAAAAAATTATGTTAATTGTGCTCAAAGGATGAGTGGATCCCTTACAATTAGCGTCAAATAAAGGGTTGGAGAGGTACTCTTCCCTTCTATTTTGAGTCCAGAAGATACTCGCCTCTCTCTTCGATTATGTTTCTAAAATCTCCCAACATTTTTCGAGATTTCACCGAAATGGTTATCACCCAATCAATAATAATTTATTCGATCTCTTGCCCATATCGTAAATATGCTAGTGCATTTCCGTGCCTGTCGGCATTGCACCGGGTCACTTTCGGCGGCAACACATCTGAATGCCTTCGGCAACAAAACACTTTTGATGACAACACCAGCATTCATAGGGACGCCCATTTTCTCGTGCGCGCCGATTGGAGGGCGCCTTCGGTGCGACCAACTCCCCCTCCCCCTATAATCGATCAATCATAGCTATCTTTGTTCGAACGGATTCCTCGAGATCAGCCTGATGGTTTGGGATGGTCGAAATTTCAGCAGGCTGGTTTATAGCCGTTGATGCGAACAACAATCACGGGATGAACGGTCAGGTTTAGTGTAGTTAAATGGGTCGAGATTTTAGGGGTTTAGTGCAGTTTAAATGGGTTGGGATTTGAAACCAAGGGAAGGGGGTTGGTTGACAGGAAAATAGAAATCGTGCGTTAATTTTTGAACGAATGGTTAGATTTATTCGGTTTATTTTGTCCAGTCAGCTTGTCCTAGTCAGCTTTTTTGTTCCGTTTTATCTAATCAGCACAAAACCGACGTCCCCTCTGTTATATAGATTTCTATATTACCACGATTTAGTCTAGTATAAGTACGGTGAATGATTTAAAACTAAATTTTCGAGTTACTCATCGCCTTCGATCAAATTATTTTTCCGTACTTTATAGAAGATATGCACAGTTTAATTATGTGAGCTTTGTATAAAATAAAATAATATCTAAAATATATGAAAAAATATCACACACCTTTGCTGATTTAAATCCAAGAACCAGATTTGCTAATTGTTATTAAAGGCTAAAGCCTGCATTATAAACTACTTGGTTGAGTTTACAACTCATTAACTTAATTTGAGTATCAAATCTAGAATTTATGGAAACTCGGAGACCAAACACTAAACATTTGTCTTCAAAGCTGTAACTCAGCTTCCATTGTACCCATCCATAAATGGAAAATTCTATTGAGGTAGACAACAACCTTAAGTTGATAAAACCTTTGATTCTTTTTCAAACCAACTATGATCCCCCCTTTTTTTTAGAAATCCCTCCTGTGAATGAGGGGGGGGGTGTTTCGGCCTTGACCCCTGCCAGTTTATTAAAATAAAAGAATTTACAAGCTATGCCTAATGGCATCAAAACATCCAAGAGGGACCCAACCAGTAAGGGTTAACCCGAATAGGCCAAAAACTCTAAACAAGAGAGAACAAAAAACCCCTAGGTCTCAAGACTTTGAAGTTCTCAACCTTAAGAGAGCCACTTGTCATCTCTTGCGCATAATTTATGTGAGCTAAACCTTCAACAGGGAATAAGAAAATCCACAACTGGCAACATCACTCAAAGACCACCACCACCATCTTGAGTACCGACAACACCGTCACTATCCGTTTGATCATCCAAGATCTCATACACCCACTCTTCTATATATGAAAGAATTCTTAATAGCCCTTGCATTGGATTAAAATCTAACCTATGTCGTTGCAACAATTTGCGGTTGTTTGGAGAGATGATCAAATCCAACTACAATTCTTCCAATGTGAACCTTAAAGTAAGAACCTTAGGGACCTAGTGTTAGAATTGGTGAGGTCTACAGCTCGTAAAAACCTATAGTTTAGCTATGTATGGTTGATAGTATAGGATTACATATTGGTACGTACGTTAGTACGTGTTCTAATTACAGAACAAAGAGCCATGGCTACATGGTAATCCACTTGAGTGGGAGACTCAAGGGACTGGTCCCATGTAACCTAAATACGTTCGCAGCTCTGATTAGGGTTGGTCGCCCTATCAGAATAAGCTGTTGGGATGATAGAGCGTGGGTATCTCCACCACGGTCATTACCAGGCATAGTGTCTGTGGCCGAACGGAACCAACACGGTGCACAGATCGGTGAGCAGACACCGGTGCACTAAACCGTGTTTCTGCTTAGGGTAAAACGGTCCTAAACCCTAAGGAACCATGTCTGGTGGACTAACCAGTTGTGTGGTGCTTTGGCACACCAATGTGTGAGGATCCGGTGCAGTGATCCAAAATCACGGTGTACTGGGTTACCCGGCTGGCGTTGCATCAGCGTGTCACTCCTGCAGGCTATCCACACCCCTAACAGGAGGTGCGTTCCTTGGTCCAACGTACGTCGTATTAAACCCTGGCCAGGTGGTCATTAGTTGGACTGGTGACGGATCCGGTTGCTCGGAAGAGTAATCAGAGGTACGATATATGTGGTCAACCTGGAAGGAACCGAGTCATATAAGCACTCGAGTTTGACGGTATTCTCCACTGCTCGAGTTGCATCATGGCACCAGATAGAGGGACAACAAGTTTACCACTAAGCGGAGAGCAGGGGTATGAGGAAGAACATAGTAAGTCCGGGGGAATTGGAGTGCAGCCTGCGTCGCACTCTGGGTGGCCACGCAGGTTAACTCGGACTCAGAGGATCGATGGTACACTCAGGTAGTGTGTCGATCGAGTCTAAGTTGAAAGCCATGAACCCTGGTCCCTGAAGGTTCCACCTTATCGACATTATGTACGGTTCTTATACCATCTCCTCGAAACACAGAACGTAGTTAGAGGAAGCGAGAAGTCCAAGCATACGCTCCGTGAGTGCTTGCACTAGTGCACGGTAGATGCGTAGCTACGTGTGTGCACTAAGGGGAAACCCTAGGTTAGTGCAGAGACGCATGTAGCAATTTCTTGTCATAAGTGGACTTTGCCACATGGGTGCGATGCACCGGGACATGTTGCGAGTTGACTAGTTGACTTCACTAGGGGCACCCTACGGGAACCTCAGAGGATAGTGAAATCACTGGTGCAATTCACTTATGTGTGCCTTGCAACGTCTCGTACACGAGGATCGACCAACTAGTGACATAAGGGTGTTTTGGTCATACCATGTACCACTATGTACTAAGGGGGCCGGCCCTAAGTGTTGAGAGACTGGTCAAGGCCGGCCCCATTGGTTTCGGGAGGTTGATGCCTCCGATGAAAGGGCCGGTCATGAGGCACAGAAAATGGGCTAGTTTTGACCATTTTCAAAACCAAGGAAAAGATAGAGATAAAGAAGAGATATATAGGGAGAAGGTTTGAATCAGTCAACCCTATCCATCCTAGCCTTATCCATAAGGATAAGGCCGGCCCTATACAAGGGAATATGATAGAGGGGGGGGGGGGGGGCGGCATGAGATGGCCATGCAAGCTTTAGGGCCGGCCATGGCAGTGGGAAACCCTAGTCGCCCCCACTCTTCTCTCTTCTATTCTCCTCTCTTGTCTCTCTCTCCCTCGCTTACGCCATTAGATGGCGATTCGTCTTCCTCGCATGGTGTTTCGTAGAAGGAGAAGGCTCGTCGGATGGAGGCACTCAGAGATCCATCGACGAGGTGCTGTGCATCGTGTGAGATCGGGTGAACTAGAAGGCATCTCCCGCAACCTTTTGCTGTCCAAAATCTACACAGAAAATCAGCGTTGTTTCTGCAATTTTGGGAGCTACAAAAGTCCAAACGAGATGAAACTTGTTTCAAAAGTTGTGTCTTGAAGTTGGCTACCTACAGTTATGGCTGTCGCACTCGATCTTACACAAAGCTATATCGAGCAGATCCGAGCCCGTCTCTATCGACAAAGAAGAAACTTGTCTCGGTGAAAGAATCTGCATGTAGGTATGATCTCTAACATGTAGATCTAGCATAGATAGAACATCCATACATGCTAGATTGTTCTTTTATATTAGATCGTCGTTAGGGGTTCGCGTAGTTGCCATGCTAGATTCATACACGCATATGTAGATCGTTTCGATGAAAATTTTGATATGTAACACACACTGCTCACGGTCCTCGGACCTTCACTTTGCTTCCGCTACGGGCCTCTGATAGGGATTTATTTCCAACACCTAGTGCGTTCATCTTTGAACTCCACCTTTTCATCTCTTCTGTTCTCCTCCTCTCTCCAATTTTTCCTTAGTTCTATACCTATAAAGGTTGTGCTCATGCATAGTATTATCTCTTGCGTGTCTTTCAACACCTTGAAACCATCCATATCTAGAGAGGACAAGCCTTGTAAGAGGTCTATGGTGTCATCCAACATCTAGATCTACTTCTTGAGCTTGGGGGTTGTACTTGTAGACTTAATTTTTCCTAGTGTGCTTGGCTTTCTTAGATGATAGATATAGACCACTTAGGAGATCAATATATCATCAAGCCTCCGGGCCCCCTTCCCCATGTAGATAGGTGTGTTCCCCCCTCAGCCGGGTTTTGTGTTCGGAAGCTTCCGAGTCGAGCGACGACCCTTTTCAGATCTTGTCTTCACCGTCGGATTGGGGGTTTTCGACCGGTTTCATGGAGGAGTTGGTGGATCTGGACCACGGCCGGAATATGCCGCGGATTCCAGCCCCCTCCTTTGCACGGTGGTAGTGGATTCCTGCGATTTGGGCTGATGGTGGTGGATCGCGGTGGTTGGGGATGTGACTCGGCTCTGTATCGTCACCGGCTCCGAGCGAGATGATTCCAGCTGTGGATCTGTGTTTGTGTTGTTTGGTTTTTGTTTTTGTCAGTCTCTGTTGACTGTTTTTTTTACTTTTTTTCCTTCTCTGCCGGCGGTTAGCGGCTAGCTTTTGGATCCCCCTTGTGGTGTTGTTGTTGGTGGTTTCTTGTGGTTGCACCGATCTGTGGTGCTTCATGCTTGTACCAGGCTGTGGTACCTCCTGAGATCTGTTGAGATCTCCCCTTCATCATACCAAAAAAAAAAAAAGCCTAGTCACTATCTAAGACCAAGCGGTGTGTTTGCGCACCGCTTGTGGAAGGCTCTTGCGGGAGCACTCTATGACATCGTTCAAGTGGAACACCCATCGACGATGACGCTTGCATTGGGGACCCCCCTTTATATTATCATTTGCTTTTAGTAACAAAAAACCTAATCTTTTCAGTGTTGTTTTGCTATGAGATAAAGTCAGGACGGTAGAGTCTAGGATTGGCACGCTTGCTTCAAAAGATATTTTGTTGCTACCAAGACTTACCTGTACCCCCATTCTCACATGCTTAGGTATGCTCATGTATAGCTTTTTACTATAGGGTAATGACTTACCTCTAAGCATAGGATAGCTCACACACGATTTCCTCTTATCGATTCATCGATTCATTGCATGCTTGATATTCAAATGAGTTTTAAAACTTCTCTAAGCTAGTCTTACCACAATTGATTGATCATGTTTGCATGAGTGGTTTTGATTGTACTTTAGATCGGAGGTTAGAGCATATGCCCTAACTTTTGAGCGTGTGCACGTAGGCTAGTTGTCCACATGACTTTACTGTCGTCCACACGACAAAAACCTTATAGACCATATTTGTGTAACTGACCTTGTCGTGCGCACTTGTTGACATAGTCGTGCGCACAACTCCAAGCTTCAATACTGGATTTGATGTCCATCTGATGACCCAAATGGAATGGTCTAATGGTAGGTCGACATATGGTCGATCGTGAGCACAATTGTACCATCATATTCACGATGACTCATAAGAACCTTTACGAAGGATTAACTTGGTTGGCTTAGCCAATCGCATGTTGACACATGGAGATCGTGCACACGACTTGACTGTTCACAGGGCTACTTAATTAAGGTCTTGGGCTCATTAGCTAACCACCTAGGGTTTGTTGTGGTCTATAAATAGGCCACCCTACTGCTAAGCATTTTGATTCAAGAGAGGCATTAGAGTGAGAACCTTAGGGCCACCTTCGTGATTTCATCCTTGAACTCCACCTTCTTATCTCTTTCCTTCTCCTCCTCTCTCCAATTTTTCTTAGTTCTATACCTATGGAGGTTGTGCTCATGCAACGTATGATCTCTAGTGCCTTCCAACACCTTGAGATCATTCATAGCTAGAAATGACAAGCATTGTAAGAGGTCTATGGTATCATCCAACACTTAGATATACTTCTTGTGCTTGAAGGATGTAGACATGATTTTTCCTAGTGTGCCTGGCTTTCTTAGATGATAGATTTAGATCTCTTAGGAGATCAAGACCATCATCTAGCCTAGTCACTATCTAAGATCAAGCTTTCTTTTTAGTTTATTTCCCCATTTGTCACTCACACACATCGTTGTGTTTGCCTACTGCTTGTTGAGGGCTCTTGTGGGAGCGCTTCTTGACATCATTCACGTAGAGCACCCATCGATGACAATGCTCATGTTGGGGACCTCTCTTGAGGTGAGGACAAGTTGAGAATAGGAGTTGAGTAGGCACTTGTATTTTTAACAAGCCGATGTTGATACGGTCATCCAATTTCTTAATCTCAAATTTCATGTTTGACCTATGAATCATCATCTTCGATTGCTTCACCATCAACTTGGCATCTCTGAATCACTAATAAGAAGCTCTGATATCAATTATTGTGGAATTGAGGGCCCACGCAGTAGAAATAGAGCATTGAGGTGCGATGAACCAATACCAGTAGAATACCATCACTACCATCGAGAATATCAAATAAGAAAGCACAATCAATCAGATACGATGTTTTGGCAATGATGATCAATTGATTACCTAGCAAGGGGAAACAAGAGTACATGTTTATTTGTCCTCTGCCAATACCTCTCACACCCTCAAAGAGATTGCCCCAAAAGAGAAGAGATCCCACAGTTCTCATATCCCGAAGACAAGAAGAAACCCTCTACCCAAACCGTAGAAGATCTAGATGAGTTTCTCTTCCTCTCCCTCGATGACGGCTATCCTCTCAACCTTAGAAAGCTCTCAATACCTTCCAAGGTTCAACCTAACACCACTTGTTAATACGCATAAGTCCTTGTACAAGTTGTCCGAGGACTCCTATCTGAAGACACTGCTCGAACTTGCGCTCAGTGACTCGAACCTATGTTTCAAACCAGATTTCGCCCAAGCAAAATAAGTGGGCACCCGGGCAAACTATATTGAAGATGGCTCGATTCAAACCAACCTCCTTGATCAGGTCGTGTGCATAATCTTCCCAGGCCGTGCGCATAACATGTCTAGATGTCGTGTGCACAACTGCCCAAAATCATCGACGTATCTTTCCTCACTTGAAGATATCGAGCGCAGGAAAGTCGTGAGCACAACTTTCCCAGATCGTGCACAACAAAGAGCAGACCACACATATTCGATTTTGACCTTCCTTTTAGGGCTGTTGGATGAGAATTTTGGGATAGAGCTTATATATACCTATTCCCTCAATATATAAGGGGGCCTAGGGTTTTGGGAATCAAAGAGAAACATTAACTTCTAAGGGAGTCTTGGCGACTCTTGGTAAAGCTTCTCGTGGAGAAGATGAACCCGAGGGACAAGCATGCCTTTCTATTCCCCGCGGGAACTTGAAGGGCCGATAAGTGGTGTCCATGATACCATGCTAGAGCATTGTATTGCGAGTGCTTGGTGACAGATCTTGGAGGAATTCTACTAGAAGGAAATGCCTCGAGAAGACTCCTTTGGGGAAGATACCTTTGGGCATAGTGACAGAGCAGAGATCGAGGCCATGATGGGGCGAGTCCGAGAGGAGGAGCGCAAGATTGTTGAGGGATCCATGGTGCTACTATGATATTTGATCTGATAGATCATGACTGTTGAGTATCTAGATCATGGCTTTTATAGAACCCATGAGGGTTATTGTTGGATGTAAATCCTATGGTAGAGGCCCGCAGGGAAGCAATGGAAAGGTCCGAAGACCGTGAGCGGTGTGCGTTACATATCAAAATTTTCATCGAAACGATCTACACGTGCGTGTATGAATCTAGCATGGCATCTACGAGAACCCCTAACGACGATCTAACGCAAAAGAATAATCTAGCATGTATGCATGTTCTATCTATGCTAGATCTACATGTTAGAGATCATACCTGCATACGGATTCTTTCACCGTGACAAACTTCTTCTTTGTCGATGGAGACGGGCTCGGATCTGCTCGATATAGCTTTGGTGTGACGGCTATAAATTTCTGCTCCGAACTCTGATTGGGCTGAAATTTGGACTGCATGTAGCCAACTTCGAGACGCAACTTTTTCAATAAGTTTCACCTCGTTTGGAGTTTTATAGCTCCCGAATTCATAAAAACAACACTGATTTTCTATACAAATTCTGGACAGCAAAAGGTTGCGGGAGATGCCTTCTAGTTCACCCAATCTCACACGATGCACGGCACCTCGTCGATGGATCTCTGAGTGCCTCTATCCGACGAGCCTTCTCCTTCTACGAAACACCACGCGAGGAAGATGAGTCGCCATTCAATGGCGTAAGCGAGGGAGAGAGAGACGAGAGAGGAGATGAAAAGAGAGGAGAGGGGGTGGCTAGGGTTTCCCCATAGCTTGCATGGCCGGCCCTAGGGCTTGCAACATGCATGGCCGGCCCCCCCTCTCCCCATTGCACTTATATAGGGCCGGCCTTATCCTTTGGATAAAGCCCTAACGGATAAGTTTGATTAATTCAAACCTCTCCCTATATATCTCTTCTTTATTTCTATCTTTTCCTTGATTTTGAAAACGGTCAAAACTAGCCCATTTTCTGTACCTCATGACCGGCCCTTTCATCGGAGGCAACAACCTCCCGAAACCAATGGGGCCGGCCTTGACCAGTTTCTCAACACTTAGGGCCGGCCCCCTTAGTACATGGTGGCACATGGTATGACCAAAACGCCCTTATGTCACTAGTTGGCCGTTACTCGTGTACGAGACTTTGCAAGTCACATATAAGTGAAGTGCACCAGTGATTTCACTATTCTCTGAGGTTCCCGTAGGGTGCCCCTAGTGAAGTCAACTAGTCAACTCGCAATATGTCCCAGTGCATCGCACCCATGTGGCAAAGTCCACTTATGGCAAGAAATTGCTACATGCGTCTCTGCACTAACCTAGGATTTCCCCTTAGTGCACACACGTAGCTACGCATCTACCGTGCACTAGTGCAAAGTACTCACGGAGTATATGCTTGGACTTCTCGCTTTCTCTAACTACGTTCTGTGACCGTGGTGGAGACATCCAAGCTGTATCATCCCAACAGCTTATCTTGATAGGGCGACCAACCCTAATCAGAGCTGCGAACGTATTTAGGTTACATGGGACTAATCGCTTGAGTCTTCCACTCAAGAGGATTACCATGTAGCCATGGCTCTCTGTTCTGTAATCAGAACACGTACTAAGGTACGTACCAATATGCAATCCTATACTATCAACCATACATAGCTAAACTATAGGTTTTTACGAGGTGTAGACCTCACCAATTCTAACAGTTATCTCTACGGAGATAGCCATGTACGATCGATTCAGTCAGATCTATGGGAGAGAGCGTACAAAAAGCTAGATTTTTGTTCTCCATCAATCATATAGCATGTTTTGTTCATTCTTCTTTGTTAGTGGCTTTTCGGATGACCGTTAGCGTATGTTAAAGACAATTTGGTCTTTCTTGATGTGCATGGTTATTTTTTGTGATGGAGAGATATTGTGAGGATTTGTTAAAGGGAATGAAATGTCATCAGGTATAATCATATTTATCTCTTCATAATGGATTCCTAGAGGAGGTGGTTGTCGAAGAGAGAACGTGCCCCATTCAGGATAAGCCTCTATAAAATCATGTGTCTTTCTATTTGTGATTTGATATGGGCTTTTACCTTAATAGATCGGTGCAATGTAAGATGTATCGATAAGATTTGATATTTTCAGGATTTGCGCCGATGGGTCGCGAATCACATCTTTGCCTTCTTTTATGTCGGGTTTCGTCTGGTCTGTTGCAGAACAAACTGGTATCAGAGCGTGCCAGTTTTTTCAACAAACCGGTATCAGGGCTTTGGGTTTTTTCTTCAGAGTGTCGTTGCGGAGTCACCGACAGACGACTATTCCAACGACCAATAAGCGAGCTGACGTGATCGTCCACAGGTGGCTGGTTGAGGTGCTGACGGGCATTGATGTAAGTCATTACAAAGCGACTAGTGGAGGTACTGATTGGAGTTTGGGAAAACGACATCGAAATTTTTTTTTGGTCAGATCTTGGTAGCACAAGACACAATTGGTTCTAATGTTATTAGGCTAGGAGGGGTGACAGTTTGAGATCATCTTTCAGATGGATCTCGTTTTTGGAGTGTGAGCAGTCATTGATACTATAATCAAGATTGCAGAAGAAAGATGGAGCATAGCCAATAGATTTTGTTCCAAGTTTTGACTAGCGATAGTGTCAAGTCCGGTGCTATTATATTTCATTAGATGTGGAGTTTGATGGGGGTTATCTTAGAGACAGCTCATGATCTGCCAAGATTTTAGTGTTCTTGATAGCTATGGCTAGTTGTTTGTTTACACGATTGGATTTTCAGCAACTCAAGTGTGATGGTGGCCAGTTGACGACAGTGGCGGTGTACTCAGGTGCTGATAGGAGGGATCATTTATTCATCATTTATCAGAGTGTGAGAAGATATCAGTTTCTTTTTCAATCCGACTCTCGCACGTACTGGCTCACCTTTGGGGGTGGATTTTGTTAGGAGGAATTCTTTGGAGATCATTATTGGAGGCCATAGGAGTTGGGAATTATTTTGTTTTTGTTGGGTGTTGGTTTGAAGCGCAACGAGTTTTATCAAAAAATATAGCTATAGGTAAAGCATTTTCTCAATGATGTAGATCTCGAAGAACATGTCAAGTGATGGCGTTGGCTACTTAATGCATGTCCTCAGGCATTGGCTAGATGTGTCTATCATCAAAAATAGTGACCGAGCACTATTGGTGGAGTTTGTAGAGGTGCAACTAGCTCTGCTTCTTTGACAGAGATGAAGGAGAGATTGATATTAAGGATCTCTAACCAAGGTGGAGATTGTTGAGCATTATGGGGTGGCTCAGAATCCTATTTGGAGAAGTCGGTTGGCTCGAAATTCTTTTAAGAGAAGAGCCATATGTTCGTGACTTCGAGCGGGAGTAGATCCAACAGGATTCCCCACTAGCATAAGTCCATCGGTGAAATGGAGCTTATTGGGACATCAGAGAATACGTCAGACATTTGTCCATTGGTGGTAGAGCGACATCAGTTGAGATTGAGCTTGTCTAGACGTCAGAGGAGACTCTGGGTGTCATGTGCATTAGAAAATTAATAAAGGAGGTGGCCATCGGGCACGATGATCAACTATTGTCATTCAGTTGGGTGCATACAGCGATTAGAGGTATAGGGCATACTTTTGGATGCAGGCACCGGTAGAGTGCTTGGCTCGTCTTCAGAATGCATGTTTGGGACACTGAGGAGGGGATTGTTTGGCACCATTAGGGTGCTATTTGGAGTACCATCAGGAAGCGGGTTTGTGATACTGGTCGGGTACCGTTTGGCACTGTCAGAGTATAATGAAGACGATGAATAGACATCTGATTTGTGACATCTTACTAAGGTGAAGATTATTAATGATGGCTCGAGTCAAACTCGCCTCCTTGATCAGGTCGTGCGTATCATCTTCCTAGGTCGTGCACATAACATATCTAGGTGTCGTGTGCACGACATATAGAGATCTTTCGTATGACTACCCGAAATGATCAATGCATTCTTCCACGCTCGAAGAGGTCGAGCACAGGAAAGCTATGTATACAACTTTCTCAGGTTGTGCACACGACTTTATCTAGCACTGCGGGGTAGACTAATCGTACATGATTTGGACCTTCCTTTTGGGGTTGTTGGATGAGAATTTTGGGATAGAACCTGTGTATACCTATTCCCTCAATATATAAGGGCGTCTAGGTTTTGGGAATCAAGGAGAAACATTATCTTCTTTGAGGGAGGCTTGACGCCTCTTGGTGAAGATTCTCGTAAAGAAGATGAGCCCGAGGGAGAAGCGTGCCTTGCTCCTCACCCCAGGCATTTGAAGGGTCGGTGAGTAGCGTCCATCACTCCATGTTGGAGCACCATATTGTGAGTGCTTGGTGACTAATCTTGGAGGAATTCTACTATAAGGGAAAGCTTAAAGAAGATCCCTTTGGGAAAAATGCCTTTGGGCATGCTATCCAAGTCATGGTGGGTGAGATCATATTGCGAAGACAGAGGCCATTATTGTAACGCCCCGATATTTTACGGATTAATTCAACCCGTATAACACTGGGGTGTTAGAAATAAAACTTGATATAAATAAATTCCATCAAATATGGAATTTAACTAAGCCTCTTTTATTCATAACCATGCAATATAATATAAAGGTTTGATACATGGCTTGAACTTTAAAAGCTAAAACTTAAATGCGACATCAACTCTTCATATTTTCGTTCCCGCATCCTCATAGTACGGAGTATAGAGCGGATCTTCGATCCCCTCCGGTTCATCCTTTATTCGTGCTTCCTCTACTCCTTGTCCTATAGGACCAGTCTCTGTAGAGTTCATAACACCTGTAGGGGGGTGAGTCAAATCCACTGACTCACCTAATAACTTAGTTTACAGTTCACATGAATATAAATAGTAATTTAAAAGTCATTGATCATCCGATTCTTTTTTAGGCTCAAACCAGGATAGGAATCACAATCATACCCGGGCACTTTTTATCCGAAATAAGGCTAGTCCCATACTTAGGTTTCTTTTTGGCCTTTGCCAGGGCTAGCCCCACACCCAGGTTACTTTTCGGCCTCTACAAGGGCTAGACTCACACGTAGGATACTTTTTGGCCTCAGCCAGGGCTAGCCCTACACCCAGGATTATCTTTTTGGCCCGCAGCCAGGGACAGCCCCACACCCAGGATTTATCTTTTAGGCCCGCAAGCTAGGGATAGCCCCACACCCAATTGAGATGATCAACATATCTTAAAAATTAACAAATCCATAACATACTACCATTATTTCAATGACAAACACTTATCAAGAATTAACTAGGTTTACTCCACTACCTGAAGTGTTGTAGAATCCTTCAACCAATGTAGATGACCTAGTAAGCTCACGACCTGAAATATAGTGTTCTCTTTTGTTAGTTTTATATTCCATTTCCCAAGGATCAGATGAAATCAAATTCCAATATGGATTCCTTAGGTTTTTAAACTAATTTATTTAATGTATTTTATCTTATAGGGGTATTTTAGTCATTTCTAAAATACTTTGAATTTATATCTATTTTGTAAAGTTTTTTATTCCGAAACCGTGGCCGTAGATGGAACTCATTTCAGAGTTTGTTTGCTCCCGGTATGGCCAAAATAGCCGGTATTGATAGAATTTAAATGGGTGGTCTGCCTTTAGTAAAAAGGTCAGGTTGCTCTCAGCAATAGCTGTGCAGTTTAACGAAGGCAGAGTCGTTTTATCACAGTTTATTATTGGACTTTATTGGACTTCGGCCCACGGTGTTTAATAGGTTGAGGGGCTTCGGCCCAGAGGCTTAATGGGTTAATGGGCTTAGGCCCAGAGGCTGAATGGTTAATGGGCTTCGGCCCAAAAGCTTAAGGGTTTTATTGGGCTTTGGCCCATACATTTAAAACAAACTATATTTGTGACCTACCAGGTTTAGGGGTTTTATAATATTGGTCATTCCGAATCATAACCATAATCATGTGGTTGCCGACAGAATTCGATTCTGAGTTCAAATAAAAAAGGTTATGACCATTTTACCTTAGGGGTAAAATGGTAAATTTACTTTTTAATTATCGGTTCTGGTATTTTATAATCTCAGTAGATGTATTTTGTTATTAGGAGTCCAAGGCCACTGACGGGGCTTAATTCAGAGTCCGTATGATTAAGATATGGTCAATACAGTTTACCTTGATAATCTATATATTTAATGATAGGTGATTCTTAAACATGAAATGTAAAGGGATCTCTTGGTTAGTCTAAAGGGCTTTAGATTAGGTTTCGAGAAGGTTGTGGGTTCTAAAATGAAGTCTAGCCTTTTTGCACCAACATTTTATAACAGATTAAAACCCGAATTAAATGGGTTTAAATTCCATACCCGACCCAACAACCCGGGGTGGTGTGAGGTGGCGATCGGCCGGAGGTGGCGGTGGCCAGCGGCGGCCGGAGGTGGTGGCGGCGGACGACGATGGCGGCGGTCGGAGATGACGGTGGCCGGAGGTGGTGGCGGCCGACGGTGGTAGCCGGTGGCCGGAGGTGGTGGCACGGATACCGATATGGGCTTGGGTGAAGAACTCTATTAAAGGGGGGGTTTATATAGGCCTTCCGGGAATACCAAAAGTTCCAAGGTCTTAATTGCAAAACAGCTATTTAATGTTTCAACTGTGCGACTGTTCCCGTCTGATCGGAAACGAAGGGTCGTCGGTTGAGATGTCTTTTGGTCTCTGATGCGATCTAAACTAATCCTAAATTAAGGGTTCAATTTGATTTAAATTATAACTCGCAAGTGCACGAATCGCTTTGTAGGAGCGGTACGTATTACGAGGTCGATCCCACAGGGATTGCTAATGAGGAAACTGTCTAATCTAGGGTTATTAACTATTTAACCTAAATTACTTTAAACGATAATTTTAATTGGAGTTGATTTGTTTTGAGATTAAAAACGAATTAATTAAAGAAAGAAAAACAAGCTAGTTACGGGAAGTCGAGTTCCAAGTGGAGAAGGTACTAAGGCATTCGAATCCACCTCGGTTATTCATATTACTAGGTTTATTCAAAATGGTCTATGCGAACGAGTAGCATGCGGGAATACAAATCCCGTGCTCGACTCGAGAATATGATCGTTAGGCTCTTAATTAGATTGAAGACATATGTATGATTCAATTTTCATGCAAAGATGTATTAGAACAGAGCATTAGATGTCTAACTAAAGCACAACTAATCATGATTCTAAATTTTCGTTAAATAACATGCATTGATTACTACAATGATTCATCATAACGACAAAGGATGCATGACATACTATGTGAGAGACTTCTATCATAATAATCCGATAATTGAATCAAATATTCGATTATGAGTGCATGGCATAGACAATATAAATAAACCTAATAATTATTCATAACCGGGGTTTCATCTAAGCCTTAGCAATGTAGTTAGTTCATCATGAATTGCATTACATCTAAAGTAAGAGAAGGGAAGAACAAGATACAGATCATTCTCGAAATATGCCTTTGTTCTTCGTTGTCCTCCTCTCCGATCGATGCTCCTTCACTTCGACTCGGCTGCGGCACGGCTTCGATGGTAGATGACGGCTCGGATGTGGAGGCTTAGGGTTTTCGGATGGGTTCTAAGTGGTAGAGGGTGGTGTGATGGCAAAGGTCCGGTGGTGGATGGTTTAGTCGTCCAAAGCCTCTCTCCTTTTAGTGTTCGGATCCCCCCCTTAAATAGGAGAGAGAGAGTTCGGTGGTGAGAGAGAGTTAAGGAAAGAGAGAGAGAAAGTAGGGAACGGACGTGCATGGCTCGGGTTCTGGTTTCTAAGTTGGGCAGTTAGAGAGAGAGAGTAGAGGGAGCTGGACGCGGGACTGCTGGGTTCGGTTTTAGAGAGAGAAAGGAAAGAGAGAGAGTATCGGACTAGAGATAGAAAGAGAGAAATTAGGGGGTCGCCACCTTTGTAGGGGGAGGATCTAGAGAGAGAAAGAAGATCGGTTGGGAAAGAGGTGGGCTGTTAAGGAAAGATCTGGGCCTTGGGTACTCGGGATCCGGTTGCTAGGTTGGGCATCTAGAGGGAGAGAAGATCGGGTGAGAGTAGGAGAGAAGGAAGGAAACCGAAGAGAAAGAAGGAGGGCGGCTGCGTTTTAGAGAGAGAAGCTGGGCCGCTGGGTTTGTTATGGAAGGAGATAGAGAGAGAAATGGTAGAAAGAGAGAAAACCGGATAGGAGAGAGAGAATCCCGGTTTATAGAGAAGATCGGGCTCGGGATGCATGCATGGGATCCGGTTTTGTTTTCTTTTGGATGGAATCTGGACGGCTGTGATCAATGGGTTAGTGATGGATAGATGGGTGGCTGGGTCTTGGTGGCATGGACGGTTGAAAGGAAATGGGGAGAGAGAGACTTTCGGCCGGGCGGTTGTGATCACGTGGAAATAGAGAGAGGGAGCCGAAGCTGATGGTGCACGGCCGACTTGGGTGCATCGGGTGGCTGTGATTATGGGCTGCGGGTGTGATCAAGTGGAAGGAGAAAGTGGCGCTGGGATCCGGAGGTTCGCGGTCGGGCCGGGCCGATGCACGGGCGACTGTGGTCTGATGGGTTCGGATGCACAGGTGGTTCGTGAATTAGACGGCTGTGTGGGATCAGTTTTGATGGGCTTAATGCAATGGAGGGCTGTGCTCAGCTGGGTTCGGTCTTAAAGGATTAGGTGGCACGGACGAGTCGGATGCGAAGTTGGGCTTGGGTTTGTTTGCATAGGATTAATTGGAATTAGGGTTGGCAATGGGTCGGTTTTGATCGGAATTTCATGAGAGGCAGGTAGGGATGTATATAAGAGATGGGATCTACGAAGGTGCATCAGATGGAATTGATCAAGGCCGTGCCATCTTCGCGAGTCACCATCATGATCATTAAGCTCCGTAGAATGTCCGAGGGTCTTCTCTTGTTCACATCACGCAATTTGTCCGCCCGATGAAGTTAATTCTCCGCCAAATCATGTACTTAGCCTTTGCTCCATTGTTCTTCAGAAACTGCTTCAAAACATATTGTGCATCCTTCATCGGGTCACCGTGAGAGTATCCAATGCTTCAACATGATGCCCTTGAACTGATTGCATCGCGAACCGGGTCAAATCCCTGAAAGACACACATGAAATGACGCGTGTAAGATTCCAATGCGATTATCGATAAAAAGAATAATTTGGATTATCGGGCTCTGTATCTTTCATGCATGTAATGTATGTGAGTGAACCAATATGCCGTTGGGTTCGTATGAGAGTCTACTATATCGTGGTGCAAAGAAACTCATGCAGTTTACGTGTATTATGAAAGTTTTACGTAGCAAAGTGACGCTATGTGCATGAAAAAGAAATGATAAATCGCACCAAATGGACGCTCAACACACCCCCAAACTTGAATCTTTCTCGTCCTCGAGAAAACAAAATAAACTCAGAGAATAATAAAAGAATAAAAATAACTTAACTCACTTTCGCAGGAATCGCGATTGCACTTAGCGCGTGCAACAAGCCGTTAAACCCCTAGGTCACCCTAGTGGACGAGTTTTGTCTCGTGAGGGTTTGCATTGAATCTACCCACAAAATTCAAACTTTTTTTTTTATATAAAATATAAATAGGAAATAAAAAAAAACTTCGGTTTCGTAGAATAATTAAAAAGTACTCAAAAATAAAATTTCTAAGGCACAAGACTCACAAGGTATCTAGCCCAAGCTTCGGCTTTCGAAGTAAGCACTTTAGGTTCTAACTATTAGTTTCCCGTTAGAAATGATCAAGGTCAACTATGCTCGAGTGCACAGTGCTGTCTGGGCTAAACACAACTGGGGTTTGGTTCTCTACATTCATAACATTCTAACAGTCTCCTAGAACGGTCAAAGTCGACCTTAGAACCTGAGTCAAAACCAGCTAATCTAGACAGGCTAGTGAGAGTTGTGGATATTCACCTTAATACCTTTCGGCTTTATATGTGATATTCCAGTTTCCCCACATTATTTATAGCGACGGCTTTCACACTATTTTCTTTTTTTTTTTCCTTTTTTTTTTTTTCGGTCTCATTTTTTCTGGATCTAATTATATATCCCTTCCTAACTTGTACCATGCCAGCTGCACTCTATGCCCATGACACGCTGCCAACGCTCTCATGAGTTAGGTAGCCATCCTCATGTTGCCTTTATATTTGATTCACTCTGCGTCCATAGGATCATTCTCATAACCCTATCGACCAGGCTTCACTCATACTAGGGCATACAAGTTAAGACTTTTACATAATTAGGTCCTAGACCATGCTAATAGGTAGCCCTTTCCGCTATACCTTAGAATTCACTGGTCGCTTTTCTAATGATATCTTTTTTTTTTTAAACCAAGTGAACCAGATCCGCATGGTTCATCAGGACTCCAAGTGACTATTAGGTGATATGAAAGCTTTGAATCTAGACCCTAGAGGTGTAAGCCAGATGTGAAGTGAAAGTCAAGTCTAGTTTGTTTTGACAATCTCTAAAAGGTTACTAAGGGTCAGAACCATATTAGACATACTTTTTCTAGCTAATCCTTGGACTTTATACCTTGATTACCAGGTGCCTTATGGTCCTATTCGAGTACTCTACAATTATATTACAAAACCTGAAATAAAGGTGAAATATATATAGATTTTTTTTTTTTGAAAAGAACGAAAAGGACGGTAAAAGTAATACGATAAAAAACTAAAATATAAAAAATAAAAAATAAAAGTATGCGAATGCAAATTCCTATAGATTTCTATACGAACGCTGTAGTTTTGGTAGGGGACTACAGACTAGACACACATACACGAAGATGTATGTGCCGAGCTGTCCCACTATAGCGTAAGTTGATGCAATAATTTTTTTTTTTTTTAAATTCAAAATAAAAACAGAAAAATTTTGTGGAAATTGAATGCATACAGGATTTTATTTTGCTAACAATATACCACACCCCCAAACTTAAATTAGACATTGTCCTCAATGTATGAATTAGACATGCACATGAATAAGATGGTAGCATTATATGATTATATTTTTGAATGACATGTATATATGAAATAAAAATACAAAGTTTTAAGGATGGATAGTACCGTATAATTTCTTTGCATCCTCGTTTCCTACAAAATGTTAGTACTACAAAGAAAAGAACAAATAACTAAATAGACTAATAAAGACGAGCAGATATTGATAAATAAATAAATAAAATTACTGCTATAATACAAATGAGTTTTTCAGCTGATGGAATTTTCAAAAAGAAAAGAAAGTAGTTATCAATTGAAAAGTTATATTCTATAATATCCTTTGGACATGTTTCTGCGTGAATCTTCTTTATTCTATTAGGGTTCATCCTATATTGTTCTTCATGAATTTTCTTGTCAAATGGAACAATATAAGATTCATTATTATACTCTCTATTCCACCATGTATCATGTATATTATCTTTGAAAAGTTTATATAATTGAATTTTCTGATTTTGGATGTATTGAGGAAAAATTAAATCAGAAAATATATATTCATCACCCAAATGTGTATGTTGAAACTCAGATGGCAAAATTTGTAGGTCATTGTATGATTTTTCGATAATGGATGGATTATCAATCATGATATCATTAATTTCAAGATTCATTGATAGAGGCTTGGTTTCTTTAGGAAACATATCATCATCAATGTCATGAGTGGCATCAAAGATAATATTGGTCAGATCATCGTTCGGGTCACAAAAAGTTTTTAAGCATGCCTCTAATGGATCATTACAAGATGATTGAAGAATCGTGTCCTCCATAAGATTATCGATCATATGCATCACATAGATTTTATTATCATTAGTAACATTTAAACTGGATGGGAGAACATTACTTTCATCATCGTCATAAGGGGGAGCATAGGCTTCTTCATCAATTATACTATCTATGGTGTCATCATTGATGATGTCAATGTTGGATGGGAGATCATTAGTATCCTGAAAAAGTATATCCGTATTAATATTATCAATATTGCTCGGACAAACTTTCAAAGGATTAAGAAAATCAGATTTGGCAAGTTCATCTTCTATAGGGATGTCCATCTTGGTCTCCTCATCCGCTCCATTATCTATTGAGACGCTAATTATGTTCTCATAATCCTCATAATCTTCATTGGAGTTAGACTCAGGTTGAAGTTGATCTTGAAGTATGGCCTCCTTAATGACATTAAAATGTGATTCAATTCTTTCGAATGCGTTCATTTGCTCTTGCATATTGCTTTGATGGTTCTGCATAAGCTGATTGAGCATAGACATTTGCAGTGTCTCTTCAAGAGTCTCCTCATTTGATGACATATAATCATAAGGTTCTTGAAAATTGTTTGCTGATGATTTATTTTTCCTACTATGGCCGTGATGGTTCTGCCAACTAGAATTTTGATGATATTGCCTACTTGGATCTTGAAAATTTTGCCATCTAGGATTGTGATAATTTTGCCATCTAGGATTATGTGTGTTATAGCATGGTGAATTATGTTGTATATGGCTCTGTAAACTCCTACTCGGTGAATTTCTTTCAGGATATTCTAGTTCAGTTGAAAAGTTTGTACAATCCTGATGTCTGGTGGTTCTTGTTTGGTTCATATACTCCTTTAAGGTCATTTCTTGGGGTGAATGTGAGTTAGTTATTATTGTTGAAGATTGATCTTGATATTTTGTTGATCTTGTAAGGTTCATATATTCTTTTAAGGTTATCATTTGGTTAGTCATTTTGATTAAAGATTGAGAACTAATCTAAAAATAAAATTAAACTAACAAAACTAACTAAGGTAAATAAGGAATAACCTAGATATGAAAGCTCCGTTGCAATCCCCGGCAACGGCGCCAAAAACTTGATGCGATCTAAACTAATCCTAAATTAAGGGTTCAATTTGATCTAAATTATAACTCGCAAGTGCACGAATCACTTTGTAGGAGCGGTACGTATTACGAGGTTGATCCCACAGGGATTGCTAATGAGGAAACTGTCTAATCTAGGGTTATTAACTATTTAACCTAAATTACTTTAAACGATAATTTTAATTGGAGTTGATTTGTTTTGAGATTAAAAACGAATTAATTAAAGAAAGAAAAACAAGCTAGTTACGGGAAGTCGAGTTCCAAGTGGAGAAGGTACTAAGGCATTCGAATCCATCTCGGTTATTCATATTACTAGGTTTATTCAAAATGGTCTATGCGAACGAGTAGCATGCGGGAATACAAATCCCGTGCTCGACTCGAGAATATGATCGTTAGGCTCTTAATTAGATTGAAGACATATGTATGATTCAATTTTCATGCAAAGATGTATTAGAACAGAGCATTAGATGTCTAACTAAAGCACAACTAATCAAGATTCTAAATTTTCGTTAAATAACATGCATTGATTACTACAATGATTCATCATAACGACAAAGGATGCATGACATACTATGTGAGAGACTTCCATCATAATAATCCGATAATTGAATCAAATATTCGATTATGAGTGCATGGCATAGACAATATAAATAAACCTAATAATTATTCATAACCGGGGTTTCATCTAAGCCTTAGCAATGTAGTTAGTTCATCATGAATTGCATTACATCAAAAGTAAGAGAAGGGAAGAACAAGATACAGATCATTCTCGGAATATGCCTTTGTTCTTCGTTGTCCTCCTCTCCGATCGATGCTCCTTCACTTCGACTCGGCTGCGGCACGGCTTCGATGGTAGATGACGGCTCGGATGTGGAGGCTTAGGGTTTTCGGATGGGTTCTAAGTGGTAGAGGGTGGTGTGATGGCAAAGGTCCGGTGGTGGATGGTTTAGTCGTCCAAAGCCTCTCTCCTTTTAGTGTTCGGATCCCCCCCTTAAATAGGAGAGAGAGAGTTCGGTGGTGAGAGAGAGTTAAGGAAAGAGAGAGAGAAAGTAGGGAACGGACATGCATGGCTCGGGTTCTGGTTTCTAAGTTGGGCAATTAGAGAGAGAGAGTAGAGGGAGCTGGACGCGGGACTGCTGGGTTCGGTTTTAGAGAGAGAAAGGAAAGAGAGAGAGTATCGGACTAGAGATAGAAAGAGAGAAATTAGGGGGTCGCCACCTTTGTAGGGGGAGGATCTAGAGAGAGAAAGAAGATCGGTTGGGAAAGAGGTGGGCTGTTAAGGAAAGATCTGGGCCTTGGGTACTCGGGATCCGGTTGCTAGGTTGGGCATCTAGAGGGAGAGAAGATCGGGTGAGAGTAGGAGAGAAGGAAGGAAACCGAAGAGAAAGAAGGAGAGCGGCTGCGTTTTAGAGAGAGAAGCTGGGCCGCTGGGTTTGTTATGGAAGGAGATAGAGAGAGAAATGGTAGAAAGAGAGAAAACCGGATAGGAGAGAGAGAATCCCGGTTTATAGAGAAGATCGGGCTCGGGATGCATGCATGGGATCCGGTTTTGTTTTCTTTTGGATGGAATCTGGACGGCTGTGATCAATGGGTTAGTGATGGATAGATGGGTGGCTGGGTCTTGGTGGCATGGACGGTTGAAAGGAAATCGGGAGAGAGAGACTTTCGGCCGGGCGGTTGTGATTACGTGGAAATAGAGAGAGGGAGCCGAAGCTGATGGTGCACGGCCGACTTGGGTGCATCGGGTGGCTGTGATTATGGGCTGCGGGTGTGATCAAGTGGAAGGAGAAAGTGGCGCTGGGATCCGGAGGTTCGCGGTCGGGCCGGGCTGATGCACGGGCGACTGTGGTCTGATGGGTTCGGATGCACAGGTGGTTCGTGAATTAGACGGCTGTGTGGGATCAGTTTTGATGGGCTTAATGCAATGGAGGGCTGTGCTCAGCTGGGTTCGGTCTTAAAGGATTAGGTGGCACGGACGAGTCGGATGCGAAGTTGGGCTTGGGTTTGTTTGCATAGGATTAATTGGAATTAGGGTTGGCAATGGGTCGGTTTTGATCGGAATTTCATGAGAGGCAGGTAGGGATGTATATAAGAGATGGGATCTACGAAGGTGCATCAGATGGAATTGATCAAGGCCGTGCCATCTTCGCGAGTCACCATCATGATCATTAAGCTCCGTAGAATGTCCGAGGGTCTTCTCTTGTTCACATCACGCAATTTGTCCGCCCGATGAAGTTAATTCTCCGCCAAATCATGTACTTAGCCTTTGCTCCATTGTTCTTCAGAAACTGCTTCAAAACATATTGTGCATCCTTCATCGGGTCACCGTGAGAGTATCCAATGCTTCAACATGATGCCCTTGAACTGATTGCATCGTGAACCAGGTCAAATCCCTGAAAGACACACATGAAATGACGCGTGTAAGATTCCAATGCGATTATCGATAAAAAGAATAATTTGGATTATCGGGCTCTGTATCTTTCATGCATGTAATGTATGTGAGTGAACCAATATGCCGTTGGGTTCGTATGAGAGTCTACTATATCGTGGTGCAAAGAAACTCATGCAGTTTACGTGTATTATGAAAGTTTTACGTAGCAAAGTGACGCTATGTGCATGAAAAAGAAATGATAAATCGCACCAAATGGACGCTCAACAGTCTCCCCATCTTTACTATAATAATTATTTTCCTTGTATTTAGATAGAAAATCATTAAGAGTCTTTAGGTTAGAGGGAAAAGTTTAAAATTCTACTAAATGGGTCCCTGGTTTGAATCCTTCCATTGGCTATATATATATATATATATATATATATATATATATATATATATATATATATATATATATATATATATATTATATGGGAAATGAGTTCCTATGACATGTCATAGGGAGTACCCTATGACATATGGTGAGTTAGTAACCCTAGAATATTTAGAATGTTCTAAATTTTTATGAGCATGATCACCCTATCTTAGATAGGACCCCCGCAAAAAATCGGCTCATTCTAAAACTTCTAGAGGCATCAAATATGATTTTCAATTTAACGGTTAAAATGGATGGCCGATAAAGCTTCTAGCATTTGATGCCCCAACAAGTTTTAGAATGCTTTGATTTTTTGTGGACATTCTATCTAAGATAAGGTGATCACCCTCAAAAAAATTCAGCACATTCTAAACATTCTAGCATTACTAATTCACCATATGTCATAGGGTACTCCCTATGACATGTCATAGAAACCCAGCACTCTCTCTATATATATATATATATATATATATATATATATATATATATATATATATATATATATATATATATATATATATATATAATTTAAAATTTTAAATATTTTAAATGAGTTCAAAACGCAAAACTTTGTATAGGTTTTTTGATCGTTTCGACGAGGCGGACACAATGGTGCAGTCTGATTTTTATTTTAAATTTTTTTATCAAAATTCTTATTATATAGTTTTAGATTATATTAAATTATTAATATTTTTGGGATGTTACAATTATGGGGCGAGTTCGAGAGGAGCGCAAGGCCGTTAGGAAATCAGTGGTGCTACACTGATGTTTGATTTGATAGATCACTAATGGTTATCTAGATCATTGATTTTATGGAACCCACGAGGTTATCTCTAAGGAGATTACCATGTGCGACCATTCAATCAGATCTGTGAGAGAAAAAGAGCACAAAGAGGTAGAGTTTTTTTCTCCATCTATCATATAACATGTATTGTTTGTTCTTCTCTGTTGGTGGTTCTCTGGAGAACTGTTGGCATATGTTGGAGACAGTATGGTACTCTTTGATGTGCATAGTGTTTTGTGGTGGAAAGATAATGTGAGGATTTGTTCGAGGGCATGGAATGTCGTCGGCTGTAATCATGTTTATGATGCAGCTTGTTCAGCTCCATCAAATCGTCGCCACATCTTCAGTTCGAAGGCCAAAGAGTTTTAGTTCAGTCATTTTTATTTTATACATGGAGGACAGTATCCATATAGTGACTTGTAGTTGTTTATTTTAGTTTTTGACCAATTTTTCAAGTTTTTGGCCTATTTTCTACATTTTTTATTAGTATTGTTCTTGCCCAATTCATGGGAGGGATGTCCATGAGATGAGGGCTATTTTGGATTGAATTTGAGCCTTTTCGGGTGAGTGTTCTGCACTATATTAATAAAATCTGGGTGTGTGTGTTTGCGGGGTACCGACAGATGAGATTAAGTTTCGAAACCAACGATTAGATGACAAATAACTTAAAAATTAATGACATGGCATGTAATAGGCTTTAATTAGGGTTAGTTAGGCTTATCTTAAGCCCAATAGGGATTCACATCCCCTGCCCCCCACTCTCTCCCTCTCTCCATACCCAAGCGTGACCCCTCCTTCCATCCCTTCTTATCGCATCGAACTCGAGGCACCCGACCCTCCCTCCGTCCCCTCTCTTCTCTCTCTCTATCTTCCCCTTATTTCTCTCTCTTTTTCTTTCCTTTCAGATTTAGTTTGCTGAAATTCGTGCCTCGGAATGAAAGCTTCTGGGAGAAATCTTGTCCCCCACCCTAGTCGCTTCCTCGACTTTGCCTCGAGACAATCCTCAACTTCGCCTTGCGTAGGCTAGGCCTTGGTTTATTTTTCTGAAGGATCCAGCTTCGCTTGACATTTGTCCTTGCTCCATGAGCGGGATCATCGGCGCATCCTTGCATTGACCCATGGCGGAAACCCCAAGCATTATCTATCATTTATTTTATCTTTTCTCTGCTCTCATATCCGTTTTCATCTATTTTCATCGCCTCCGTTCTTTATCGCAGCCAAATCCATCTCCGCTTCATCTCTAGTTGATGCTCAATATATGCATATTTATTATAATTGTTATCTTTAGTCTATCAGTAACCCTAGCAAGCATTAATAGCCTTCTTTTCTATTAAAATCGGAAGCTTGTACCTTTTTTAAATTATTTATCGATTGCTGTGAATAATATTATTATATATTGAATTTTCTTTTTTTATGATAGTATTGCATCTTAACTTGTTAGATTTTATTCCTTGCTTTATGTTGAGTACATAAGCCTTTAGAACTACGTGAATAACCTACGCTCGCTATCTTTTGAGTTATACGGTACCATATTGATAATTAAACCCTAGTTTGTTATCCAAGGAAAAACCCTAAGGGCTTAAGATATTAGTGCACCTTATCAGAGCCTATATCAAGTTGGTATCAGAGCTCGAAAGAACCTATTCAGGTTTCTTTTGAGTGTTGGCATCTTCTTCTTTGCTAATTTTGCATATCACATAGTCTTGTGTGACTGAAACTGTATCTAGCGCTAGAATTACATCATGTGAAACATCTGCATTTGCATAATCTTATTTTGCATATCTCATATTCAATAGCCGATCGTACCCATCTCCACCGGGATGCCCGGAACCGAGGATGTTACCCTTGAGGCCCACAATCTCATGGTGCGTGGCAAGAATCAACCCAAAATATATGGGATCGACATACAATCTTGTTGCAAGAGATCACTGATCGGCGAGGACTACTTCTTCAAGACAGAGGCATCAACCCTAAAATCCAACAGGTTGAAGAGGACCGGAGAAAGGCAGAAGCCAATCCAAATACCGAGGTTCCTAAGATAGAAGAGTCAAATCAAAATCAGGACCAAAATCAAAATCAAGCTCAAGTCCCACCTCGGAACCAGAACCAAACCTTACCTCATAATTAGAATCGATACTAACCCCCAGAGCAAAATCAAGCTGAATATTTTGACTCACCGCCTTATTCTGAAGTTTAGTTGGACAAATCTGATATAAACTTCGAACGAGAATACGTTCAGTTTGGTTATCCCATAAATCCATGAGAGCGACATTCGTGTGAACAACATGGCATGGAAGAGTGCCTCGTGCAAGCCCTCGAGAGATCCCAATGATATGGAGTCCGAGTTGATATTGATGAATTTAGGGGAAACCATGATACTGATGTATTTCTTGACTGGATAGAAAGCGGTGAGCACTTCTTTGAGTGGAAAGATCTCCCTAATGATAAAAAAGTCAAACTCATGGCAACCAAACTGAAAGGAGCCGCCTTGGTATGGTAGCGAGAGTTGCAAGCAAGTCGTCTCAAGAAAAGGAAACAAAAAGTCGCAACGTGGGCAAAAATACGTGACAAAATGTGACTGAAGTACCTTCCTCCTGACTACCGTACTTCACTGTACTAAAGATTGCTTAGTCTGAAACAAGGCAATAGAATTGTATAGGAGTATATAGAAGAGTTTGACATCCTGACTATTCGAAATGCCATTCCTAAAGATAAAAACAAAAGGCTACACGCTACATCTCAAAATTACACTATCAAATCCAGGATGTGCTAGCAATGCATATATCTAGGCCAGTTCTCAAGGCCGAGTAAATTCAGCAATGGGCCTTTAGGAGAGAAGTTACCCCTAGAGTACCCCCAGGCACCCCTTCAGTTGGAAGAGGAGCAACCCCTAACAGAGTCACCCCTTTTGTTCCCACTCCGACTACAACTCCGGTAAGAACCAATCAGCCCCCAAGACGGGTTGAATAGCCAAGTCATGAGCAAGGTGCGACAGGGAGTTAACCACCCGGAGCGACTTACAACATCACCCTAGTGCCTCAAAGGGAGCCACTTTAGCCACTTTCTAGTGAGCCGACTATGTTAACCCGAAGGTGCCAAAAGAGAAACCAAAGGCCCTACCAGTGTTACTGACACAATCTTGCTTCGAGAATGATCTTAGAGAATCTTGTTCTATCGTATTCCTCATAGCAAAGGAGACAACAGAGGGCTCTAGTATTCCTTATGAGATTTGAGTCCTACTTGAAGACTTCAATGATCTCATTCAAGAGGAACTACCTGAAGGACTTTCACCTCTTAGGGACATCCAATATTGCATTGATTTGGTTCCAGGAGTGACGCTACCTCACCTCCCTCACTATTGAATGAGTCCATCAAAATATGATGAGTTGCATTGATAGGTTACAGAGTTACTGCAAAAGGGACTAATCCAATAAAGCATGAGTCCATATGCAGTACCAGCACTTCTGACTCCCAAGAATAATGGGATTCGAAGAATGTGTATAGATAGTCGTGTTATCAATTGAATAACGGTCAAGTATAGGTTTTTGATTCCCCGATTGGACGATATGCTTGGCATACTCTATGGCACGAAGATCGTTTCAAAAATTGATATTCATAGCGGGTATCATCAGATCCACGTACGACCCAAAGACGAATGGAAGACAGCTTTTAATATCTGGAAAGGACTATTCAATGGTTAGTAATGCCATTTGGTCTATCGAATACACCGAGTACTTTTATGAGATTCATGAATTAGGTGCTCAGATCGTTTATCGGGAAGTTCGTTGTTGTATAATTTGATAATATCCTTATATATAGTACAATACCCGAACAGTATGTCAAAGACCTAAAGGAAGTTTTGAAAATGCTGAGGAAAGATAACTGTACATCAATCTGAAGAAGTGTATCTTTTTGACTGATAGCTTGACTTTTCTAGGCTATATTATGTGCTCAGATGGGATACAGGTCGATCCAAGGAAGGTCAAAGTCATCCAGTCATGGCCCGTTCCAAAGAATGTTAGTGATGTGTGACGGTTTCATGGTCTAACATCATTTTATCGTAGATTTATCAAGAACTTTAGTTTCATCATTGTATCTCTCACCAACTGTATGAAGATGGGTGGTTTTCTTTGGACCCCTAAAGTCGAAGCAAGTTTCGATCTCATCAAAACCAAGATGATGAGTACTTCAGTTTTGGCACTCCCAAACTACGATAAGGTCTTTTGAGATTTATTGTGATGCCTCTCACATCGGGATAGGAGTAGTCCTTAGTCAAGAGCTAGGGACATCCTGTTGTATTTTTCAGTAAGAAGTTGGACTCGCACGTTTGAATCATTCGACATATGATATTGAGTTCTACATGGTCGTTCAAGCTCTTAAGCATTGGAGGCATTACTTGATCAAGTAAGAATTTGTAATTAATTCCGACAACGAAGCACTTTGCTATTTAAAGTCTCAGCGTAGCATATACCAACGTCATGCTAAGTGATCCAATTACTTATAAGAGTACACATTCAACCTTTGATATAAGACTGGAGTCATGAACAGACCTGCAAACGTGATGAGTCGCCGAGGCCTAATACTAATCACTTTGTAGTCAGTCGTTGCTTCTTTTGATGCTCTGAAAGTGATGTATGTAATTGATCCGTACTTCGATCCCATATGGAAATCTTGTCAAGAAACAGGTACTGATTCCACGGTATCCATGATTGATTCTTGTTTCGTGGTACCCGTTTATATATACCTGAGTGTTCCTTTCGTGAGAGTCTTATGTAAAACACCCATGAAAAGGCAACCTCTGAGGGAACCCCCGATGAGTCATTCAAAGATACATTGATCCACGACTTGCACGGAAGTAATTTGGAAGGTCACTTTGGCCAAACAAAAACTATTGAGTCAGTGGAGCGACGCTACTTTAGGCCCAACTTAAGAAAAGACGTTGTCAAGTTTGTATAGCGCTGTTGAAATTGTCAAATGTTCAAAGGTAAAAGGTAGAACACAGGTATTTACATTCCCCTCCCAATCCCTTTTCATCCTTAGGAAGTTATCACCATGGATTTCATTGTGTGTCTACCTTGAACAATTTGGTGTGCAGATTCAATATTTTTCATACCATGTAGGAAAACTTCTTATACATCTCATGTAGCTAAGTTATTCTTTAGGGAAGTTGTTTGTCTGCATGGCATTCCACGATCATTCACATCAAATAGGGACACTAGATTTTTGAGTCACTTTGGCATACTCTTTGGTCAAAGCTAAGAACTAAACTTCAATACAGTAGCGTGTATCACCCTCAAGCTGGTGGACAAATGAAAGTTGTTAACCGTAGCCTTGGGGATATGCTTCGATGTCTAGCTAGTGAAAGACCGAAACAGTGGGATGTAGTTTTAA
Organism: Chamaelirium japonicum; assembly: GCA_947650365.1. Taxonomy (NCBI): domain Eukaryota; kingdom Viridiplantae; phylum Streptophyta; class Magnoliopsida; order Liliales; family Melanthiaceae; genus Chamaelirium; species Chamaelirium japonicum. The sequence continues at coordinate 531,073 of CANTAL010000013.1, forward strand.
CACAAACTGAATTTATATATAATAGTTTAATTAATCGCTTAGTAGGTAAAACCCCCTTGGAAATTATCTATGGCTATGTTATTCTCTATTTCCTGGATAAAACTATCTTACTGCCTACAGGTCCTGCAAGTGCTGATGTCAATGAATTCCTTAATCACATCAAGACCGTACAACGAAAGTCACTTGAGATACTGTGGAAAAGCAATGTCAGGTATAAGACAAGCGCATAATACACAAGCGATAAAGCACCTTTCAGCCAGGGGACTAGGTCCTCATCTACTTTTACAGAGAGTAATTTCCCACAGGTTCTTATAGGAAGCTGAGCCAGAGGAAGTTTAGGCGCTTTCGCATTCTCCGAACGTTGGGACCCAATGCTTACCTGCTAAACTTGCCAGATGACATGCCAACATCTTCGATATTTAATATCTCAGAGTTGTTACCTTTCCATGGAGACCGTCGAAATACATCTACAGCGCCACAGATCCCTTTTTCAGGTGCGTAGAGAGACGAGACAGAGAAGATACATGAGGTAGTTGACATCATAGAGCTTGTTACCCACAGTGGTATTTTTCGACGGTTCCTCGTTCAGTGGGTAGGTAGGCCACTTTCATATTGTACCTGGGTGGAGGAGCGACAGTTGCGAGCACAACGACCTGACCTCGTATAGCAGCTGGATGACCACTCGATGGAGTTAAGTTCTTTATAGGCCGGGGAGTTGACACAGTATGATCTGTACCATCAGATCATCGCCGCATCTTCAGTTTGAGGCCAAAGAGATTTATTTCAGTCATTTTTATTTTATGCATAGAGGACATTATCTATATTGTAACTTGTAGTCGTTTATTTTAGTTTTTGGCATATTTTTTAAGTTTTTGGTCTATTTTCTGTATTTTATATTAATATTATTCTTGCCCAATTTATGGGGGATGTCTATAATCTCATCTGAGAGCTTTTTGGAGTGAATCTGGACCTTTTCGGATGAGTTTTCTATATTATATTAATAAAATATAGGGCTGTGTGTGTTTACGGGGTACCGATGGACGAGATTAAGTCTCGAAACTGATAGTTAGATGACAAATAACTTAAAAATTGATGATATGGAATGTAATGGGCTTCAATTAGGGTTATTTGGGTTTATCTTAAGCCCAAGAGGGCTTCACAATGGAGATGTCGCTCCCCCTTCTCTCTCTCCATACCTGCGCGCAACCTGCCATTCTGTCCCTTCTTATAGTGTGAAACCCGAGGCACCTGACCCTCCCTCTGTCCCCTCTCTTCTCTCTCTATCTTTTTCTTGTTTCTCTCTCTTTTCTTTTCCTTTTTTGGCCAAAAAGCATCACAACTGTCCCGCTTTGTTCGCCCTTGATCCCCATCATTCAAAGCGAAACCCTAGCTTTACAAAAGGGAAAAAGAAAGAAAACATTTCAGATCTTGTTTGCTGAAATTCATGCCTCCGTGTCAGAGCTTACGGGAGAGACTCGTGTCCCCGACCCTCACCGTTTCCTTGACTTCGCCTCGAGACGATCCGCGACTTCGCCTAGCGTAGGCCTTGGTTTGTTTTTTCGAGGATTCGGTTTCGCTCAGCATCTGGCCTTGCTTAATGAGCGGGATCATTGGCGCATTCTCACATCGATCCACAAAGGAAACCGTAGGCATTATGTATCATTTATTTCATCTTTTCTCTGCTCCCGCATCATTTTTCATCTATTTTCATCGCCTCTGCTCCGCATCGCAGCCGTATCTATCCCTGCTTCATCTCTAGTTTATGCCCAATATATGCCTATTTATCATAATTACCATCTTTAGTCTATTGATAGCCCTAGCAAGCATCCATAGCCGTCTTTTCTATTAAAATCTAATGCATATCCCTCTTTTAAATTAGTTATCTATTGCTGCGAATAATATTATCATATGTTGAATTTTCATTTTTTATGATAATATTACATCTTAACTTGTTAGAACTTAATCCTTGCTTTATGTTGAGTGCATATGCCTATAAAACAATGTGAAATAACCTACGCTTGCTATCTTTTGAGTTATACGAAGTTATATTGATAATTAAACCCTCGTTTATTGACTAAGGAGAAACCCTAATGGCTTAAGATTGTAGTGCGCCTTATCGGAGCCTACATTAGTTTATCTCTTCATAGGGGATTCCTGGAGGAGGAGGTTACCAGAGAGAGGACGTAGCACTATTTGGAGTGAACCTCTATAAAATCATGTGTCTCTCTATACATGATTTGTTGTGGTCTTATGCCGTAATGGATTGATGCAGTATGGGATGCACCGATGAGATCTGATGTTTCCGGGATCTATGGTGATGAGTCTCAAATTTGCATCTTCGCCTTTCTCTATGCCGGATTCCGTCTTGTCTGCTGCACAACAAGCAAGTACTATCAGGGCGTGCCAGTTTTCTTAACAAACTAAGAGCCCGAACCACATCCGGCTCTGCCAGCCACCGCTTGGGCGAAACACTATTGGCTCCTGGGTGGAATTCTTGGCAGTGGATATTATTTCTCCGTCTTCCACTCCTCCATTGCTCCAATTTCTATCGTTTCACGCACAAACCTTAGAGATGTTCTTTGACTTGTTTGGTGCCAAATCTCCAACAGTATCGCAACTTATTAAGGTAGTAATTCAATTCCTAACCCAAACAATACCTTAATAACACACGAAGCACCTAGCATATCTTGCCAGTTCGAAATGCAATTAAAAGTACACATTTAAAAGCCAGGCCTTACCAAATGAAAAAAGTTCTTTTTTAAAATACATTATACCTGAGACATTCCTAAAACTTAAACCCACTGTTAGGAGATGACGGCTAGGGTTTGGAGAGGAAAAGCAATGCTCTCTATTGAGGGACTCAAGCCCATATATATGTACAAGTATGACCATACAACCCGACCCGACTGTACATGTAAAACCGACCCATCTATATACATTAACACTCCCCCTCAAACTCACGGTGGATCATGAACCGAGAGTTTGCCAATAAAATGCCGGAAGCGAGCAGTCGTAAGGGGCTTCGTCAGAAAATTAGCAGTCTGCTCCGATGATGAAATGTATAGCAGGGAGATGGTGTGGTCGAGAAACTCCTGGCGAACATAATGACAATCAACTTCAATATGTTTTGTTCGCTCATGGAAGATCGGGTTGCTAGCAATCTGAATAGCACTCCGGTTGTCACAGAAGAGAGGGGTGGGCCCGGATATCACAACTCCCAAGTCGAGCAGAAGGCGGCGAAGCCAGACAATCTCGGCGGTGGTGGAAGCCATAGCCCTGTATTCGGCTTCGGTGCTGGAGCGAGTAATAGAATCCTATTTCTTGCTGTACCACGAAATCAGTGAATCACCTAGAAACACACAGTATCCTGTAGTAGAGCGGCGAGTGGCTGCATCTCTTGCCCAATCTGCATCGGAGTAGGCACGCAGCACCAACGGAGAGGTGGAGGGAAATAGTAGTGAACGGGTGATGGTGCCCCGGAGGTAGCGGATAATCCGAAGAACAGTTGCATAGTGAACTGACCATGGAGCCTGAACAAACTGACTGACAATGCCAACAGCATGGGCAATGTCTGGCCGGGTCATAGTGAGATAGACGAGCATCCCAACCAGCCTCTGGTAGCGGGAGATATCCTGGAGCGGCTCACCATCTGTAGTTAGAAGCTTCAAATTGAGCTCTATGAGTGTATCAGCAGTACGAGTGTCAGTATAGCAGCATCAGCAAGGATGTCGGAGATGTACTTCTACTGGGAGACCAACAGACCACGAGCTGATTGGGCAATCTCAAGGCCAAAAAGTAGCGAAGAGAGCCCAAATCTTTCATCTCAAACTGACTCTAGAGGTGCCACTGGAGAGATGCGATGGTGGCACTGTCATCCTCAGTGATGATCATATCATCCACATAGAGGAGAAGAACTGCAATGCCCTGATTGGAGGAGCGAGTGAACAAGGCATAGTCGGAGTGACGCTCAACAAACCCGGTGGCCAGGACTGTACTGCAAAATCGCTCAAACCAGGCACGAGGGGCCTGCTTGAGCCCATAGATGGCTCAGCGCAAACGACACACGTGCCCTGAAGGAACTGAAATGCCCGGAGGAGGAGCCATGTAGACTTCCTCGGAGAGATCACCATGGAGGAACGCATTGGTGACATCCATCTGATGGAGAGGCCACCCTCGAGCACTTGCCACAGCTAAGAGGGTGCGCACAGTTGTCATCCGAGCAACTGGAGCAAACGTCTCCTTTTAATCAATCCCATACTCCTGGGAGATGCCACGAGCAACGAGGCGAGCCTTGTGCCGCTCAATGGATCCGTCAGGTCGAGTCTTGACCTTGAATATCCACTTGCAGCTAACAGGCACCACCCCGGAGGGACAAGGCACCAAATCCCATATCTGGGTCCGCTGAAAAGCCTCAAGCTCAACTGACATGTCCTGCCGCCACTCTGGATGTAAAGCTGCCTCACGGTACGATTGGGGCTCCCGATGGGTGTGTATAGCAGTAAGAAAAGCCTGAAAAGATGGTGAATAGGAGGCACTGGCAGAGTAGCCAGAGGAGTCAGGAGAGTCAGAGGGAAAAGCAGAGTAGCCAAACCTGTCAGGAGAGTAGTCATATCTGTCAGGAGGGTGATGTTTGCGCGCTGGGTAGCGCCGAACAGGAGCAGGATCCACGACCGGGGAAGAGGGGACAGCAGCATCAGGCGAGGGAGTACCAGTATGAGCCGACTCTAGAGGAGGAGCCGCAGACCGACGAACATATACACGAGTAACAGGTGGTGGTGGAGGTGTCGAGGAAGACGGAGGAGGTGGTGGTGGTGGTGATGGTGGTGGTGGAGGAGGCGGGGAAGATGGAGAAGGAGTAGGCATGGATGAGATAACAGAAAATGGGGGTAGAACAGGGATGTGGAGATATGAGGAAGGTGAGGAGGGTGACGCAAGAGGCAAGGAAAGATCCCGAGACTCAGGTTAAAAGTACGGGACATCCTCAATAAAGGAAACATGACGGGAGACACGGATCCGGCGAGCCAAGGGATCGTAGCACCGATACCCCTTGTGCTCCCGATTGAGCCCTAAGTGAACACACATAACAGACCTCGCAGAGAGTTTGGTGCGCTCATGAGGAGGAAGAAGAACAAAGCACGTGCAGCCAAACGTGCGAAGAAAAGAGTAGTCAGGTGGGCTGGAGTGGAGACGCTCATATGGGGTGGCACCGGACAGAGCAGACGATGGTGTGATATTGATGAGGTGGACAGTCATCATGACAGCTTCAGCCCAGTAGGAGTGAGGAACAGACGCAGAGAGAAGCAAGGCTCGTGCAGTCTCAAGGACATGACGATGCTTGCGTTCGGCAACGCCGTTCTGCTCATGGGTATGGGGACAGGACTGCTGGTGAAGAGTGCCGTGAGACTGAAGAATCTCACGCATCTCAGAGGAAAGATACTCCTTGGCACAATCAGACCTAAAGGTCTTGATACGCCAACCAAACTGAGTGTGTATCATAGTGGTGAATCTCCTAAAGATGTGAGGTACTTCAGATCGATGACGCATAAGATAAACCCAGGTGCACCTAGAATAGTCATCGATAAAGCACACATAATACATGTAACCCGAGATAAATGCAACAGGAGTAGGACCCCAAATGTCCGAATGGACTAAATCAAATAAAGCATCAGACTGGAAAGCACTAGCAGAGAATGGAAGAGCTAGATGCTTTGCCAGTCTGCAACTCGTACAAACAGAGACGGGGGAGAAAGATGCTCGACCCAAAGCGCCCGAACGGAATACGCTTTTGAGTCGATCACTCGATATATGACCTAACCTTTTGTACCACAGGTCGGCATCAGAGGTGACAGACATGACAGACGCAACAGGAATGGAAGACACATGTAGATGGTCCAACTGGTAAAGTCCTCCTGCTCTACGGCCCAGCCCAATCCTCTGACCCGTCCACGAATCCTGCACAACACAGACAGAAGGGGTAAAGGTGACAGTCAGGCAAGAGTCGCAAAGAGAACTGATAGAGATTAGATTAATATTAAGACGGGGGGCATGATGGACATGAGGTAGGGTCAGGCGACCAGAAGGGTCAGAGGTGGTAGTGATGGAGCCACATTGCGGAATAGGGACGAGAGTCCCATCCGCAGTGCGAACCTTCTGGTGGGTGGTAGTGGGAGAACAGTCCGTGAGGACAGTGGAGTCAAAGGTAAGGTGACAGGAGGCACCCGAATCAAAGATCCATGGAGCAGTAGTACCAGAGGTGGCAGACAAGCCATGCGCAGTCGCGGAGCCGGTGGAGGCTAGGTGGCGAAGAAGGAGCTCCTCGAGGCACTGAAGACGGTCCGGCTCAGGCTGAGAAGGTGCTGTGGTAGCAGTGGGGAGCGTCGAGGCCTCTACAGTAGCCGCTGTACCACCAAAGTGGCGGAAGGAAGACGAACCACATCCACGGCTCCGTCCACCTCGACCACCGCGTCGATCATCACGGGAAGTCAAAGCCCAGCGTGGGGCTCTCTCATCCGGACCCCAGCGGGGGTTGCATGGAGGACGTATAGGGCATTCACGCTTCATATGGCCGGGCTCCTTGCAGTAGTGACAAAAGACAGCCTCATTAGAGAACCCGGCTGCCAGGACAGTGTCGGAGCTTGGAGCAAGTGGAGGAGGACGAGCGCCCTGAGTCTGAAGGCGGGTCTCCTCGTCGACCAAGGCGAGTAGAGCATCCTCTAGCCGAGGGAGTGGCTTACGGTGCAGGAGCTGGGCAGCGATGAGAGCAAAGTCCGGCCGAAGTGCTGCCAGGAACTGGTGCAGGTGGCCCTCATCGAGGTAGCGCTGGAAATCCCGGGAGCGGGGGCAGGCACACCGCTCTGGGATCAGTGAGTCCAGATCATGCCAGTATGCACTCATCTGACTGAAGAAGTCCTGAATGGTGCGCTCCCCCTGACGTGCAGACTGTGAGTCACAGATGAGCTGATGCCGACGTGCGCCTCCGCGCGGGAGAAAACGATCCCGGAGATACTCCCACATCGCGCGCGCTGTCGGAAGGAGGCCGATGGGAGCAAGGAGCGGACGAGCAACAGAGTCCAGAAGGTACACCTGGATGGCCTGATCGTGGCGGCGCCACGTAAGAGCAGCAACCGTGGTTGCCGTGGTAGCAGTCGCAGCAGAAGACGCAGCACTGCTGGTGACAGAGGAGGAACCGGAGTAGTCAGTGGGAGGAGGGTCATCACCGGTGATATGACCCCACAGATCACGACTGGAGAGCGCGGCCTCGACGATGAGTGACGAATCAGGCCAGTCGCTGGCCGATGACAACTGAAAGGCGACCGCCTTTAGCGGTGGAGAGATCGCAACGAAAGACGGTACGGTAGGAGAAGCCATGGAGAAGGCTCAACAGAGGAGCCGAGTGGACTGAGGGAAGGGGTGAGAGGGCCGGTCGAGTGGAGAAAGGGGGGTTGGGGGGTGGAGAAATATGGGCCGGGGCTGTTGGGTGGAGGAAGGGGGGTCGGGAGGTAGAGGAGGGGGTGCCGGGGCAGTCGGACGGGAGGTCGGGAGATGGAGTAGGGTGGGCCGGGGCTGTTGGGTGGAGGAAGGGGGGTCGGATGGTGGAAAGGGGTCGGGGGGTGGAGAGGGGGGGTCGGGAGGCTGTCGGGCGGCAGAAGGGGGGGATCGGGAGGCTATCGGGCGGCGTAGGGGAGTCGGGCGGCGGATAGGGTCGGGGGCCGGGGCTGTCGGGCGGCACATAGGGGAGGGGGCCGGTCGGTGTGGCGGAAGGGGGCCGGGCGGGGTGGTCAGGTGGAGGAGAGGGGCCGGACGGGTGGGGAGAAGCCGGAGGAGAGGTGTTGCCGGAGGGAGAAGACTGTCGTCGTCGTCGCCGTGCGTCGGAGAACCCTAGAGCTCTGATACCATGTTAGGAGATGACGGCTAGGGTTTGGAGAGGAAAAGCAATGCTCTCTATTGAGGGACTCAAGCCCATATATATATATATACAAGTATGACCATACAACCCGACCCGACTGTACATGTAAAACCGACCCATCTATATACATTAACACCCACATATACCCATTCGAGCACCGGTAAGTATGGACCCTCCCTACTCTTTCTGGTATGGGACTGGTAGGGCATCCTGCATCCAACCACAACCCAGCCCATTGCCATCCCAAACTGCCAACCAAACGCCATGTTTGGTGCCAAAAACATTACCAATTAATTTGAATCTTATAAAGTAAGGGGTTTTTGTAAAGAAATATAAAAGGCCATTTGGCTAGTATGGAGACATGATTGTTGGTTATGCAGAAATATCCATGAAGCAAAAAAATGAAAATGGAGAGAGAGAGAGAGAGAGAGAGAGAGAGAGAGAGAGAGAGAGAGAGAGAGAGAGAGAGAGAGAGAGAGAGAGAGAGAGAGAGAGAGAGAGAGAGAGAGAGAGAGAGAGAGAGAGAGAGAGAGAGAGAGAGAGAGAGAGAGAGAGAGAGAGAGAGAGAGAGAGAGAGAGAGAGAGAGAGATTCTCAAGTCTTGTTTTCCCACAAGAATTTAAGACAAATGGAGCTTTTTAACATATAGAAGGTGAAGCCAACCACCATTAGCCCTAACTTTCATGTGACACTGCAGAAGAAAGGAGCACTCAATCATCTCTCTTTTGTACAATAGTCATCATCGTCTTCAAAAGAACTGGCTAAATGCTGATTTTAGGTTCTTATCAAGATCCTCTGATGCCATGGAGAATCCCTCCTCAATCTGTAGAACAAATAAAAAACAGAAGAAAATATTAAATGTTAGGAGCTCGCACGCTTTAATAAAAAACCACAAAGTTTTCGTTAGATACCCTCACACCCCAAAACCCAGGTCGTAATGGGAGGTCCACAGATAGTATATAAAGCGGATATAAGATGTCCCCTTTACCGATGTGGGACTAACCGGTGGACTACCTCAACACCCCCCTCAAGCGGAGCACGTGGAGCGAGGCACAATCGGAAGGAGCCGCACCCGGAGGGAGACGGTGAAGCCAACTCTGATACCATGCTAGATGCCCTCACACCCCAAAACCCGGGATGTAAGGGGAGATCCATAGAGGGTATATAAAGTAGACGTAAGGTTCTCCCTTTACCGATGTGGGACCAACCGGTGGACTACCTCAACCGTTTTAAATTCTTTTAGGTAATTAATATTTTTTTTATTTGGACCGTCCAGGCGGTCAGAGGACAGGGAGCTAGAGGATGTGCTCAAAGAGGTCCAGAGACCGAAATGGGGGAGGCATCATAGTTGCTATTGATTTAATTTTATAATCTTGTGGGTTTGACATCAGTGGCCAGGATTTGCACGCGCAACAAGACCCAACAGCCTTGAGGAAAAGTTGGCTCCACGGTGTCCATACTGGGAGTCGAACAAGGAACCTCTCCAACATGCGAGAGAGGAAATTCCGCCAGGCCAAGATCCAATCTATAAATATGATCATCTTCCATTAACACTTACAGATGCGCCAATGTAAGACAAATCGATCCTATGCTACAAACAAAGCTTGATACTTGCCTTGGCAACCATGGTTATATTGTAAGAGGAGCTCTCAAGAGACACTGCATTTGTGTTCATTACAGTTAGGTGGAGCTTCTCGACCTCGGAGATCAACTTTACCAACAGTCCTTTGCGTTTCTCACAGTGGATCCTCATGAGGACTGTATTCTCAAACACTCTCGCTTGGATCTCCAGGAGGGACACAGCAGAGGAGTCTCCATCAGGAGAGGGGTGAGGCTTCCTGTCTAGGACTAGAGATTCGACGGCCCTCTTCACAGCCTTCCCTTCGAGGGTCTTCACCTTTTCTTCAAGTTGTTTAAGATAGTTGATCGCATCTCCGATAATGGAAGCCTTATCAGTCTGCCAGAGGGATGACGTAGTTAGAGATTCATGTCGAGCAATGCTTGAACACAAAGTGATGGGTGAGTTGAGATTATCTGATAAAATATTTTCTGCTTTAGAATTGGAAAAGATATACTACTAAAAAAAATTTACGAACAAAGCTTGCGAGAATCAATCAATCGTAAACCATAAGATAACTCTCTCACCTTCTTTAGGCCAGGGACAATCGCGGATAGCTCTATGAAGCGCTGGGTGAGTCTCTCGCGCCGCTTCTTCTCTGCGACAGCATGATCTTGAGCACCACAATGTGATTTACTCCCTATCTTAGCTCTTTCAGGTCCCTGGAAGGATGTTTTTTCAAAATTCCAATCTTGTCCATGAGGAATTATAATCTCCATCTCATCCTTCGTCTCTGCATCTCCTTCAGCGAAACTCCTGTACAGCATTAGGTCATGATCATCCGTTAAGTCCTCATTGCCAAAGGAGAGAAAGCCTCGGGACGAGTCTCCACAAGCCACGGCTGCGACCTGCTTAATGGTAGTGTTAGAATTCCATGTGTCAGTCTGCAGATTATCTATAGGCCCTTCGAAACTGCCTGGGTGAGAGGCCTCCATGGTAGAGCAACTGAAGGTGTTGAAAGTGGCGCTTCCCCGTGGCGAGAAGCAAGAGGCATAGTCATCTAAAGAGAGAGGGTCTTCGAAGCCTCCCTTAAGTGCTGCCTCTAGCTGTTGCGGGATGAGCTGATCCAGAGGGCTCATATCTGTTTGGTGAATGAGATTAGTGTCTTCAATTGCCTGTTGGATTGATATAAGCTGAAAGATTAGTACTCTACTGTCATATTACAATCTGAAACAGTTAATGATGATCCAATATTCTTCCTTTAAGCATGAAAATTAATTATGAAACCACCATAATCTTTCGAAGGCTGGGTCATTGACGAAGAACTAACCAGTTCTGGTAGCCAATGGATCGACGATACGTCCATTAGTTTGATGCTGCTCTTATGACAAACAAGGAGAACCTGGACAAACCCTAGAATTAATGAAAAATCTTCGCTAATGGGGTAAATGTAGTAAGCCAACGAAGAACATGCAGATTGAAAATTCTTCGCTAAATATCAAGAAACAGACAATAAAGGGATCCAACTGTCCATTTCAAACCAAGCAAGATCCTGAAGTATTCAGAATCTAGCTGAGAATTGCAGGCCAAGAAGAGCTACAAATACCACAAAAGATTCTTGGTGTGAGAAAGGTCACCTATAAGGAAAGGGGTCCCAAGCACTAAAGCACAAAGGACAGTCCATACATCCCCCTCTTTATAGTACTATTTGAGTTGGTAAGAGCTGGTAAACTGTGTGAATGCTTTCTTTCTATTCTCCTGCCACTGTTCAGATGAGGGCTTCCCATCTATGCCCTCTCTCTCTCTCTCTCTCTCTCTCTCTCTCTCTATATATATATATATTTTGTTCTCTTTCTAGCTTGTTCTCTCCACACCCTTCTTCATTGGCTAATGAGTTAACATGACTCACATGCACCCCTTTGCTCCCTAAAGAAACCCTATTCGAAGGCCATCCTCGTTTTATATAATATATGGTTTGGTTTACCTGTATGCCTCAAAAATATTTTATTAAGGAGCTAGATTCTTGTTGTTTTAAAACTCGATCATATCATAAACATGAGTAGTTTCATGATTAAGGATCTTTGATTACATGATCGATTGATCGATCGATCTCCGGTTATGAAGCCCTACCATTGGCTTGGGGATCTGCAAGTAGATTTATAAATGAACTATGAGGAGAGGGGACAACAAGAAGAGATTAATTAATGTGCTATCATGAGAAAAAGGCAGCAAAGCTGACAGAAGCCCCATCTGAAACCCTAGCTAGCAGTCACTGGCCGGCATTATAGAAACAAATTTAAGTGGGGGTCCAACAAGAAGGGATTTGCCACTTGCTTAGTCCTCTCTCAAGCACAGAATAGGCAAAGATTATACAATTGGTCAGTAAGGAATTGAAACACCCATTAATTCCAGCTTGTTACATGATCAGAGTTCCGAAAATAAATCGCCTATAGGAAATTTAAACCATCCTCTAGCTAGCTCTATTAAACCCCGACATGGATTAACTTAATTAGCACATGTCGAAGTAGCTCACATTCATAACTACCCATGTGACCACTTGAGCCATAGGGAACTCCAGTGAGTATCTTTACACTAGTGAGGTATTATCAAATACTACAAACTGTTTGCAAAAAAAAATACTACAAACTCAACTGGGCACACATGTCTCTACCAAAATATAGGTTGGGTGAAATGCCGTAATATTTCTTTTCATACTGTTAATGTATATATTGTAGGTTATACATATGAGTTAGGTGTATAGGACTCATTCCCTTCACATGTATACGACTATATTTTTGGCTATTTCCCTAATGAGAATCATCCGTCAATCTTCCAAACCCTATCCGTCTCTCTCTCTCTCTCTCTCTCTCTCTCGCACCTTCTAGGGTTGTGGTGACATGGTATCAGAGTAGGTTTGATTCCCATGCCCTCCCTTCCGCCACCTTGCTTGTGCCCGTGATGATCCCATCGCCCTGCGCCTTGCGTTTGATCTCGTTGCAGCCCGCACGCAGCACCTTTGCGCCAGATAGGCTCGCGCTTGGCCCTCCTGCCCTGTGTCGTCCCCTCCTGTAGCTCGATCGGCCTGCGCCTGGCCCTCCTTCCCTGTGTCGGCCCCTTCTGTAGCCTACCGGCCCTCCGCCGGCCACTCCTGCAACCTGCCGGCCCTCCGCCGGCCACTCCTGCAACCTGCCGGCCCTCCACCGGTCACTCCTGCAGCTCGTCGGCTATCCGTCGACCCTCCTGCAGCCTGCTGACCTCTTCTACAGCCCGTCGGCCATCCGCCAACCCTCCTGGTGCCCACGCCAGCCTTCTTGTGCCTATCGTCAGCCCTCTAGTGCCCACAACCGACCCTTCTGAGCACCAGTCAGCCCTCCGTGCCTCCGTCGGCCCTCCTGCAACTCTGTCGGGCCTCTGCAACCGGCCCTTTTGCACCCGTTGGCCCTCTGCTACTTGTGTCAAGTAGCGTACCACTTTGTTGATCGAGTCCCTCTGTCCCTTGCGTCTTTCGATGGCAAATTTCTCAATGACGACCCCGGTTCAATCCTCGACGATGACCCCAGTCCAGTTCTTGACGATGCCACTTGAGCAGACAAGGGGTTTCCTCTTTATCTCGACAGATTTTTCTTTGATCACGATAGCTGACTGGACTGCGTGGTCTGCCACCATCCACAGTGTCCTGGATGGTCGAGCCCTGTATGGGCAACTTGATGGCTTCTACACCTGTTCATGCTGCTGTTTTTGGAGCAGAGATCTCTAACACCTGGAGCCTTCATAACTCTCGTGTCCGGGAGTTTCTTGTTGCCTCGGTCGACCGCTCGCTTAGGGCCGACCTTATTACCTTTGCTACTACGACAGAGCTCTGGGTTCATCTCACAGAGCGCTTTGTGGAGCAAAGCGGGGCTCATGAGTATCAGCTTCTGTCTCAGGCCCAGTCTACTCAGCAGGGGGAGTAGACGATTCAGCAGTTTCACAACCTTATTAGCGACTACTGGCGTGAGCTCCAAGATTTGGAGCCCCCTCTGATAAAGGTGTCTAGAGTCAGTGCCTCCTGGAGCGAGCTGCAATTCTTTTGAGAACGACGATAACTCTACCAGTTTTTGATGACTCTTAAACCTGAGTTTTCTTCCCTCGCAGGACAGTTGATCCATAAAGATCCCCTTCCTTGCCTTAATGCTACTGTAATTAAGCTTATTGCCGAGGAGACTCATCTTTGCACTGCTGCAGCTTGTCAGACCTCTGTGTCCTCCAGTTTCGAGGGTGTTCTTACTATTGCTCCAACTCCGAGATCCACTTCCACTGCTCCACTCTCTCATGGTCCCTCCCATTCCTCTAGCTTGTCCGGTACCCCGTTGACACTCGGAGGTGCACCCACTGTAGCAAGCCGAGACAAATGGTCGACTCCTGGTGCCAGCTTTATCCAGAGAAGCGTGCCGGGCCACAAAACCATGGTTGATCCACTGCTACAGTTGCTGGCGCCCCAACGGCTAATGCTACTATGATAGATAGAAGTCTACCTCTGGTCCCTCCGGCTTCTCCGGACCCTCTGCCTTCTCTGCCACCTTGGGTACCTCTGCACCTTGAATTATGGACTCTGGAGCCTCTCACCACATGACCCTTGACTACTCTATCCTTGCTAAATGCTCACCCGTATTCCGCAGTCCTCCGATCCACACTGCAGATGGCACTCTCTTAGCCATCTCGCAGATTGAATCTATCACTACAGCTTCAAATCTTACAGGCCTTCTCTATCTATCTTTTGACTTGCATGTACCTCAGCTTTGCAAGAATTTAATATCTATTAGCAGCTTGTGTGATTCGGGCCTGACAGTTACTTTCTCTTCCTCTTCTTATGTTGTGTAGGATCCATGCTTGGCACAGAGGACTGGTACTCCTTGTAGGACTGGCAGACTATATCTTTATATTCCTGTTGTTCCTCTTTCAATCTTCTATGGTGCAGTCACTTTTGATGCTGATCTGTGGCACAGGAGATTAGGTCATGTGTCGAATCTCAGCTTAAAGCTCGTTTCCATTTGGAGCTTTATGGGTGCAAAAAATTATACTGGACCGAATCAGACTCGCATAGGCCCATGTAATGGCCCAAGTAGGCAGCCCAGGACCAAGGACCTACTCTATAGGGCCCACAAATCAAGCCCTCTCTTATTGGGCCCAAACAAAAACACAATAGGGGCCCATCGAGGAGGCCCAGGATTAGCACTATATCATCACTGCCATATCAGCACATGCTTAAGCTACAAAAGGACCCTTTGGCATCTAGAAAGAGGGTTGATTGGTTGGTCATTAAATCAAAGGAGGAGGATTCCAGAGCTAGAGCCTACAGAGCTCACTTTTCCCCTTCTTGTTCTCTTTTAGTTACTCCGTGCAACCCCACTATACAAAACTTCTCTCGGCCTGTCGAGAGAACGCTCCATCTTTCATATTCATTTTAGTGGAAATCAGGTGGCACCTTTCGTCTAAAGACGTAGGTCGTAAGACTGAACTTCGACAACAACTCCTTGTGTCTTCTCTCCCTTATGTACTATCTAATCTCCATAACTCTACAAACGATATAATTTAATAAAGAATTATGGGGTGAGATTTCCAATCAAGACGACACAAAAATTTCTCCCATAATATATAGCGCCGTCTGTGGGATATCGTTAGAGGTCTTACCCACACCTTTATCCGCTCATACTCAACTTGTGGTGACGAGCCATAGATCCTCCTTTAAGTCAACCTCAATGATTTCATCATGTCGACATCAATGCGCTCGATGGTGAAGGCTAGCACTAACCCTTCGAGGTGGGTATTGAACGAACAAACGCTATGCTGATCGAAGAAGAACAAGAAGTTTCAATTGCAACAAACCGAAGAAATGTTCGAGAGCAGCTGTGGCCGTAAGGCATCTATCCAGAAGGGTACAACGATCGACATGATCCGTCATCCCCGAGGCGTCGATCTGACAAATAGTACATTACTCAAGGGAGCAAGCTCAGGCTACATATGAGATCTTGGCTGCTAATTTTTAGTTACTAAATCTCCTCTAGAAGAATGCAGTCCTCAAGCAAGACAGAGACTCCTTGAAGAAGGTGGTTGAAAGAGCGGGGGTTGTGATCCATAATTCTCCCGCTACAAATAAGGATCGATCGAAATTTACTCGAAAAACTAAGTTTGAAACACGCACCCCGAACTGTGGCGCACTAAAGATCGGTCAAAATTCACTCAAAAAACTAAGTATGGAACGCACACCCTGAAGCGTGGCGCACCGAAGACTAACAAAAATTCCCTCGGAACTAAGTCTGGAACGCGCACCCTGAAGCGTGGCACACTGAAGACTGGCCGAAATTTGCCCGATAAACTAAGTCTGGAACGTGCACCCGAAGCATGCCGCACCGAAAACTGACCAAAATTCGCTCGAAAAACTAATTCTAAAACACGTACCCCGAAACATAGCGCACTGAATACCAGTCAAAATTCGCCTGAAAAAGCTAAGTCTAGAATATGCACCCTGAAGCATGGCGCACCGAAGACCAGTCGAAATTCGCCCAAAAAACTAAGTTTGGAATACGCACCCCGAAGCATGGCGCACCGAAGACCGGCCAAAATTCGCCCAAAAAACTAGGTCTTGGAAGTCTACTGCCTCGACCCACGACTTAACTGATAGCTTCACTAGCTTGAACCAACCGACCCTGTAGCATCGAGGAGGGCCCGAACTCGAGTCATGTCACGCAGTCGGAGCCACTTTGCACCAGGAGATCCTAGCCGATCCACAGAACTCTGGCCTGACTGAGAGGGGGTAACTGTAGGTGCAAAAATTACATTGGACTGGACCAGACCCCTATGGGCCTGTGCACGGACCTACTCTATAGGGTCCGTAAATCAAGCCCTCTTTTATTGGGCCCCTACAACGACCCAATAGAGGCCCATCGAGGAGGCCCAGGATCAGCACCACGTCATCACTGCCATATCAGCATAGGCTTAACTGAACTATAAAAGGACCCCTTTGGCATCCAGAGAGGGGATTGATTGGTTGGTTATTCGATCAAAGAAAGAGGATTCAAGAGCTAGAGCCTGCAGAGCTCACTTCTCCCCTTCTTGTTCTTTTTTAGTTGCTCCGTGCAACCCCACTGAACAAAGCTTCTCTCAGCCTATCGAGAGAACACTCCTACCTTTATATTTATTATAGTGGAAATCAGGTGCACCTCTCGCCCGAAGACGTAGGTTATAAGACCAAACTTCGATAATAACTGCTCGTGTCTTCTCTCTCTTATCTACTCTCTAATCTCTCTAACTCTACAAACCATACAATTCAATCAACAACTATGGGGCGAGGTTCTCGATCAAGATAGCACGAAAATTTCCCCCACAAGCTTCAGAACAAGGTTTCTTTTCAATTCTTTTTTTTTTATCCAGATGTCAGTAAGCTAAGCATTCAGCAAGCCCCTTTTCTTCTAGTTTGTCGAAGTCCTATAGTTCATTTGATCTAGTTCACTATGGTATTTGGGGTCCTGGACCTTTATCTTTTATGAATTGTTATCTTTACTATATTATTTTTATTCATGACTATTGGCATTTTACATGGGTTTATCTCCTTCGTCAGTGATCTGATATTCTTTAGGTCTATCAGACCTTCACAACTATGGTTTCATACTCAGTTTCATGCTCATATCAAAACTTTTAGGTCTACTTACGCACGTGAATACCTCTCCTCTACGATGCGCTCTATTCTTCAGTCCCATAGGACCCTTTTCTAGTAATCTTGTCCTCATACTCATGAGCAGAATGGGATTGCTGAGCAAAAGCATCATCACATCATTGAGACAACTCGTGCTCGGCTTCTCTCCTCGTTCGATCCTCGTACCTTCTGGGCAGACGCCATTCTGACCTCTGTCAATCTCATTTACATCACCCCCTCTTCAGTCTTCTTGGGTGTCTCTCCTTAAGAGCATCTCTATGGCACTCCTCCTGACTACAGTATGATGTGCACTTTAGGTGCACGTGCTTTGTCCTTCTTCCTGCTCATGAGCGTAACATATTATCGGCTAGGTCCGCTAATTGTATGCTTTTGGGTCTCAGTTCTGAGCACAAGGGGTTTCATTGTTATGACCCCTTGGCTCGCCATTTTCGCTTCCCTCTATTTGTCTCTTTTGTCAAGAGTATTCCCCATTGCTCTACTGTGTCTCAGGATCTCACCTTTCTTGAGATCCCTCAAGTTTGCTCCTTAGTGTTTCAATAAAGTCCTTCTGTGACACGTACCCTCTCCTTCTACTACCACTTCTTCTCTTGCCCTGCCCTCGAGACCTTACCTCCTGCTACCATGGTCAACCCTTCTCATTCTCCTTCTCTTGCTTTCCTCTCTTGTGTCTCTTCCCTCTCCCTTGGGTCCCTTATCCCCATCACCTATTTCTTTATTTTCTTAAGTGTATTCTTACTGTCGTTAGCCTGACCCGTTGTCGGTCACCCATTCGTCTGACCTTGACTACTCTGGTTTGAGCAGCCTTCCTTACCAGATATGAATCCTAGCACTCCTTGCTATTTCCAACGTGAGTGTCACCAACCTGACCACTTTGGCTACTCTCCTGACTATTTTGGTTTTACTGTAGTCACTTCCTACTCACCATTGTTCACTATTACCTTGCCTCTCTTCATACTGATATAGAGCCCAAGTCCTACAAAGAGGCACTGCAGTATCCTATATGGCAATAGGTTATGGCTGAGGAGTTCCAAGCCTTTGAGTAGACTCAAATGTAGGAGGTTGTCCTTCTACTTACTGGTATTGAGCCCAATAGCTGCAAGTGGGTCTTTACGATCAAGCATCGTCCCGATGGCTCCATTAATCGGCACAAGGCCCGTCTCATTGTTAGGGAATTTACACAAGAGTACGAGATTGATCATGATGAGACTTTTGCTCCGGTGGCTCAGATAACCACTATTCAGACCCTCGTTGTTGTGGCTATTGCTCGAGGTTAGACATTGCTTTATATGGATATGAAGAATGTGTTTCTTCACGGTCTCAACACATCTGTCATCTCTGTCGGGCCATTTATGGACTCAAACAGGCTCCTCGTACCTGGTTTGAGTATTTTCACCATGCAGTGACTAAGATCAACTTTGTGGAGAGCTTTCAAGATCACTCTATATTTGTGTGGACTTGCCCCCAAGGCCGGGCCATCATCTTTCTCTATGTTGATGATATGATTTTTACTGGTGACACCTCTGGTGCTATAGCTTCTCTTCAGTAGCATCTTCAGAGTCAGTTTTAGATAAATGCTCGTGTTCCTCTGTGCTACTTTCTTGGTTTGAAGGTTGCTAGGGGTGCTGGGGGGATTCTGCTTTCTTAGTAGAAATACACGATTGACATCTTGGATTGTGCAGCTCTTTCTGACTGCCGTACAATGGACACTCCTATTAAGCTTCATGTGAAGCTCCGTCCTACTGATGGTGAGCCTTTATCAGATCCTACCACGTACCGGGAAATAATTGGTCAGTCGGTCTATCTTTGTATCATCAAGTCGGATATTGCACATGCAGTCAGTATTCTTAGCCAGTTCGTGGATGCACCTCACTCGGCTCATTCTGCTGCCCTCCTCCGGGTCCTTCGGTATCTACAAGGCACTATTACCAGGTCACTACTTGTTCATTCGACATCCTCTCTAGTTCTTTATGTATATTTTGATGCTGACATGGCTGAGGACCTGACTACTTGTCGCTCTACTACTAGATATTTCCTCTTTCTGGGTGACTCTCTGATTTTCTTAAAAAGCAAGAAGTAAAAGATTCTCTCTCTAGCACTGAGGCTGAGTTTCGTGCTATGGCCACTACTACTAAGGAGGTTGTTCATTTACGACTTCTTTTTCGCGATCTTGGAGTTGCTACTTTTGGCCCTACAACTCTTCATTGTACAACAAGAGTGCTATTCAAATTATCAGCAATCCCCTGTGCGAACAAAGCACATTAAACTCTCTCCAGGGAGAAGTACGAGACTGATACCGTCTCTCTGTCCTATGTGTCTTTCGCAGAGCAGATTGTTGATTTTTTCACAAAGTCATATCCCTCTTCCTGTTTTCGATTTTTTACAAGCAAACTCTCAGTGTTTGATCCACCGTGAGTTTGAGGATGGGTGTTAATGTATATAGTAGGTTATACATATGAGTTAGGTGTACATGACTTATTCCCTAAACATGTATGTGCCTATATATTCGTGGCTATTGCCCTAATAAGAATTATTCATCATTCTCCCAAACCCTAGCTGTCTTCCTCTCTCTCTTTCTTTCTCTCTCTCTCACCTTCTAGTGTTATGGTGACACATACATGTATTCAGCAGGCATCATCCGAAAGGAACAAATACAAAACCCTAGCCTAATCAAGCTTATATTGAGATTATTTCAAGGCTTTTTTTGCATATACACCCCTAATATTCATATATATAATGGTGCTATATTACAGCCGCTTAACGTGCGACCGCCGCCCACGGGGGTATTTTGGAATTTCTTTTTTGAGGTTGATCACCTACCTGTTGATAGCACACACAAAAAATTTCAGCTCAATCCAAGACCTATAGATCGTTCAAATACGATCAGCTTTTACCGATCGTTTATTTTTACTATCATTTTGATGAACACATTTCAATGGCATACAAGACTTGGAATAGGCTGAAATTTTTTATGGGTGCTATCCAAGGGGAGGCGATCAATCCCCAAAAATAATTTCAAAGAAAACCTCAGAAAGGGGTGCCGCACGTTAAGAGGCCGCACAGTATCAAAACCTCGAAAAGGAGTGCCGCACGTTAATTAGAATGGATCGTACAAATGAATTAGAATGGATCGTACGAATGAATTAGAATGGATACATTCGCGCGAATAAATTAGAATGGATCGTAAGAACGAATTAGAATGGTTACATTCGTTCATACGAATAAATTAGAATGGATCATACGGAGGAATTAGAATCGATCGTAAGAATGAATTAGAATGGTTCGTACGAATAAATTAGAATGGTTCGTACGAATGAATTAGAATGGATCGTATGAATGAATTAGAATGGATCCTACGAATGTCGCACAATTATAATGGATCGTACGAATGAATTAGAATGGATCGTACGAACGAATTAGACTGGATCGTACGGATCATACGAACGAATGAATTAGAATGGATCGTACGAATGAACTAGAATGGATACATTCGTACGAATGAATTAGAATAGCTCGTACGAATGAATTAGAATGGATCGTACGAATGAATTAGAATGGGTCGTACAAATGAATTAGAATGGATCGTACGGATCATACGAACAAATGAATTAGAATGAATCGTACGAATGAATTAGAATGGATACATTCATACCAATGAATTAGAATAGCTCGTACGAATGAATGAAAATGGATTATACGAATGAATTAGAATGGGTCGTATGAATGAATTAGAATGAATCGTACGGATCATACGAACGAATGAATTAGAATGGATCGTACGAATGAATTAGAATGGATACATTCGTACGAATGAATTAGAATAGCTAGTACGAATGAATTAGAATGGATCGTACGAATGAATTAGAATGGATCGTACGGATCTTATGAATGAATAAATTAGAATGGATCGTATGAATGAATTAGAATGGATACATTCGTACGAATGAATTAGAATAGCACGTACGAATGAATTAGAATGGATCGTACGAATGAATTAGAATGGGTCGTACGAATAAATTAGAATGGAACGTACGGATCATACGAACGAATGAATTAGAATGGATGGTATGAATGAATTAGAATGGATACATTCGTACGAATAAATTAGAATTACTTGAACGAATGAATTAGAATGGATCTTCGTATGAATGAACTAGAATGGGTCGTACGAATGAATTAGAATGGATCGTACAGATCATACGAATGAATGAATTAGAATGGATCGTACGAATGAATTAGAATGGATACATTCGTACGAATGAATTAGGATAGCTCGTACGAATAAATTTGAATGGATCATACGAATGAATTATAATGGGTCGTACGAATGAATTAGAATTGATCGTATGAATGAATTAGAATGGATACATTCGTATGAATGAATTAGAATAGCTTGTATGAATGAATTAGAATGGATCATACGAATAAATTAGAATGGGTCATACGAATGAATTAGAATGGATCGTACGGATCATATGAATGAATGAATTAGAATGGATCGTACGAATGAATTAGAATGGATACATTCGTACGAATGAATTAGAATAGTTTGTACGAATGAATTAGAATGGATCCTACGGATGAATTAGAATGGGTCGTATGAATGAATTAGAATGGATCATACGGATCATACGAATGAATGAATTAGAATGGATCGTACGAATGAATTAGAATGGATCGTACAAATGATTTAGAATGGGTCATACGAAAAAATTAGAATGAATCATACGAACGAATGAATTAGAATGGATAATACAGATGAATTAGAATGGATCTTACGAATGAATTAGATTGGATCGTATGAATGAATTAGAATGGATCGTACGAATGAATTATAATGGATACATTCGTGTGAATGAATTAGAATGGGTCATATAAATGAATTAGAATAGCTTGTATGAATGAATTAGAATGGATCGTGCGAATGAATTAGAATGGATACATTCATACGAATGAATTAGATTGGGTCGTACGAATGAATTAGAATGGATCGTACAAATGAATTAGAATGGATCGTACGAATGAATTAGTATGGATATATTTGTATGAATGGATCCATTCTAATTCATTCTTTCGATCTATTCTAATTTATTCTTACGATCCATTCTAATTCATTCATATGATCCATTTTAATTCATTTGCACGATTCATTCTAATTCATTCGCATGAATGGTTGAATTAGAATAGCTCATACGAATAAATTAGAATAGATCGTACGAATGAATTAGAATGGATCATACGAATTAATTAGAATGGATCGTATGATTGAATTAGAATAGCTCGTACGAATGAATTAGAATGGTTCGTACGAATGAATTGGAATGGCTACCTTTGTTCGTACGAATAAATTAGAATGGATCGTACGAATATATTAGAATGGATCGTACGAATGAATTAGAATGGATACATTCGTGCGAATGAATCAGAATGGCTTGTACGAATGAATTAGAATGGATCGTACAAATGAATTAGAATGGATATATTCATGCGCATTCTAATTCATTAACACAAATGTATTCATTCTAATTCATTCGTACGACCCATTCTAATTCATTCGTACGATCCATTCAAATCCAAACGAATGAATTAGAATGGCTCGTACGAATGAATTAGAATGGATACATTCACCATTCTAATTCATTCGTATGATCCATTCTAATTTATTCGTACGATCCATTCTAATGCATTCGTATGAATGAATGTTCCATTCAAATTCATTCTACGAATGTAGCCATTCTAATTCATTCGTACGAGCTATTTAATTCATTCGTACGACCCATTCTAATTCATTCGTATTATCCATTCTAATTCATTTGCACGATCCAATCTAATTAATTCTATGATCCATTCTAATTCATTCGCACGATCCTTTCTAATTCTTTCTAATCCATTCTAATTCATTCATACGAATGTATCCATTCTAATTCATTCGTACAATCTATTCTAATTCATTCTAATCAATTCTAATTCATTCGTATGATCCATTCTAATTCATTCGGATGATCCATTCTAATTCTTTCGTACGATCCATTCTAATTCATTCGTATGACCCATTCTACTTTATTCGTACGATCCATTCTAATTCATTCGTACGATCCATTCTAATTCATTTGTATGACCCATTCTAATTCATTCGTACGATCCATTCTAATTTATCCATACGACCCATTCTAATTAATTCGTATGATCCATTCTAATTCATTCAACGATCCATTCTAATTCATTCGCACGATCCATTCTAATTCGCACACATGATCTATTCTAATTCATTCGTACGAGCTATTCTAATTCATTTGTACGATTGTAGCCATTCTAATTCATTCATACGAGTTATTCTAATTCATTCGTACGATCCATTCTAATTCATTCGTACGAGCAATTCTAATACATTCGTACGAGCCATTCTAATTCATTCGTATGAATGGTTGCATTCTAATTTATTTGTACGATCCATTTTAATTCATTCGTACGATTCATTCTAATTCATTCGCATGAATGTATCCATTCTAAATCATTTGTACGATCCATTCTAATTCATTCCTACGAGGTATTCTACTTCATTCGTAAGATCCATTCTAATTCATTCGTACGATCCATTCTAATTCATTCATTCGTACGACCCATTCTAATTCGTTCGCACGATCTACAATCGCACAAATATATCTATTCTAATTCATTCGTACGAGTGGATCCATTCTAATTCATTCGTACGACCCATTCTAATTCATTTGCACGATCTACACTCGCACGAATGTATCCATTCTAATTCATTCGTACGAGCTATTCTAATTTATTCATACGATTGGATCCATTCTAATTCATTCGTACGACCCATTCTAATTCGTTCGCACGATCTACAATCGCACGGACGTATCCATTCTAATTCATTCGTACGAGCTATTCTAATTCATTCGCACGAATGGATACATTCGTGCGAATGAATTAGAATGGATCGTACAAATGAATTAGAATGGCTACATTCATACGAGTGAATTAGAATGGATCGTACGAATGAATTAGAATGGCTTGTACGAATGAATTAGAATGGGTCGCACGACTGAATTAGAATAGCTCGTACGAATGAATTAGAATGGTTCGTACAAATGAATTAGAATGGATCGTACGAATGAATTAAAACGGATCCATTCGTACGAATGTATTAGAATGGTCGTACGAATGCATCCATTCTAATTCGTTTGCATGATCCATTCTTATTCATTCATACGATCCATTCTAATTCATTCCTACGATCCATTCTAATTCATTCGTACGATCCATTCTAATTAATTCGTACAACCCATTCTAATTCATTCGTACGAACCATTCTAATTCATTCATACGAGCTATTCTAATTCATTCGTATAATCCATTCTTATTCATTCGCACGATCCATTATAATTCATTCGTATAACCTATTCTAATTCTTTTGTACGATACATTCTAATTCATTCGCCCGAATGTATCCATTCTAATTCATTCGTACGAGCTATTCTAATTCATTCGTACGATCCAATCTAATTCATTCGCACGAATGTATCCATTCTAATTCATTCGTATGATTTATTCTAATTCATTCGTACGATCCATTCGAATATAGCCATTCAAATTCATTCGTACGATCCATTCTAATTCATTCGTTCGTATGATCCATTCTAATTCATTCGAATTAGAATTAGAATAGCTCGTATGAATGAATTAGAATGGCTACATTCGTTCATATGAATGTATTAGAATGGGTCGTACTAATGAATTAGAATGGGTCGTACAAATGAATTAGAATGGATCGTATGAAAGAATTAGAATAGCTCCTATGAATGAATTAGAATGGGTCGTACGAATGAATTAGAATAGCTCGTGCGAATGAATTAGAATGGATCATATGAATGGATTAGAATGGATCGTACGAATAAATTAGAATGGATACATTCATACGAATGAATTAGAATAGCTCATACGAATGAATTAGAATGGATACATTCGTGCGAATGAAGAATAGCTCGTACGATTGAATTAGAATGGCTACATTCGAAGGAATTAGAATGGATCGTGCGAATGAATTAGAATGGGTGGTACGAATGAATTAGAATAGATCGTACGAATGAATTAGAATAGGTCATACGAATGAATTAGAATGGATCGTACAAATGAAATAGAATTGATAGATTCGTGTGATTGTAGATCGTACGAATGAATTAGAATGGATCGTACGAATGTATCCATTCTAATGAATTATAATGGATTTTATGAATG
Organism: Chamaelirium japonicum; assembly: GCA_947650365.1. Taxonomy (NCBI): domain Eukaryota; kingdom Viridiplantae; phylum Streptophyta; class Magnoliopsida; order Liliales; family Melanthiaceae; genus Chamaelirium; species Chamaelirium japonicum. Next base: position 556,476 of record CANTAL010000013.1, read on the forward strand.
AATTAGAATGGATCGTACGAATGAACTAGAATGGATCATACGAATGAATTAGAATAGATCATACGAATGAATTAGAATAGATACATTCGTGTGATTGTAGATCATACGAATGAATTAGAATAGATTGTACGAATGTATCCATTCTAATGAATTAGAATGGATCGTGCGAATGAATTAGAATGGATCTTATGAATGAATTATAATGGATACGTTCGTGCGATTGTAGATCGTACGAATGAGTTAGAATGGATTGTACGAATGTATCCATTCCAATGAATTAGAATGGATCATACGAATGAATTTGATTAGATCGTACGAATGAATTAGAATAGATCGTACGAATGAATTAGAATAGATACATTCAAGCGATTGTAGATCGTACGAATGAATTAGAATGGATCGTACGAATGTATCCATTTTAATGAATTAGAATGGATTGTACAAATAAATTAGATTGGATCGTACGAATGAATTAAAATGGATACATTAGTGCGATTGTGGATCGTACGAATGAATTAGAATGGATCGTACGGATGAATTATAATAGCATGTACGAATGAATTATAATGGATACATTCGTGCGAATGAATTAGAATACTCGTACGAATGAATTAGAATGGATCGTACGAATGAGTTAGAATGGATACATTCATGGAAATGAATTAGAATGGATCGTACGAACAAATTTGAATGGATCGTGCGAATGAATTAGAATGGATACATTCATACGAATGAATTAGAATGGATCGTGCAAATGAATTAGAATGAATCATACGGATAAATTAGAATGAGTACGAATGAATTAGAATGGCTACATACGAACGAATGAATTAGAATGGCTCATACGAATGAATTACAATTAATCGTACGAATGAATTAGAATGGATCGTACGAATGAATTAGAATTGATCGTACGAATGAATTAGAATGGATCGTACGAATGAATTAGAATGGGTCGTACAAATAAATTAGAATAGCTCATTCTTGCGATGGTAGATCGTACGAATGAATTAGAATAGATCGTACAAATGAATTAGAATGGGTCGTACGAATAAATTAGAATAGCTCGTACGAATGAATTAGAATGGATAGTGCGAATGAATTAGAATTGATCGAAGAATGAATTAGAATGGGTCGTACGAATGAATTAGAATAGCTCATACAAATGAATTAGAATTGATCGTACGAATGAATTAGAATGGTTCGTATGAATGAATTAGAATGGCTACAATCGTACGAATGAATTAGAATGGCTCGTACGAATGAATTAGAATGGCTCGTATGAATGAATCAGAATAGATCATACGAATGAATTAGAATGGATACATTCTTGCGAATGAATTACAATGGATCGTACGAATGAATAAGAATAGGTCGTACGAATGAATTAGAATGCATCGTACGAATTAATTAGAATAGATCGTACGATTGAATTATAATGGGTCGCATGAATGAATTAGAATGGTTCGTACGAATGAATTAGATTGGATCATACGAATGAATTAGAATGGAGACATTCGTGCAAATGAATTAGAATAGCTCGTGCGATCCATTCTAATTCATTCGTACAATCCATTCTAATTCATTCGTACGATCCATTCTAATTCTAATCCATTCTAATTCATTCATACAGACCATTCTAATTCATTCGTATGATCCATTCTAATTCATTCATACGATCCATTCTATTTCATTCATAGGAGCTATTCTAATTTATTCGTACGATCCATTCAAATTCAATCGTACGATACATTCTAATTCATTCGTATGAATATATCTATTCTAATTCATTCGTACGATCCATTCTAATTAATTCGTACGATCCATTCTAATACATTCGCACGAATATATCCTTTCTAATTTATTCGTATGATCCATTCTAATTCATTCGTACGATCCATTGTAATTTATTCGTACGAGCTATTCTCATTCATTCACACGAATGTATCCATTCTAATTCATTCGTACGATCCATTCTAATTCATTCGCACGAGCTATTCTAATTAATTTGTACGACCCATTCTAATTCATTCGTACGATCCATTTTAATTCATTCGTATGATCTACACTAATTCATTCGTACAAGCTATTCTAATTCAATCGTACGACCCATTCTAATTCATTCGTATGATCCATTCTAAGTCATTCATATGATCCATTTTAATTCATTTTCTAATTCATTCGTATGATCAATTCTAATACATTCGTACGATCCATTCTAATTCATTCAAACGAGCTATTATAATTCATTCGCATGAATGGATCCATTCTAATTCTTCGTATGACCCATTCGTACGATCATTCGATGGATCTATTCTAATTCAATCGTACGATTATATCCATTCTAATTCATTAGTATTATCCATTCTATTTCATTCGAACGAGCTATTCTTATTCATTTGTACGATTCATTCTAATTCATTCATACGATCCATTCTAATTCATTCGTACGATCCATTCTAATTCATTCGTACGAGCTATTCTAATTCAATCGCATGAATGTATCCATTCTAATTCATTCGTACGACCCATTCTAATTCATTCGTACGACCCATTCTAATTCATTCGTATGATCAATTCTAATTCATTCGTATGATCTATTCTAATTCGTACGAATGAATTAGAATGGATCGTATGAATGAATTAGAATGGATACATTCGTGCGTATGAATTAGAATGGATCGTACGAATGAACTAAAATGGTTCGTGCGAATGAATTAGAAAGGATCGTATGAATAAATTAGAATGGGTCGTATGAATGAATTAGAATGGTTCGTACGAATGAATTAGAATTGCTCCTACGAATGAATTAGAATGGATCGTACGAATGAATTAGAATGGCTACAATCGAACGAATGAATTAGAATAGCTCGTGCGAATGAATTAGAATGGATACATTCGTGCGATTGTAGATAGTACGAATGAATTAGAATGGGTCGTACGAATGTATCCATTGTAATGAATTAGAATGGATCATACGAATGAATTAGAATGGATCGTACGAATGAATTAGAAGGGATACATTCATGCGATTGTAGATCATACGAATGAATTTGAATGGATCTAACGAATGTATCCATTCTAATGAATTAGAATGGATCGTACGAATGAATTAGAATGGATCATACGAATGTATCCATTCTAATGAATTAGAAAGGATCTTATGAATGAATTAGAATGGATCGCATAAATAAATTAGAATGGATATATTCGTGCGATTGTTGATCGTACGAATGAACTAGAATGGATAATACGAATGTATCCATTCTAATGAATTAGAATGGATCGTACGAATGAATTAGAATGGATCGTACGAATGCAATAGAATTGATAGATTCGTGTGATTGTAGATCGTACGAATGAATTAGAATGGATTGTACGAATGTATCCATTCTAATGAATTATAATGGATTTTATGATTGAATTAGAATGGATCGTACGAATGAATTAGAATAGATACATTCGTGCGATTGTAGATCATACGAATGAATTAGAATAGATCGTATGAATGTATCCATTCTAATGAATTAGAATGGATCGTGCGAATGAATTAGAATGGATCGAATGAATGAATTAGAATGGATACGTTCGTGCGATTGTAGATCGTACGAATGAATTAGAATGGATTGTACGAATGTATCCATTCCAGTGAATTAGAATGGATCATACGAATGAATTACATTAGATCGTACGAATGAATTAGAATAGATCGTACGAATGAATTAGAATAGATATATTCAAGCGATTGTAGATCGTACGAATAAATTAGAATGGATCGTATGAATGTATCCATTTTAATGAATTAGAAGAGATTGTACAAATGAATTAGATTGGATCGTACGAATGAATTAAAATGGATACATTCATGCGATTGTGGATCGTACGAATGAATTAGAATGGATCGTACGGATGAATTATAATAGCTCGTACGAATGAATTAGAATGGATACATTTGTGCGAATGAATTAAAACAGCTCGTACGAATGAATTAGAATGGATCGTACGAATGAATTAGAATGGATACATTCATGGAAATAAATTAGAATGGATCGTACGAACAAATTTGAATGGATCGTGCTAATGAATTAGAATAGATACATTCGTACGAATGAATTAGAATGGATCGTGCGAATGAACTAGAATGAATCATACGGATAAATTAGAATGCGTACGAATGAATTAGAATGGCTACATACGAACGAATGAATTAGAATGGCTCATACGAATGAATTAGAATTGATCACTCGAATGAATTAGAATGGATTGTACGAATGAATTAGAATTGATCATACGAATGAATTAGAATGGATCGTACGAGTGAATTAGAATAGGCCGTACGAATAAATTAAAATAGCTCATTCTTGCGATGGTAGATCATACGAATGAATTAGAATAGATCGTACAAACGAATTAGAATGGGTCGTACGAATAAATTAGAATAGCTCATACGAATGAATTAGAATGGGTAGTGCGAATGAATTAGAATTGATCGAAAAATGAATTAGAATGGGTCGTATGAATGAATTAGAATAGCTCATACGAATGAATTAGAATTGATCGTATGAATGAATTAGAATGGTTCGTATGAATGAATTAGAATGGCTACAATCGTACGAATGAATTAGAATGGCTCGTACGAATGAATTAGAATGGATCGTATGTATGAATTAGAATGGATCGTATGAATGAATTAGAATGGATACATTCTTGCGAATGAAATAGAATGGATCTTACGAATGAATAAGAATGGGTCGTACGAATGAATTAGAATGCATCGTACGAATGAATTAGAATAGATCGTACGAATGAATTAGAATGGTTCGTACGAATAAATTAGAATGGATCGTACGAATGAATTAGAATGGATCCATTCGTACGAATGTATTAGAATGGTCGTACGAATGCATCCATTCTAATTCGTTTGCATGATCCAATCTTATTCATTCGTACGATCCATTCTAATTCATTCCTACGATCTATTCTAATTCATTCGTACAATCCATTCTAATTAATTCGTACAACCCATTCTAATTCATTCGTATGAACCATTCTAATTCATTCATACGAGCTATTCTAATTCATTCGTATAATCCATTCTTATTCATTCGCACGATCCATTATAATTCATTCGTATGACCTATTCTAATTCTTTCATACGATACATTCTAATTCATTCGCCCGAATGTATCCATTCTAATTCATTCGTACGAGCTATTCTAATCCATTCGTACGATCCATTCTAATTCATTCGCACGAATGTATCCATTCTAATTCGTTCGTATGATTCATTCTAATTCATTCGTACGATCCATTCGAATATAGCCATTCAAAATTTATTCGTACGATCCATTCTAATTCATTCGTTCGTATGATCCATTCTAATTCATTCGAATTAGAATTAGCATAGCTCGCATAAATGAATTAGAATGGCTACATTCGTTCATATGAATGTATTAGAATTGGTCGTACGAGTGAATTAGAATGGGTCGTACGAATGAATTAGAATGGATTGTATGAATGAATTAGAATAGCTCCTACGAATGAATTAGAATGGGTCGTACGAATGAATTAGAATAGCTCGTGCGCATGAATTAGAATGGATCATACGAATGGATTAGAATGGATTGTACGAATAAATAAGAATGGTACATTCGTACGAATGAATTAGAATAGCTCATACGAATGAGTTAGAATGGATACATTCGTGCGAATGAAGAATAGCTCGTACGATTGAATTAGAATGGCTACATTCGAATGAATTAGAATGGATCGTGCGAATGAATTAGAAGGGGTGGTACGAATGAATTAGAATAGATCGTACGAATTTATTAGAATAGGTCATACGAATGAATTAGAATGGATCGTACAAATGAAATAGAATTGATAGATTCGTGTGATTGTAGATTGTACGAATGAATTAGAATGGATCGTACGAATATATCCATTCTAATGAATTATAATGGATTTTATGAATGAATTAGAATGGATCGTACGAATGAACTAGAATAGATCACACGAATGAATTAGAATGGATCATATGAATGAATTAGAATCGATACATTCGTGCGATTGTAGATCATACGAATGAATTAGAATAGATCGTACGAATATATCCATTCTAATGAATTAGAATGGATCGTGGGAAAAAATTAGAATCGATCGTATGAATGAATTAGAATGGATACGTTTGTGCGATTGTAGATCGTACGAATGAATTAGAATGGATTGTACGAATGTACCAATTCCAATGAATTAGAATGGATCATACGAATGAATTAGATTAGATCGTACGAATGAATTAGAATAGATCATACGAATGAATTAGAATAGATACATTCAAGCGATTGTAGATCGTACGAATGAATTAGAATAGATCATACGAATGTATCCATTTTAATGAATTAGAATGGATTGTACAAATGAATTAGATTGGATCGTACGAATGAATTAAAATGGATACATTAATGCGATTGTGGATCGTACGAATGATTTAGAATGGATCGTACGGATGGATTATAATAGCTCGTACGAATGAATTATAATGGATACATTCGTGCGAATGAATTAGAATAACTCGTACGAATGAATTAGAATGGATCGTACGAATGAATTAGAATGGATACATTCATGGAAATGAATTAGAATGGATCGTACGAATAAAATTTGAATAGATCATGCGAATGAATTAGAATGGATACATTCATACGAATGAATTAGAATGGATCGTATGAATTAGAATTCATACGAATGAATTAGAATTGATCGTATGAATGAATTAGAATAGCTCATACGAATGAATTAGAATTGATCGTATGAATGAATTAGAATGGTTCGTATGAATGAATTAGAATGGCTACAATCGTACGAATGAATTAGAATGGCTCGTACGAATGAATTAGAATGGATCGTATGTATGAATTAGAATGGATCGTACGAATGAATTAGAATGGATACATTCTTGTGAATGAAATAGAATGGATCGTACGAATGAATAAGAATGGGTCGTACGAATGAATTAGAATGCATCGTACGAATGAATTAGAATAGATCGTACGAATGAATTAGAATGGTTCGTACGAATGAATTAGAATGGATCGTACGAATGAATTAGAATGGATCCATTCGTACGAATGTATTAGAATGGTCGTACGAATGCATCCATTCTAATTCGTTTGCATGATCCATTCTTATTCATTCGTACGATCCATTCTAATTCATTCCTACGATCTATTCTAATTCATTCATACAATCCATTCTAATTAATTCGGACAACCCATTCTAATTCATTCGTATGAACCATTCTAATTCATTCATACGAGCTATTCTAATTCATTCGTATAATCCATTCTTATTCATTCGCACGATCCATTATAATTCATTCGTATGACCTATTCTAATTCTTTCGTACGATACATTCTAATTCATTCGCCCGAATGTATCCATTCTAATTCATTTGTACGAGCTATTCTAATTCATTCGTACGATCCATTCTAATTCATTCGCACGAATGTATCCATTCTAATTCGTTCGTATGATTCATTCTAATTCATTCGGACGATCCATTCGAATATAGCCATTCAAAATTCATTCGTACGATCCATTCTAATTCATTCGTTCGTATGATCCATTCTAATTCATTCGAATTAGAATTAGCATAGCTCGCATAAATGAATTAGAACGGCTACATTCGTTCATATGAATGTATTAGAATTGGTCATACGAGTGAATTAGAATGGGTCGTACGAATGAATTAGAATGGATCGTATGAATGAATTAGAATAGCTCCTACGAATGAATTAGAATGGGTCGTACGAATGAATTAGAATAGCTCGTGCGCATGAATTAGAATGGATCATACGAATGGATTAGAATGGATTGTACGAATAAATAAGAATGGTACATTCGTACGAATGAATTAGAATAGCTCATACGAATGAGTTAGAATGGATACATTCATGCGAATGAAGAATAGCTCGTACGATTGAATTAGAATGGCTACATTCGAATGAATTAGAACGGATCGTGCGGATGAATTAGAATGGGTGGTACGAATGAATTAGAATAGATCATACGAATTTATTAGAATAGGTCGTACGAATGAATTAGAATGGATCGTACAAATGAAATAGAATTGATAGATTCGTGTGATTGTAGATTGTACGAATGAATTAGAATGGATCGTACGAATATATCCATTCTAATGAATTATAATGGATTTTATGAATGAATTAGAATGGATCGTACGAATGAACTAGAATGGATCACACGAATGAATTAGAATGGATCATACGAATGAATTAGAATCGATACATTCGTGCGATTGTAGATCATACGAGTGAATTAGAATAGATCGTACGAATATATCCATTCTAATGAATTAGAATGGATCGTGGGAATAAATTAGAATCGATCGTATGAATAAATTAGAATGGATACGTTTGTGCGATTGTAGATCGTACGAATGAATTAGAATGGATTGTACGAATGTACCCATTCCAATGAATTAGAATGGATCATACGAATGAATTAGATTAGATCGTACGAATGAATTAGAATAAATCATACGAATGAATTAGAATAGATACATTCAAGCGATTGTAGATCGTACGAATGAATTAGAATAGATCATACGAATGTATCCATTTTAATGAATTAGAATGGATTGTACAATTGAATTAGATTGGATCGTACGAATGAATTAAAATGGATACATTAATGCGATTGTGGATCGTACGAATGATTTAGAATGGATCGTACAGATGAATTATAATAGCTCATACGAATGAATTATAATAGATACATTCGTGCGAATGAATTAGAATAGCTCGTACGAATGAATTAGAATGGATCGTACGAATGAATTAGAATGGATACATTCATGGAAATGAATTAGAATGGATCGTACGAACAAATTTGAATAGATCATGCGAATGAATTAGAATGGATACATTCATACGAATGAATTAGAATGGATCGTGCAAATGAACTAGAATGAATCATACGGATAAATTAGAATGCGTACGAATGAATTAGAATGGCTACATACGAACGAATGAATTAGAATGGCTCATACGAATGAATTACAATTAATCGTACGAATGAATTAGAATGGATCGTACGAATGAATTAGAATTGATTGTACGAATGAATTAGAATGGATCGTACGAATGAATTAGAATGGGTCGTACAAATAAATTAGAATAGCTCATTCTTGCGATGGTAGATCGTACGAATGAATTAGAATAGATCGTACAAATGAATTAGAATGGGTCGTACGAATAAATTAGAATAGCTCGTACAAATGAATTAGAATGGATAGTGCGAATGAATTAGAATTGATCGAAGAATGAATTAGAATGGGTCGTACGAATGATTTAGAATAGCTCATACAAATGAATTAGAATTGATCGTATGAATGAATTAGAATGGTTCGTATGAATGAATTAGAATGGCTACAATCGTACGAATGAATTAGAATGGCTCGTACGAATGAATTAGAATGGATCGTATGAATGAATTAGAATGGATCGTACGAATGAATTAGAATGGATACATTCTTGCGAATGAATTAGAATGGATCATACGAATGAATAAGAATGGGTCGTACGAATGAATTAGAATGCATCGTACGAATGAATTAGAATAGATCGTACGATTGAATTAGAACGGGTCGTACCAATGAATTAGAATGGTTCGTACGAATAAATTAGATTGGATCATACGAATGAATTAGAATGGACACATTCGTGCAAATGAATTAGAATAGCTCGTGCGATCCATTCTAATTCATTCGTACAATCCACTCTAATTCATTCGTACGATCAATTCTAATTCTAATCCATTCTAATTCATTCATACGGACCATTCTAATTCATTCGTATGATCCATTCTAATTCATTCATACGATCCATTCTATTTCATTCGTAGGAGCTATTCTAATTCATTCGTATGATCCATTCTAATTCATTCGTACGATACATTCTAATTCATTCGTACGATACATTCTAATTCATTCGTACGAATATATCTATTCTAATTCATTTGTACGATCCATTCTAATTAATTCATACGATCCATTCATATCCATTCGCACGAATATATCCTTTCTAATTCATTCGTATGATCTGTTTGGGGGATTTTTCATTGGTCCGTGCGGGCTGCCTGCAAGACAAAGAAAAAGCGTAAGAACGGCTGGCTCCCTTAGGAGCGCAGACCCTCCGACGCTCAAGTCAGTCCCAAGTGCCCAACGGCGAGCTGTAGTAGACGAAAGTGGTAGGGATGAGGGTTTCCAACCTGTACTCTGGAGCCTGGGGGTGGACATTTATAGACATTGGCGACCTACCATTGCCCGACACGTGGAGATTCTTTCCCGCGCCTTCTAGACCCCCACGTTCTGGCTCGCGCAGGTCTCTGACAGTCCTTGGAACTCGCGCCCCTGACATTCTTTGTCATCGAGCCTGCCAGGCGGTTTGAGTGGGGGAGAGCATCTTTCTTGTTGCTGCCAGGTGGCCATTCTGGAATGTTCAAGTCTGTGAGGTCCCAAACTGACTAGGGCGGGCTTCCGTGGACCGCGTTTGTCCACGTAGCTTCTGTGGGATTTCGACACCTGGCAACCCTTCATGCTGCTCTATGATGGGCGACCTCAGGTAGGAAGCTAGGGCGAGCTCGCCCTCCGTTGCTCCGCCTTCTCTTCCACCTATCAAGAGTCGGACCTCGTAGGAGCGACCTCTTCGACAAATGGGGGAGTCTTGGCGAGCTTGGGCGAGCTCTGGGGTGGTCTTGGGCGAGCTCCTGAGTGAGCTTGGGGCGCCTGTGGTGCCGGTGTCTTTGTATGCATGACGATCTAACTCCCGCTGCCACTACCAGCGAACTCCCGCGCGAGCTTGGGCGAGCTCTTGAGCGAGCTCGGACGAGCTTCTGAGCGAGCTCAGGCGAGCTCCTGAGTGAGCTTGGGCGAGCTTGGGTGAGCTCCTGAGCGAGCTTGGACGAGCTCCTGAGCGAGCTTGGGCGAGCTCCTGAGTGACCTCTTTGCCCAAGGCCCCTTCAGCCCAATGTGGATCTCGCTCCCTGTCATGATGATTTAGTGAGCGTGGGGGGGGGGGGGGGGGGGGGGCGAACTCCTGGGCGGATTTCAGCTACTCCCAACATTACCCCCTCCTGAGGGAGCGACCAAGGAAGCTTGACGCTTGCTTAGGAGTCTTAGTACACACGCCGGGCGGATTGAGAGCACCAGTCATTGGCGACCTCTATCCCGTGAGCTGCGGGCATCTGCTGTGGGCGGTCTGCGCCGAGAGTTTTGACTACCAGTATTTCACAAATGCCGGGCGGGCCGCGAGCATCAGCCACGAGCGATCTCCTTCCGGTGCGAGCTTGCCACACGCGGCCAGGGTCTGCTTCGGGCGAGCTTGGCCACCTGCCGCGGGCGATCTACGTCGAGAGTTTTGACACCCAGTATTTCACAAACGCCGGGCGGGCCGTGAGCATCAGCCACGAGCGATCTCCTTCCGGTGCGAGCTTGCCACACGCGGCCAGGGTCTGCTTCGGGCGAGCTTGGGCGCCTGCCGTGGGCGATCTTGTGACTGGGGTATCACTCCAAATCTCCGACTGTCGCTTCGTCTTAAATGCGGCGCGAGGCTCGATGTTGATACAATGAATCTCATCATGAGATCCCGATCGGCGCGAGACACGTGTCTCCTTCTCATTGGTCTTCGTTTTTGTCAGGAAAGGACGGCGTCGGTGCCGGCGCAGCTTTTTCCCACGCGTGGTCCATGTGGCCTTTTCTGATTGGAGGGAGGCGAGCTGTCGCTTCAACCGTCGGCGTGTCGCCTCGTTGGGCGCGCTCGCATATTAACTGCGACCCGATTAACCCGCCTCTCGCCTGCCTATAAATAGGAGACGGGGGGGGGGGGGGTTATTTCCCTTCCGCGCAAACAAAAAATCAGCTCTCCCTTCTCCCCTGATTTCGCATTAGCTCGCTCTTCCTTTTTCCCTCATGGCCTCCGCTGCCGATGTCGCTGCTGCTGTTTCTGCTGCTGTCGCCATCGCCCAGGCTTCTGAGCCCGCCGCTGAGAAAGCGGTGGTTTGGCTGCAAAACCCCGTCGGGGTGCCTGTCGGGGACAGTATCCGGGCGGTGATTGATCTCGCTCGGGAGATCCTCATCATCGAGATGCCACTAACGGGGAGGCCGCCCCAGGGCACTGTAGCTTCTGTCGGGCTGCTGTGGTCCGGGCTGCGGTTCCCCCTGAGTCATCTCGCCGGGGAGCTCCTGGAGTTGACGGGGCTTTGTCCCGCCCAACTCTCAGGAAACTCCGGGGGGATACTCTACGGGCTGTCCCAGCTGGAGACCGCCCTGAAGGTAAGGATCCCACTGAGCTACTTGCTCAAGAAGTGGCTTCTCAAACCCGAGCCGGTCTTCAGCACCACGGGCTACGGCTACTTCTACCTCGCCGGGCGGCCTGGCGAGGTGCTCCCCTTCTCCGCCATCGAGAACAAGGACCGCCACTGGAAGGATTATCCCTTCGTGGCGGTCGGTGACTGGCGCGGGCGGCACAGCGGAGTCCCGGCTCACCACGGGGTTCCTACGACGGCGGTCTTCCGGGAGATATCGTTCTTCCGGGCGGGGAAGAAGAAATGTATCACTCCCGACCAGGAGCGATCCTTGGACGAGGCGTTCCTCCACTATCTCGGAGGGCGCACCCCGGAGAAGATCACCGCCCTAGACTTCGCCTTCCAGTTGAAGGACAGGAAGACCGGTGTGATTCTGCCCAAGCAGAAGGTCGTCCGGAAGAAAAAGGACGGCCCCCTTCCCGCCGAAGGGACCAGCAAGGGGGCAGGGAGCTCGGGGGCGAACCCCCGCAAGAAGGTGGTCCGGAGGCGGGCCTCGCCCATCCGCCTCAACGACCCCGACATAATTGAGATGCTCCGCCAGGAAGCGGCCTCCGCGCCTCCACCACCTCCTCGCCAAGACACCGGCCCAGGTCAGCCACCTGCCCCACCTCCAATTGTTCGCCGCAAGATTCAATTGGTCGAGCCCGATGACCCGAACGTCGACCTCCCGCTAACCATGGTGGAAGTTGAATCCGGGATGGCTCAGATATTAATGGGCAACTTCCCCGGCGATCTGACCGTCCCTCTCCGTGTAGCAGTGCTGACGCCGGAGATGGAGGCTCGCGGGAAGAAGAAGGACAAGCGCGCGAGGTCCGCGCCTTCGAACACCCAGGTGGAGCTACGGCGAAAAGCACTGGAGGAGGCGGGCTTGGACTTGGAGCCCGATTGGACGGACTCTGAGGAGGAGGCATCGGGCTCCGAGGAGGAAGAGCCCGCCCCTCAACCTTCTCGGGCAGAGCCGTCCGCTTCCGCCCAAGTGGAGAAGCCCCCGGCTCCATCAGCTCCCGCACCAGGGGCGGGACCGAGTGGGCAGGAGCTTCCACCTCCCACCGCCGGGGTAGGGGTCCAGCAGGACGAATCCTATGCCACCGCGGCAACCTCTTCGCCGGCAGCAGCTCCAGCACCCGTCTCTCTGGCCTCGCCTCCTGCAGAGGGCCAGGAGGGAGCGGGCTCCCAGCAGGGCCTGGGGGACCTGGTCTACAGGTCCCCTAGCTTTGTAGACATTGGCTCCGACTCTGAGTCCTCCAGCTCGGAGTCGGAGGCCAAAGGGGCCAGGGCGGACCCTCCGAGCCCACAAACAGCCGGAGCTCGCTCGGCGGAGGTGCCAGCCCCCACTCCTTCTCCCGGCGTGCCTCCTCCTACCGAAGCTCCGGGGGGTCCCAGCGCGGGCTCCTCTGTGGAAGAGGGGAGGGCGCCCTACTACGTGCGGCAGCTGCTGGGCCGCAACGTCTTCGCCCGAGCCCCCTTCGCTTCCATAAGCGAACGCCTGGCCGAGGTACCTCTTGCTCTCTCTACCCTTATGCCAAAATATTAATTTTCGCTAACTTTTTCATCTTTCTTATACAGGCGGAGAAACAGAGCCAGGCACTGGCCGCGGAGGTCGCTGGGGCCGGGAAAGCGCTGGCCGCCTTGTTCAACGATTCCCTTCGGGGGTCCGAGCGCAAGGTGGACGAGCACATTCACGAGCTCCAGCGGGCTTCGCACACCGCGGCACTGAAAGTGGCGGAGGAGCTTCGGCAGAGGGTCGCGACCCTTGTGTCGGGCATGGCCGAGCTGGAGACGGCCCAGCTCAAGACCTCCGACGACCTCCGAAAGGTCACAGCGGAGCGGGATGAGGCTGTGACCGCCAGAGAGACCGCCAGGAAGGAGGCGGCTGAACTTCAAGGCGAGGTCGCTGCTCTGAAGGCAGAGATCGCCGCCATGAAGGAGACGCACGCCGAAGGCCTCTGGGCTCAACAAGGTCGCCTCCAAGCTCAGCTGGACGATCTCCTCAAGAAGGGCGCCCTGGCCGCTGTGGAAAAATACAAGACCGAGAGGTCGAAGAAACGGCGCCGAGGAGATGACAGCGGGGCAGAGACCAGCAAGCCTTGAGCTCGCGAATTTTGTAACTTTTCGTTTTGATCAATAAAATCTTCATCTTTTTGAGCCTGCCTCTGTATCTTATTTTTCTGTGTTTCTTTTCTTTTTCTGCGAGTCCGCTCATGGGTCTGCTCCAAAACCTTTCGCAGTGGCCTTGAGGGTCATACCCCGGGCGAGGCAGCTAATTCAATTCAATCATTTTATTTTAAAATATATGCAAACGAAAAACTCGGCATGCTCGCTAAAAACCCAATATAGTCTCTGAGCCCGGAAAACGATAAGCAAACCAAATAACTTCAAAAATTTCCCTACACTCAGAGACTTAAATCATTTTTATTTTTGAAGAAAACTAATAAGTGCTAGCTGCCCCCTGCCCGGTTAAATTCCCCCGAAGGTCCTGTTCACTGGTCTTGCCCTTAGAGGGGTTACCACGGGAAGTTCGGGCTACCTGAAAGGGTGGTCGCCCTTCTTAAGTTTCCCAAATTTGCGCCAGGATGCTTCCGTTCATGGCAGGTGAACGCGAAGGATCCTGGTTGGGTTCTGAGTCCGCTAGACAGCGGACTACCCTGGAAATCTCAAGGTCGCTCACTTGCGGCCTCTGAGGATTCCAGTCTTGCTTTAAGTCCGCACAACGGCGGACTGCCCCGGGAATCTCAAGGTCGCCTACTGGCGGCCTCTGAGGGTCCCGATCTTACTTTAAGTCCGCACGACGGCAGACTACCCCGGGAATCTCAAGGTCGCCTACTGGCGGCCTCTGAGGATCTCGGTCTTGCTTTAAGTCCGCACAACGGCGGACTACCCCGAGAATCTCAAGGTCGCCCACTGGCGGCTTCTGAGGATCCCGGTCTTGCTTTAAGTCTGCACGACGGCGGACTGCCCCGGGGATCTCAAGGTCGCCTACTGGCGTCCTCTGAGGATCCCGGTCTTGCTTTAAGTCCGCACGACGGCGGACTGTAATTTTTCGTAGATCACGCGTGCTCTTGCTATGTCGAACTTCCGGACTGAATTCCTTGGTAAAACCGCCATCGTTCATTCATAACTTCTTCAGAAAATGACTTACAAAAAACCACTGGTCTTATGCATAGAATTTTCGGAGGTGGAAAGCATTCCAAGGTCGCTCTAACAGGTCGCCTTCAACGGTCATCAACTGGTAAGCCCTCGAACCTCGTGCTTCGCGCACTATGTAGGGACCTTCCCAGTTCGCCGCGAGCTTCCCTGCATTAGGCTCCTGTGTGTTTGCGAACACCTTTCTCATCACCAGATCGCCAGTTTTGAACGCTCGATGGCGGACTTTCTTGTCGTAGGCGCGCTTCATTTCTTGCCGGTACCCGGCGAGGTGCAGGTTGGCGCGCTCTCGCCTCTCTTCGAGCTGATCGAGGGAGTCGGCGAGCAATTTGTCGTTGTCGACCTCCTCTGCCGCAAGCCTTCTTTCGGTGGGTAGCTCGGCTTCTACGGGCAGTACGGCTTCACAACCATAGGTGCGACCGAAGGGCGACTCGTTAGTTGAGCGACGTGGAGTAGTGCGATAGGCCCATAGGACTCCATCGAGCTCCTGCTCCCACAATCCCTTTTTCCCTTCCAGCCTTTTCTTGAGGTTGTCTAGGATCACGCGATTCGTGGCTTCGGCCTGCCCGTTGCTTTGCGGGTACCTTGGAGACGAAAACCTCAGGTCGACTCCATACCGAGCACAAAAGTTTCTGATCAAGTGATTGTCGAACTGTCGGCCGTTGTCTGTGATAAGTATCTAGGGCAGACCGAAACGACAGAAGATATTCTTCCAAAGGAAGTCTTTCACCTGCTTTTCTCCTATCTTAGCTAGCGGGACCGCTTCCACCCATTTGGTGAAGTAGTCCGTAGCCACTAAGATGAATTTCTTTTGCCGGGCTGATACGGGGAAAGGTCCCACAATGTCGAGTCCCCATTGCTGAAAAGGCCAGGGGCTCGCCAGAGGATGTAGCTCTTCTGCGGGCATATGATTTGTCGTGGCGTGCCTCTGGCATTGGATGCAGCTTTGAGCGACCTTCAAAGCGTCTTGCTCCAGAGTGGGCCACCAATATCCTTGTCTCCTAATTTTCGCAGCCAGAGACCGCCCGCCGGCATGGTTCCCCAGCTCGCCGGAGTGAATGCTATTTAAAACTTCTCTGGTTTCGGGGTGCTCGATGCAACGAAGATTTGGCCCGCCGAAGGATTTCCTAAAAAGACGATCCCAGCGAATGAGATAGCGACCAACGCACTTCTCCATTCGCCGAGCTTCTTCTCTGTCTTCCGGGAGCTCGCCCTTCCGGAGAAAACTGATAATAGGCGCGATCCATCAGCCTGGTGACACATCGGCCGATACTTGGTTAACAGCGGGCTCTGCTACTTGGAGCCGAGACTGATTTTGGACTTCGATGAAAATATGGCGAGCTTCCGATCCTCCTAGCAGGGAGGCGGCATTCGCCAGCACGTCAGCCCGCCTGTTATCGGCTCGAGGAATTTGCTCGAAGGAGATCTTTTCGAACTCCGCGGCCTTTCCTTTTACCAGATCCACGTAGCCCGCCATTCGCGTATCCCGGGAGGTATAATCTCCGTTGATTTGACAAATGATTAGCTGGGAGTCGCTGAAAACCTTCAACCGTTTGGCGCCTACTTCTTGAGCGAGCTCTAGACTGGCAAGCAGTGCCTCATACTCTGCTTCGTTGTTGGTGGCGACGAAATCCAGCCGGACTGATTTCTCAAGAAGTACCGACTGGGCGATCAGTGCTACCCTTATCCCGGCCCCCGAAGCGTTGGAGGACCCATCGACGAATAATTCCCAGCCCGCCATCTCTAAATGCTTAGTTGGAGGAAGCTCGCCTTGGTTGTCCAAGAACCTCGCCTTCCCAGGGTGTGCCTCAGTTGGCTCATCCTCTTGGTACTGGACCGGTTCTTCTATGGGGAAGTCCGCCAAGAAATCGGCGAAAGCCTGCCCTTTGACAGCAACTCGAGGGACATACTCCAAACCATAGGCAGCGAGCTCGGCGGACCATCGATAGAGCCTGCCGGCTACCGAGGGTCTGGAGAGCGCGCTCTTCAGAGGGTGCTCCGTGATGACTTTGACAGTGTGCGCCGAAAAGTAGGGGTGAAGCTTTCTCGCGGTAAGGACCAAGGCCAATGCGACCTTCTCGATTGGTCGATACCGGAGCTCGGCGGGAAACATTGTGTGGCTTACAAAGTAGACAGGCCGCTCTATCTTTGCCTCTTCGACCACGAGGACCCCGCTTACCGCGTTCTCGGTGACCGCTAGGTACACGCCCAGGTCGGCGCCATCCTTAGGTGCTGCTAGGATTGGCGGGCTCGCCAGATAGTCCTTGATCTTTTGAAAAGCGTGCTCACACTTTTCGTCCCAACAAATGCTCGCCCCTTTTTGAAGTAGCTCGAAAAGAGGTCGGCAATTATCTGAGGATTTGGAGATGAATCGATTTAGCGCGGCGATTCGCCCGCTCAATCTCTGGACCTCCTGTCGGGTTCTTGGTGCGGGCATTTCGACAAGTGCTCGGATTTGCCCAGGGTCGGCCTCGATCCCCCTATGGGTGACCAGGTACCCTAGGAATTTCCCAGAAGTTACCCCGAATGGCACTTTGCCGGATTTAGCCTCATTTGGTACTTTCTCAACACTTCGAAGACTTCGCGGAGATCGGCAACATGCCCTTCTCGCTCTTGCTCTTTACCAGGAGGTCATCTACATAAACTTCGACATTTCTGCCGATCTGATCTTTAAACATCTGAGTGACTAACCTTTGGTAGGTTGCTCCCGCGTTCTTCAATCCAAACGGCATTACCCGATAGCAGAAAAGCTTCTGGTAGCCCGCCCTAGAATAGAAAGCGGTCTTCTCCTGATCTTTGACGTGAAGAGGTATCTGGTTATACCCCGAATATCCGTCCATAAAAGACAAGGCCCGGAACCCGACAGCCGCGTCGACCAGCGCGCCTATTCGCGGAAGGGGGAATCCATCCTTCGGGCATGCTTTGTTAAGGTCGGAGAAATCGATGCACACTCTGACCGCTCCGCTCTTCTTTGGCACTGCCACGATATTGGAGATCCACTCGGGGAAGTGCGCCTCGCGTATAAAGCCAGCTCGCTCTAGCTTGTCTATCTCCGCCGCCACTGCAATGGACTTCGCAGCAGGTATGTGCCGAGCTTTTTGCTTGACTGGCGGGAATTCTTTCATGGTGTGCAGACGATGACAGGCGACCTCCGGGTCAATCCCTGGCATGTCCGCGAAGCTCCAGGCAAATACGTCACGGTATTCCCTGAGTGTGTCGGTTAAATCCAGGACCTCGCCCTTGGTTAGCGAGGTCCCGAGATGGACGATCCTCGGTCCGTCCTTGCCACCGATGTTGACTTCTTGCAGCGGCTTGGCAACGGGAAAACTTCCTCTCTGGGATCCCGACAGGCGACCTTTCTTCTCGAGCTCAAAATCCACACCGCTCCCACCCGGGGGTGAAGTAGGGGATTTAAGCGAGGAGACCTCTCTCGGGCTTTGGAGGAGCCCGCTCGAGGTGGGCGCTAATTGCTAGGAGGGCGCGGGCCTCTTGGCCTCAGTGACCTCCACATCTGTGAGGTGAAAGACGTCCTGCTCGCACCTGGTAGCAGCGACCTGGTCTCCTCGAATTACCACGACCCCTCCGTTGGTGGGGAACTTGAGGGCCTGGTGATTAGGCGAGGACACCGCTTTCATCTGCCTCAGCCAAGGTCGCTCAAGGATGGCATTGAAAGCGGACTGCCCATCAACCATCGCGAAACAGACTTGACGTACCTCCGGGCCCGCCGTTACGGTGAGGGTTATCTCCCCTGCCACCTTAGCAACCTCGCCAGTGAAACCGGTGAGCGAGCCCGTTGAGGGAGACAAGTCACCTTGTCTCAACCCCATTCGCTGGAAGGCCGATAAGAACAGAATGTCTACGGCACTTCCTGGGTCAACCAAGACCCGCCTTACCTCGATGTTCGCCATCATAAGGCGTATGACGAGGGGATCATTGTGGGGGGTAACAACCCCGGCCATGTCCTCCTCCGAGAACCAAATGAAGTCTTGGGCTTCTACCCTTGGTGTTTGGAGTAATACAGGGGTTAGAGAAACGGAGAATACCTTCTGAGCCCGCTCCATCTCTCTAACTTGTCGGCGAACCTCGTTGCTGGATCTTGGGCCGTTCAGGCGCCCGCTGATAGTGTGACAGACCGCCGGCCCTCCCGGGGGAGGTGGAGGCAAGGCTGGCTCAGCGGGCCCCGGGCGATCACCCTCCCGAGGAGCCCGCGTCGGTATCACCTCGAATCTCCTTGGAGGCGAAATGAACTGATCCAAATGGCCTTGGGCGACCAAGTCCTCGAGGTGGTTCTTCAGAGCCCGGCATCTATTGGTGTGATGCCCGGGGCTGCGATGAAAGGCGCACCACTGCGTGTTGTCGGTAGAGCCGGGCTCCCCGACCTGCAGGGGTGGTGGGTACTGGAAAAAGGGTTCATTCCGGATCTGGTGAAAGGCTTGCCCTGGGGAATGGGTTAGCACGGTGAAATCCCGCTCCCCAGGTCCCGGAGGCAGGCGCCAGTTCGCCGGCCTTCCAGTGACCACCGCGGGGGCTTCAGCGGGCTGTACGGCAGGAGCTGCGGGCAGTCCGGGCAAAGGTACCACCGGTGGCACCTCCCGCCTCTCCACGGCCTTAACGACGAGAGGTCACAGGGCCGGAGGAGGTCGCTGCTCGACTGCCTTCCCCTTCCGATCTAACACCGTATCTTCGAGCTTGATGTGTTGCTGGACAAGGGCAAAGAGCTCGACCATCGTGCAGGGATCTTTGATCACTAGTGCGTCGTGAAGTTTGCTTCCCTCGGGGAGGGCGTTCCGGAAAGTGCTCACCGTTGTGCGATCTTGGCCGACCGCGTCCTCCAGAGCGAGGTAGGCGCTTCGAAAACGCGTCGCGAAGCTTCAAAGGGTTTCGCGGGCTCCCATGGCCAAGGTGAAGAGAGACTCAATCCTCTTAGGGGGCTGCCTGTTGCAGCGGTACTGCTCCAGAAATAGTCTGGAGAGAGTCGGGAAGTCCGGAATGGTGCCCGATGGCAACTTGTGGAACCAGTTTAACGCCGAGCCCGTCAAGCTACTCGGGAAAGCCCGGCACAAGACATGGTCTTGGTCCCGGAAAAATAGCAGCTTCCGGTAAGCCAAGAGATGGTCGACTGGATCTTGCGATCCATCGAACAGTACGAACTTGGGCAGGGTCCAATGGTGGGGGGAAACCTCCTTGGTGCACCTCACTCGTGAAGGGCGAGCTACCTCCGTGAGCGGCGAGGTCCTCGAGCAGGTCTATAGGCGCGCTAGGTCGCTGCCAGTGCCCGGGGAAAGCTCCCAAAGGCGGCTGCGCAGACCCTATGCGGTCATGTACGCTCCCTCGGGGTCCTCCCTCTTGGCGACCTGAGGGGGTTCTTGTGGAGTGACCCTCTCGTCGTCAATCTGCGGGCTCTCTTGGTGCGACATCGGGTCGATGAGAGGCGGTTGCCTCGCGAGCTCCATGTGTCAAAGCCACCGCGGGCTCCTTCCGCCGTCGCCGATGGCGCGGGTCGCGGTCTCTCTCCAGAGATCTCGCCTCAGATTCATCTGAATCGGCACTTCTTTCGCGACGTCGGGGAATGGTTGCTTGCGAGGTCGCCTTGTTGCTTGACCGCTGGGTCACCAGCCTTTGCAATCTCGTAAGCGGGGTCTCCGGCACTCCGCGCACGGCCGCTCTCTCGGCCGGGGGTTCCCTGTAGGAAACCTGTCGAGCCGGAATGGTCGTGGGCGGGCGCGATGTTGAAGCTGGTGGTCGCACCGGAGATGCCGTCTTCGCCGGCCCGGACCGTCGGCTGGCCGCCGGAACCTGACGCAGTCGCGTCAGTTCCTCCAACATCACTCACTGAGTGGCCAACACCTCTAGCAGGAGCTGGTCGCTGAGAGGGACAGGGGGCTGATGGGTCTCAGCAGGAGGTTCGCTGCGCGCGGACCTCGCACGGGTCCTCGGTCGCCTGCGTCCCCTCATCGCCGAAGCCATCTTTGGGTTACGAGAGCCCCTGGGGTTCAACCGCGTGGTCGTGGGCGTTCTCGCAGGAACCAGTCAAAATTATCCCACAGACGGCGCCAAATGTTTGGGGGATTTTTCGCTGGTCCGTGCGGGCTGCCTGCAAGACAAAGAAAAAGCGTAAGAACGGCTGGCTCCCTTAGGAGCGCAGACCCTCCGACGCTCAAGTCAGTCTCAGGTGCCCAACGGCGAGCTGTAGTAGACGAAAGTGGTAGGGATGAGGGTTTCCAACCTGTACTCTGGAGCCTGGGGGTGGACATTTATAGACATTGGCGACCTACCGTTGCCCGACACGTGCAGATTCTTTCCTGCGCCTTCTAGATCCCCACGTTTTGGCTCGCGCAGGTCTCTGACAGTCCTTGGAACTCGTGCCCCTAATATTCTTTGTCGTCGAGCCTGCTAGGCGGTTTGAGTGGGGGAGAGCATCTTTCTTGTTGCTGCCAGGTGGCCATTCTGGAATGTTCAAGTCTGTGAGGTCCCAAACTGACTAGGGCGGGCTTCCGTGGACCGCGTTTGTCCACGTAGCTTCTGCGGGATTTCGACACCTGGCAACCCTTCATGCTGCTCTATGGTGGGCGACCTCAGGTAGGAAGCCAGGGCGATCTCGCCCTCCATTGCTCCGCCTTCTCTTCCACCTATCAAGAGTCGGACCTCGTAGGAGCGACCTCTTTGACAAATGGGGGAGTCTTGGCGAGCTTGGGCGAGCTCCGGGGGGGTCTTGGGCGAGCTCCTGAGTGAGCTTGGGGCGCCTGTGGTGCCGGTGTCTTTGTATGCATGACGATCTAACTCCCGCTGCCACTACCAGCGAACTCCCGCGCAAGCTTGGGCGAGCTCTTAAGCGAGCTCGGACGAGCTTCTGAGCGAGCTCAGGCGAGCTCCTGAGCGAGCTTGGGCGAGCTTGGGCGAGCTCCTGAACGAGCTTGGGCGAGCTCCTGAGCGAGCTCTTTCCCCAAGGCCCCTTCAGCCCAATATGGATCTTGCTCCCTGTCAAGATGATTTAGTGAGCGTGGGGGGGGGGGGGGGGGGGGGGCGAACTCCTGGGCGGATTTCAGCTACTCCCAACATGATCCATTCTAATTCATTCGTACGATCCATTCTAATTTATTCGTACGAGCTATTCTAATTCATTCGCACGAATGTATCCATTCTAATTCATTTGTACGATCCATTCTAATTCATTCATATGAGCTATTCTAATTAATTTGTACGACCCATTCTAATTCATTCGTACGATCCATTTTAATTCATTCGTATGATCTGCACTAATTCATTCGTACAAGCTATTCTAATTCAATCGTACGACCCATTCTAATTCCTTCGTATAATCCATTCTAAGTCATTCATATGATCCATTCTAATTCATTCGTATGATCAATTCTAATTCATTCGTATGATCCATTCTAATTCATTCAAACGAGCACTATAATTCATTCGCACGAATGGATCAATTCTAATTCATTCGTATGACCCATTCGTACGATCATTCGATGGATCCATTCTAATTCAATCGTACAATTGTATCCATTCTAATTCATTAGTATTATCCATTCTATTTCATTCGAACGAGCTATTCTAATTCATTCGTACGATCCATTCTAATTCATTCATACGATCCATTCTAATTCATTCGTACGAGCTATTGTAATTCAATCGCATGAATGTATCCATTCTAATTCATGCGTATGACCTATTCTAATTCATTCGTATGATCAATTCTAATTCATTCGTACGATCTATTCTAATTCGTACGAATGAATTAGAATGGATCGTACGAATGAATTAGAATGGATACATTCATGCGTATGAATTAGAATGGATCGTACGAATGAATTAGAATGGATCGTGCGAATGAATCAGAAAGGATCGTACGCAAAAATTAGAATGGGTCGTATGAATGAATTAGAATGGTTCGTACGAATGAATTAGAATGGCTCGTACGAATGAAATAGAATGGATCGTACGAATGAATTAGAATGGCTACCTTTGTGCGAATGAATTAAAATGGGTCGTACGAATGAATTGGAATAGCTCGTACGAATGAATTAGCTCGTACAAATGAATTAGACTGAATAGTATGAATGAATTAGAATGGCTCGTACGAATGAATTAGAATGGATTGTACGAATGAATTAGAATGGATCATACGAACGAATTAGAATGGATACAATCGTACGAATGAATTAGAATAGCTCGTACGAATGAATTAGAATGGATCATACGAATGAATTAGAATAGATCGTACGAATGAATTAGAATGGCTACATTCATTCGTACGAATGAATTAGAATAGATACATTCGTGCGAATGAGTTAGAATGGATCGTATGAATGAATAAGAATAGATCAATTCATGCGAATGAATTAGAATGGGTTGTACGAATGAATTAGAATAGCTCGTACGAATGAATTAGAATAGTTCGTACGAATGCACTAGAATGTTTCGTATGAATGAATTAGAATGGATTGTACAAATGAATTAGAATGGATCGTATAAATGAATCCATTCTAATTCATTCGTATGACCCATTCGTGCGATCATTCGATGGATCCATTCTAATTCAATCGTACGATTGTATCCATTCTATTTCATTAGTATTATCCATTCTATTTCATTCGAATGAGCTATTCTAATTCATTTGTACGATTCATTATAATTCATTCGTACGATCCATTCTAATTCATTCGTACGATCTATTCTAATTCATTCGTACGAGCTATTCTAATTCAATCGCATGAATGTATCCATTCTATTCCATTCGTACGACCCATTCTAATTCATTGGTATGATCAATTCTAATTCATTCGTACGATCTATTCTAATTCGTACGAATGAATTAGAATGGATCGTATGAATGAATTAGAATGGATACATTCGTGCGTATGAATTAGAATGGATCGTACGAATGAATTAGAATGGATCATGCGAATGAATTAGAAAGGATCGTATGAATAAATTAGAATGGGTCGTATGAATGAATTAGAATGGCTCATACGAATGAATTAGATTGGCTAGTACGAATGAATTAGAATGGATCGTACGAATGAACTAGAATGGATCGTACGAATGAATTAGAATGGCTACAATCGTACGAATGAATTAGACTAGCTCGTGCGAATGAATTAGAATGGATACATTCGTGCGATTGTAGATAGTACGAATGAATTAGAATGGGTCGTACGAATGTATCCATTCTAATGAATTAGAATGGATCATACGAATGAATTAGAATGGATCATACGAATGAATTAGAAGGGATACATTCGTGCGATTTGAGATCATACGAATGAATTTGAATGGATCTAACGAATGTATCCATTCTAATGAATTAGAATGGATCGTACGAATGAATTAGAATGGATCATATGAATGTATCCATTCTAATGAATTAGAAAGGATCTTATGAATGAATTAGAATGGATATATTCGTGCGATTGTTGATCGTACGAATGAACTAGAATGGATCGTACGAATGTATCCATTCTAATGAATTAGAATGGATCGTACGAATGAATTAGAATGGATCGTACGAATGAAATAGAATTGATAAATTTGTGTGATTATAGATCGTACGAATGAATTAGAATGGATCGTACGAATGTATCCATTCTAATGAATTATAATGGATTTTATGAATGAATTAGAATGGATCGTATGAATGAACTAGAATGGATCATACGAATGAATTAGAATGGATCATACGAATGAATTAGAATAGATACATTCGTGCGATTGTAGATCATACGAATGAATTAGAATAGATCGTACTGATGTATCCATTCTAATGAATTAGAATGGATCGTGCGAATGAATTAGAATGGATCGTATGAATGAATTAGAATGGATCGTACGAATGAATTAGAATAGATCGTATGAATGAATTAGAATAGATACATTCAAGCGATTGTAGATCGTATGAATGAATTAGAATGGATCGTACGAATGTATCCGTTTTAATGAATTAGAATGGATTGTACAAATGAATTAGATTGGATCGTACGAATGAATTAAAATGGATACATTCGTGCGATTATGGGTCGTACGAATGAATTAGAATGGATCGTACGGATAAATTAGAATAGCTCGTACGAATGAATTAGAATGGATACATTCGTGCGAATGAATTAGAATAGCTCGTACGAATGAATTAGAATGGATCGTACGAATGAATTAGAATGGATACATTCATGGAAATGAATTAGAATGGATCGTATGAACAAATTTGAATGTATCGTGCGAATGAATTAGAATGGATACATTCGTACGAATGAATTAGAATGGATCGTGCGAATGAACTAGAATGAATCGTATGGATAAATTAGAATGCGTACGAATGAATTAGAATGGCTACATACAAACGAATGAATTAGAATGGCTCATACGAATGAATTAGAATGGATCGTACGAATGAATTAGAATGGATCGTACGAATGAATTAGAATGGATCGTACGAATGAATTAGAATGGGTCGTACGAATAAATTAGAATAGCTCATTCTTGCGATGGTAGATCGTACGAATGAATTAGAATAGATCGTACAAACGAATTAGAATGGGTCGTACGAATCAATTAGAATAGCTCGTACGAATGAATTAGAATGGATAGTACGAATGAATTAGAATTGATCGAAGAATGAATTAGAAAGGGTCGTATGAATGAATTAGAATAGCTCATACTAATGAATTAGAATTGATCGTACAAATGAATTAGAATGGTTCGTATGAATGAATTAGAATGGCTACAATCGTACGAATGAATTAGAATGGCTCGTACGAATGAATTAGAATGGATCGTATGAATGAATTAGAATGGATCGTATGAATGAATTAGAATGGATACATTCTTGCGAATGAATTAGAATGGATCGTACGAATGAATAAGAATGGGTCGTACAAATGAATTAGAATGCATCGTACGAATGAATTAGAATAGATCGTACTGTTGAATTAGAATGGGTCGTACGAATGAATTAGAATGGTTCGTACGAATGAGTTAGATTGGATCATATGAATGAATTAGAATGGACACATTCGTGCAAATGAATTAGAATAGCTCGTGCGATCCATTCTAATTCATTCATACAATCCATTCTAATTTTTTCGTACGATCCATTCTAATTCTAATCCATTGTAATTCATTCATACGGACCATTCTAATTAATTTGTATGATCCATTCAAATTCATTCATACGATCCATTCTATTTAATTTTTGGAGCTATTCTAATTCATTCGTACGATCCATTCTAATTCATTCGTACGATACATTCTAATTCATTCGTACGAATATATCTATTCTAATTCATTCGTACGATCTATTCTAATTAATTCGTACGATCTATTCTAATACATTCGCACGAATATATCCTTTCTAATTCATTCGTATGATCCATTCTAATTCATTCGTACGATCCATTCTAATTTATTCTTACGAGCTATTCTATTTCATTCGCACGAATGTATCAATTCTAATTCATTCGTACGATCCATTCTAATTCATTCGTACGAGCTATTCTAATTAATTTGTACGACCCATTCTAATTCATTCATACGATCTATTTTAATTCATTCGTATGATCTACATTAATTCATTCGTACAAGTTATTCTAATTCAATCATACGATCCATTCTAATTCATTCGTACGAGCTATTCTAATTCATTCGTACGATCCATTCTAATTCATTCGTACGAGCTATTCTAATTCAATCGCATGAATGTATGCATTCTATTTCATTCGTACGACCCATTCTAATTCATTCGTATGATCAATTCTAATTCATTCGTACGATCTATTCTAATTCGTACGAATGAATTAGAATGGATCGTACAAATGAATTAGAATTGTTACATTCGTGCGTATGAATTAGAATGGATTGTATGAATGAATTAGAATGGATCGTGCGAATGAGTTAGAAAGGATCGTATGAATAACTTAGAATGGGTCGTATGAATGAATTAGAATGGTTCGTACGAATGAATTAGATTGGCTCGTACGAATGAATTAGAATGGATCGTACGAATGAATTAGAATGGATCATACGAATGAATTAGAATGGCTACAATCGTACGAATGAATTAGAATAGCTCGTGCGAATGAATTAGAATGGATACATTCGTGCGATTGTAGATAGTACGAATGAATTAGAATGGGTCGTACGAATGTATCCATTCTAATGAGTTAGAATGGATCATACGAATGAATTAGAATGGATCGTACGATTGAATTAGAAAGGATACATTCGTGCGATTGTAGATCATACGAATGAATTTGAATGGATCTAACGAATATATCCATTCTAATGAATTAGAATGGATCGTACGAATGAATTAGAATGGATCATACGAATGTATCCATTCTAATGAATTAGAAAGGATCTTATGAATGAATTAGAATGGATCGCATAAATAAATTAGAATGGATATATTCGTGCGATTGTTGATCATACGAATGAACTAGAATGGATCGTACGAATGTATCCATTGTAATCAATTAGAATGGATCGTACGAATAAAATAGAATTGATAGATTCGTGTGATTGTAGATCGTACAAATGAATTAGAATGGATCGTACGAATGTATCCATTCTAATGAATTAAAATGGATTTTATGAATGAATTAGAATGGATCGTACGAATGAAGTAGAATGGATCATACGAATGAATTAGAATGGATCATACGAATGAATTAGAATAGATACATTCGTGCGATTGTAGATCATACGAATGAATTAGAATAGATCGTACGAATGTATCCATTCTAATGAATTAGAATGGATCGTGCGAATGAATTAGAATGGATCGTATGAATGAATTAGAATGGATACATTCATGCGATTGTAGATCGAACGAATGAATTAGAATGGATTGTACGAATGTATCCATTCCAATGAATTAGAATGGATCATACGAATGAATTAGATTAGATCGTACTAATGAATTAGAATAGATCGTACGAATGAATTAAAATAGATACATTCAAGCGATTGTAGATCGTACGAATGAATTAGAATGGATCGTACGAATGTATCCATTTTAATGAATTAGAATGGATTGTACAAATGAATTAGATTGGATCGTACGAATGAATTAAAATGGATACATTCGTGCGATTGTGGATCGTACGAATGAATTAGAATGGATCGTACGGACGAATTAGAATAGCTCGTACGAATGAATTAGAATGGATACATTCGTGCGAATGAATTAGAATAGCTCGCACGAATGAATTAGAATGGATCGTACGAATGAATTAGAATGGATACATTCATGGAAATGAATTAGAATGGATCGTACGAACAAATTTGAATGGATCGTGCGAATGAATTAGAATGGATACATTCGTACGAATGAATTAGAATGGATCATGCGAATGAACTAGAATGAATCATACGGATAAATTAGAATGCGTACGAATGAATTAGAATGGCTACATACGAACGAATGAATTAGAATGGCTCATACGAATGAATTAGAATTGATCGTACGAATGAATTAGAATGGATCGTACGAATGAATTAGAATGGGTCGTACGAATAAATTAGAATAGCTCATTCTTGCGATGGTAGATCGTACGAATGAATTAGAATAGATCGTACAAACGAATTAGAATGGGTCGTACGAATAAATTAGAATAGCTCGTACGAATGATTTAGAATGGATAGTGCGAATGAATTAGAATTGACCAAAAAATGAATTAGAATGGGTCGTACGAATGAATTAGAATAGCTCATATGAATGAATTAGAATTGATCGTACGAATGAATTAGAATGGTTCGTATGAATGAATTAGAATGGCTACAATCGTACGAATGAATTAGATTGGCTCATACGAATGAATTAGAATGGATCGTATGAATGAATTAGAATGGATCGTAAGAATGAATTAGAATGGATACATTCTTGCGAATGAATTAGAATGGATCGTACGAATGAATAAGAATGGGTCGTACGAATGAATTAGAATGCATCGTACGAATGAATTAGAATAGATCGTACGATTGAATTAGAATGGGTCGTACGAATGAATTAGAATGGTTCGTACGAATGAATTAGATTGGATCATATGAATGAATTAGAATGGACACATTCGTGCAAATGTATTAGAATAGCTCGTGCGATCCATTCTAATTCATTCATATAATCCATTCTAATTCATTCGTACGATCCATTCTAATTCTTATCCATTCTAATTCATTCATACGGACCATTCTAATTCATTCGTATGATCCATTCTAATTCATTCATACGATCCATTCTATTTCATTCGTAGGAGCTATTCTAATTCATTCGTACGATCCATTCTAATTCATTCGTACGATACATTCAAATTCATTCGTATGAATATATCTATTCTAATTATTTCGTACGATCCATTCTAATTAATTCGTACGATCCATTCTAATACATTCGCACGAATATATCCATTCTAATTCATTCGTATGAACCATTCTAATTCATTCGTACGATCCATTCTAATCTATTTATACAAGCTATTCTAATTCATTCGCACGAATGTATCCATTCTAATTCATTCGTACGATTCATTCTAATTCATTCATACGAGCTATTCTAATTAATTTATACGACTCATTCTAATTCATTCATACGATCCATTTTAATTCGTTCGTATGATCTACACTAATTCATTCGTACAAGCTTTTCTAATTCAATCGTACGACCCATTCTAATTCATTCGTATGATCTATTCTAAGTCATTCATATGATCAATTCTAATTCATTTTCTAATTCATTCGTATGATCAATTCTAATTCATTCGTACGATCCATTCTAATTTATTCAAACGAGCTATTATAATTCATTCGCATAAATGGATCCATTCTAATTCATTCGTATGACCCATTTGTACGATCATTCGATGGATCCATTCTAATTCAATCGTACGATTGTATCCATTCTAATTCATTAGTATTATCCATTCTATTCCATTCGAACGAGCTATTCTAATTCATTTGTACGATTCATTCTAATTCATTCGTACGATCCATTCTAATTCACTCGTACGATCCATTCTAATTCATTCGTATGAGCTATTCTAATTCAATCGCATGAATGTATCCATTCTAATTCATTCGTACGACCCATTCTAATTCATTCGTATGATCAATTCTAATTCATTCATACGATCTATTCTAATTCGTACGAATGAATTAGAATGGATCGTACGAATGAATTAGAATGGATACATTCGTGCGTATGAATTAGAATGGATCATACGAATGAATTAGAATGGATCGTGCGAATGAATTAGAAAGGATCGTATGAATAAATTAGAATTGGTCGTATGAATGAATTAGAATGGTTCGTACGAATGAATTAGAATGGCTCGTACGAATGAATTAGAATGGATTGTACGAATGAATTAGAATGGATCGTACGAATGAATTACAATGGCTACAATCGTACGAATGAATTAGAATAGCTCGTGCGAATGAATTAGAATGGATACATTCGTGCGATTGTAGATACTACGAATGAATTAGAATGGGCCGTACGAATGTATCCATTCTAATGAATTATAATGGATCATACGAATGAATTAGAATGGCTCGTATGAATGAATTAGAAGAGATACACTCGTGCGATTATAGATCATACGAATGAATTTGAATGGATCTAACGAATGTATCCATTCTAATTAATTAGAATGGATCATACGAATGAATTAGAATGGATCATACGAATGTATCCATTCTAATGAATTAGAAAGGATCTTATGAATGAATTAGAATGGATCGCATAAATAAATTAGAATGGTTATATTCGTGCGATTGTTGATCGTACGAATGAACTAGAATGGATCATACGAATGTATCCATTCTAATGAATTAGAATGGATCGTACGAATGAATTAGAATGGATCGTATGAATGAAATAGAATAGATAGATTTGTGTGATTGTAGATCGTACGAATGAATTAGAATGGATCGTACGAATGTATCCATTCTAATGAATTATAATAGATTTTTTGAATGAATTAGAATGGATCGTACGAATGAACTAGAATGGATCATACGAATGAATTAGAATGGATCATACGAATGAATTAGAATAGATACATTCGTGCGATTGTAGATCATACGAATGAATTAGAATAGATCGTACGAATGTATCCATTCTAATGAATTAGAATGGATCATGCGAATGAATTAGAATGGATCGTATGAATGAATTAGAATGGATACGTTCGTGCGATCGTAGATCGTACGAATAAATTAGAATGGATTGTACGAATGTATCCATTCCAATGAATTAGAATGGATCATACGAATGAATTAGATTAGATCGTACGAATGAACTAGAATAGATCGTACGAATGAATTAGAATAGATACATTCAAACGATTGCAGATCGTACGAATGAATTTGAATGGATCGTATGAATGTATCCATTTTAATGAATTAGAACGGATTGTACAAATGAATTAGATTGGATCGTACGAATGAATTAAAATGGATACATTCGTGCGATTGTGGATCGTACGAATGAATTAGAATGGATCGTACGGATGAATTAGAATAGCTCGTACGAATAAATTATAATGGATACATTCGTGCGAATGAATTAGAATAGCTCGTACGAATGTATTAGAATGGATCGAACGAATGAATTAGAATGGATACATTCATGGAAATGAATTAGAATGGATCGTACGAGCAAATTTGAATGGATCGTGCGAATGAATTAGAATGGATACATTCGTACGAATGAATTAGAATGGCTCGTGCGAATGAACTAGAATGAATCATACGGATAAAGTAGAATGCGTACGAATGAATTAGAATGGCTACATACGAACGAATGAATTAGAATGGCTCATACGAATGAATTAGAATTGATCGTACGAATGAATTAGAATGGATCGTATGAATGAATTAGAATTGATCGTACGAATGAATTATAATGGATCGTACGAATGAATTAGAATGGGTCGTACGAATAAATTAGAATAGCTCATTCTTGCGATGGTAGATCGTACGAATGAATTAGAATAGATCGTACAAATGAATTAGAATGGGTCGTGCGAATAAATTAGAATAGCTCGTACGAATGAATTAGAATGGATAGTGCGAATGAATTAGAATTGATCGAAGAATGAATTAGAATAGGTCGTACGAATGAATTAGAATAGCTCATACGAATGAATTAGAATTGATCGTACGAATGAATTAGAATGGTTCATATGAATGAATTAGAATGGCTACAATCGTA
This sequence comes from Chamaelirium japonicum, assembly GCA_947650365.1. Classification (NCBI taxonomy): domain Eukaryota; kingdom Viridiplantae; phylum Streptophyta; class Magnoliopsida; order Liliales; family Melanthiaceae; genus Chamaelirium; species Chamaelirium japonicum. The sequence continues at coordinate 589,225 of CANTAL010000013.1, forward strand.
CGAATGAATTAGAATGGCTCGTACGAATGTATTAGAATTGATCGTACGAATGAATTAGAATGGATCGTACGACTGAATTAGAATGGATGCATTCTTGTGAATGAATTAGAATGGATCGTACGAATAAATAAGAATAGGTCGTACGAATGAATTAGAATGCATCGCACGAATGAATTAGAATAGATCATACGATTGAATTAGAATGGGTCGTACGAATGAATTAGAATGGTTCGTACGAATGAATTAGATTGGATCATATGAATGAATTAGAATGGACACATTCGTGCAAATGAATTAGAATAGCTCGTGTGATCCATTCTAATTCATTCGTACAATTCATTCTAATTCATTCGTATGATCCATTCTAATTCTAATCCATTCTAATTCATTCATACGGACCATTCTAATTCATTCGTATGATCCATTCTAATTCATTCATATAATCCATTCTATTTCATTCGTAGGAGCTATTCTAATTCATTCGTACGATCCATTCTAATTCATTCGTACGATACATTCTAATTCATTCGTATGAATATATCTATTCTAATTCATTCATACGATCCATTATAATTAATTCGTACGATGCATTCTAATACATTCGCACGAATATATCCTTTCTAATTCATTCGTATGATCCATTCTAATTCATTCGTACGATCCATTCTAATTTATTCGTACGAGCTATTCTAATTCATTCGCACGAATGTATCCATTCTAATTCATTCGTACGATCCATTCTAATTCATTCGTACGAGCTATTCTAATTAAATTGTATGACCCATTCTAATTCATTCGTACGATCCATTTTAATTCATTCGTATGATCTACACTAATTCATTCGTACAAGCTATTCTAATTCAATCGTACGACCCATTCTAATTCATTCGTATGATCCATTCTAAGTCATTCATATGATCCATTCTAATTCATTTTCTAATTCATTCGTATGATCAATTCTAATTCATTCGTACGATCCATTCTAATTCATTCAAACGAGCTACTATAATTCATTCGCACGAATGGATCAATTCTAATTCATTCGTATGACCCATTCGTACGATGATTCGATGGATCCATTCTAATTCAATCGTACGATTGTATCCATTCTAATTCATTAGTATTATCCATTCTATTTCATTCGAACGAGCTATTCTAATTCATTCGTATGATCCATTCTAATTCATTCATACGATCCATTCTAATTCATTCGTACGAGCTATTGTAATTCAATCGCATGAATGTATCCATTCTAATTCATTCGTACGACCCATTCTAATTCATTCGTATGATCAATTCTAATTCATTCGTACGATCTATTCTAATTCGTAAAGAATGAATTAGAATGGATCGTACGAATGAATTAGAATGGATACATTCGTGCGTATGAATTAGAATGGATCATACGAATGAATTAGAAAGGATCGTGCGAATGAATTAGAAAGGATCGTATGAAAAAATTAGAATGGGTCGTATGAATGAATTATAATGGTTCGTACGAATGAATTAGAATGGCTCGTACGAATGAATTAGAATGGATCGTACAAATGAATTAGAATGGCTACCTTTGTGCGAATGAATTAAAATGGGTCGTACGAATGAATTGGAATAGCTCATACGAATGAATTAGAATAGCTCGTACGAATGAATTAGACTGAATAGTACGAATGAATTAGAATGGCTCGTACGAATGAATTAGAATGGATTGTACGAATGAATTAAAATAGATCATACGAACGAATTAGAATGGATACAATCGTACGAATGAATTAGAATAGCTCGTACGAATGAATTAGAATGGATCGTACGAATGAATTAGAATGGATCGTACGAATGAATTAGAATGGCTACATTCATTCGTACAAATGAATTAGAATGGATACATTTGTGCGAATGAGTTAGAATGGATCGTATGAATGAATAAGAATGGATCAATTCGTGCGAATGAATTTGAATGGGTTGTACGAATGAATTAGAATAGCTCGTACGAATGAATTAGGATAGTTCGTATGAATGCATTAGAATGTTTCGTATGAATGAATTAGAATGGATTGTACAAATGAATTAGAATGGATCGTATGAATGATCCATTCTAATTCATTCCTACGATCTATTCTAATTCATTCATACGATCCATTCTAATTCATTCATACGATCCATTCTAATTGATTCATACGAGCTATTCTAATTCATTCGCATAAATGTATCCATTCTAATTCATTCATACGACCCATTCTAATTCATTCGTACGATCCATTCTAATTCATTCGTACGTACGAATGAATTAGAATGGATCGTACGAATGAATTAGAATGGATACATTCATGCGTATGAATTGGAATGGATCGTACGAATGAATTAGAATGGATATATTTGTGCGAATGAATTAGAATGGATACGTTCGTGTGAATGAATTAGAATGGATCGTGCGAATGAATTAGAATGGATCGTACGAATGAATTAAATTAGGTCGTATGAATGAATTAGAATAGCTCGTACAAATAAATTACAATGGATCATATGAATGAATTAGAATGGCTACATTCGTGCGATTGTAGCTTGTACGAATGAATTAGAATTGATTATACGAATGAATTAGAATGGATCGTACGAATGAATTAGAATGGATACCTTCGTGCGAATGAATTACAATGGATCATACGAATGAATTAGAATGGATCGTGCGAATGAATTAGAATTAATTGTACGAATGAATTAGAATGGGTCGAATTAGAATAGCACGTACAAATGAATTAGAATGGATCCTACGAATGAATTAGAATGGGTCGTACGAATGAATTAGAATGGATCGTACGAATGAATTAGAATGGGTCCTACGAATGAATTAGAATAGATGGTACGTATGAATTAGAATGGGTCGTACGAATGAATTAAAATAGCTCGTACGAATGAATTAGAATGGATTGTAAGAATGAATTAGAATGGATCGTATGAATTAGTTAGAATAGATCGTATGAATGAATTAGAATAGCTCGTACGAATGAATTAGAATGAATCATATGAATGAATTAGAATAGCTCGTATAAATGAATTAGAATGGATCGTACGAATGAGTTAGAATGGCTACATTCGTATGAATTACATTGGATCTTACGAATGAATTAGAATAGATACATTCGTGCGAATGAATTAGAATCGATCGTACGAATGAATTTGAATAGCTACATTCGTACGAATGAATTAGAATGGCTACATTCGTACGAATGAATTAGAATGGGTCGTACGATTGAATTATAATGGCTCGTACTAATGAATTAGAATAGCTCGTACGAATGAATTAGAATGGATTATACGAATGAATTAGAATGGATCGTGCGAATAAATTAGAATAGCCCGTATAAATGAATTAGAATGGTTCGTACGCATTCGTACGATCTATTCTAATTCTTTCATACGACCCATTCTAATTCACTCTTATGATCCATTCTAATTTGTTCATACGATCCATTCTAATGCATTCGTACGAGCTGTTCTAATTCATTCGTACGACCCATTCTAATTCATTTATACGATCGATTCTAATTCATTCGTACGATCCATTCTAATTCATTCGTACGACCCATTCTAATTCATTCGTACAACCCATTCTAATTCATTCGTAAGATCCATTCTAATTCATTCGTACAAGCTATTCTATTTCATTCGTACGAATGTAGCTATTCTAATTCAATCGTATGATCCATTCTAATTCAGTCGTACGAGCCATTCTAATTCATTCGTGCGACCCATTCTAATTCATTCATAGGATCTATTCTAATTCATTTGTATGACCCATTCTAATTCATTCGTACGACCCATTCTAATTCATTCGTACGATCCATTCTAATTCATTCGTACGAGCTATTCTAATTCATTCGTACGATCCATTCGTACGAATGAATTAGAATGGATCGTACGAATGAATTAGAATGGCTACATTTGTATGAATGAAGTAGAATGGCTTGTATGAATGAATTAGAATGGCTACATTCATACGAATGAATTAGAATAGCTCGTACGAATGAACTAGAATAGATACATCCGTATGAATGAATTAGAATGGCTCGTACGAATGAATTAGAATGGTTATATTCGTACAAATTAATTAGAATGGCTTATACGAATAAATTAATTAGAATGGATCGTATTAATGAATTAGAATGGCTACATTCGTAGAATGAATTTGAATGGATCGTGCAAATAAATTAGAATGGATCATACGAATGAATTAGAATGGATCATACGAATAAATTAGAATAGATCGTACGAATGGATTAGAATGGATTGTATGAATGAATTAGAATGGATTAGAATGGATCGTACGAATGAATTAGAATGGATTGTATGAATGAATTAGAATGGATCGTATGAATGAATTAGAATGGATGGTACGAATAAATTAGAATGGATCGTACAAATCAATTAGAATGGATCATACGAATGAATTAGAATGGATCATATGAATGAATTAGAATGGCTACATTCTAATTCATTCGTACGATCCATTCTAATTCATTCGCACGAATTGATCTATTCTAATTCATTCGTACGATCCATTCTAATTCATTAGTACGATCCATTCTAATTCAGTCGTACGAGCAATTCTAATTCATTCGTACGACCCATTCTAATTCATTCGCACGATTCATTCTAATTCATTCGCACGATTCATTCTAATTCATTCGCACGATCCATTCTAATTCATTCGTACAACCCATTCTTATTCATTCGTACGATCCATTCTAATTCATTCGTATGATCCATTCTAATTCATTCACATGAATGTATCTATTCTGATTCATTCGTTCGATCCATTCTAATTCATTCGTACGATCCATTCTAATTAATTAGAATGGATCGTACGAATGAATTAGAATGGTTCGTACGAATGAATTAGAATGGATCGTACGATTGAAGTAGAATGGATCGTACGAATGAATTATAGTGGGTTGTACGAATGAATTAGAATGGATCGTATGAATGAACTAGAATGGATCGTGCGAATGAATTAGAATGGATCGTATGAATGAATTAGAATGGGTTGTACGAATGAATTAGAATTGCTTGTACGAATGAATTAGAATGGATTGTGTGAATGAATTAGAATGGATCGTATGAATGAATTAGAATGGATCGTACGAATGAATTAGGATGGATCATGCGAATGAATTGGAATGGATTGTACGAATGAATTAGAATGGGTCGTACGAATGAATTAGAATGGATCGTTCGATAGAATTAGAATGGATCGTACGAATGAATTAAAATAGATAGTACGAATGAATTAGAATGGATAGTGCGAATTAATTAGAATGGATCGTACGAATGAATTAGAATTGCGACATTCATTCGTATGAATGAATTAGAATGAATTAGAATGGATCATACGAATGAATCATTCTAATTCATTCGTACATACGGTTGTAATCATTCTAATTCATTCGTACGATCCATTCTAATTCATTCATATGATCCATTCTAATTCATTCGTACGACCCATTCTAATTCATTAGCATGAATGTATCTATTCTAATTCATTCGTACGATCCATTCTAATTCATTCGTATGATCCATTCAAATGAATTAGAATTAGTCGGACGAATAAATTAGATTGGTTCGTACGAATTAATTAGAATGGATACTACGAATGAATTAGAATTGATCGTATGAATGAATTAAAATAGATACATTCGTGCATATGAATTAGAATAGCTCGTACAAATGAATTAGAATGGATCTTACGAATGAATTAGAATGGATCGTACGAATGAATTAGAATAGCTCGTACGAATGAATTAGAGTGGATCGTATGAATGAATTAGAATGGATCACATGAATGAATTAGACTCGATACATTCGTGCGAACGAATTAGAATAGCTCGTATGAATAAATTAGAATAGATAGTACGAACGAATTAGAATGGATCGTACGAATGAATTAGAAATGATAGTACGGATGAATTAGGATGGATCGTACGAATGAATTAGAACAGTCACATTCGTGCAAATGAATTAAAATTGCTCGTACGAATAAGTTAGAATGGATCGTACGAATGAATTAGAATGGATCGTATGAATGAATTATAATGGATCGTACAAATGAATTTGAATGGACATATTCGTGCGAATGAATTAGAATAGCTCGTACGAATGAATTAGAATAGCTCGTACAAATAAATTAGAATGGTTCGTACGAATAAATAATAATGGATCGTACGAATGAATTATAATAGATCGTACGAATGAATTAGAATCGATACTATCGTGCGTATGAATTAGAATTGATCGTACAAATGAATTAGAATGGATACATTCGTGCAAATGAATTAGAATGGATTGTACGAATGAATTAGAATGGATCATGCGAATGAATTAGAATAGATCGTACGACTGAATTAGAATGGATGCATTCGTGTGAATGAATTAGAATGGATCGTACGAATGAATTAGAATGGATCGTGCGAATGAATTAGAATGGATCGTGCGAATGAATTAGAATGGATCGTGCTAATGAATTAGAATGGATCGTACGAATGAATTAGAATGGATATATTCGTGTGAATGAATTAGAATGGATCGCACGAATAAATTAGAATGGATCGTGTGAATGAATTAGAATGAATCGTATGAATGAATTAGAATGAATCGTGTGAATGAGTTGGAATGGATCGTACGAACGAATTAGAATGGATCGTACAAACCATTCTAATTTATTCGTACGAGCTATTCTAATTCATTCGTACGATCCATTCTAATTCGTTTGCACGATCCATTCTAATTGATTCATACGATCCATTGTTATTCATTCTCACGAATAATCCATTCTAGCACAAATGAATTTGAATGGATCGTATGAATGAATTAGAATGGATACATTCGTGTGAAGAAATTAGAATAGTGCGTACGAATGAATTAGAATGGATCGTGCGAATGAATTAGAATGGATTGTACGAATGAATTAGAATGGATCGTATGAATGAATTAGAATAGCTCGTATGAATGAATTAGAATGGATCATACGAATGAATTAGAATGGGTACATTCGTTCGTATAAATGAATTAGAATGGATCGTACGAATGAATTGAATGGATCGTATGAATGAATTAGAATAGCTCGTACGAATGAATTAGAATGGATCATACGAATGAATTAGAATGGATCGTACGAATGAATTAGAATAGATTGTACGAATGAATTATAATAGCTCGTATGAATGAATTAGAATGGATCGTATGAATGAATTAGAATAGCTACATTCGAACGAATGAATTAGAATGGCTCGTACGAATGAATTAGAATGGGTCGTATGAATGAATGAGAATAGCTACATTCGAACGAATAAATTAGAATGGATCGAACGAATGAATTAGAATGGATCGTATGAATGAATTAGAATGATTCATACGAATGAATTAGAATGGATCGTATGAACGAATTAGAATTGATCGTACGAATGAATTCGAATGGGTCGTACGAATCAATTAGTATGGATCGTATGAATGAACTAGAATGAATCGTACGAATAAATTAGAATAGCTCGTATGAATGAGTTAGAATGGATCGTGCAAATGAATTAGAATGGATCGTACGAATGAATTAGAATAGCTCGTACGAATGAATTAGAATGGGTCGTACGGATGAATTAGAATAGCTCGTACGAATGAATTAGAATGGGTCGTACAATTGAATTAGAATGGTTCGTGCGAATGAATTAGAATGGATCGTACAAATGAATTAGAATAGCTACATTCGAACTAATGAATTAGAATGGCTCCTACGAATGAAGTAGAATGGATTGTACGAATGAATTAGAATGGTTCATACGAATGAATTAGAATGGATATATTCGTGCGAATGAATTAGAATGGGTCATATGAATGAATTAGAATGGATCGTACGAATGAATTAGAATGGATAGTACGAATGAATTAGAAGGGATCATATGAATGAATTAGAGTGGGTCGTATGAATGAATTAGAAAGAATCATAGGAATGAATTAGAATGTATCGTATGAATGAATTAGAAAAGCTCGTACGAATGAATTAGAATGGATCATGCGAATGAATTAGACTGGATCGTACGAATGAATTAGAATTGCTCGTACGAATGAATTAGAATGGGTTGTACGAATGAATTAGAATAGCGCATACGAATGAATTAGAATAGATACATTCGTGCGAATGAATTAAATGGATCATATGAATGAATGGATCATACGAATGAATTAGAATAGATATATTCGTGCGAATGAATTAGAATGGATGATACGAATGAATTAGAATGGATACAATCGTACGAATGAATTAGAATAGCTAGTATGAATGAATTAGAATGGATCATACGAATGAATTAGAATGGATCGTACGACTGAATTAGAATGGCTACATTCGTACGAATAAATTAGAATGGGTCACACGAATGAATTAGAATAGCTCGTACGAATGAATTATAATGGGTCATACGAATGAATTAGAATAGCTATATTCGAACGAATAAATTAGAATGGATCGTACGAATGAATTAAAATGGTTCGTATGAGTGAATTAGTATGCATACATTCAAGCGAATGAATTTGAATGGGTCATACGAATGAATTAGAATGGACCATACGAACGAATTAGAATGGATCGTACGAATAAATTAGAATAGCTCGTACGAATGAATTAGAATGGATCGTGCGAATGAATTAGATCTAATTCATTCCCACGAATGTATCCATTCTGATTCATGCATACGATCCATTCTAATTCATTCGTGCGATCCATTCTAATTCATTCGCACAAATGTATCAATTCTAGTACGAATGAATTAGAATGGATCGTATGAATGAATTAGAATGAATATATTTGTGTGAATGAATTAGAATGGATCGTACAAAAGAATTAGAATGGATCGTATTAGAATAATTTGTACGAATGAATTAGAATGGGTCGTACGAATGAATTAGAATGCCTATATTCGTTCGTATGAATGAATTAGAATGGATCGTGCGAATGAATTAGAATGGATCATGCGAATGAATTAGAATGGATCGTATGAATGAATTAGAATGGATACATTCGTGTGAATGAATTAGAATGGATCGTACAAATGAATTCGAATGGATCATACGAATGAATTAGAATGGATCGTGCGAATGAATTAGAATGGATCGTACGAATGAATTTGAATGGATACATTCGTGTGAATGAATTAGAATGGATCGTACAAATGAATTCGAATGGATCATACGAATGAATTAGAATGGATCGTGCGAATGAATTAGAATGGATCGTACGAATGAATTAGAATAGCTCGTTCGAATGAATTACAATGGATCGTACGAATGAATTTGAATTGGTCGTACGAATAAATTAGAATAGCTCGTACGAATGAATTAGAATGGATCGTAAGAATGAATTAGAATAGATACAATCGTGCGAATAAATTAGAATAGATATATCCGTATGAATGAATTGGAATGGATTGTACTAATGAATTAGTATGGATCATATGAATAAATTAGAATGGCTACATTCATAGAATGAATTAGAATGGCTACAATCGTATGAATAAATTAGAATAGCTCATACAAATGAATTAGAATGGATCATACGAATGAATTAGAATGGATCGTACGAATGAATTAGAATGGATCATACGAATGAATTAGAATAGCTCGTACGAATAAAGTTTAATGGATCGTACGAATAAATTAGAATGGGTCGTACGAATGAATTAGAATAGCTCGTACGAATAAATTAGAATGTATCGTATGAATGAATTAGAATGGATCGTAAGAATGAATTAGAATGGATACATTCATGCAAATGAATTAGAATGGATCGTACGAATAAATTAGAATGGATCGTGTGAATAAATTAGAATGGATTGTACGAATGAATTAGAATGGGTCGTACGAATGCATTAGAATATAGAATGGATACATTCGTGCAAATGAATTAGAATGGATCGTAGGAATGAATTAGAATGGATATAATTCGTACATGCTATTTTAATTCATTCGTACAACCCATTGTAATTCATTCGTACGCATTCGTACGATCCATTCCAATTCATTCGTACGATCCTTTTTGATTCATTCGCATGATCCGTTCTAATTCATTTGTATGATCCATTCTAATTCAGTCGTACGAGCTATTCTAATTCATTCGTATGACCCATTCTAATTCATTCGTACGACCCACTCTAATTCATTCGGATGATCCATTCTAATTCTTTCCAAGAATGTATCCATTTTAATTCATTCGTACGATCCATTCTAATCATACGATCCATTCTAATTTATTCGTACGATCCATTCTAATTCATTCGTACGAGCTATTCTAATTCCTTCGTACGATCCAATTTAATTCATCCGTACGATCCATTCTAATTCATTCGTACGTACGAGCTATTCTAATTCATTCGTATGACCCATTCTAATTCATTCATATGATCCATTCTAATTCATTCGTATGATCAATTCTAATTCATTCGTATGATTGTAGCCATTCTAATTTATTCTTCGAATGTAGCCATTCTCATTCATTCATACAATCCTTACTAATTCATTCGTACGAACGAATGTTGCCATTCTAATTCATTCGTATGAACCAATCTACTTTATTCGTACGAGCTTTTCTAATTCATTCGTACGACCCAGTCCAATTTATTTGTACAATCCATTCTAATTTATTCGTACGAACCATTCTAATTCATTCGTACGAGCTATTCTAACTCATTCATACGATTCATTCTAATTCATGCGCACGATCCATTCTAATTGAATCGTATGATCCATTTTAATTCTAATTCATTCGTAGAATGGATACATTCGTGGGAATGAATTAGAATGGATCGTACGAATGAATTAGAATAGCTCGTACGAATGAATTAGAATGGATCGTACAAATGAATTAGAATAGATCCATTCGTGCGAATGAATTTGAAAAGCTCGTGTAAATGAATTAGAATGGTTCGTACGAACGAATTAGAATAGCTCGTACGAATGAATTAGAATGGATCATGCGAATGAATTAGAATTAAAATAGCTCTAGAATGGTTCGTACGAATGAATTAGACTGGATCGTACGAATGAATTGGAATGGATCATACGAATGAATTAGAATGGATCGTATGAATTAATTACAATTCATTAGTATGAATGAATTAGAATTGATCATATGAATGAATTAGAATGGATAATGCAAATGAATTAGAATAGCTCGCACGATAGAATTAGAATGGGTCGTACGAATGAATTAGAATGGCTCATACGAATAAATTAGAATGGATCGTATGAATGAATTAGTATGGATCGTACGAATGAGTTAGAATGGATCATACAAATGAATTAGAATGGCTCGTACGAATGAATTAGAATGGATCGTACGAATGAATTAGAATGGACTCGTAGAATGAATTAGAATGGCTACAATCGTACGGATGATTTAGAATAGCTTGTACAAATGAATTAGAATGGATCGTACCAATGAATTAAAATGGATCGTATGAATGAATTAGAATGGATTCATTCATGCGAATAAATTAATGGATCGTATGAATGAATTAGAATGGATTGTGCAAATGAATTAGAATGGATCGTACGAATGAATTAGAATGGGTCGTACGAATGAATTAGAATGGCTCGTACGAATGAATTAGAATGGATCGTGCGAATGAATTAGAATGGATCGTGCGAATGATTTAGAATAGCTCGTGTGAATGAATTATAATGGTTCGTACGAATGAATTAGAATGGATCATGCGAATGAATTAAAATGGATCGTATGCATGAATTAGAATCGATAATCCTTTCTAGTTCGTTCGCACGAATGTATCCATTCTAATTCATTCATATGACCCATTCTAATTCATTCGTACGATCCATTTTAATTCATTTGCACGATCTATTCAAATTCATTCGTAGGATCCATTCTAATTCATTCGCACGAATGTATCCATTCTAATTCATTGATTGATCCATTCTAATTCATTCGTACGATCCATTCGAATTTAGCCCATTCTAATTTATTCATACGATCCATTTTAATTCATTCGTACAATTCATTCTAATTCTTTCATACGAGCTATTCTAATTTATTTGTATGACCCATTCGAATTCATTCGTATGATCCATTCTAATTCATACGTACGCTCCATTCTAGTTCATTCGTACGAGCTATTCGAATTCAATTGTACTATCCATTATAATTCATTCGTACGGGCTATTCTAATACATTCGTTCGACCCATTCTAATTCATTCGTACGATCCATTATAATTCAATCGTACGATCCATGTTAATTCATTTGTACGAGCCATTCTAATTCATTCATACGGATGTATCCATTCTAATTCATTCGTATGAGCTATTCTAATTCATTCGTATAATCCATTCTATGTCATTCGTACTATCCATTCTAATTCATTCATTCGTACGATCCATTCTAATTCATTCGTACGAGCTATTCTAATTTATTTGTATGACCCATTCTAATTCATTCGTACGATCTATTCCAATTCATTTGTACAAGCTAATCTAATTCATTCATACGACCCATTCTAACTCATTCGTACAATCCGTTCTAATTCATTCATATGAGCTATTCTAATTCATTCGTATGACCCATTCTAATTCATTCGTATGATCCATTCTAGTTCATTCGTACGATCCATTCTAATTCATTCGTATGAGCTATTATAATTCATTCGTACGACCCATACTAATTCATTCGTACGATCCATTCTAATTCATTCATACGATCCATGCTAATTCATTCGTACGAGCCATTATAATTCATTCATACGGATGTATACATCCTAATTCATTCGTATGAGCTATTCTAATTCATTCGCATGACCCATTCTAATTCATTCGTACGATCCATTATAATTCATTCATATGGATCTATCCATTCTAATTCATTCGTACGATCCATACTAATTCATTCACACGATCCATTCTAATTCTTTCGTACGATCCATTCTAATTCATTCGCACGAATGTATCCATTCTAATTCATTCATACGATCCATTCTAATTCATTCGTAGGATCAATTCTAATTTGAACATATGAATTAGAATGGATCGTACGAATGAATTAGAATGGCTCGTACGAATGAATTGGAATGGCTACATTCGTTCGTACGAATGAATTAGAATGGATCGTACGAATGAATTTGATTGGATCATACGAATGAATTAGAATGGCTCGTATGAATGAATTAGAATAGGTTCATCCGTATGAATGAATTAGAATGGATCATACGAATGAAGTAGAATGGATCATACGAAAGAATTAGACTAGCTCGTATGAATGAATTAGAGTGGATACATCCGTATGAATGAATTAGAATGGCTCGTACGAATGAATTAACATCGATCACATGAATAAATTAGAATGGATCGTACAAATGAATTAGAATGGATCGTGCGAATTAGTTAGAATGGATCATACTAATGAATTAGAATGGGTCGTAAGAATGATATTGAATAACTCGTACGAATGAATTAGAATGGATCGTACGAAGGAATTAGAATGGGTCGTACGAATGAATTAGAATGGCTCGTACAAATGAATTAGAATGGATTGTACGAATGAATTAGAATAGCTCGTATGAATTAGAATAGCTCGTATGAATTACAATAGCTCGTATGAATTAGAATGGATTGTACAAATGAATTAGAATGGGTCGTACGAATGAATTAGAATAGCTCGTATGAATGAATTAGAATGGATCGTACAAATGAATTAGAATTGATCGTACGAATGAATTAGAATGGATCATACGAATGAATTAGATTAGATCGTATAAATGAATTAGAATGGCTAATACGAATGAATTGGAGTGGATTGTACGAATGAATTAGAATCGATCGTACGAATGAATTATAATTGCTCGTACGAATGAATTAGAATGGATCGTATGAATGAATTAGAATGGATAGTACGAATGAATTAGAATGGATCCTATGAATGAATTAGAATGGATCGTGCGAATGAATTAGAATGAATCGTACGGATGAATTAGAATGGGCCGTACCAATGAATCAGAATGGGTCGTACGAATGAATTAGAATAGCTCGTACTAATGAATTAGATTGGATATATTCGTGCGAATGAATTAGAATGGATCGTACGAATGAATTAGAATATATCGTACGAATGAATTAGAATGGATTGTGCGAATGAATTAGAGTGGATACATTCATGCGAATGAATTAGAATGGATCGTACGAATGAATTAGAATGTATCGTACAAATGAATTAGAATAGATCGTACGAATGAATTAGAATGGATCGTTTACAAATGTATTAGAATGGTTCGTACGAATGAATTAGAATGGATCATATGAATGAATTAGAATGGATCGTACGAATAAATTAGAATGGATCGTACGAATGAATTACAATGGATACCTTCGTGCGATTGTAGATTGTATGAATGAATTAGAATGGATCGTACAAATGAATTAGAATGGGTCGTAGGAATGAATTATAATAGCTCAAACGAATGAATTAGAATGGATCATACGAATGAATTAGAATGCATCCATTCGTATGAATGAATTAGAATGGATACATTTGTGCGAATGAATTAGAATGGATCGTACGAATGAATTAGAGTGGATCGTACGAATGAATTAGAATGGATCGTACGAATGAATTAGAATGGGTCTTACGAATGAATTAGAATAGCTCGTACGAATGAATTGGAATGGATCGTATGAATGAATTAGAATGGATCGTGCGAATGAATTAGAATGGATCGTACGAATGAATTAGAATGGGTCATACGAATGAATTAGAATAGCTCATATGATCCATTCTAATTCATTCGTATGATCCATTCTAATTCATTCGTATGATCCATTCTAATTTATTCGTACGAACGAATGTAGCCATTCTAATTCATTCGTACGATCCATTCTAATTCATTCGTACGAGCTATTCTAATTCATTCGTACGATCTATTCTAATTCATTCCTATAATCTATTCTAATTTATTCGCACGATCTATTCTAATTCATTAGTATGATCCATTCTAATTCATTCGCACGAATGTATCCATTCTAATTCATTCGTACGATCCATTCTAATTCATTCGTACAATCCATTCTAATTCGAACGAATGAACTAGAATGGATCGTACGAATGAATTAGAATGGATAAATTCGTGCAAATGAATTAGAATGGATTGTACGAATGAATTAGAATGGATCGTACGAATGAATTAAAGTGGGTCATTCGAATGAATTCGAATGGATCGTACGAATGAATTATAATAGATTGTACAAATGAATTAGAATGGATCGTACGAATGAATTAGAATGGATTAAACGAATGATTTAGAATGGATTGTACGAACGAATTAGAATGGATACATTCGTGCGAATTAATTAGAATGGATCATACGAATGAATTAGAATGGATCGTACGAATGAATTAGAATTGATTGTACAAATGAATTTGAATAGATACAATCGTACGAATGAATTAGAATGGATCGGACGAATGAATTAGAATTGATCGTTCGAATGAATTAGAATGGATTGTACGAATGAATTAGAATGGATCATACGAATGAATTAGAATAGATACATTCGTGAAAATGAATTAGAATGGATCGTACGATTGAATTAGAATGGATCATGCGAATCAATTAGAATGGATCGTACGAATGAATTAGAATGGGCCGTACGAATGAATTAGAATGGCTCGTACGAATGAATTAGAATGGGCTCATACGAATTAATTAGAATGGATACATTCGTGCGAATGAATTAGAATGGTACGGTCCATTCTAATTCATTCGTATGAGCTATTCTATTTTATTCGTGTGATCCATTCTAATTCATTCGTATGAGATATTCTAATTCATTTGTACGATTGTTGCCATTCTAATTCATTATACGAATGTAGCCATTCTAATTCATTCATTCTAGCTATTCTAATTCATTCGTATAACCCATTCTAATTCATTCGTAAGAGCCATTCTAATTCATTCATAAGATCCATTCTAATTCATTCGTACAAATTAATCCATTCGTATGAATAAATTAGAATGGATCGTGTGAATGAATTTGAATGGATCGTGCGAATGAATTAGAATGGATCGTACGAATGAATTAGAATGAGTCGTACGAATGAATTAGAATAGCTCTTATGAATGAATTGGAATGGATCGTTTGAATGAATTAGAACAGCTACATTCGAACGAACGAATTAGAATGGCTTGTACGAATGAATTAGAATGGCTACATTCATTCATACGAATGAATTAGAATGTGTTAGAATTGGTGAGGTCTACAGCTCATAAAAACCTATAATTTAGCTATGTATGGTTGATAGTATAGGATTGCATATTGGTGCGTACCTTAGTACATATTCTGACTACAGAACAGAGAGCCATGGCTACATCGTAATCCTCTTGAGTGGGAGATGTTGAGCGGCCAATTTGTGCGAATTATCCTTTTAGTATTATGCATATATCATCAGTTTGCTACATAAAACTTTCATACTACACGTAAACTGCATAATTATCTTTGCACCACTGCTTAGTAGACTTTCATACGAACACAGTGGCATATTGGTTCGCTCTCATACATTGCATGCATGAAAAATATAGAGCCCGAAAGTCCAAATTATCCTTTATCGATAATCGCATTTGAATCTGATAAGTGTCATTTCATGTGTGTTTTTCAGGGAATTTATCCGGTTTTCGATGCAATCAGCTCAAGGACTTCATGACCAAGCCGTGGATATTCTCACGGCGATCTGATGGAGACTGTACAGCTAGTTTGGAGGCCTGTCTGAAGAACAACGTTGGAAAACGGATAACTGCGATGATTCGGACGAGGGAAGAATTCAACAAGCTGTTGCAGCGCATGACTCGAACCAGAAGGTGACTACATGAATGCAAATGAGCGATGAGGGTTTTGATGATGAGTTCAAATGATGGTGACCAAAGCCGGCCTGTCGTTCTCTTCCTATCTTTCTTTCTCTTTCTTTTCGTTTCCTTTTCATCTTCTATTTCCGTCTTTAATTTAGTTGTTTTCACTCTGCACCTTATTCCAACTACAAAGCCCATCGTAGCAGTGCATCACCTAGGTCCCTTAGCATATCGCACACGAATCCCTCTCGGACCCAACCTACCCGGCCAGCACCACTTGATCCGCACCTCACCCCATCGAGATCCATCACAGCCCTCTATTGCATCCAAATCCTGGCCGTCCATTCCCTAACCGACCGGCCGTGCCTCCAAACCCCCCGCCACATCCACCAACAATGCATGCATGGGCCATCCGGAGTCCAAATTCCAGCCGCCGTTTCACCTCTACATCACGTGCATCAACCCCGGCCCGACCCGATAGCAAGCTTCGGACTCCCACGTTTCATTCCCATATCACAGCCGTCCGATCCAAATGCAAAACGCATGCAACCCAGCACTCCACCACTCACAGCCACAATCACAGCCGTCCGGTCCACTCAAGAGCCCCATTAATCAAACCCCCAGCCGACCATCTCTCCTTTCCACCATCACAGCCGTCCGATGGCATGCAAGCCACCAGCAGCACCTCTAATTACTCTCTCTCCATTCCGTTGATTCCTTCCCACTTAATCACAGCCGTCCCGTGCATCAGCCCGATCTCCTTCCCATCTCCAAGCCCTTTTAAAACCCATGCATCAGCAGCTCAGCACCGGATCCGCTCCCTCATCAGATCACAGCCGTCCAACTCTAACTCTCTCTCTCCCGTTTCTCTCTCCTCCCATAACAGATCCCACCGATCTTCTCTCTTCTCTCACCCGGGATTCTCTCTCTCTCTTCTCTTTCCATCTCTCTCTCTTTCTAAAACCGGAACCATGCGACACCGAAACTCTCTCTCCGGGTTTCTCTTTCTAACCCAACCGCCCAGCATGCGAGCCCGATACTCTCTAATCACACCGAACTCCTCTCTCCGGGATTCTCTTTCTTTATCTCTCGATCCACCGATCTTCTCTCTATCTCTTCCGTCCAAACCCACTACCCAGCCGAGACTTTCTCTCTCTAGATCTAGACCCTACACCGAACGTGTCTTTCTCTCTAACCGGACTTCTCTCTCTTGCTTATTTTCTTTCTTTCGTTTCCTTCTCTTTTGGGACCAAGCTGTAACCGAACCTCTCTCCCACGTTCCCACGTTCCTCTCCCATAATCACAGCCATCCGTGCTAGAGAGTCGATGCATCCCCTTGAGTCCGATTCTCTCTCCTCTCTCTTACTCGAACTCCTCTTCTCTTCTCTCTATATAATACCCCATCCGAATTGAAACCGGGAGAGCGTGGGGGCCGACCTTGTATCATCACCAAGGGGGAGGACGAACCTAGAGATCTGACCACCATACACCTCCCACCATCCCCATCTTCATCACCACCGAAGCTTAGGACGACCGAACCGAGTCATCATCACCCTCTTCATCATCTCTGAGCCACGTCATCATCGTCGCACGTCGCCATCATCGCCGGGTTCGTCATCAAAAAGAAGGAAGCATTCACCATCAGCGCTCGCATGGCCATGCTAGGCTAACCACCATATTCTAAGACCTGGATGAAGCCCTGTAGTCAGATCTAAACTCTGTTTTTATGTTATTTCTATATTTCCGTTCGTTCAATGAAATATTGTGATCTTATTTATCTCATGAAACCTTGATAGGAATTGCATGCAGTAAGTCCGACCTATTCTCCGTTATTATCAGGGTTTTACAGAAGTCGATTTCATAGTTTTATTCTTCGTTATTACGGAAAGTTTTACGGGGAATCATTACATAGTCTTGGCTTTTGTTATTACTACGAATTTTACGGAGGATTACTCCATCTTATTCCTATGAAGCGAGAAAGATCGCTACATTAGTTCGTCCTAATAGTGCTATATTGAATATCATGCGCGGAGAGAGATTGACTTCGCATCTCCGTGAGAATCCTGGAAATCATATAAAAATACGGTTTATATCGCTACATGTGCGGATTCTAGGGCTTAGAATATCACATCCATATCTGAACTTCCACACTGCACTGCATTACCTTAATTAGTTAATCTGCATGCTTTAATCTTGATTAGTTTACTTTTTCACAATCTCATAGAACCAAATCAACAACATTGCTCATTAAGTAACTTAGGTAGATAGATTAATAACCTTAGATTAGATAGTTCCCTCATTAGCAATCCCTGTGGGATCGACCTCGTAATACGTACCGCTCCTACAAAGCGATTCGTGCACTTGCGAGTTATAATTTAGATCAAATTAGCCCTTAATTTAGGATTAGTTTAGATCGCATCAAGTTTTTGACGCCGTTGCCGGGGATTGCAACGGAGCTTTCGAATTTAGGTTATTCTTGATTTGCCTTAGTTAGTTTTATTAGTTTTTGTTAGTTTAATTTTATCTTTAGAGTATATCAGTTTCTTAATCTTTAACGAAAATGACTAACCAAACAATGACCCTAGAAGAATATATGAATCTTACAAGGTCAACAAAATATCAAGATCCATTTTTAACAATAATGGCCAACTCACATACACCCCAAGAAATGACCCTAGAGGAGTATATGAACAAAACAAGAACCACCAGACATCAGGATTATATAAACTTTTCAACTGAAATAGAATATCCTGAAAGAAATTCACCGATTAGGAGTTTACATGGCCATATACAATATAATTCACCATGCTATGACACACATGATCCTAGATGGCACAATTATCACGATTCTAGATGGCAAAATTTTCAAGATCCAAGTAGGCAATATTATCAAAATTCTTGTTGGCAAAATCTTCAAGATTATAGTTGGAAAAATGAATCATCTACTACTAATTTTCAAGAGCCTTATGATTATATGCCACTAAATGAGAAGACTCTTGAAGATACACTACAAATGTCTATGCGCAATCAGCTTATGCAGAACTATCAAGGCAATATACAAGAGCAAATAAACGCTTTCGAAAGAATTGAATCACATTTGAATGTTATTAAGGAAGCAATACTTCGAGATCAACTTCAACCTGAGTCTAACTCCGATGAAGATTATAAAAACATAATTAGCATCTCAGTAGATAATGAAGTTTATGAGGAGACCAAGATGGATATCTCTATAGAAGACGAACTTGCCAAATCTGATTTTCTTAATCCTTTGGAAGATTGTCCGAACAATATTGATGACATTAATACGGATATGATTTTTAAGGATACTAATGATCTCTCATCCAATAGTGACGTCCTCAATGATGACATTATAGATAATATAATTGATGAAGAAGCCTATGCTCCCCCTTATTACGATGATGAAAGTATTGTTCTCCCTTCTAGTTTAAATGTTACTAATGATAATAAAATCTATGAGATGAATATGATCGACAATCTTATGGAGAACACGATTCTTCAATCATCTTTTATTGATCCATTGGAGGCGTGCTTAACAAATTTTGATGACCCGAACGATGATATGATCGATATTATATTGGATGTCACTCATGATCTTCCTTATGACATTGATGATGATATGTTTGCTAACGAAGTCAATGCTCTATCAATGAATCTTGAAATTAATGATATCATGACTGATCATTTATCCAGTATTGAAAAATCATACAATGACCTACAAATTCTGCCATCTAAGTTTCAACATACACATCTGGGTGAAGAAGATATATTTTCTGATTTAATTTTTCCTCAGTACATCCAAAATCAGAAAATCCAATTATATGAACTTTTCAAAGATAATATAGATGATACATGGTGGAATATGAAGTATAATAATGAATCTTATATTGTTCTATTTAAAAAGAAAATTCATGGAGAACAATATAGGATGAACCCTACTAGAATAAAGAAGATTCACGCAGAAAGATACCCAAAGTATACTATAGAATATAATTTCTCAATGAATGACTACTCTCTTTTCTTTTTGAAAATTCCATCTGCAGAAAAACTCATTTGTACTATAGCAGTAATTTTATTTATTTATTTATTACCATATGCTCATCTTTATTAGTTTATTTAGTTGTTTTTTTTCTTTTTCTTTGTGGTACTAACATTTTATAGGAAACGAGGATGCAAAGAAATTATACGGTACTATGCATCCTTAAAACTTTGTACTTTTATTTTATACATGTCCTGCAAAAATGCTATCATATAATGCCATCATCTCATTCATGAGCATGTCTAATTCATACATTGAGGACAATGTCTAATTTAAGTTTGGGGGTGTGATGTACCTTTTTGCAAAATCCTGAATGCATTCAATTTCCACAAAATTTTTCTATTTTTATTTTGAATTAAAAAAAAAAATTTTATTGCATCAACTTACGCTGTAGTGGGACAGCTCGGCATATACGTTTCGGCGTATGTGTGTCTAGTCTGTAGTCCCCTACCAAAACTACAGCGTTCGTATAGAAATCTGTAGGAATTTGCATTTGCATGTTTTTATTGTCCTTTTCTTATTTTTAGTTCTTATCGTATTACTTTTGCCGTCCTTTTCGTTCTTTTCGAAAAAAAAAAAAAAGAAATTTATATATATCTATATATATTTCACTTTTATTTCAGGTTTGGTAATATAATTTTATTGTACTCGAATAGGACTATAAGGCACCTGGTAATCAAGGTATAAAGTCCAAGGATCAGCTAGAAAAAGTATGTCTAATATGGTTCTGACCCTTAGTAACCTTTTTAGAGATTGTCAAAACAAACTAGACTTGACCTTTCACTTCACATCTGGCTTACACCTCTAGGGTCTAGATTCAAAGCTTTTATTTCGGCCTAATAGTCAACTAGAGTTCTGATGAACCATGCGGATCTGGTTTACTTGGTAAAAAAAAAGTACTATTATAGCGACCAGTGAATTCTAAGGTATAGCGGAAAGGGCTACCTATTAGCATGGTCTAGAACCTAATTATATAAAAGTCTTAACCTGTATGCCCTAGTATGAGTGAAGCCTGGTCGATAGGGTTATGAGAATGATCCTATGGATGCAGAGTGAATCAAATATAAAGGCAACATGAGGATGGCTACCTAACTCATGAGAGCATTGGCAGCGTGTCATGGGCATAGAGTGCAGCTGGCATGGTACAAGTTAGGAAGGGATATATAATTAGATCCAGAAAAAAATAAGACCGAAGAAAAAAAAAAAGAGAAAAAAAAAAGAAAAAAGAAAAAGGAAAATAGTGTGAAAGCCGTCGCTATAAACAATATGGGGAAACTGGAATATCACATATAAAGCCGAAAGGTATTAAGGTGAATATCCACAACTCTCACTAGCCTGTCTAGATTAGCTGGTTTTGACTCAGGTTCTAAGGTCTACTTTGACCGTTCTAGGAGACTGTTAGATTAATGTTATGAATGTAGAGAACCAAACCCCAGTTGTGTTTAGCCCAGACAGCACCGTGCACTCGAGCATAGTTGACCTTGACCTTTTCTAACGAGAAACTAATAGTTAGAACCTAAAGTGCTTACTTCGAAAGCCGAAGCTTGGGTTAGATACCTTGTGAGTCTTGTGCCTTAGAAATTCTATTTTTGAGTACTTTTTAATTATTCTATGAAACCGACTTTTCTTATTTCTTATTTATATTTTCAAAAAAATAAAAAAATGAAAAATAAAAAAAAAAGAGAAAAAAAAGTTTGAATTTTGTGGGTAGATTCACTACAAACCCTCACGAGACAAAACTCGTCCACTGGGGTAACCTAGGGGTTTAACGGCTTGTTGCACATGCTAAGTACAATCGCGATTCCTGCGAAAGTGAGTTAGGAGTTTTTGTTTTGTCAATTTAGTTTGTTTATTTTTCTTTTCTTTCTCGAGGGCGAGAAAGATTCAAGTTTGGGGGTGTGTTGAGCGGCCAATTTGTGCGAATTATCCTTTTAGTATTATGCATATATCATCAGTTTGCTACATAAAACTTTCATACTACACGTAAACTGCATAATTATCTTTGCACCACTGCTTAGTAGACTTTCATACGAACACAGTGGCATATTGGTTCGCTCTCATACATTGCATGCATGAAAAATATAGAGCCCGAAAGTCCAAATTATCCTTTATCGATAATCGCATTTGAATCTGATAAGTGTCATTTCATGTGTGTTTTTCAGGGAATTTATCCGGTTTTCGATGCAATCAGCTCAAGGACTTCATGACCAAGCCGTGGATATTCTCACGGCGATCTGATGGAGACTGTACAGCTAGTTTGGAGGCCTGTCTGAAGAACAACGTTGGAAAACGGATAACTGCGATGATTCGGACGAGGGAAGAATTCAACAAGCTGTTGCAGCGCATGACTCGAACCAGAAGGTGACTACATGAATGCAAATGAGCGATGAGGGTTTTGATGATGAGTTCAAATGATGGTGACCAAAGCCGGCCTGTCGTTCTCTTCCTATCTTTCTTTCTCTTTCTTTTCGTTTCCTTTTCATCTTCTATTTCCGTCTTTAATTTAGTTGTTTTCACTATGCACCTTATTCCAACTACAAAGCCCATCGTAGCAGTGCATCACCTAGGTCCCTTAGCATATCGCACACGAATCCCTCTCGGACCCAACCTACCCGGCCAGCACCACTTGATCCGCACCTCACCCCATCGAGATCCATCACAGCCCTCTATTGCATCCAAATCCTGGCCGTCCATTCCCTAACCGACCGGCCGTGCCTCCAAACCCCCCGCCACATCCACCAACAATGCATGCATGGGCCATCCGGAGTCTAAATTCCAGCCGCCGTTTCACCTCTACATCACGTGCATCAACCCCGGCCCGACCCGATAGCAAGCTTCGGACTCCCACGTTTCATTCCCATATCACAGCCGTCCGATCCAAATGCAAAACGCATGCAACCCAGCACTCCACCACTCACAGCCACAATCACAGCCGTCCGGTCCACTCAAGAGCCCCATTAATCAAACCCCCAGCCGACCATCTCTCCTTTCCACCATCACAGCCGTCCGATGGCATGCAAGCCACCAGCAGCACCTCTAATTACTCTCTCTCCATTCCGTTGATTCCTTCCCACTTAATCGCAGCCGTCCCGTGCATCAGCCCGATCTCCTTCCCATCTCCAAGCCCTTTTAAAACCCATGCATCAGCAGCTCAGCACCGGATCCGCTCCCTCATCAGATCACAGCCGTCCAACTCTAACTCTCTCTCTCCCGTTTCTCTCTCCTCCCATAACAGATCCCACCGATCTTCTCTCTTCTCTCACCCGGGATTCTCTCTCTCTCTTCTCTTTCCATCTCTCTTTCTTTCTAAAACCGGAACCATGCGACACCGAAACTCTCTCTCCGGGTTTCTCTCTCTAACCCAACCGCCCAGCATGCGAGCCCGATACTCTCTAATCACACCGAACTCCTCTCTCCGGGATTCTCTTTCTTTATCTCTCTCTCCACCGATCTTCTCTCTAACTCTTCCGTCCAAACCCACTACCCAGCCGAGACTTTCTCTCTCTAGATCTAGACCCTACACCGAACGTGTCTTTCTCTCTAACCGGACTTCTCTCTCTTGCTTATTTTCTTTCTTTTGTTTCCTTCTCTTTTGGGACCAAGCTGTAACCGAACCTCTCTCCCACGTTCCCACGTTCCTCTCCCATAATCACAGCCATCCGTGCTAGAGAGTCGATGCATCCCCTTGAGTCCGATTCTCTCTCCTCTCTCTTACTCGAACTCCTCTTCTCTTCTCTCTATATAATACCCCATCCGAATTGAAACCGGGAGAGCGTGGGGGCCGACCTTGTATCATCACCAAGGGGGAGGACGAACCTAGAGATCTGACCACCATACACCTCCCACCATCCCCATCTTCATCACCACCGAAGCTTAGGACGACCGAACCGAGTCATCATCACCCTCTTCATCATCTCTGAGCCACGTCATCATCGTCGCACGTCGCCATCATCGCCGGGTTCGTCATCAAAAAGAAGGAAGCATTCACCATCAGCGCTCGCATGGCCATGCTAGGCTAACCACCATATTCTAAGACCTGGATGAAGCCCTGTAGTCAGATCTAAACTCTGTTTTTATGTTATTTCTATATTTCCGTTCGTTCAATGAAATATTGTGATCTTATTTATCTCATGAAACCTTGATAGGAATTGCATGCAGTAAGTCCGACCTATTCTCCGTTATTATCAGGGTTTTACAGAAGTCGATTTCATAGTTTTATTCTTCGTTATTACGGAAAGTTTTACGGGGAATCATTACATAGTCTTGGCTTTTGTTATTACTATGAATTTTACGGAGGATTACTCCATCTTATTCCTATGAAGCGAGAAAGATCGCTACATTAGTTCGTCCTAATAGTGCTATATTGAATATCATGCGCGGAGAGAGATTGACTTCGCATCTCCGTGAGAATCCTGGAAATCATATAAAAATACGGTTTATATCGCTACATGTGCGGATTCTAGGGCTTAGAATATCACATCCATATCTGAACTTCCACACTGCACTGCATTACCTTAATTAGTTAATCTGCATGCTTTAATCTTGATTAGTTTACTTTTTCACAATCTCATAGAACCAAATCAACAACATTGCTCATTAAGTAACTTAGGTAGATAGATTAATAACCTTAGATTAGATAGTTCCCTCATTAGCAATCCCTGTGGGATCGACCTCGTAATACGTACCGCTCCTACAAAGCGATTCGTGCACTTGCGAGTTATAATTTAGATCAAATTAGCCCTTAATTTAGGATTAGTTTAGATCGCATCAAGTTTTTGACGCCGTTGCCGGGGATTGCAACGGAGCTTTCGAATTTAGGTTATTCTTGATTTGCCTTAGTTAGTTTTATTAGTTTTTGTTAGTTTAATTTTATCTTTAGAGTATATCAGTTTCTTAATCTTTAACGAAAATGACTAACCAAACAATGACCCTAGAAGAATATATGAATCTTACAAGGTCAACAAAATATCAAGATCCATTTTTAACAATAATGGCCAACTCACATACACCCCAAGAAATGACCCTAGAGGAGTATATGAACAAAACAAGAACCACCAGACATCAGGATTATATAAACTTTTCAACTGAAATAGAATATCCTGAAAGAAATTCACCGATTAGGAGTTTACATGGCCATATACAATATAATTCACCATGCTATGACACACATGATCCTAGATGGCACAATTATCACGATTCTAGATGGCAAAATTTTCAAGATCCAAGTAGGCAATATTATCAAAATTCTTGTTGGCAAAATCTTCAAGATTATAGTTGGAAAAATGAATCATCTACTACTAATTTTCAAGAGCCTTATGATTATATGCCACTAAATGAGAAGACTCTTGAAGATACACTACAAATGTCTATGCGCAATCAGCTTTTGCAGAACTATCAAGGCAATATACAAGAGCAAATAAACGCTTTCGAAAGAATTGAATCACATTTGAATGTTATTAAGGAAGCAATACTTCGAGATCAACTTCAACCTGAGTCTAACTCCGATGAAGATTATAAAAACATAATTAGCATCTCAGTAGATAATGAAGTTTATGAGGAGACCAAGATGGATATCTCTATAGAAGACGAACTTGCCAAATCTGATTTTCTTAATCCTTTGGAAGATTGTCCGAACAATATTGATGACATTAATACGGATATGATTTTTAAGGATACTAATGATCTCTCATCCAATAGTGACGTCCTCAATGATGACATTATAGATAATATAATTGATGAAGAAGCCTATGCTCCCCCTTATTACGATGATGAAAGTATTGTTCTCCCTTCTAGTTTAAATGTTACTAATGATAATAAAATCTATGAGATGAATATGATCGACAATCTTATGGAGAACACGATTCTTCAATCATCTTTTATTGATCCATTGGAGGCGTGCTTAACAAATTTTGATGACCCGAACGATGATATGATCGATATTATATTGGATGTCACTCATGATCTTCCTTATGACATTGATGATGATATGTTTGCTAACGAAGTCAATGCTCTATCAATGAATCTTGAAATTAATGATATCATGACTGATCATTTATCCAGTATCGAAAAATCATACAATGACCTACAAATTCTGCCATCTAAGTTTCAACATACACATCTGGGTGAAGAAGATATATTTTCTGATTTAATTTTTCCTCAGTACATCCAAAATCAGAAAATCCAATTATATGAACTTTTCAAAGATAATATAGATGATACATGGTGGAATATGAAGTATAATAATGAATCTTATATTGTTCTATTTAAAAAGAAAATTCATGGAGAACAATATAGGATGAACCCTACTAGAATAAAGAAGATTCACGCAGAAAGGTACCCAAAGTATACTATAGAATATAATTTCTCAATGAATGACTACTCTGTTTTCTTTTTGAAAATTCCATCTGCAGAAAAACTCATTTGTACTATAGCAGTAATTTTATTTATTTATTTATTACCATATGCTCATCTTTATTAGTTTATTTAGTTGTTTTTTTTCTTTTTCTTTGTGGTACTAACATTTTATAGGAAACGAGGATGCAAAGAAATTATACGGTACTATCCATCCTTAAAACTTTGTACTTTTATTTTATACATGTCCTGCAAAAATGCTATCATATAATGCCATCATCTCATTCATGAGCATGTCTAATTCATACATTGAGGACAATGTCTAATTTAAGTTTGGGGGTGTGATGTACCTTTTTGCAAAATCCTGAATGCATTCAATTTCCACAAAATTTTTCTATTTTTATTTTGAATTAAAAAAAAAAAAATTTATTGCATCAACTTACGCTGTAGTGGGACAGCTCGGCATATACGTTTCGGCGTATGTGTGTCTAGTCTGTAGTCCCCTACCAAAACTACAGCGTTCGTATAGAAATCTGTAGGAATTTGCATTTGCATGTTTTTATTGTCCTTTTCTTATTTTTAGTTCTTATCGTATTACTTTTGCCGTCCTTTTCGTTCTTTTCGAAAAAAAAAAAAAAGAAATTTATATATATCTATATATATTTCACTTTTATTTCAGGTTTGGTAATATAATTTTATTGTACTCGAATAGGACTATAAGGCACCTGGTAATCAAGGTATAAAGTCCAAGGATCAGCTAGAAAAAGTATGTCTAATATGGTTCTGACCCTTAGTAACCTTTTTAGAGATTGTCAAAACAAACTAGACTTGACCTTTCACTTCACATCTGGCTTACACCTCTAGGGTCTAGATTCAAAGCTTTTATTTCGGCCTAATAGTCAACTAGAGTCCTGATGAACCATGCGGATCTGGTTCACTTGGTAAAAAAAAAGTACTATTATAGCGACCAGTGAATTCTAAGGTATAGCGGAAAGGGCTACCTATTAGCATGGTCTAGGACCTAATTATATAAAAGTCTTAACCTGTATGCCCTAGTATGAGTGAAGCCTGGTCGATAGGGTTATGAGAATGATCCTATGGATGCAGAGTGAATCAAATATAAAGGCAACATGAGGATGGCTACCTAACTCATGAGAGCATTGGCAGCGTGTCATGGGCATAGAGTGCAGCTGGCATGGTACAAGTTAGGAAGGGATATATAATTAGATCCAGAAAAAAATAAGACCGAAGAAAAAAAAAAAGAGAAAAAAAAAAGAAAAAAGAAAAAGGAAAATAGTGTGAAAGCCGTCGCTATAAACAATGTGGGGAAACTGGAATATCACATATAAAGCCGAAAGGTATTAAGGTGAATATCCACAACTCTCACTAGCCTGTCTAGATTAGCTGGTTTTGACTCAGGTTCTAAGGTCGACTTTGACCGTTCTAGGAGACTGTTAGAATGTTATGAATGTAGAGAACCAAACCCCAGTTGTGTTTAGCCCAGACAGCACCGTGCACTCGAGCATAGTTGACCTTGACCTTTTCTAACGAGAAACTAATAGTTAGAACCTAAAGTGCTTACTTCGAAAGCCGAAGCTTGGGTTAGATACCTTGTGAGTCTTGTGCCTTAGAAATTCTATTTTTGAGTACTTTTTAATTATTCTATGAAACCGACTTTTCTTATTTCTTATTTATATTTTCAAAAAAATAAAAAAATAAAAAATAAAAAAAAAGAGAAAAAAAAGTTTGAATTTTGTGGGTAGATTCACTACAAACCCTCACGAGACAAAACTCGTCCACTGGGGTAACCTAGGGGTTTAACGGCTTGTTGCACATGCTAAGTGCAATCGCGATTCCTGCGAAAGTGAGTTAGGAGTTTTTGTTTTGTCAATTTAGTTTGTTTATTTTTCTTTTCTTTCTCGAGGGCGAGAAAGATTCAAGTTTGGGGGTGTGTTGAGCGGCCAATTTGTGCGAATTATCCTTTTAGTATTATGCATATATCATCAGTTTGTTACATAAAACTTTCATACTACACGTAAACTGCATAATTATCTTTGCACCACTGCTTAGTAGACTTTCATACGAACACAGTGGCATATTGGTTCGCTCTCATACATTGCATGCATGAAAAATATAGAGCCCGAAAGTCCAAATTATCCTTTATCGATAATCGCATTTGAATCTGATAAGTGTCATTTCATGTGTGTTTTTCAGGGAATTTATCCGATTTTCGATGCAATCAGCTCAAGGACTTCATGACCAAGCCGTGGATATTCTCACGGCGATCTGATGGAGACTGTACAGCTAGTTTGGAGGCCTGTCTGAAGAACAACGTTGGAAAAC
This sequence comes from Chamaelirium japonicum, assembly GCA_947650365.1. Classification (NCBI taxonomy): domain Eukaryota; kingdom Viridiplantae; phylum Streptophyta; class Magnoliopsida; order Liliales; family Melanthiaceae; genus Chamaelirium; species Chamaelirium japonicum. Next base: position 618,855 of record CANTAL010000013.1, read on the forward strand.
GGATAACTGCGATGATTCGGACGAGGGAAGAATTCAACAAGCTGTTGCAGCGCATGACTCGAACCAGAAGGTGACTACATGAATGCAAATGAGCGATGAGGGTTTTGATGATGAGTTCAAATGATGGTGACCAAAGCCGGCCTGTCGTTCTCTTCCTATCTTTCTTTCTCTTTCTTTTCGTTTCCTTTTCATCTTCTATTTCCGTCTTTAATTTAGTTGTTTTCACTCTGCACCTTATTCCAACTACAAAGCCCATCGTAGCAGTGCATCACCTAGGTCCCTTAGCATATCGCACACGAATCCCTCTCGGACCCAACCTACCCGGCCAGCACCACTTGATCCGCACCTCACCCCATCGAGATCCATCACAGCCCTCTATTGCATCCAAATCCTGGCCGTCCATTCCCTAACCGACCGGCCGTGCCTCCAAACCCCCCGCCACATCCACCAACAATGCATGCATGGGCCATCCGGAGTCCAAATTCCAGCCGCCGTTTCACCTCTACATCACGTGCATCAACCCCGCCCGACCCGATAGCAAGCTTTGGACTCCCACGTTTCATTCCCATATCACAGCCGTCCGATCCAAATGCAAAACGCATGCAACCCAGCACTCCACCACTCACAGCCACAATCACAGCCGTCCGGTCCAGTCAAGAGCCCCATTAATCAAACCCCCAGCCGACCATCTCTCCTTTCCACCATCACAGCCGTCCGATGGCATGCAAGCCACCAGCAGCACCTCTAATTACTCTCTCTCCATTCCGTTGATTCCTTCCCACTTAATCGCAGCCGTCCCGTGCATCAGCCCGATCTCCTTCCCATCTCCAAGCCCTTTTAAAACCCATGCATCAGCAGCTCAGCACCGGATCCGCTCCCTCATCAGATCACAGCCGTCCAACTCTAACTCTCTCTCTCCCGTTTCTCTCTCCTCCCATAACAGATCCCACCGATCTTCTCTCTTCTCTCACCCGGGATTCTCTCTCTCTCTTCTCTTTCCATCTCTCTCTCTTTCTAAAACCGGAACCATGCGACACCGAAACTCTCTCTCCGGGTTTCTCTCTCTAACCCAACCGCCCAGCATGCGAGCCCGATACTCTCTAATCACACCGAACTCCTCTCTCCGGGATTCTCTTTCTTTATCTCTCGATCCACCGATCTTCTCTCTATCTCTTCCGTCCAAACCCACTACCCAGCCGAGACTTTCTCTCTCTAGATCTAGACCCTACACCGAACGTGTCTTTCTCTCTAACCGGACTTCTCTCTCTTGCTTATTTTCTTTCTTTCGTTTCCTTCTCTTTTGGGACCAAGCTGTAACCGAACCTCTCTCCCACGTTCCCACGTTCCTCTCCCATAATCACAGCCATCCGTGCTAGAGAGTCGATGCATCCCCTTGAGTCCGATTCTCTCTCCTCTCTCTTACTCGAACTCCTCTTCTCTTCTCTCTATATAATACCCCATCCGAATTGAAACCGGGAGAGCGTGGGGGCCGACCTTGTATCATCACCAAGGGGGAGGACGAACCTAGAGATCTGACCACCATACACCTCCCACCATCCCCATCTTCATCACCACCGAAGCTTAGGACGACCGAACCGAGTCATCATCACCCTCTTCATCATCTCTGAGCCACGTCATCATCGTCGCACGTCGCCATCATCGCCGGGTTCGTCATCAAAAAGAAGGAAGCATTCACCATCAGCGCTCGCATGGCCATGCTAGGCTAACCACCCTATTCTAAGACCTGGATGAAGCCCTGTAGTCAGATCTAAACTCTGTTTTTATGTTATTTCTATATTTCCGTTCGTTCAATGAAATATTGTGATCTTATTTATCTCATGAAACCTTGATAGGAATTGCATGCAGTAAGTCCGACCTATTCTCTGTTATTATCAGGGTTTTACAGAAGTCGATTTCATAGTTTTATTCTTCGTTATTACGGAAAGTTTTACGGGGAATCATTACATAGTCTTGGCTTTTGTTATTACTACGAATTTTACGGAGGATTACTCCATCTTATTCCTATGAAACGAGAAAGATCGCTACATTAGTTCGTCCTAATAGTGCTATATTGAATATCATGCGCGGAGAGAGATTGACTTCGCATCTCCGTGAGAATCCTGGAAATCATATAAAAATACGGTTTATATCGCTACATGTGCGGATTCTAGGGCTTAGAATATCACATCCATATCTGAACTTCCACACTGCACTGCATTACCTTAATTAGTTAATCTGCATGCTTTAATCTTGATTAGTTTACTTTTTCACAATCTCATAGAACCAAATCAACAACATTGCTCATTAAGTAACTTAGGTAGATAGATTAATAACCTTAGATTAGATAGTTCCCTCATTAGCAATCCCTGTGGGATCGACCTCGTAATACGTACCGCTCCTACAAAGCGATTCGTGCACTTGCGAGTTATAATTTAGATCAAATTAGCCCTTAATTTAGGATTAGTTTAGATCGCAACAGGAGACTCAAGGGACTGGTCCCATGTAACCTAAATACGTTCGCAGCTCTGATCTGGGTTGGTCGCCCTATTAGGATAAGCTATTGGGATGACAGAGCGTGGGTGTCTCCACCACGGTCGTTACCAGGCACATTGTCTGTGGCCGAACGGAACCAACACGGTGCACAGATCAGTGAGCAGACACCGGTGCACTAAGCCGTGTTTCTGCTTAGGGTAAAACGGTCCTAAATCCTGTTGAACCATGTCTGGTGGACTAACCAGTTGTGTGGTGCTTTGGCGCACCAATGTGTGAGGATTCGGATGCAGTGATCCAAACCCACGGTGTACTGAATTACCCGGCTGGCGTTGCATCAGCATGTCACTCCTGTAGGCTATCGACACCCCTAACGGGAGGTACATTCCTTGGTCTGACCTACATCGTATTAAATCCTGGCCAGGTGGTCATCAGTTGGACTGGTGACGGATCCGGTTGCTCAGAAGAGTAATCGGAGGTACGATGTATGTGGTCAACCTAGAAGGAACCGAGTCATATGAGCACTCGAGTCTGACGGTATTCTCCACCGCTCGAGTTACATCCTGGAACCACGTGGAGGGATAGCGGGTTTACCATACTAAGCGGAGAGCAGGGGTATGAGGGAGAACATAGTAAGTTCGGGGGAATTAGAGTGCAGCCTATGTCGCACTCTGGATGGCCATGCAGGTCAACTCGAACTCAAAGGATCGATGGTGCACTCGGGTAGTGTGACGATCGAGTCTAAGTTGAAAGCCATGAACCCTGGCCCCTGAAGGTTCCACCTTATCGATATTATGTACGGTTCTTATACCATCTCCTCGAAACAAAAAACGTAGTTAGAGGAAGCGAGAAGTCCAAGCATACGCTCAGTGAGTGCTTTGCACTAGTGCACGGTAGATGCGTAGCTAGTGTGCACTAAGGGGAAACCTTAGGTTAGTGTAGGGACGCATGTAGCAATTCCTTGCCATAAGTGGATTATGCCACATGGGTACGATGCACCGGGACATGTTGCGAGTTGACTGGTTGATTTCACTAGGGGCACCCTATGGGAACCTCAGAGAATAATGAAATCACTGGTGCACTTCACTTATGTGTACCTTGCAAAATCTCGTACACGGGGAACGGCCAACTAGTGATATAAGGGCGTTTTGGTCATAACATGCGCCACTATGTACTAGGGGGCTGACCCTAAGTGTTGAGAGACTGGTCAAGGCCGGCCCTATTGGTTTCAAGAGGTTATTGCCTCCGATGAAAGGGCCGGTCATGAGGAAAAGAAAATGGGCTAGTTTTGACCGTTTTCAAAACCAAGGAAAAAGATAGAGATAAAAAAGAGATATATAGGGAGAACGTTTGTATCAGTCAACCCTATCCGTACTAGCCTTATCTATATGGATAGGCCGGCCGTATATAAGGAAATAGGAGAGGGGGGGGCGGCCATGCAAGCCATAGGGGGCCGGCCAAGCCATGGGGAAACCCTAGCCGCCCCTCTCCTCTTCTCTCTTCTCCTCTCTTGTCTCTCTCTCCCTCGCTTGCGCCATTGGATGGCGACTCGTCTTTCTCGTGTGGTGTTTCGTAGAAGAAGAAGGCTCATCAGATGGAGGCACTCAGAGATCCATCGATGAGGTGCCGTGCATCGTGTGAGATCGGGTGAACTAGAAGGTATTTCCCGCAAGCTTTTACTGTCCAAAATCTGCATAAAAAATTAGCATTGTTTCTGTGATTCCGGGAGCTATAGAAGTCCAAATGGGGTGAAACTTATTTTACAAGTTGCATCTCAAAGTTGGCTACCTGTAGTCCAAATTTTAACCCAATCCAAGTTTGGAATAGAAAGTTATCGTCATCGCATCGAAACTATATCGAGCAGATCCGAGCCCGTCTTCATCGACAAAGAAGAAATTTATCGCGGTGAAAGAATCCGCACGCAGGTATGATCTCTAACATGTAGATCTAACATAGATAGAACATACATGCATGCTAGATTGTTCTTTCACGTTAGATCGATGTTAGGGGTTCGTGTAGTTGCCATGCTAGATTCATACACGCATATGTAGATCGTTTCGATAAAAATTTTGATATGTAATGCACACCGCTCACGGTCTTCGGACCTTACCTTTGCTTCCGCTGCGGGCCTCTACCATGGATTTATTTCCAACAATTGGTATCAGAGCATGCTAGTGGTGTGCGTTTTATGTTTTTCATGAAATCGTTATGTGCGCGCATGAATGGTATGTGCTGCCATCGGGGTTCTACGAGTAGATCATGCATAGTATATATTGTATGTTATATGAATGTTCTTGCAGGGCTCCACTTCTAAAATTTATCTTGATATGTGATTGCTTGCTACCCGGGGTCGGACCCCGTGTTAGCGAATATTGTCTGGATGTTTTTCTTCTGTGTGTGGATAGGTTTTAGAGCCATAGTCGGGCAAGTGGTGGAGGTTGACCACCCTTGATTCCCAGGCTTTTTTGTTAGGTTTGTTTTCCTTTTCGTTCTAGGAAATTGTGTACGAGCGAGTACTTGCTCAAAGCGTACTAGAGCTTTTTCGGTTACAGATTGAAAAGGAGGACTTGCCGTGGAGATCCACCACCGGAAGGACGAGTGGAACCTTGGAAGACGATGGCGATCCGGCGAAGCGTACACGATGACGGTAAAGGGCAGAAAGTGTCAAGAGATCGTATACAGAGACTTGCACCGGATCGAGGAGCCTTGCGAAGGAGACAGAGAGCCTACGCTGTGCCAGTCAGGTTCAGGGGTCGGACCCTGAACTTGACTCAGTTCTGTGGTTGGTTCTTTCTACTGTTCTTTATATTTCTGTAGAGAACCCCGATGTGATAATTTAATTATCTATGTTAGAGGGATGCCCTTTCCCCTCGGGTTTTAGTGACCTTATTAGGATAGGATTCTACTAGTGACGCCTATTATTTAATTGACCCTTGATGATAGCATGAATTCCTCATATTTGGTTATGCCACCATTAGGTCAACACCCGATTAGTCGAGTGTGCCTATTTAGCTAGCATCGAAACCTAGAATGAGTTGGAATTCTACTATGACATCATTCCTCAAATTTATAAACAAGGCACTATGGTAGTGGGAGACCTTTCCAGTCAGTCTGACCTTAGGCTATGCTCCAGGGCATTAGCGTGATAGCCAAGTTTACGGAGCATCGATGTTCTTAGGATATGTAATGTGACCCTTGAGTGGAGAAATCCACTTGAGGCAGGAACTATGATATTCCGAGATCGATTAATGCTTTGCGAAAGGCTTAAAACACTAGTGGAAGCACGGTATGACCAGGGTCTAGTGTATAGGTTGTCGTGACCTTAGTGTACACTCATACTTGCATTAAATAACCCTCAACTATAATAAGGGATGTGTAAGAGGACTCGTCGAGATCCTCTGACCTCCACAACCAACTGCTCTGTGTCTGGGTAGAAGGGCGTAGCTCGACACCCCCTAGGGTGAGGGTTATGATTTTCCATGCCAGATAACTTAGCAATCTCCTTTGGGATATGGTGGTTACGGGGTGAGGAGAGAAGGGCTTTTCATCCCACCCTAGTGGGGGCCGCATGAACTCCCGTGCTGTAATTGCTTAGGCTTGTGGGTAAGCATCCGAAGTGGATGTGAGGCATTCGTTGCTTAGACAATGGGGATCACGTGGAACTGGCCAAAAGGACAACCATGGTCCATCAAAGCCCTTAGTTGGCAGATTTGGACAGGGTCAAGAAAAGGCCCGTGTAAGCGGATTGATGCTGCATGATGCCCTCTAGGGCAGGTGTAGCCGATTCCGAGATCTTACATACATGGTTAATTAATCCATAGAGGTGTCTTCGCTGTGAGGGTAGCGCTGACATTTGGATATAATTAGCTTGTTTTAAAAATCCATAAAATAAGTTTTTTCTACATTCATTTTCATTCAACTATTTAGTTCCCCTATCCGCTATCCCATAAGGGAACCAATTATCGGGTCTCTAACTATGTAGAGCGGAAACGCTATCTTTAGCTTATGCTTAGGGTAGTAAACGTATATTGGCTTGAAATCTAAATATCCCTGTACTAGACCTAACGGGTCCAAATGTCACTAGGGCACTAACTAGGGCATATGACGACTAGCAAGAGTTTGAGGAGATGTGCAAGTTCTGTGTCATAGCAGACTTGCGGACAACTCTTTAGAAGCAAGTCTGAGATATATTGGGTCTTCTTAAATAAAGTTTTACTTGCATAAGATGTCTGGAAGGCGAAGTCAGTCGACTCATCGCCTTTCCACCAAGATATTTGTTGGTACCGAGATGTCTAAGGATATGCTTGTTCGGGAATATATACTTGAGTTCCAGATCGAACTAGATTCAAAAGACATAGTACCAGATGACGAGGTGGTGGAAGACGTCTGTCTTGCATCCTTGTCTGGAACCTTCGAAGGCGTTGTCAGAGACTTTAGCTTTAACAAGCTAGAGATGACAAACGTAGAACTTCTAAGGAGATTTCCAAGAGATAAAGGATAGGATCAAGATTAAAGACAATGCCTTTAGTGCTTAACCTAGTTCTTCTTTAGAAGAACCTAAGGGAATAACTTATCAAAGATCGAGAACTATTCTAGTGAAGAAACTGGTACGGACTCCTAAGTTTGGTAACGCTAAAGACAGAAGTGTTTTCGCTTTGGCAAGTATAGGGGATATTTAAAGATAGTGTATGGCCTTAGGATGTTAGGAGTTGAGTCGCTATCTAGTAGCAGTTCTTATGCTTCTTGGAATATAGACTTCGGGTCTACAGAGATTCAAGGAAAGTAGAAGGCTACTTTATAGTGAAGTAATCCTAACATAGGTACTAATGCCATAAGCCGCTGCAGAAGCTGTTAGATTTGATTGTCTTAGTTTTTTCGAAACATGGATTTTGATTTTTAGAGATGTAGTTCTATTTCCTCTTTGGTAAATAAAGTTTTTAGTTTTAGACAACACCGTAGATGTGTATCTTAAACTAAATTGATAGCTTCATAGTTAGAGGAATAGATCAGAAAAATCTCTTTGTATTTAATCCTAATTCGGAAATAGATTTCATGACAGCTGCAGCGTCTAATTAAAATTTATCTAAATCCTTCAGAGAAGCTATCCCATTTGTGACCCCTCTGATTTAGATATTCTGCCTCAGATAAATTCAGACATAAAAGAAGGTTGAGTTTCTGTTCACAGATTCATCGGAGATCCTTCTAATCTATGAGTGTAATATGGAAGACAGAATAACTAAAAGGGCCACTAAGGTATTGGAGTTAGTTAATTTTGACGTCTATGGTTCCATGAGCGTCTAGACGATATAAGACTCTTTGATTTAATCGAAGGAGTAGGTCACTATCGGACGAGTTCCATATGATCCTGAGGAAGCATGAGATTATCTCCCAGTTAAATGCTCCAAGGATGACACATCAGTATGAAGTCTCCGAGAGAAGCAATCGAACTCTGTTTGACATGGTCCGTAGTATGATGAATATTGCCAAGTGTACTACCCACTTTTTGGTGGGGTTGTACCTTAAAACAATAGCTTATATCTGAAACTATCTGTCATCTAGATCAGTGTCTCAGACCTATAGAGAGCTATAGTCTAAGCGAAAGTTTACACTATAGTGTCTCGAGATATAGGGTTGTCCTGCACTTGTGCAAAAGGACAAAAGGGATGAGATGGAGATATAGTTTCAGGTATATCTGTTTATAGGTTACCCTTAGGAGGCATAAGGTGGACTGTTCTATGATCTTGAGATTTGGAAGGTAATCATTTCTACAAATACCATCTACCTAGACCAGGATTATATTATAGACCATAAGTTTATCAGTAAGCTAGGTCTGGGTGAACTACTGGGTACTAGTAGAGAGTGCGCATCTTAAAACGTAGTGGGAGTAGATGATACAAAAACTAGTATACCAGGTACTGTAGAAACGATTCACTTTGTACCACTACCACCTTGTCGTTGTGGGAGCGTCAGAGCTCTGGATAGATACTATGGAGAAACTTTGATAGTTAATCCAGAGTTTCAGGAGGATAATCCCTAGAGCTACGAAGAAGTAGTGGGAACTTCCGACAGCTCTGACTGACAAAAGACTATGGAGGCAAATTTGCATCAATGTCCGTTAGAACAGTCTTGACACTTATAACACTATCACCCTTCAGGGTGTAGGAGGTGTATAAGAAGAGCACCCGGTTAAGACTTAAGTAGCTAGATTAGTTGCCAAAGGAGAATGGATTGACTATGTCAAAACCATCTTACTGGTAGCTATACCTAAGTCTATTTCGGATCCTCTTAATCCATCGCAGCCCATTATAGTTGGGAGATCTGGTTGATATATATCAAGACAGTTATTCCCTAACGGGAATTTGGAAAGGACATATGGATGATGTAGCCCCAGGGTTTGTGTCAGTAGGTCAGGAAGAAATGGAATGCAAGTTGCAAAGGTCCATTTATGGACTGATGCAAGAATCTAGGTTGGATTATCTATTTTGATCAAGGGAATCCGCTTACACGGATTTGATCAGAATGAGGATAAACCAAGTGGTACAAGAAAGGTGAAAGAACTACAAGGGTGTACGTAGTACTTTACCTTAACGATATCCTACTGATTGAAAATGATGTAAGAATATTATTTACGGTAAAGATTTGTAGTCATCACAATTCGATGTGAAAGACCCAAGTGAGGCGAGTTATGCTCTGGGAATCAAGGTAACTCGAGATAACCAGAGCAAGGTTATCATGCTGTCACAGGCTACGCATGAAGATAAGATTCTAGCCAGATTTGTTTTACGAGGCTAGATATCTATTGCGCAGCAGGATTTATGGGTCGGTTTCAGTCGAACCCGGGTCCAGATCACTGGACTAAAGTGAAGGGTATACTCTGAAGTCCTCATCAAGTGATGATTGTGAGTTAACTTGCACTTCATAGGTCCTGATATCGATTGGACACATAGGATCTGACTTTGGTGTCAGATGTGTGTTCCAGAGAATCAATTTCAGGGATTACTTTTATCTTGGGATTAGAAGCGGTAGTTGGTAGAGTGTGAAGCAAGAGTACGTCACAGACTCTACCATAGAGGCTTAGCACGTTGTTGCATGCGAGGTAGTATATCAGGTGGTAAGGCTTATGAAGTTTTTAGAGAACTTGGGACACGTACCAGAGGCTCAGTTATCTGTTGTTGCAACAGAAGAGCGGAAGCAAGGTCCAAGGAGACTAGGCACCACAATGAGGGGAAACCCATCAAGTACAAACTCCATTTGATCTGACAGTTATAGGAGGAAATGCAAGTATCGGTACTGAGGTGGAATCTACAGATAATGTTGCCAATTCCTTTAGGGAATTCCTGCAAAGGCTTTTGGGCAGCATATAGAAGCTACAGAGCTCAACACCGTTATTCCTCGTTAGACCTAGTGGGAGATTGTTAGAATTGGTGAGGTCTACAGCTCGTAAAAACCTATAATTTAGCTATGTATGGTTGATAGTATAGGATTGCATATTGGTACGTACCTTAGTACGTGTTCTGATTACAGAACAGAGAGCCATGGCTACATGGTAATTCTCTTGAGTAGGAGACTCAAGGGACTGGTCCCATATAACCTAAATACGTTCGCAGCTTTGATCAGGGTTGGTCGCTCTATTAGGATAAGCTGTTGGGATGACAGAGTGTGGGTGTCTCTACCACGGTCACTACCAGGCACAGTGTCTGTGACCGAATAGAACCAACACGGTGCACAGATCAGTGAGCAGACACTGGTGTACTAAGCCATGTTTCTGCTTAGGGTAAAATGGTCCTAAACCCTGAGGAACCATGTCTGGTGGACTAACCAGTTGTATGGTGCTTTGGTGCACTAATGTGTGAGGATTCGGATACAGTGATCCAAAATCACGGTGTACTGGGTTACCCAGCTGGCGTTACATCAGTATGTCACTCCTGTAGGCTATCCACACCCCTAACGAGAGGTGCGTTCCTTGGTTTGACCTACATCGTATTAAACCCTGGCCAGGTGGTCATCAGTTGGACTAATGACGGATCTGGTTGCTCGAAAGAGTAATCGGAGGTATGATGTATGTGGTCAACCTGGAAGGAACCGAGTCATATGAGCACTCGAGTCTGATGGTATTCTCCACCGCTCGAGTTGCGTCATGCCACCACGTGGAGGGATAGCGGGTTTAACATACTAAGCGGAGAGCAGGGGTATGAGGGAGAACATAGTAAGTCTGGGGGAATTGGAGTGCAGCCTACGTCGCACTCTGGGTGGCCACGCAGGTTAACTCGAACTCAGAGGATCGATGGTACACTCGGGTAGTGTGTCGACCGAGTCTAAGTTGGAAGCCATGAACCCTGGCCCCTGAAGGTTCCACCTTATCGATATTATGTACAGTTCTTATACCATCTCCTCGAAACACAGAACGTAGTTAGAGGAAGCTAGAAGTCCAAGCATACGCTCCGTGAGTACTTTGCACTAGTGCACGGTAGATGCGTAGCTATGTGTGTGCACTAAGGGGAAACCTTAGGTTAGTGCAGAGACGCATGTAGCAATTCCTTGCCATAAGTGGACTATACCATATGGGTGCGATGCACCGGGACATATTGTGAGTTAACTAGTTGATTTCACTAGGGGCACCCTACGGGAACCTCAGAGAATAGTGAAATCACTGGTTCACTTCACTTATGTGTGCCTTGCAAAATCTCGTACACGGGGAACAGCCAACTAGTGACATAAGGGCGTTTTAGTCATACCATGCGCCACTATGTACTAGGGACCCGGTCCTAAGTGTTGAGAGACTGGTTAAGGCCGGCCCCATTGGTTTCAGGAGGTTATTGCATCCGTTGAAAGGGCCTGTCATGAGGCACAGAAAATGGGCTAGTTTTGACCATTTTCAAAACCAAGGAAAAAGATAAAGATAAAAAAGAGATATATAGGGAGAAGGGTTGAATCAGTCAACCCTATCCATACTAGCCTTATCCGTATGGATAGGCCGGCCCTATATAAGGAAATATGAGAGGGGGGGGGGGGGCGGCCATGCAAGCCATAGGGGGCTGGCCAAGCCATGGGGAAACCCTAGCCGCCCCCTCTCCTCTTCTCTCTTCTCCTCTCTTGTCTCTCTCTCCCTCGCTTGCGCCATTGGATGGCGACTCGTCTTTCTCGTGTGGTGTTCCGTAGAAGGAGAAGGCTCATCGGATGGAGGCACTCAGAGATCCATCGATGAGGTATCGTGCATCGTGTGAGATCGGGTGAATTAGAAGGTATTTCCCGTAAGCTTTTGCTGTCTAGAGTCTGCACAGAAAATCAGAATTGTTTCTGTGATTCCGGGAGCTATAGAAGTCCAAACGGGATGAAACTTAACACGCTTGCCCGAACCATGAATATTGCATCATCTCCTTCTTCCTGTGACCGAAAAACTAACATGCTCCGAGCAATTGCTCGTTCGTATATAATTTTGCTAGAAAGAGAAAAGAAACAGTCCTAGAAAACATGGCCAGGGAACCGAGGGTGGTCAACCTCCACCCTCGCCCATCTAGAGCCTTAAAACCCCACAGGCATAATAATAATCAATGCAAAATTAAATTCAGGGTCTGACCCTCGGAAGCATGCAATCACAGATTAGGATTCAGCACAGAACCTGCAAAAAGATGATACATAGCACAATCCATATGCATGATCTATGCCGAACCCCGACTAAAACATATGCCATCATATATTCACATGATGTTTTCACGAATTCATGCATGAAACACACACCAAACCTGGCTTTGATACCAATTGTTGGAATTGGATCCGCTTATCAGAGTCGCAGCGGAAGCAAAAGATAGATCCAAAGATCATACGGTGTATGTTTCATTACAATTAATTCTACAAAACAATCTACATGCAAATTTATGATCTTAGCATATGTGCGGACACCCTAGAGGCATACTACGATCTACGGAAGACATGCATGCATCTAGTTAGGTGTTTAGAATCATCATACCTTTTGGATCTATGATCCGGAAAGAACGAAATGATGAAGAACCGCACTTGAATCGCAAAGGAAGCTGTCGGATAGCACCTTGTCCTTTGCAAATTGAGGAATCCTCGAAGTCCCGTCTCTGAGTGCAAGGACTACGAGCCGATGGAGGAATTCATTGCGAAGACAACGGCGTGCCGGTAGATCTCCTCCTTCTCTTTCTCTCTTCTTCCTTCTCCTTTCTTCCTTCTTCTTCCTGTTTTCTTCCTTGGCTGAAACCTTAGAGAGGGAGAGAGGGAGAGAGGGGAGGGAGTTCAGGTAGTAGGAGAGGGGGAGAGCTAGGGCCGGCCCTTCCCTCTCTTTACCTCTTATAGGGCCGGTCTCCTAGTGCTCCAAGCAAGCTAGGGCCGGCCCCTAGTAGATAGGGATGAGAGGGGCCAGTTTTTAGGGTTTCCAAGTGTATCGTGAAGCCTGGATGAAAACGCCCTTCACGAAAAGTGAAAAACTGAATAAGAGACTGAGTGAGATGCGCTACTTGGAATCGAGTTCTGTTAGTGCCTATGAGCTCTTGGAATTATTCCGCTCATTCTAAGATCCATATTCAATATGTTCTGAGCCATATTTCAATATTTACCAAAATACCCCTACGGCCCCTAATATATATGAATTAGGTTCTTAAGCTCCGGGCTTACGCTCCATCGTGCTACTTCACATCCAACGTATCCAACCAGGTTGGGAAACAATTCCTATACGCAACGACAGGGTGGAACCTTCAGGGTTTGGGATCTCTAGCTCCAACCGGATCCCTGATTAACTATTCTGGTGACATACCGAAAGTTTCGTTAATCGGGCCTAATCCGATTAACCCGCGTAGCCACCCAGAGTGCGACACGAGTTGAACTCTAGTGATCCTAAACTTATGTTACTCCCTCATAACCCTGTTCGCTACAATACTCCGATAATCCTTAGTCCCTCCTACTACTGGTGCCATGATACAATTCGGGAGGTGGGGAGCACCGTCAGATCTCGATCGATCATCTGACTAGGAATTGATGACTTGTCATCAATTCATGCGAATGAATTAGAATGGATCGTATGAATGAATTAGAATGGATCGTACGAATGAATTAGAATGGATATATTATTGCGAATGAATTAGAATGGATCGAACAAATGAATTAGACTGGATACATTCGTGCGAATGAATTAGAATGTATCATACGAATGAATTAGAATGGATTGTACGAATGAAATAGAATGGATCGTACGACTGAATTAGAATGGATACATTCGTGCGAATGAATTAGAATGGATCTTTCGAACGAATTAGAATGGATACATTCGTGAGTATGAATTAGAATGGATCGTACGAAATAATTAGAATGGATCATATGAATGAATTAGAATGGAAACATTCGTGCGAATGAATTAAAATGGATTGTACGAATGAATTAGAATGGATACATTTATGCGAATGAATTAGAATGGATCGTACGAATGAATTAGAATGGATCGTAAGAATGAATTAGAATTGATACATTCATGCGAATGAATTAGAATGGATCATATGAATGAAATAGAATGGATACATTTGTGCGAATGAACGAATGTATCCATTCTAATTCATTCGCACGAATGTACCCATTCTAATTCATTCCTAAGATCAATTCTAATTCATTCGCTTGAATGTATCTATTATAATTCATTCGTACGATCCAATCTAATTCATTCGCACGAATATATCCATTCTAATTCATTCATACGATCCATTCTAATTCATTCATACGATCCATTCTAATTCATTCATACGATCCATTCTAATTCATTCGCACGAATATATCCATTCTAATTCATTCGTACGATCCATTCTAATTCATTCGCACGAATGTATCCATTCTAATTTATTCATACGATCCATTCTAATTCATTCATACGATCCATTCTAATTTATTCATACAATCCATTCTAATTCATTCACACGAATGTATCCATTGTAATTCATTCGTACGATCACTTCTAATTCATTCGTACGATCCATTCTAATTTATTCGTATGATCCATTCTAATTCATTCATACGATCCATTCTAATTCATTCGCACGAATGTATCCTTTCTAATTCATTCGTACGATCCATTCTAATTCATTCGTACGATCCATTCTATAGTGCGATCTATTCTAATTTAATAATACGATCCATTCCAATTCATTCGTACGATCCATTCTAATTCATTCGCACGATCCATTCTAATTCATTCGCACGAATTTATCCATTCTAATTCATTCGTACGATCCATTCTAATTCATTCGTACGATCCATTCTAATTCATTCGCACAAATGTATCCATTCTAATTCGATCGTACGAATTTATCCATTCTAATTCATTCGTATGATCCATTCTAATTCATTCGTACTATCCATTCTAATTCATACGAATGTATCCATTCTAATTCATTCGTATGATCCATTCTAATTCATTCGCACGAATATATCCATTCTAATTCATTCGTACGATCCATTCTAATTCATTCGCATGAATGTATCATTTCTAATTCATTCGTACGATCCATTCTAATTCATTCGTACGATCCATTCAAATTCATTCGCACTAATGTAACCATTCTAATACATTAGTACGAATTTATCCATTCAAATTCATTCATACGGTCCATTCTAATTCATTCGTACGATCCATTCTAATTGATTTGTACGATCCATTCTAATTCATTCGTGTGATCCATTCTAATTCATTCGCACGAATATATCCATTCTAATTCATTTGTACGATCCATTCTAATTCATTCATAGGAGCTATTCTAATTCATTCGTATGAACTATTCTAATTCATTCCTACGATCTATTCTAATTAATTCGTAAAATCGAATGTAGCCATTCTAATTCATTCGTAAGATCCATTCGAATTCAGTCGCACGAATGTATCCATTCTAATTCATTTGTACGATCTATTCTAATTCATTCGCACGAATGTATCCATTCTAATTCATTCGTACGATCCATTCTAATTCATTCGTCCGATCCATTCTAATTCATTCCTACGATCCATTCTAATTCATTCGTACGATTAGAATGGATACATTCGTGCAAATGAATTAGAATGGATCGTGCGAATGTATTAGAATGGATACATTCGTGCGAATGAATTAGAATGGATCGTACGAATGAATTAGAATGGATACATTCGTACGAATGAATTAGAATGGATCGTACGAATGAATTAGAATGGATTGTACGAATGAATTGGAATGGATCATATGAATGAATTAGAATAGATAGTATGAATGAATTAGAGTGGATACATTCGTACGAATGAATTAGAATGGATCATACGAATGAATTAGAATGGATCCCATTCTGATTCATTCATATGAATGTATCCATTCTAATTCAATTGTACGATCAATTGTAATTCATTCGCACGAATGCATCCATTCTAATTCATTCGTACGATCCATTCTAATTCATTTGTACGATCCATTCTAATGGATCGTGCGAATGAATTAGAATGTATCATATGAATGAATTAGAATGGATCATACGAATGAATTAGAATGGATCGTACGAATGAATTAGAATGGATACATTCGTTCGAATGAATTAGAATGGGATCCATGCTAATTCATTCGTACGATCCATTCTAATTCATTCGTATGAATGAATTAGATTGGATACATTCGTGCGAATGACTTAGAATGGATCATACGAATGAATTAGAATAAATCGTACGAATGAATTAGAATGGATCGTACGAATGGATTAGAATGGATCGTACGAATGAATTAGAATGGATACATTCGTGCGAATGAATTAGAATGGATCGTACAAATGAATTAGAATGGATTGAACGAATGAATTTGAATGGATATATTCATACGAATGAATTAGAATGGGTCGTACGAATGAATTAGAATGGATACATTCGTATGAATTAATTAGAATGTATCGTGCGAATGAATTAGAATGGATCGTACAAATGAATTATAATGGATAATTTCGTGTGAATGAATTAGAATCGATCGTATGAATGAATTAGAATGGATCGTATGAATGAATTAAAATGGATCGTACGAATGAATTAAAATGGATGCATTAGAGCGAATTAATTAGAATTGATCATACGAATGAATTAGAATGGATACATTCGTGCGAATGAACTAGAATGGATCATACGAATGAATTGGAATGGATCGTACGAATGAATTAGAATGGATCGTACGAATGAATTAGAATGGAAACATTCGTGTGAATGAACTAGAATGTACGATCCATTCTAATTCATTCATATGAATGTATCCATTCTAATTCATTCGTACGATCCATTCTAATTCATTCGTACAATCCATTCTAATTCAATAGCACGAATGTATCAATTCAAATAAATTCGTACGATCCATTCTAATTCATTCGTATGAATGATCCATTCTAATTCATTCGTACGATCCATTCTAATTCATTGTACGATCCATTGTAATTCATTCGCACGAATTAGAATGAATTAGAATGGATCATGCGACTGAATTAGAATGGATCGTACGAATGAATTAGAATAGATTGTGCGAATGAATTAGAATGGATCGTACGAATGAATTAGAATGGATCGTACGAATGAATTAGAATGGATCGTATGAATGAATTAGAATGGATCGTGCGACTGAATTAGAATGGATCGTAAGAATAAATTATAATGGATATATTCGTGCAACTGAATTAGAATGGATAGATTCGTGTGAATGAATAAGAATGGATCGTACGAATGAATTAGAATGGATCATACGAATGAATTATAATAGATACATTCGTGCGAATAAATTAGAATGGATACATTCGTGCGAATAAATTAGAATGGATCATGCGAATGAATTAGGATGGATCGTATGAATGAATTAGTATGGATTAGTATGAATGAATTAGAATGGATCGTGCGACTGAATTAGAATGGATCGTGCGACTGAATTAGAATGGATCGTGCGAATGAATTAGTATGAATGAATTAGAATGGATCGTGCGACTGAATTAGAATGGATCGTACGAATGAATTAGAATAGATTGTGCGAATGAATTAGAATGGATCGTACGAATGAATTAGAATGGATCGTACGAATGAATTAGAATGGATCGTATGAATGAATTAGAATGGATCGTGCGAATGAATTAGAATGGATCGTAAGAATAAATTATAATGGATATATTCGTGCAACTGAATTAGAATGGATAGATTCGTGTGAATGAATAAGAATGGATCGTACGAATGAATTAGAATGGATCATACGAATGAATTATAATAGATACATTCGTGCGAATAAATTAGAATGGATACATTCGTGCGAATAAATTAGAATGGATCATGCGAATGAATTAGGATGGATCGTATGAATGAATTAGAATGGATCGTACGAAAGAATTAGAATGGATACATTTGTGTGAATGAATTAGAATGGATCGTGCGAATGAATTAGAATGGATCATATGAATGAATTAGAATGGATCGTGCGAATGAATTAGAATGGATAAATTCGCATGATCCATTCTAATTCATTCATACAACGTATTCTAATTCATTCACATGATCCATTCTAATTCATTCGTACGATCCTTTCTAATTCATTCATACGATCCATTCTAATTCATTCGTGCGAATGTATCCATTCTAATTCATTCATACGATCCATTCTAATTCATTCGTGCGAATGTATCCATTCTAATTCATTCATATGATCCATTCGAATTCATTCGTACGAACCATTCTAATTCATTCGTACGATCCATTCTAATTCATTCATATGATCCATTCTAATTTATTCGTGCGAATGCATCCATTCTAATTCATTTGTAAGATCCATTCTAAATCATTCGTACGATCCATTGTAATTCATTCGTACGATCCATTCTAATTTATTCGCACAATCCATTCTGATTCATTCATATGATCTATTCTAATTCATTCGTACGATCCATTCTAATTCTTTCGTACGATCCATTCTAATTCATTCGTACGGTCCATTCTAATTTATTCGTACGATCCATTCTAATTCATTCGTACGATCCATTCTAATACATTCGTACGATCCATTCTAATTCATTCGTACGATCCATTCTAATACATTCGTACGATCCATTCTAATTCATTCGCACGAATGTATCCATTCGAATTCATTCGTACGATCAATTCAAATTCATTCGCACGATCCATTCTAATTCATTCGTACGATCCATTCTAATTCATTCGCACAATCCATTCTGATTCATTCATATGATCTATTCTAATTCATTCGTACGATCCATTCTAATTCTTTCGTACGATTCATTATAATTCATTCACATAAATGTATCCATTCTAATTCATTCGTACGATCCATTCTAATTCATTCGTGCAATCCATTCTAATTCATTCACATGAATGTATCCATTATAATTCATTCATACAATCCATTCAAATTCATTCGCACGATCCATTCTAATTTATGTGTACGATCCATTCTAATTCATTCGCACGATCCATTCTAATTCATTCGCACGATCCATTATAATTCATTTGTATGATCCATTCTAATTCATTCGCATGTATGATCCATTCTAATTCATTCGTACGATCCCTTTTAATTCATTCGCACGATCCATTCTTATTCATTCGTATGATTCATTCTAATCTATTCGTACTATCCATGATAATTCACTTGTACGATCCATTCTAATTCATTCGCACTAATGTATCCATTCTAATTCATTCGTACGATCGATTCAAATTCATTCACATGATCCATTAAAATTCATTCGTACGATCCATTCTAATTCATTCGTATGATCCATTCTAATTCATTCATATGATCCATTCAAATTCATTCGCATGAATGTACGCATTCTTTTTCATTCTTACGATCCATTCAAATTCATTCGCACGATCCATTCTAATTCATTCGCACTATCCATTCTTATTCATTCGTACGATCCGTTCTAATTCATTCACACGAATTTATCTATTCTAATTCATTCGTACGATCCATTCTAACTCATATGCACGATCCATTCTAATTCATTCATTTGATATATTCTAATTCATTCGTACGATCCAATCTAATTCATTATCACAAATGTATCCATTCTAATTCATTCGTACGATCTATTCTAATTCAATCGTACGATCCATTCTTATTCATTTGCACGAATGTATCCATTCTAATCTATTTGTACGATCCTTTCTAATTCATTCACACGATCGATTCTAATTCATTCGTACGATCCATTCTAATGCATTCGTACGATCCATTCTAATTCATTGGCACGAATGTATGTATTCAAATTCATTCGTACGATCCATTCTAATTCATTCGTACGATCCATTCTAATTAATTCGTACGAAAATATCCATTGTAATTCATTCATACGGTCCATTCTAATTTAATCGTACGATCTATTCTAATTCATTTTTACCATCCATTCTAATTCACTCGCATGAATGTATCCATTCTAATTCATTCACACGATACATTCTGATTCATTCGTACGAATCATTCTAATTCATTCGTATGATCCATTCTAATATATTTCGCGTGATCCATTCTAATTTATTCGTACGATCCATTCTAATTCATTCGTACGATCCATTCAAATTCATTCGCACGATCCATTCTAATTCATTCGTACGATCCATTCTAATTCTTTCGTACAATCCATTCTAATTCATTCCGATGATTTATTCTAATTCATTCGCACGAATGTATCCATTCTAATTCTTTCGTACGTTCCATTCTAATTTATTCGTACAATCTATTATTATTCATTCGTACGATCCATTCTAATTCATTCGCACGAATGTGTCCATTCTAATTCATTCGTACGATCCATTCTAATTCATTCGCATGATCCATTCTCATTCATTTGTACAATCCATTCTAATTCATTCGTACGATCCATTCTAATTCATTCATACGATCCATTCTAATTCATTCACACGAATGTATCCATTCTAATTCATTCGTACGATCCATTCTAATTCATTCGTACGATCCATTCTAATTCATTCGCACGATCCATTCTAATTCATTCGTACGATCCATTCTAATTCATTCGCACGAATGTATCCATTCTAATTCATTCGCACGATCCATTCTAATTCATTCGTACGATCCATTCTAATTCATTCGTACTATCCATTCTAATTCATTCGTACGATCCATTGTAATTCATTTGTATGATCCATTCTAATTCATTCGTACAAATGTATCCATTCTAATTCATTTGAACGATCCATTCTAAATCATTCGCACGATATATTCTAATTCATTCGTACGATCCATTCTAATTCATTTGTATGATGCATTGTAATTCATTCGCACGAATGTATCCATTCGAATTCATTCGTACGATCCATTCTAATTCATTCGCACGATCCATTCTAATTTATTCATACAATCGATTCTAATTCATTCATATGATCTAATCTAATTCATTCGTACGATCCATTCTTATTCATTCGCATGAATGAATCCATTCTAATTTATTCGTATGATCCCTTCTAATTCATTCGTACAATCCATTCAAATTCATTCGCACGAATGTATACATTCTAATTCATTTGTACGTTCCATTCTAATTCATTCGTACAATACATACGATCCATTCTAATTCATTCGTACGATCCATTCCAATTCAATCGCATGATCCATTCTAATTCATTTGTACGATCCATTCTAATTCATTCGTACGATCCATTCTAATTCATTCACACGAATGTATCAATTCTAATTCATTCCTATGATCCATTCTTATTCATTCGCACGATCCAGTTTTATTCATTCGTACGATCCATTCTAATTCATTGGTACGATCCATTCTAATTCATTCGCACGAATATATCCATTCTATTTCATTCGTATGATACATTCTAATACATTCGCATGATCCATTATAATTCATTCGTACGATCCATTCTAATTCTTTTGTACGATCCATTCTAATTCATTCGTATGATCCATTCTAATTCATTCGCACGAATGTACCCATTCTAATTCATTCGTACAATCCATTCTAATTCATTCATATGATCCATTCTAATTCATTCGCACATATGTATCCATTCTAATTCATTCGTACGATCTATTCTAAATCATTCGCATGATCCATTCTAATTCATTCACATGATCCATTCAAATTCATTCGTACGATCCATTCAAATTCATTCGCACGAATATATCCATTCTAATTCATTCGTACGATCCATTCAAATTCATTCGTATGATCTGCTCTAATTCATTTGTACGATTCATTCTAATTCATTCGCACGAATGTATCCATTCTAATATATTCATTTGATCCATTCTAATTCATCTGCACGATACATTCTAATTCATTCGTATGATCCATTCTAATGCATTCGTACGATTCATTCTAATTCATTCAAACGATCCATTCTATTTCATTCAAACGATCCATTCTAAGTCATTCGTATGATCCATTCTAATTGATTCGCAAGAATGTATTCAATCTAATTCATTCGTACGATCTATTCTAATTCTTTCGCACGATCCATTCTAATTCATTCGTACGATCCATTCTAATTCATTCGTACGATCCAATCTAACTCATTCACACGAATATATCCACTCAAATTCATTTGTACGATCCATTCTAATTCATTCGCACAATCCATTCTAATTCATTCGTACAATCCATTCTAATACATTCGTACGATCCATTCTAATTCATTCGCACGAATGTATCCATTCTAATTCATTCGTACGATCCATTCCAATTCATTTGCACGATCCATTCTAGTTCATTCGTACGATCCATTCTAATTCATTCGTACGATCCATTCTAATTCATTCGCACGAATGTATTCATTCTAATTAATTCGTACGATCCATTCAAATTCTTTCGTACGATCCATTCTAATTCATTCGTACGATCCATTCTAATTCATTCGCACGATCCTTTCTAATTCATTCGTACGATCCATTCAAATTCATTGGCATGAATGTATCCATTCTAATTCATTCGTTTTGTATGATCCATTCTAATTCATTCGTACGATCCATTCTAATTCATTCGTACGATCCATCCTAGTTCATTTAGACGATCCATTCTAATTTATTCGCACGTATGTATCCATTCTAATTCATTCGTACGATCCATTATAATTCATTCGCATGATCCATTCTAATTCCTTCGTACGATCCATTCAAATTCATTCGTACGATCCATTCTAATTCATTCACACGAATGTATCCATTCTAATTCATTCGTTCGATCCATTCTAATTCATTCGCACGAATGTATCTATTCTAATTCATTCGTATGATCCATTCTAATTCATTCGTAGATCCATTCTATTCATTCGTGCGATCCATTCTAATTCATTCGTATGATCCATTCTAATTCACTCGTACGATCAATTCTAATTCATTCTCACGAATGTATCCGTTCTAATTCATTCGGACGATCCATTCTAATTCAATCGTATGATCCATTTTAATTCATTCGCACGAATATATCCATTCTAATTCATACATACGGTTCATTTTAATTCATTCGTCTGATCCATTCTAATTCATTCGCAAAAATATATCTATTCTAATTCATTTGCACGAATGTATCCATTCTAATTCATTATTATGATCCATTCTAATTCGTTCGTACGATCCATCCTAATTCGTTCGTACGATCCATCCTAATTCATTCGTACGATCCATTCTAATTCATTCGTACGATCCATTACAATTCATTCGTATGAATGTATCCATTCTAATTCATTCGTACGATCCATTCTAATTCATTCGTATGATCTATTCTAATTCATTCGTACGATCCATTCTAATTCATTTGCACGAATGTATCCATTCTAATTCATTCCTACGATACATTCTAATTCATTCGTACGATCCATTATAATTAATTCGCATGAATGTATCCATTCTAATTCATTCGTACGATCAATTCTAATTCATTCGTACGGTCAATTCTAATTCATTCGTACGGTCAATTCTAATTCATTCGTACGATCCATTCTAATTCGCTCGTATGATCCATTCTAATTCATTTGTCCGATCCATTCTAATTCATTCGCATGATCCATTCTAATTCATTCGCACGATCCATTCTAATTCATTTGTACGATCCATTCTAATTCATTCACACAAATGTATCCATTCTAATTCATTCATATGATCCATTCTAATTCATTCATACGATCCATTCTAATTCATTCCTATGAATGTATCCATTCTAATTCATTCGTACAAACCATTCTAATTCATTCGCATAATCCATTCTAATTCATTCGTATGATCCATTCTAATTCATTCGTACGATCCATTTTAATTCATTCGCACGAATATATCCATTCTAATTAATTCGTACGATCCATTCTAATTCATTAGTACGATCCATTCTAATTCATTCGTATGATCCATTCCAATTAATCCTATGGTCCATTCTAATTAATTCGTACGACTGTATCCATTCTAATTCATTCGTACGATCCATTCTAATTCATTCGCACGATCCATTCTAATTCATTCATACGATCCATTCTAATTCATTCACATGATCTATTCAAATTCATTTGTACGATCCATTCTAATTCATTCGTACGATCCATTCTAATTCATTCGTACGATCCATTCTAATTCATTCCTACGATCCATTCTAATTAATTCGCACGATCCATTCTAATACTTTCGTATGATCCATTCTCATTCATTCGTACGATCCATTCTAATTCATTCGTATGATCAATTCTAATTCATTCGCACGAATGTATCTATTCGAATTCGTTTGTACGATCCATTCTAATTCATTTTTACGATCCATTCTAATTAATTCATACGATCCATCCTAATTCATTCGTAAGATCCATTCTAATTCATTTGTACGATCCATTCTAATTCGTAGAGACAAATGTATCCATTCTAATTCATTTGTACGATCCATTCTAATTCATTCGTACGATCCGTTCTAATTCATTCATACGATCCATTCAAATTCATTCTCACGAATGTATCCATTCTAATTCATTCGTACGATCCATTCTAATTCATTCGCACAATCCATTCTAATTCATTCATACGGTCCATTCTAATTAATTCGTATTATCCATTCTAATTCATTCATACGATCCATTCTAATTCATTCGCACGAATGTATCCATTCTAATTCATGCGCATGATCGATTCTAATTCATTCGTACGATCTATTCTAATGCATTCGAATGATCCATTCTATTTCATTCGCACGAATGTATTCATTCTAATTCATTCGTATGATCCATTCTAATTCATTCGTACGATCCATTCTAATTCATTCATACGAATGTATCCATTCTAATTCATTCGTATGGTCCATTCTAATTCACTCGTACGATCCATTCTAATTCATTCGTACGATCCATTCTACTTCATTCACATGAATGTATCCATTCTAATTCATTTGTACGATCCATTCTAATTCATTCACACGATAAATTCTAATTCATTCGTACGATCCATTCTAATTTATTCGTACGATCCATTCTAATTAATTCGCACGATCCATTCTAATTCATTAGTACGATCCATTCTAATTCATTCGCACGATCCATTCTAATTCTTTCGTACGATCCATTCTAATTCATTCGTTTTATCCATTCTAATTCATTCCTATGATCCATTCTAATTCATTCGCATGAATGTATCCATTCTAATTCATTCTGACGATCCATTCTAATTCATTCGTACGATCCATTGTAATTCATTCGCACGATCCATTCAAATTTATTCGTACGATCCATTCTAATTCATTCGTATGATCCATTCTAATTCATTCGTATGATCTATTCTAATTCATTCGCACGAATGTATCCATTCTTATTCATTCGTACGATCCATTGTAATTTATTCACACAATCCATTCTAATTCTTTCGTACGATCCATTCTAATTCATTCGTATTTTCCATTCTAATTCATTCCTACGATCCATTCTAATTCATTCGCACGAATGTATCCATTCTAATTCATTCTAACGATCCATTCTTATTCATTCGTACGATCCATTGTAATTCATTCGTACGATCCTTACTAATTCATTCGTACGATCCATTCTAATTCATTCGCTCGAATGTGTCCATTCTAATTCATTCGTACGAGCCATTCTAATTCATTCGCACGATCCATTCAAATTCATTCGTATGATCCACTCTAATTCATTCGTACGATCCATTCTACATCATTCGTACGATCCATTCTAATTCATTTGCACTAATGTATCCATTCTAGTTCATTCGTATGATCCATTCTAAATCATTCGCACGATCCATTCTAATTAATTCCTACGATCCGTTCTAATTCATTCGCACGATCTATTCTGATTCGTTCGTATGATTCATTCAAATTCATTCGTACGATCCATTATATTTCCTTCGTACGATCCATTCTAATTTATTCGCACGAATGTATCCAATCTAATTCATTCGTACGCTCCATTCTAATTCATTCGCACGATCCATTCTAATTCATTCGTACGATCCATTCTAATTCATTCGTATGATCCATTCTAATTCATTCGCACGATCCATTCTAATTCATTCGTACGATCCAATCTAATTCATTCGCATGAATGTATCCATTCTAATTCATTCGTATGATACATTCAAATTCATTTGCACGATCCGTTCTAATTCATTCGTATGATCCATTCTAATTCTTTCGTACGATCCATTCTAATTCAATCGTATGATCCATTCTGATTCATTCGCATGAATATATCCATTCTTATTCATTTGTACGATCTATTCTAATTCATTCGTACGATCCATTCTAATTTATTCATACGATCCATTCTAATTCATTCACACGATCCATTCTAATTTATTCATACGATCCATTCTAATTCATTCGTACGATCCACTCTAATTCATTCGTATGATCCATTCTAATTTATTCGCACGAATGTATCCATTCTAATTCATTCGTACGATCCATTCTAATTCATTCGCACGATCCATTTAATTCTTTCATACGATCCATTCTAATTCATTTGTACGATCCATTCTAATTCATTCGCACGAATGTATCCATTCGAATTCATTCGTACGATCCATTCTAATTCATTTGCATGATCCATTCTAATTCATTCGTACGATCCATTCTAATTCATTCGTACGATTCATTCTAATTCATTCTTACGATCCATTCTAATTCATTCGGATGAATGTATCCTTTCTAATTCATTAGTATGATCAATTCTAATTCATTCGCATGATCCATTCTAATTCATTCGTACGATCTATTCTAATTCATTTGCACGAATGTATCCATTCTAATTCATTCATACAATCCATTCTAATTCATTCATACAATCCATTCTAATTCATTCGCACGATCCATTCTAATTCATTCGTTTGATCCATTCTAATTCATTCGTACGATCCATTTTAATTCATTCGCACGAATGTATCCATTCTAATTCATTCGCCCGATCCATTCTAATTCATTCGTACGATCCATGCTAATTCATTCATACGCTCCGTTCTAATTCATTTGTAGGATCCATTCTAATCCATTCTTATTCATTCGTACGATCCATTCTTATTCATTCACTCGATCCGTTCAAATTCATTTGTACGATCCATTCTAATTCATTCGTACGATCCTTTCTAATTCATTCGTACGATCCATTCTAATTCATTCGCACGAATGTATCCATTCTAATGCATTCGTACGATCCATTCTAATTCATTCGCACGATCCATTCTCATTTATTCGTATAATCCATTCTAATTCATTCGTACGATCCATTATAATTTATTCGCTCGAATGTATCCATTCTAATTCATTCGTACGATCCATTCAAATTCATTCACACGATCTATTCTAATTCATTCGTACGATCCATTCTAATTCATTCGTACGATCCATTCTAATTCATTCGCACAAATGTATCCATTCTAATTCATTCGTACAATCCATTCTAATTCATTCGCACATTCTATTCTAATTTATTCATACCATCCATTCTAATTCATTTGTACTATCCATTCTAATTCATTCGTACGATCCATTCAAATTCATTCGTATGATCCATTCTAATTCATTCGCACGATCCATTCTAATTCATTCGTATGATCAATTCTAATTCATTCATATGGTCCATTCTAATTTATTCGCACGAATGTAGCCATTCCAATTCATTCGTACGACCCATTCCAATTCATTCGCACGAACCATTCTAATTCTTTCACATGATAATTCTAATTCATTCGTACGATCCATTCTAATTCATTCGCACGATCCATTCTAATTCATTAGTACGATCCATTCTAATTCATTCGTATTATCCATTCTAATTCATTCCTACTATCCATTCTAATTCATTCGCACGAATGTATCCATTCTAATTCATTCGTATGATCCATTCTAATTCATTTGTACGATCCATTCTAATTCATTCGTACGATCCATTCTAATTCATTCGCATAAATGTATCCATTCTAATTCATTCGTACGACCCATTCTAGTTCATTCGCACAATCCTTTCAAATTTATTCGTATGATCCATTCTAATTCATTCGTATGATCCATTATAATTAATTCATACGATTTATTCTAATTCATTCGCACGAATGTATCCATTCTTATTCATTCGTACGATCTATTCTAATTCATTCGCATGATCCATTCAAAATCATTCGTACGATCCATTCTAATTCATTCGTATGATCCTTTCTAATCCATTCGTACGATCCATTCTAATTCATTCGCACGAATGTATCCATTCTAATTGATTCATACGATCCATTCTAATTCATTTGCATGATCCAGTCTCATTCATTCATATGATCCATTCTAATTCATTCGTACGATCCGTTCTACATCATTCGTATGATCCATTCTAATTCATTCGCACTAATGTATCCATTCTAATTTATTTGTACGATCCATTCTAATTTATTCGCACGATCCATTCTAATTCATTCCTACGATCCATTCTAATTCATTCGTACGATCCATTCTAACTTATTCGCATGAATGTATCCATTCTTATTCATTCATACGATCCATTTTAATTCATTCGCACGATCTATTCTAATTCATTCGTAAGATTCATTCTAATTCATTCGTACAATCCATTCTAGTTCATTTGTACGATCCATTCTAATTCATTCGCACGATCTATTCTTATTCATTCCTACGATCCATTCTAATTCATTCGCATGATCTATTCTGATTCATTCGTATGATCAATTCTAATTAGTTCGTACAATCCATTCTAATTCATTCGTACGATCCATTCTAACTCATTCGCACGAATGTATCCATTCTAATTCATTCGTACGATCCATTCTAATTCATTCGCACGATCCATTCCAATTCATTCATAAGATCAATTCTAATTCATTCGTACGATCCATTCTAGTTCATTTGTATGATCCATTCTAATTCATTCGCACGATCCATTCTAATTCATTCATAAGATCCATTTCAATTCATCTGTACGATCCATTCTAATTCATTCGTATGAATGTATCCATTCTAATTCACTCGTACGATACATTCTAATTCATTCGCACGATCCATTCTAATTCATTCGTATGATCCATTCTAATTCTTATGTACGATCCATTTTAATTCATTCGTACGATCCATTATGATTCATTCGCATGAATGTTTCCATTCTTTTTCATTTATATGATAATGCGAGTAGAACTTTAGCCGCCAACGGCGAGCAGCGGCTCACTTTTATGATCCATTCTAATTCATTCGTACGATCCATTTTAATTTATTCGTAAGATCCATTCTAATTCATTCGCATGAGTCATTCTAATATATTCGTACGATCCATTCTAATTCATTCGTACTATCCATTCTAATTCATTCGTACGTTCCACTCTAATTCATTCGTACGATCCATTCTAATTTATTCGCACGAATGTATCCATTCTAATTCATTCGTACGATCCATTCTAATTCATTCGCACGATCCATTTAATTCTTTCGTACGATCCATTCTAATTCATTTGTACGATCCAATCTAATTCATTCGCACAAAGCTATCTATTCCAATTCATTCGTACGATCCATTCTAATTCATTTGCACGATCAAATCTAATTCATTCATACGTTCCATTCTAATTCATTCGTACGATTCATTCTAATTCATTCGTACGATCCATTCTAATTCATTCACACGAATGTATCCATTCTAATTCATTCGTACGATCCATTCTAATTCATTCGCACGATCCATTCTAATTCATTCGCACGATCTATTTTAATTCATTTGCACGAATGTATCCATTCTAATTCATTCATATGATCCATTCTAATTCATTCATACGATCCATTCTAATTCATTCGCACGATCCATTCTAATTCATTCGTACGATCCATTCTAATTCATTCGTACGAATGTATCAATTCTACTTCATTCGTACGATCCATTCTAATTCATTCGCACGATACATTCTAACTCATTCGCACGATCCATTCTAATTCATTCGTACCATTAATTCTAATTCATTCGTACAATCCATTCTAATTCATTCGCACGAATGTATCCATTCTAATTCATTCATACGATCCATTCTAATTCATTCACACGATCCATTCTAATTCATTCGTACGATCCATTCTAATTCATTCGCACGAATGTATCCATTCAAATTCATTCGTATGATCCATTCTAATTCATTCGTATCATCCATACAATCCATTCTAATTCATTCGTACGATCCATTCTAATTCATTCGCATGATTCATTCTGATTCATTAGTACGAACCATTGTAATTCATTCGTACGATCCATTTTAATTCATTCGCACGAATATTTCCATTCTAATTCATTCGTACGATCCATTCTACTTTATTCGCACGACTGTATCCATTCTAATTCATTCGTACGATCCATTCTAATTCATTCGCATGATCCATTCAAATTCATTCGTACGATCCATTCTAATTCATTCATATGATCCATTCTAATTGATTCGTACGATCCATTCTAATTCATTCGCACGAATGTATCCATTCTTATTCATTCGTATGATTCATTCTATTTTATTCGCACGATCCATTCAAATTCATTCGTACAATCCATTCTAATTCATTCGTACGATCCATTCTAATTCATTCGCACGAATGTATCCATTCTAATTCATTCATATGATCCATTATAATTTATTTGCATGATCCATTCTCATTCATTCGTACAATCCATTCTAATTCATTCGTACGATCCATTCTAATTTATTCGCATGAATGTATCCATTCTAATTCTTTCATATGATCCATTCTAATTCATTCGCACCATCTATTCTAATTCATTCGTACGATCCATTCTAATTCATTCGCAGGATCCATTCTAATTTATTAGCACGATCTATTCTAATTCATTCGTACGATCCATTCTAATTCATTTGTATGATCCATTCTAATTCATTCGCACGAATGTATCCATTCTAATTCATTTGTATTATCAATTCTAATTCATTCACACAATCCATTCTAATTCATTCATATGACCCATTCTAATTCATTCATATGATTCATTCTAATTCATTCACACGAATGTATCCATTCCAATTCATTCGTACGATCCTTTCTAATTCATTCGTACGATCCATTCTAATTCATTCGCACGATCCTTTCTAATTCATTCGTACGATCCATTCTAATTTATTCGCACAATCCATTCTAACTAATTCATGCAATCCATTCTAATTCATTCGTACAATCCATTCTAATTCATTCGTATGATCCATTCTAATTCATTCGCACGAATGTATCCATTCTAATTCATTCGTACGATCCATTCTAAATCATTCGTACACTCCATTCTAATTCATTTGTACGGTCCATTGTAATTCATTCGTACGATCCATTCTAATTAATTCATACGATCCATTCTAATTCATTCATACGATCCATTCTAATTCATTTGCACGAATGTATCCATTCTTATTCATTCGTACGATCCATTCTAATTTATTTGCACGGGCCATTCTAATTCATTCGTATGATCCATTCTAATTCATTCGCACGATCCATTTAATTCTTTCGTACGATCCATTCTAATTTATTTGCACGATCCATTCTAATTCATTCGTACGATTCATTCTAATTCATTCGTACGATCCATTCAATTCATTTGCACGAATCTATCCATTCTAATTCATTCGTACGATCCATTCTAATTCATTCGCATGATCCATTCTAATTAATTCGCACGATCTATTCTAATTCACTTGCAGGAATGTATCCATTCTAATTCATTCATACAATCCATTCTAATTCATTCATATGATCCATTCTAATTCATTCGCACGATCCATTCTAATTCATTCGCAGGATCCATTCTAATTCATTCGTACGAATGTATCCATTCTAATTCATTCGTACGATCCATTATAATTCATTCGCACGATCCATTCAAATTCATTCGCACGATCCATTATAATTCATTCGTATGATCCATTCTAATTCATTCGTACGATCCATTCTAATTCATTCACACGAATGTATCCATTCTAATTCATTTATACGATCCATTCTAATTCATTCGTACGATCCATTCTAATTCATTCGCACGAATGTATCCATTCTAATTCATTCGTATGATCCATTCTAATTCATTCGTACCATCTATACGATCCATTCGAATTCATTCGTACGATCCATTCTAATTCATTCGCACGATCCATTCTAATTCATTAGTACGATCCATTCTAATTCATTCGTACGATCCATTTTAATTCATTCGCACGAATATATCCATTCTAATTCATTCGTACGATCCATTCTAATTCATATACATGATCCATTCTAATTCATTCGTACGATCCATTATAATTCATTTGTACGATCAATTCTAATTTATTCGCACGAATGTATCCATTCTAATTCATTCGTACGATACATTCTAATTCATTTGCATGATCAATTCTAATTCATTCGTACGTTCCATTCTAATTCTTTCGTATGATACATTCTAATTCATCCGTACGATCCATTCTATTACATTCGCACGAATGTATCCATTCTAATTCATTCGTACGATCCATTCTAATTCATTCGCACGAATGTATCCATTCTAATTCAATCATACGATCCATTCTAATTCATTCGCACGATCCTTTCTAATTCATTCGTACGATCCATTCTAATTCATTCGTACGATCCATTCTTATTCATTCGCACGAATATATCCATTTTAATTCATTCGTACGATCCATTCTAATTCATTCATACGATCTATTCTAATTCATTTGTCCGATCCATTCTAATTAATTCTCAAGAATGTATCCATTCTAATTCATTCGTACGATCCAATATAATTCATTCGCACCATCCATTCTAATTCTTTCGTAAGATCTATTCTAATTCATTCGCACGATCCATTATAATTCATTCGTATGATCGATTCTAATTCATTCTAATTCATTCGTATGATCCATTCTAATTCATTCGCACGATCCATTCTAATTCATTCGTACGATCCATTCTAATTCATTCGTACGACCCATTCTAATTCATTCGCATGAATATATCCATTCAAATTCATTCGTACGATCCATTCTAATTCATTCGTACGATCTATTCTAATTCATTTGTCCGATCCATTCTAATTCATTCTCAAGAATGTATTCATTCTAATTCATTCGTACGATCCAATATAATTCATTCGCACCATCCATTCTAATTCTTTCGTAAGATCTATTCTAATTCATTCGCACGATCCATTATAATTCATTCGTATGATCGATTCTAAATCATTCACACAATCCATTCTAATTCATTCTTACGATCTACTCTAATTCATTTGTAATATCCATTATAATTCATTTTTATGATCCATTGTAATTCATTCTTACGATCCGTTCTATTTCATTCGCACGAATGTATCCATTCTAATTCATTCGAACGATCCATTTAAATTCATTCGCACGATCCATTCTAATTCATTCGTACGATCCATTCTAATTCATTCGTACAATCCATTCTAATTCATTCGCACGAATGTATCAATTCTAATTCATTCGTACGATCCATTGTAATACATTTGTACGATCCATTCTAATTCATTTGCACGAATGTATCCATTCTAATTCATTCGTATGATCCATTCTAATTCATTCTCATGATCTATTCTAATTCATTCGTATGATCCATTCTAATTCATTCGTACGATCTGTTCTAATTCATTCGCACGAATATATCCATTCTAATTCATTCGTTTCGTGTATCCATTCTAGTTCATTCGCACGATCCATTCTAATTCATTAATACGATCCATTCTAATTCATTCGCACGTATGCATCTAATCTAATTCATTTGTATGATCCATTCTAATTCATTCGCACGATCCATTATAATTCATTCGTACGATCCATTCTAATGCATTCGTACGATCCATTCTGATACATTCGCACGAATGTATCCATTCTAATTCGATCGTACGATCCATTCTAAATCATTCGCACGAATGTATCCATTCTAATTCATTCGTACGATCCATTCTAATTCATTCGTATGATCAATTCTAATTTATTCGCACGAATATATCCATTCTAATTCATTCGTACGATACTTTCTAAGTCATTCGCACGATCCATTCTAATTCATTCGTACGATCCATTGTAATTCACTCGTACGATCTAATCAAATTAATTCACACGAATGTATCCATTCTAATTCGTTTGTACGATCCATTCTAATTCATTCATACGATCCATTCAAATTCAACCGTTTGATCCATTTCCATTCGCACGGTTCATTCTAATTCATTCGTATGATCCATTCTAATTCATTCGCACGAATATATGGTCGATCCATTTCCATTCGCACGATTCATTCTAATTCATTCGTATGATCCATTCTAATTCATTCGCACGAATATATCCATTCTAATTCATACATACGATCCATTATAATTCATTCGTATGATCCATTCTAATTCATTCGCACGAATGTATCTATTCTAATTTATTCGTACCATCCATTCTAATTAATTCACACGAATGTATCCATTCTAATTCATTCGTACGATCCATCCTAATTCATTCGCACGATCCATTCTAAATCATTAGTACGATCCATTCTAATTCATTCGCACAAATATATCCATTCTAATTCATTCATACGATCCATTCTAATTCATTAGCA
The DNA here is from genome assembly GCA_947650365.1 of Chamaelirium japonicum. Lineage (NCBI taxonomy): Eukaryota > Viridiplantae > Streptophyta > Magnoliopsida > Liliales > Melanthiaceae > Chamaelirium > Chamaelirium japonicum. The sequence continues at coordinate 653,436 of CANTAL010000013.1, forward strand.
CGATCTATTCTAATTCATTCGTACGATCTATTCTAATTCATTTGTACGATCCATTCTAATTAAGTCGCATGAATGTATCCATTCTAATTCATTCGTACGATCCATTCTAATTCATTCACACGATCCATTCTAATTTATTCGTACGATCCATTCTAATTCATTCGTACTATCCATTCTAATTCATTCGTATGATCCATTCTAATTCATTCGTATGATCCATTCTAATTCATTCGTACGATCCATTCTAATTCATTCGCACGAATGTATCCATTTTAATTCATTCGTATGATCCATTCTAATTCATTCGTACGATCCATTCTAATTCATTCGTACGATCCATTCTAATTCATTCACACAAATGTATCTATTCCAATTCATTCGTACGATCCATTCTAATTCTTTCGCACGATCCATTCTAACTCATTCGTACAATCCATTCTAATTCATTCGTACGATCTATTTTAGTTCATTCGAACTATCCATTCTCATTCATTCGCATGAATGTATCCATTCTAATTCATTCGTACGATCCATTCTAATTTATTTGCACGATCCATTCTAATTCATTCATATGATCCATTCTAATTCATTTGTACGATCCATTCTAATTCATTCATATGATCCATTCTAATTCATTCACACGAATGTATCCATTCTAACTCATTCGTATGATACATTCTAAATCATTTATACGATCCATTCTAATTCATTCGTTCGATCCATTCTAATTCATTCGCACGATCGATTCTAATTCATTCGTACGATCTATTCTAATTCATTCGTACGATCCATTCTAATTCATTCGTACGATCTATTCTAATTTATTCGCACGAATGTCTCCATTCTAATTCATTCGTATGATCCATTCTAATTCATTTGTACGATCCATTCTAATTGATTCGCATGAACGTATCCATTCTAATTCATTCGTACGATCCATTCTAATTCATTCGCACGAATATATCCATTCTAATTTATTCTTACGATCCATTCTAATTCATTCGTATGATCCATTCTAACTAATTCGTACGAATGTATCCATACTAATTTATTCATACGATCCATTCTAATTTATTCGCACGATCCATTCTAGTTCATTTATACGATCCATTCTAGTTTATTCATACGATCCAATCTAATTCATTCTCACGATCCGTTCTAATTCATTCGCACGATCCGTTCTAATTCATTCGTACGATCCACTCTAATTCATTCACACGATATATTCTAATTCTTTCGTATGATCCATCCTAATTCATTCATATGATCTATTTTAATTCATTCACACGAATTTATTAATTCTAATTCATTCATACGATCCTTTCTAATTCATTCATACGATCCATTCTAATTCATTCGCCCGATCCATTCTAATTCATTCGTACGATCCATTTTAATTCGTTCGTGCGATCCATTCTAATTCATTCGCACGTATATATCCATTCCAATTCATTCGTACGATCCATTCTAATTCATTCGCACGATCCTTTCTAATTCTTTGATACGATCCATTCTAATTCATTCGTACGATCCATTCTAATTCATTCGCAAAAATGTATCCATTCTAATTTATTCATACGATTTATTCTAATTCATTCGCACGATCCATTCTTATAAATTCGTACGATCCATTCTAATTCATTCGCACGAATGTATCCATTCTAATTCATTCATACGATCCATTCTAATTCATTCGTTCCATCCGTACGATTCATTCTAATTCATTCGTACTATCCTTTCTAATTCATTCCCACGATCCATTCTAATTCATTTGTACGATCCATTCTAATTCATTCGTACGATCCATTCTAATTCATTCGCACGAATATATCCATTCTAATTCATTCGTACGATCCATTCTAATTCATTCGCATGATCCATTCAAATTCATTAGTACGATCCATTCTAATTCATTCGTACGATCCATTCTAATTCATTCGCATGAATGTATCAATTCCAATTCATTCGTACGATTCATTCTAATTCATTCGCACGATCCATTCTAATTCATTCGTACTATTCATTCTAATTCATTAGTACAATCCATTCTAATTTATTCGCACGAATGTATCCATTCTAATTCATTCCTATGATCCATTCAAATTCAATCGCGCGATCCATTCTAATTCATTCGTACGATCCATTCTAACTTATTCGTACGATCCATTCAAATTCATTCGCACGAATGTATCCATTCCCATTCATTAGTACGATCCATTCTAATTCATTCGCACGATCCATTCTAATTTATTCGTACGATCTATTCTAATTCATTCGTATGATCCATTTTAATTCATTCGTACTATCCATTCTAATTTATTCGTGTGAATGTATCCATTCAAATTCATTCGTACGATCCATTCTAATTTATTCGCACGACCAATTTTAATTTATTCATACAATCCATTCTAATTCATTTGTACGATCCATTCTAATTCATTCGTAGGATCCATTCTATTTCATTCGCACGATGTATCCATTCTAATTCATTCCTACGATCCATTCTAATTTATTCGTACGATTCATTCTAATTCATTCGCACGATCCATTCTAATTCATTCGTACAATCCATTCTCATTCATTCGTACGATCAATTCTAATTCATTCGTACGATCCATTCTAATTCATTCGTACGATCTATTCTAATTCATTCGCACGAATGTGTCCATTCTTATTCATTCGTACGATCCATTCTAATTTATTCGCACGATCCATTCTAATTCATACATATGATCCATTCTAATTCATTCGTACGATCCATTCGAATTCATTCGTACGATCCAATCTAATTCATTCGCACAAATGTATCCATTCGAATTCATTCGTACGATCCATTCTAATTCATTCGCATGATCCATTCTAATTCATTCAAACGATCCATTCTAATTCTTTCGTACGATCCATTCTAATTCATTCCTACGATCCATTCTAATTCATTCGCATGAATGTGTACATTCTAATTCATTCGTATGATCCATTCTAATTCATTCGTACGATCTATTCTAATTCATTGGCAAAAATATATCCATTCTAATTCATTCGTACGATCCATTCTAATTCATTCGCACGATCCATTCTAATTCATTCGTACGATCTATTATAATTCATTCCTACGATCCATTCAAATTCATTCACTCGAATATATCCATTCTAATTTATTCGTACGATCCATTCTAATTCATTCGTATGATCCATTCTAATTAATTTGTACTATCCATTGTAATTCATTCATACGATTTATTTTAAATCATTTGTACGATCCATTCTAATTCATTCGCACAAATGTATCCAATCTAATTCATTCGTACGATCCATTCTAATTCATTCGCACGATCCATTCTAATTCATTCATACGATCCATTCTAGTTCATTCGTACGATCAATTCTAATTCATTCTCACGATCCATTCTAATTCATTCGCACGATCCATTCTAATTTATTCGTACGATCCATTCTATTTTATTCCCACGATCTATTCTAATTCATTCATACGACCCATCCTAATTCATTCGTACGATCCATTCTAATTCATTCGCACGAATTTATCCACTCTAATTCATTCGTACGATCCATTCTAATTCATTCGTACGATCCATTCTAATTCATTCGCACGAATGAATCCATTCCAATTTATTCGTTCGATCCATTCTATTTCATTCGCACGATCCATTCTAATTCATTCATACGATCCATTCTAATTCATTTGCACGAATGTATCCATTCTAATTCATTCGTACGATCCATTCTAATTCATTCGCACGAATATATCCATTCTAATTCATTCGCACGATCCATTCTAATTCATTCGTACGATCCATTCAAATTCATTCGTACGATCCATTCTAATTCATTCGTACGATCCATTCTAATTCATTCGCACTAATATATCCACTCTAATTAGTTTGTATGATCCATTCTAATTCATTCACACGAATATATCCATTCTAATTCATTCGTACGATCCATTCTAATTCATTCGTACGATCCATTCTAATCCATTCGTACGATCAATTCTAATTTATTCGCATGAATGTATCCATTCAATTTCATTAGTACGATACATTCTAATTTATTCGCACGAACCATTCTAATTCATTCCTACGATCCATTCTAATTCTTTCATACGATCCATTCTAATTCATTCGTACGATCCATTCTATTTCATTCGCACGAATGTATCCATTCTAATTCATTCGTACGATCCATTCTAATTCATTCGCACGAATGTATCCATTCTAATTCATTCGTACGATCCATTCTAATTCATTCGCACGATCCATTCTAATTCATTCGTACGATCCATTCTAATTCATTCGTACGACCCATTCTAATTCATTCGCATGAATATATCCATTCAAATTCATTCGTACGATCCATTCTAATTCATTCGTACGATCTATTCTAATTCATTTGTACGATCCATTCTAATTCATTCGCACGAATGTATCCATTCTAATTCATTCACACGAATGTATCCATTCTAATTCATTCATAAGATCCATTCTAATTCATTCGCACGATCCATTCTAATTCATTCGTACGATCCATTCTAATTTATTCGCATGATCCATTCTAATTCATTCATACGACCCATTCTAATCCATTCGTACGAATGTATCTATTCTAATTTATTCGTACGATCCATTCTAATTCATTCGTACGATCCATTCTAATTCATTCGTACGATCCATTCTAATTCATTCATACGATCCATTCTATTTCATTCACACGAATGTATCCATTGAAACTTATTCGTACGATCCATTCTAATTCATTTTCATGATTCATTCTAATACATTCGTACGATCCATTCTAATTCATTCGTACAATCCATTCTAATTCATTCTTGCGATCCATTTAAATTTATTCGCACGAATGCATCCATTCTAATTCATTCGTACGATCCATTCCAATTCATTCATATGATCCATTCTAATTCATTCGTACAATCCATTCTAATTCATTAGCACAAATTTATCCATTCTAATTCATTCATACGATCCATTCTAATTCATTTATATGATCCATTCTAATTCATTCGCCCTATCCATTCTAATTCATTCGTACGATCCATTCAAATTGATTCGTACGATCCATTCTAATTCATTTGCACGAATATATCCATTCTAATTCATTCTTTTTGTATGATCCATTCTAATTCATTCGTACGATCCATTCTAATTCATTCGTACGATCCATTCTAATTCATTCATACGATCCATTCTAATTCATTGCACGTATGTATCTATTGTATTTCATTCATACGATCCATTCTAATTCATTCGCATGATCCATTCTAATTCATTCGTACGATCCATTCTAATTCATTTGCACGAATGTATCCATTCTAATTAACTCGTAGGATCCATTCTAATTCATTCACACGAATGTATCTATTCTAATTCATTCGTACGATCCATTCTAATTCATTCGTATGATCCATTCTATTCATTCGTGCGATCCATTCTAATTCATTTGTACGATCCATTCTAATTCATTCGTACGATCCATTCAAATTCATTCGTACGATCCATTTCTATTCGCACGATCCATTCTAATTCATTCGTACAATCCATTCTAACTCATTCGCACAAATATATCCATTCTAATTCATGCATATGATCCATTCTAATTCAATCGTACGATCCATTCTAATTCATTTTCACGAATGTATCTATTCTAATTAATTCGTATGATCTATTCTAATTCATTCGCACGAATGTATCCATTCTAATTCATTCGTACGATCCATCCAAAATCATTCGCATGATCCATTCTAATTCATTCGTACGATCCATTCTAATCCATTCGCACGAATGTATCCATTCTAATTCATTCGTACGATCCATTCTAATTGATTTGCATGATCCATTCTAATTCATTCGCATGAATGTATCTAATCTAATTCATTTGTACGATCCATTCTAATTCATTCGCACAATCCATTCTAATTTATTTGTACGATCCATTCTAATTCATTCATACTATCCATTCTAATTCATTCGTACGATTCATTCTAATTCATTCATACGATCCATTCTTAGTCATTCGCACGAATGTATCTATTCTAATTCATTCGAATGATCCATTCTAATTCATCCGCACGATCCATTGTAATTCATTCGTACGATCCACTCTAATTCATTCGCACGAATGTATCCATTCCAATTCATTCGTATGATCCATTCTAATTCATTCGCACGATCCATTCTAATTCATTCGTACGATCCATTCTAATTCATTCGTACGATCCATTTTAATTTATTCGTACTATCCATTATTATTCATTCGCATGAATGTATCCATTCTAATTCAATCGTACGATCCATTCTAATTTATTCGCACGAACCATTCTAATACAATCATATGATCCATTCTAATTCATTCGTACGATCAATTCTATTTCATTCGTACGATCCATTCTAATTCATTCTCATGATCCATTCTAATTCATTCGTACAATCCATTCTAATTCATTCGCAAGGTCAATTCTAATTCATTTGTATGATCCATTCTAATTCATTCGTACGATCCATTCAAATTCATTCGTACGATCCATTCTAATTCATTCGCACGATCCATTCTAATTCATTCGTATGATCAATTATAATTCATTCGTACGATCCATTCTAATTAATTCGCACGAATGTATCCTTTCTAATTCATTCGTACGATCCATTCTAATTCATTCACACGATCCATTCTAATTCATTCGTACGATCCATTCTAATTTATTCCTACGATCCATTCTAATTCAGTCGCACGAATTCATCCATTCTAATTCATTCGTACGATCCACTCTAATTCATTCGTACGATCCATTCTAATTCATTCGTACGATCCATTCTAATCCATTCATATGAATGTATCCATTCTAATTCGTTCATGCGATCTATTATAATTCATTCGCACGATCCATTCAAATTCACTCATACGATCCATTCTAATTCATTCGCATGAATGCATCCATTCTAATTCATTCGTACGATCCATTCTAATTCATTCGCACGATCCATTCTAATTCATTCGTATGGTCCATTCTAATTCATTCGTAGTATCCATTCTAATTCATTCGTACGATCCATTCTAATTCATTCGTACGATCCATTCTAATTTATTCGCATGAATGTATCCACTCTAATTCATTCGTATGATCCATTCTAATTTATTTGCATGATCCATTCCAATTCATTCGTACGATCCATTCTAATTCATTCGTACTATCCATTCTAATTCATTCATACGATCCATTCTAATTTATTCTTACGATTCATTCTAATTCATTCGCACGAATGTATCCATTCTAGTTCATTCGTACGATCCATTCTAATTCATTCGCACGATCCATTCTAATTCATTCGTACAATCCATTCTAATTCATTCGTACAATCCATTCTAATTCATTCGCACGAATATATCCATTGTAATTCATTCGTATGATCCATACTAATTCATTCGTACGATCCATTCTAATTCATTCGCACGAATGTATCCTGTCTAATTCATTCGTACGATCCATTCTAATTCATTCGCACGATCCATTCTAATTCATTCGTACGATCCATTCTAATTCATTCGTATGATCCGTTCTAATTTATTCGCACAAATGTATCCATTCTAATTCATTCGTTTCGTATGATCCATTCTAATTCATCCGTACGATCCATTCTAATTCATTCGTACGATCCATTCTAATTTATTCATACGATCCATTCTAATTCATTCGCATGTATCTATCTATTCTAATTCATTCGTACGATCCATTCTAATTCGTTCACACGATCCATTCTAATTCATTCGTACGATCCTTTCTAATTCATTCGTACGATCCATTCTAATTCATTCGCACGAATGTATCCATTCTAATTCATTCATACGATCCATTCTAATTCATTTGAACGATCCATTCTAATTCATTCGTACGACGCATTCTAATTCATTCGTACGATCCATACTATTCATTCGTGCGATCCATTTTAATTCATTCGTACGATCCATTCTAAATCATTCGTATGATCCATTCTAATTCATTCACACGAATGTATCCATTCTAATTCATTCGTACGATCCATTCAAATTCATTCGTATGATCCATTTTAATTCATTCTAATTCATTCGTATGATCCATTCTAATTCATTCGCACGAATGTATCCATTCTAATTCATTCATACGATCCATTATAATTCATTCAGATGATCCATTCTAATTTATTCGTACGATCCATTCTAATTCATTCGCACGAATGTATCCATTCCAATTTATTTGTACGATACATTCTAATTCATTCGTATGATCCATTCTAATTCATTCGCACGAATGTATCCATTCTAATTCATTCGGACGATCCATTCTAATTCATCCGTACAATCCATTCTAATTCATTCGCACGATTCACTCTAATTTATTCTTACAATCCATTCTAATTCATTCGTACGAACCATTCTAATTCATTCACACAAATGTATCCACTTTAATTCACACATACGATCCATTCTAATTCATTCGTACGATCCATTCTAATTCATTCACACGAATGTATCCATTCTAATTCATTCGTATGATCCATTCTAATTCATCCGCACGATCCATCCTAATTTATTCGTATGACCAATTATAATTCATTCGTACAATCCATTCTAATTCATTCGCATGAATGTATCCATTCTAATTCATTCGTACGATCCATTCTAATTCATCCACATGATCCATTCTAATTCATTCGTACGATCCATTCTAATTCATTCGCACGAATGTATCCATTCTAATTCATTCGCACGAATGTATCCATTCTAATTCATTCGTACCATCCATTCTAATTCATTCGCACGATCCATTCTAATTCATTCGTACGATCCATTGTAATTCATTCGTACGATCCATTCTAATTCATTCGCTTGAATGTATCATTTCTAACTCATTTGTACGATCTATTCTAATTCATTCGCATGATCCATTCAAATTCATTTGTATGATCCATTCTAATTCATTCGTACAATCCATTCTAATTCATTCATACGACCCATTCAAATTAATTCGCACAAATGTATGCATTCTGATTCATTCTTACGATCCAATCTAATTCATTCGCACGATCCATTCTACTTCATTCATACGATCCATTCTAATTCATTCGTATGATCCATTCTAGTTCATTCACACAAATGTATCCATTCTAATTCATTCATACGATCCATTCTAATTCATTCGTACGATCCATTCTAATTCATTCGCATGAATATATCCATTAAAATTCATTCGTACGATCCATTCTAATTCATTCGCACGATCCATTTAATTCATTCGTACGATCCATTCTAATTCATTCGCACGATCCATTCTAATTCATTCGTACGATCCATTCTAATTCATTCCTACGATCCATTCTAATTCATTCGCACGAATGTATCCATTCTACATCATTCGTACAATCCACTCTAATTCATTCGTACGATCCATTCTAATTCATTCGTACGATCCATTCTAATCTATTCGTATAAATGTATCCATTCCAATTCATTCGTACGATCCATTATAATTCATTCGCACGATCCATTCAAATTCACTCATACGATCCATTCTAATTCATTCGCATGAATGCATCCATTCTAATTCATTCGTACGATCCATTCTAATTCATTCGCACGATCCATTCTAATTCATTCGTATGGTCCATTCTAATTCTTTCGTACTATCCATTCTAATTCATTCGTACGATCCATTCTAATTCATTCGTACGATCCATTCTAATTTATTCGCATTATCTATTCTAATTCATTCATACGATCCATTCTAATTTATTCTTACGATTCATTCTAATTCATTCGCACGAATGTATCCATTCTAGTTCATTCGTATGATCCGTTCTAATTCATTCGCATGATCCATTCTAATTCATTCGTACAATCCATTCTAATTCATTCGTACAATCCATTCTAATTCATTCGCACGAATATATCCATTGTAATTCATTCGTATGATCCATACTAATTCATTCGTACGATCCATTCTAATTCATTCGCACGAATGTATCCTGTCTAATTCATTCGTACGATCCATTCTAATTCATTCGCACGATCCATTCTAATTCATTTGTACGATCTATTCTAATTCATTCGTATGATCCGTTCTAATTTATTCGCACGAATGTATCCATTCTAATTCATTCATTTCGTATGATCTATTCTAATTCATTCGTACGATCCATTCTAATTCATTCGTACGATCCATTCTTATTTATTCATACGATCCATTCTAATTCATTCGCATATATCTATCTATTCTAATTCATTCGTACGATCCATTCTAATTCGTTCACACGATCAATTCTAAATCATTCGTACTATCCATTCTAATTCATTCGTACGATCCATTCTAATTCATTCACACGAATGTATCCATTCTAATTCATTCGTACGATCCATTCTAATTCATTCGAACGATCCATTCTAATTCATTCGTACGATCCATACTATTCATTCGTGCGATCCATTTTAATTCATTCATACGATCCATTCTAAATCATTCGTATGATCCATTCTAATTCATTCACACGAATGTATCCATTCTAATTCATTCGTTCGATCCATTCAAATTCATTCGTATGATCCATTTTAATTCATTCCTTCGATTCATTCTAATTCATTCGTACGATCCATTCAAATTCATTCGCACGAATGTATCCATTCTAATTCATTCATACGATCCATTATAATTCTTTCATATGATCCATTCTAATTTATTCGTTCGATCCATTCTAATTCATTCGCACAAATGTATCTATTCCAATTTATTTGTACGATACATTCTAATTCATTCGTATGATCCATTCTAATTCATTCGCACGAATGTATCCATTCTAATTCATTCGGACGATCCATTCTAATTCATTCGTACAATCCATTCTAATTCATTCGCACGATTCACTCTAATTTATCCTTATGATCCATTCTAATTCATTCGTATGAACCATTCTAATTCATTCACACAAATGTATCCACTTTAATTCACACATACGATCCATTCTAATTCATTCGTACGATCCATTCTAATTCATTCACACGAATGTATCCATTCTAATTCATTCGTATGATCCATTCTAATTCAACCGCACGATCCATCCTAATTTATTCTTATGATCAATTATAATTCATTCGTACAATCCATTCTAATTCATTCGCACGAATGTATCCATTCTAATTCATCCGCATGATCCATTCTAATTCATTCGTACGATCCATTCTAATTCATTCCTACGATCCATTCTAATTCATTCGCACGAATGTATCCATTCTAATTTATTCGTACGATCCATTCTAATTCATTCGCACGATCCATTCTAATTCATTCGTACGATCCATTGTAATTCATTCGTACAATCCATTCTAATTCATTCGCATGAATGTATCATTTCTAACTCATTTGTACGATCTATTCTAATTCATTCGCATGATCCATTCAAATTCATTCGTATGATCCATTCTAATTCATTCGTACAATCCATTCTAATTCATTCATACGACCCATTCAAATTAATTCGCACAAATGTATGCATTCTGATTCATTCTTACGATCCAAAATAATTCATTCGCACGATCCATTCTAATTCATTCATACGATCCATTCTAATTCATTCGTATGATCCATTCTAGTTCATTCACACAAATGTATCCATTCTAATTCATTCATACGATCCATTCTAATTCATTCGTACGATCCATTCTAACTCATTCGCATGAATGTATCCATTAAAATTCATTCATACGATCGATTCTAATTCATTCGCACGATCCATTTAATTCATTCGTACTATCCATTCTAATTCATTCATACGATCCATTCTAATTCATTCGTACGATTCATTCTAATTTATTCGCACGAATGTATCCATTCTAATTCATTCGTACGATCCATTCTAATTCACTCACACGATCCATTCTAATTCATTCGTACAATCCATTCTAATGCATTCGTACGATCCATTCTAATTCATTCGCACGAATGTATCCATTCTAATTAATTCGTATGATCCATACTAATTCATTCGTACGATCCATTCTAATTCATTTGTACGAATGTATCCATTCTAATTCATTCGTACGATCCATTCTAATTCATTCGTACAATTCTTTCTAATTCATTCGTACGATCCATTCTAATTCATTCGCACGATCCATTCTACTTCATTCGTACGATCCATTCTAATTCGTTCATATTATCAATTCTAATTCATTCCTAATATCCATTCTAATTCATTTGCACGAATGTATCTATTCTAATCCACTCGTACGATCCATTCTAATTCATTAGTACAATACATTCTAATTCATTCACACGAATGTATCCATTCTAATTCATTCGTACGATCCATTCAAATTCATTCGTACGATCCATTGTAATTCATTCTTACGATCCATTCTAATTCATTTGTACGATCCATTCTAATTTATTCGCACGAATGTATCCATTCTTATTCGTTCATACGATCCATTCTATTTCATTTATACGATCCATTCTAATTCATTCGTACGATCCATTCTAATTTATTCGCACGAATCTATCCATTCTAATTCATTCGTACGATCCATTCTAATTCATCCGCATGATCCATTCTCATTCATTCATACTATCCATTATAATTCATTCGTACGATCCATTCTAATTCATTCGCACAAATGTATCCTTTCAAATTCATTCGTACGTTCCATTTTAATTCATTAGCATGATCTATTCTAATTCATTCGTATGATCCATTCTAATTCATTCGTACGATCCATTCTAATTCATTCGCACGAATGTATCCATTCTAATTCATTCGTACGATCCATTCTAATTCATTTGTACGATCTATTCTAATTCATTCGTACGATCCATTCTAATTCATTCGCACGATCAATTCTAATTCATTTGTGCGATCCATTCTAATTCATTCGTACTATCCATTCTAATTCATTCATACGATCCGTTCTAAATCATTCACATGAATGTATCCATTCTAATTCATTCATATGATCCATTCTAATTCATTCGCACGATCTATTCTAATTCATTTGTACAGTCCATTCTAATTCATTCGCACGATCCATTCTAATTCATTCGTATGATCCATTCTAATTGATTCGTACGACCCATTCTAATTCATTCGTACAATCCATTCTAATTCATTCACACAAATGTATCAACTCTAATTCATTCCTATGATCCATTCTAATTCATTCGTACGACACTTTCTAATTCATTCGAGCGAATGTATCAAATCTAATTCATTCGTACGATCCATTCTAATTCATTCGCACAATCCATTCTAATTCATTCATATAATCCATTCTAATTCTTTCGCACGATCCATTCTAATTCATTCGTTTGATCAATTCCAATTCATTCGTACAATCCATTCTAATTCATTCGCATTAATGTATCTATTCTAATTCATTCGTATGATCCATTCTAATCCATTCGCACAATCCATTCTATTTCATTCGTACGATCCATTCTAATTCATTCCTACGATCCATTCTAATTTATTCGCACGAATGTATCCATTCTAATTAATTTGTACGATCCATTCTAATTTATTCGCACGATCTATTCTAATTCATTCGTACGATCCATTGTAATTCATTCCTACGATCCATTCTAATTCATTCATACTATCCATTCTAATTCATTCGCATGAATGTATACATTCTAATTCATTCGTACGATCCATTCTAATTTATTCGCACGATCCATTCAAATTCATTAGTACGATCCATTCTAATTCATTCGTACGATCCATTTTAATTCATTCATACGATCCATTCAAATTCATTCTCACGAATGTATGCATTCTTATTCATTCTTACAATCCATTCTAATTCATTCGCACGATCCATTCTAATTCATTCATACGATCCATTCTAATTAATTCGAATGATCCATTCTAATTAATTCGCACGAATGTATCTATTCTAATTCATTCGTATAATCCATTCTAATTTATTCGCATGATCCATTCTAATTCATTCATACGATCCATTCTAATTTCTTCGTACGGTCCATTCTAATTCATTCACGCAAATGTATCCATTCTAATTCATTCGTACAATCTATTCTAATTCATTCCTACTATCCATTCTAATTCATTCGTACGATCCATTCTAATTAATTCGCATGAATGTATCCATTCTAATTCATTCGTACGATCCATTCTAATTCATTCGCACGATCCATTCTAATTCATTCGTACGGTCCATTTTAATTTATTCGTACTATCCAATCTAATTCATTCGTACGATCCATTCTAATTCATTCGTATGATCCATTCTAATTCATTCGCACGAATGTATCCATTCTAATTCATTCGTACGATCCATTCTAGTTTATTCGCATGATCCATTCTAATTCAATCCTACGATCCATTCTAATTCAGTCGTACGATCCATTCTAATTCATTCGCACGAATGTATCCATTCTAACACATTCGTATGATCCATACTAATTCATTCGTACAATCCATTCTAATTCATTAGTACAAATGTATCCACTCTAATTCGTTCGTACGATCCATTCTAATTCATTCGTACAATCCATTCTAATTCATTCATACGATCCATTCTAATTCATTCGCACAATCCATTCTACTTCATTCGTACGATCCATTCTAATTCGTTCGTATTATCCATTCTAATTCATTCCTACGATCCATTCTAATTCATCTCAACGAATGTATCCATTCTAATTCATTCCTACGATCCATTCTAATTCATTTCAACGAATGTATCCATTCTAATTCATTCGTACGATCCATTCTAATTCATTCGAACGAATGTATCCACTCTAATTCATTCGTACGATCCATTCAAATTCATTCGTACGATCCATTCTAATTCATTCTTACGATCCATCCTAATTCATTCGTACGATCCATTCTAATATATTCGCACGAATGTATCCATTTTTATTCATTCGTACGATCCATTCTAATTCATTTGTGCGATCCATTCTAATTCATTCGTACGATCCATTCTAATTCATTCATACGAATGAATCCATTCTAATTCATTCGTACGATCCATTCTAATTCATCCGCATGATCTATTCTCATTCATTCAAACTATTCATTCTAATTCATTCATACGATCCATTCTAATTCATTCGTACGATCCATTATAATTAATTCGCACGAATGTATCCTTTCTAATTCATTCGTACGATCCATTCTAATTCATTCGCACGAATGTATCCATTCTAATTCATTCATACGATCCATTCAACTTCATTTGTACGATCGATTCTAATTTATTCGTACGATCCATTCTAATTCATTCGCACGATCAATTCTAATTCATTCATACGATCCATTCTAATTCATTCGTACTATCCATTCTAATTCATTCATACAATCCATTCTAATTCATTCGTACGATCCATACTAATTCATTCGCACGAATGTATCTATTCTAATTCATACGTACGATCCATTCTAATTCATTCGTACGAATGTATCCATTCTAATTCATTCGTATAATCCTTTCTAATTCATTCGTACGATCCATTCTAATTCATTCATACGATCCGTTCTAATTCATTTACACGAATGTGTCCATTCTAATTCATTCATATGATCCATTCTAATTCATTCGCACGATCCATTCTAATTCATTCGCACGATCCATTCTAATTCATTCGTATGATCCATTCTAATTGATTCGTACGATCCATTCTAATTCATTCGTACAATCCATTCTAATTCATTCACACAAATGTATCTACTCTAATTCATTCGTACGATCCATTCTAATTCATTCGTACGATCCTTTCTAATTAATTCGCACGAATGTATCAAATCTAATTCATTCGTACGATCCATTCTAATTTATTCGCACGATCCATTCTAATTCATTCATATGATCCATTCTAATTCTTTCGCACGATCCATTCTAATTCATTCGTATGATCAATTCTAATTCATTCGTACGATCCATTCTAATTCATTCACACGAATGTATCCTTTCTAATTCATTCGTATGATCTATTCTAATTCATTCTCACGATCCATTCTAATTCATTGGTACGATCCATTCTAATTTATTCCTACGATCCACTCCAATTCATTAGCACGAATGTATCCATTCTAATTCATTCGTACGATCAATTCTAATTCATTCGCACGATCCATTCTAATTCATTCGTACGATCCATTCTAATTCATTCATACGATCCATTCTAATTCATTCATACTATCCATTCTAATTCATTCGCATGAATGTATCCATTCTAATTCATTTGTACGATCCATTCTAATTCATTCGCACGATCCATTCAAATTCATTCACACGATCCATTCTAATTCATTCGTAGGATCCATTCTAATTCATTCGTACGATCCATTCAAATTCATTCGAACGAATGTGTGCATTCTTATTCATTCTTACAATCCATTGTAATTGTGGGGGAAAATCTTCGTGCCGACCCGAAGACCTCGCCTCACCAGTCAATAGAAGTTGAAGTTGAAGAGCGTTGTTCGATCTACCGTTTGGAGTTGGATCTCACAAGATACAAACAGAAAAAATTGGACACGAGAGATGTGATCTCGGAGTTCAGCCGAAGCCTACGTCTCCGTGCTATAGGGGGCAACCCGAATTTACTAACACTTGAATCGAATTGATCTCGACAGGCCGAGTATCACTGAAGCCACCCTGATCTCTTCAAAGGAGAGAAGAAGGTCAAAGAGAGGTGGAAGAGGGAAAGCTGAGAAATTCCAGAGCTCTGGTTCTGAAAATCAGATCTCAGAGTGGAAATCAGAATTTTCGGATCCATTTACATTCGAAGTCTCGGCTATTTATAGGATTCTCTGGTGGTAAATGGCGGTTTCTGCTGCAGTATCTGGGGATCCTCCAGGTAAAGCTGGTGGGCCCCGCTACCATCTTCTGGGGGATTCCACAGGCTCTTGGTCCCACCAGGCAGGGCCGGTGGGTCCCGTGGTAGTTCTCGTGGGCCCACCAGGCAGGGCCGGTGGGTCCCGCGATAGTCCTCGTGGGCCCACCAGGCCGGGCCGGTGGGTCCCGCGGTAGTCCTCGTGGGCCCACCAGGTAGGGCCGGTGGGTTCCGCGGTAGTCCTCGTGGGCTCACCAGGCTGGGCCGGTGGGTCCCGCGGTAGTCGTCGTGGGCCCACCAGGCAGGGCCGGTGGGTCCCGCGGTAGTTGGTAAACTTTTGCCAAAATTTGCACCCACAGTTAACCCCTCCAAGTTAGCTAGAGTTCGTTCTGGCTGGCTTGGATTTGGTGCAAAAAACAGCAGCCCCCTGTCGAAAAAGGCACGAGAAAGCTTGAGTGTTAGCATAAAAAAGACTGATCGGTCAAGTTTGGCCGATCGGTCAAGTTTGGCCGATCGGTCAAGTTTGACCGATCGGTTGATTTTGACCGATCGGTCGATTTTGACCGATCGGTCGAGTTTGACCGATCGGTCGATTTTGGCCGATCGGTCGAGTTTGGCCGATCGGTCGAGTTTGACCGATCGGTCGAGTTTGACCGATCGGTCAATTTTCACCGATCGGTCAATTTTGACCGATCGGTCAATTTTGACCGATCAAGGATCGGGTGATCGGTCAAAAAACATGGTTTTTTGACCGATCCAGTAGAAAATTGACCGATCGGTTGATTTTGACCGATCGGTCAAGTTTGACCAATCGGTAAAAAATCAACCGGTCAAGGATCGTGTGATCGGTCAAAAAACATGGTTTTTTGACCGATCCAGTAGAAAATCGACCGATCGGTTGATTTTGACCGATCGGTCAAGTTTGACCGATCGGTTAAAAATCAACCGATCAAGGATTGGGTGATCGGCAAAAAACACAAGTTTTTTGCCATATCCAGTAGAAAATTGACCGATCGGTTGATTTTGACCGATCGATCAAGTTTGACCGATCGGTTAAAAATCAACCAGTCAAGGATCGTGTGATCGGTCAAAAAACATGGTTTTTTGACCGATCCAGTAGAAAATCGACCGATCGGTTGATTTTGACCGATCGGTCAAGTTTGACTGATCGGTTAAAAATCAACCGGTCAAGGATTGGGTGATCGGCAAAAAACACAAGTTTTTTGCCAGATCCAGTAGAAAATTGATCGATCGGTTGATTTTGACCGATCGATCAAGTTTGATCGATCGGTTAAAAATCAACCGGTCAAGGATCGTGTGATCGGTCAAAAAACATGGTTTTTTGACCGATCCAGTAGAAAATCGATCGATCGGTTGATTTTGACCGATCGGTCAAGTTTGACTGATCGGTTAAAAATCAACCGGTCAAGGATTGGGTGATCGGCAAAAAACACAAGTTTTTTGCCAGATCCAATAGAAAATTGACCGATCGGTTGATTTTGACCGATCGGTCAAGTTTGACCGATCGGTTAAAAATCAACCGGTCAAGGATTGGGTAATCAGCAAAAAACACAAGTTTTTTGCTAGATCCAGTAGAAAATCGACCGATCGGTTGATTTTGACCGATCGGTCAAGTTTAACCGATCGGTTAAAAATCAACCGGTCAAAATTTGGGTGATCGGCAAAAAACACAAGTTTTTTGCCAGATCCAGTAGAAAATCGACCGATCGGTTGATTTTGACCGATCGATCAAGTTTAACCGATCGGTTAAAAATCAACCGGTCAAGATTTGAGATATAAGGCGAAAGAGCCTGTTTCTCGCCTGATCCTCTGGTAAATTACCCACCATCTCGCCGGTTGATCGGCAAAAATACTTGCAACGAGTTGAATCTTCAGGCCCAGCGGTTCGCTTGAACCGGTGTTCGAATCGGTGGTTTGCTTGAACCGGTGGTCCGGCTGGTAAGACATTTCGCCTGGTCCTGACTGTTCGCCTGGTTTTGCGCTTGCTACGGATGGATGCCATATGTACCTGCAAAAACACGCGATTTTATATGGTGATGACATGTGTCATCTCGATTTGCGTGCCTGTTTACCCTGGGTATATAAGTTTTTCTGGCTTGTCATTTTCGCCTCACGCTTTCAAAATTTTTTGAAGTCCAGACTCTTTTGCTCCCGATTTCTGCTCTCTGCTTTCGCTTGATCGGTCAAATGGCTTCCTCCGGCAGTTCGAAGAAGTCGGGTGCGGTTTCCTTGAAGAGGAAGGGGAAGGAAATCGCTGAGGTTCCATCTCCTCCGAAAGGACGTGGCAAAGGCAAGGCGGTGCTTGCCGAACTTGGACAGCTGGGCAAAAGGCACCAAGGAGTAGGGTTTGCTTCAGCGCCATCGAGGCCAGAGCACATCCCTAAAGTAAAATTTGTTTTGGGCCCGCTCATGTCTCTGACAGAGGAAACGGAGTATGTGTACAATACCGGTGGCCAATTCACCGATGCGAAGAGGAAGAGATGGCAAACACTGCTCGCTTGCTTTATAGAAGGAAAGGTCCAACCCTCACTCCCGGGGATCCAGTCTGCCTTCGGTATTGACAAGAAGACGATCTTCACCCACTACGCCAGCAAGAAGCAGGTCATGGGAACCATCGTGACGATTGGCCAGCTCAATTGCGGTTTGCGCCTTCCGCTGCCACCCTTCGCCGCGAGGTTACTGAACACCTCCGGCCTTTAACCCGGGCAGGTCACTGGAAACGCCTGGAGGATTATCTACGCATTCTGCCACGTAGAGTCAGATTTCCAGG
Source organism: Chamaelirium japonicum (assembly GCA_947650365.1). Classification (NCBI taxonomy): domain Eukaryota; kingdom Viridiplantae; phylum Streptophyta; class Magnoliopsida; order Liliales; family Melanthiaceae; genus Chamaelirium; species Chamaelirium japonicum. The sequence continues at coordinate 673,082 of CANTAL010000013.1, forward strand.
ATGATCTGAAGGCATGTTACTCCAGCGTACCAGAGGATGAAGCTGCCCGGATCGAGCTTGGATATTTCTTTTATCATTACCGATAGGCTTGGAGGAAGGACAGTCCGTTCTTCAACTTGACCGGCGTATCTGCGCTGCGTCCGCTTTCTGACACAGTCCCCTCGGACAAATTATACACTGACTGGCCCATATCTGTTTCCGGTGCATGGACTCCTATCTCCGTACCCGAGACCCCCCGGAATGAAGTGCATGATGGAGTGAAGATGTACTGCGAGGGAGGCGCCTATGCTTGGACTTCCGAGAGGGTTGGAGCCATTGATAACCTATTCCTCGAGTTGACCTGTGGTACCAGGTCATGGAAGCAGTTTACAAACTGCCCAGTGAGATATGGTAAAGCCAATCTCCTTCACCGATCGCGAGCCAGATACGAGGATTGAAGACGATAGAGGGCCAAGCCAAACCTGTGGGTGCAAATTTTGGCAAGAAGTCTGCAAACAGCGGGACCCACCGGCCCTGCCCGGTGGGCCCATGAAGGCTTCCGAGGGACCCACCAGCCCTGCCTGGTGGGCCCTCGAAGACAATAGCAGGACCCACCGGCCCTGCCTGGTGGGCCCCCGAAAACTACAGCTGGACCCACCAGCCTTACCTGGAGGATCCCCAGATACGGCAGCAGAGACCGCCATTTACCCAGGAATTCCTCCCCAGAAATTCTATAAATAGCAGAGCCTTCGAATGTAAATGGATCCAAAAATTCTGATTTCCACTCTGAGATCTGATTTTCAGAACCAGAGCTCTGGAATTTCTCAGCTTTCCACCTTTCACCTCTCTTTGATCTTCTTCTCTCCTTTGAAGAGATCAGAGGGTTTTCAGTGATACTCGGCCTGTCGAGATCCCTTCAATATAAGTGTTAGTGAATTCGGGTTGCTCCCTATAGCACGGAGACGTAGGCTTCGGCTGAACTCCGAGATCACACCTCCCGCGTTAGCTCTCTAATTGCATCTCTCTCTCTGTTTACATATTGAGAACGCCAACTCCAATCGACGGATCAAACAACAACCTTCAACTTCAATTGACTGGTGAGGCGAGGTGCGCCAAACTGTGGGGGAAAATCTTCGTGCTAACCCGAAGACCTCGCCTTACCAGTCAATTGAAGTTGAAGGTTATTGTTTGATCCGTCAATTGGAGTTGGCGTTCTCAATATGTAAACAGAGAGAGAGATGCAATTAGAGAGCTAACGCGGGAGGTGTGATCTCGGAGTTCAGCCGAAGCCTACGTCTCCATGCTATAGGGAGCAACCCGAATTCACAAACACTTATATTGAAGTGATCTCGACAGGCCGAGTATCACTGAAAACCCTCTGATCTCTTCGAAGGAGAGAAGAAGATCAAAGAGAGGTGAAAGGTGGAAAGCTGAGAAATTCCAGAGCTCTGGTTCTGAAAATCAGATCTCAGAGTGGAAATCAGAATTTTTGGATCCATTTACATTCGAAGGCTCTGCTATTTATAGAATTTCTGGGGAGTAATTCCTGGGTAAATGGCGGTCTCTGCTACCGTATCTGGGGATCCTCCAGGTAAGGCTGGTGGGTCCCGCTGTAGTTTTCGGGGGCCCACCAGGCAGGGCCGGTGGGTCCTGCTGTTGTCTTCGAGGGCCCACCAGGCAGGGCTGGTGGGTCCCTCGGAAGCCTTCATGGGCCCACCGGGCAGGGCCGGTGGGTCCCGCGGTAGTCTTCGGGGGCCCACCAGGCAAGGCCGGTGGGTCCCGCTGTTTGCAGACTTCTTGCCAAAATTTGCACCCACAAAACCCTCGATAGGCTTCTCGATCCAAATGAAATAAAATGGATCATAATCTAATTCATTCATACGATCCATTCTAATTCATTCGTACGATCCATTCTAATTCATTCGCATGATCTGTTCTAATTCATTCGTACGATCCATTCTAATTCATTCGCACGATCTATTCTAATTCATTCGTACGATCCATTCTAATTCATTCGCATGAATGTATCCATTCTAATTCATTCATACAATCTATTCTAATTCATTCGTACGATCCATTCTAATTCATTGGTACAATCTATTCTAATTCATTCGCACAATCTATTCTAATTCGAACCACTCTAATTCATTCGTATGATCCATTCTAATTCATTCGCACGAATGTATCCATTCTAATTCATTAGAATGGATCATACGAATGAGTAAGAATGGATCGTACGAATGAAATAGAATGGATTGTACGAATGAATTAGAATGGATCGTATGAATGAATTACAATAGATTGTATGAATGAATTAGAATGGATACATTCGTGCGAATGAATTAGAATGGATCGTACAAATGAATTAGAATAGATTATGCGAATGAATTAGAATGGATCGTACGAATGAATTAGAAAAGATTGTGCGAATGAATTAGAATGGATCGTATGAATGAATTAGATTATGATCCATTTTATTTCATTCGTATGATCCATTCTAATTCCTTCGTACAATCTAATTCATTCATACGATCCATTCTAATTCATTCGCACGAATGTATCCATTCAAATTCATTCGTACGATCCATTCTAATTCATTCGCACGATCCATTCTAATTCATTCGTACGATCCATTCTAATTCATTTATACGATCCAATCTAATTCATTCATACAATCCATTCTAATTCATTTGCACGAATTTATCCATTTTAATTCATTCGTACGATCCATTCTAATTCATTCGCACAATCTATTCTAATTCATTCGCACAATCTATTCTAATTCATTCGTACGATCCATTCGAATTCATTCGTACGATTCATTCTAATTCATTCGTACAATTCATTCTAATTCAATCCATTCTAATTCATTCGTACGATCCATTCTTACTCATTCGTACGATCCATTGTAATTCATTCGCACGAATGAATCCATTCTAATTCATTCGTATGATCCATTCTAATTCATTCGCATGAATGTATCCATTCTAATTCATTCGTACGATCCATTCTATCTCATTCGTACAATCCATTCTATTTCATTCGTACGATCCATTCTAATTCATTCGCACGATCTATTCTAATTCATTCGCATGATCCATTCTAATTCATTCGTACGATCGATTCTAATTCATTCATACGATCCATTCTAATTCATTCGCACGAATGTATCCATTCTAATTCATTCGTACGATCCATTCTAATTCATTCGCACAATCTATTCTAATTCATTCATACGATCCATTCTAATTTATTCGCACGATCCATTCTAATTCCTTCGTATGATCCATTCTAATTCATTCGTATGGTATGATTCATTCTAATTCATTCGTACGATTCATTCTAATTCAATCCATTCTAATTTATTCGTACGATCCATTCTAATTCATTCGTACGATCCATTCTAATTCATTCGTACGATTCATTCTAATTCAATCCATTCTAATTCATTCGTACGATCCATTCTTACTCATTCGTACGATCCATTCTAATTCATTCGCACGAATGAATCCATTCTAATTCATTCGTATGATCCATTCTAATTCATTCGCATGAATTATCCATTCTAATTCGTTCGTACGATCGATTCTATCTCATTCGGACAATCCATTCTATTTCATTCGTACGATCCATTCTAATTCATTCGCACGATCCATTCTAATTCATTCGCATGATCCATTCTAGTTCATTCGTACGATCGATTCTAATTCATTCATACGATCCATTCTAATTCATTCGCACGAATGTATCCATTCTAATTCATTCGTACGATCCATTCTAATTCATTCGCACAATCTATTCTAATTCATTCATATTGTGCGAATAGATTAGAAGGATCATACGATTGAGTAAGAATGGATTGTACGAATGAATTAGAATGGATCGTACTAATGAATTAGAATAGATTGTGCGAATGAATTAGAATGTATCGTACGAATGAATTAGAAAGGATATATTCGTGCGAATGAATTAGAATAGATCGTATGAATGAATTAGATTAGATCGTATGAATGAATTAGAATGGATTATATGAATGAATTAGAATGGATCGTGCGAATGAATTAGAATGGATCGTGCGAATGAATTAGAATAGATCGTACGAATGAATTAGAATGGATCGTATGAATGAATTAGATTGGATCCTACGAATGAATTTGAATGGATCGTACGAATGAATTAGAATGGATTGAATTAGAATGAATCGTACGAATGAATTAGAATGAATCATACCGTACGAATGAATTAGAATGGATCATACGAAGGAATTAGAATGGATCGTACGAATGAATTAGAATGGATCGTACGAATGAATTAGAATGGATCGTGCGAATGAATTAGAATGGATCGTACGAATGAATTAGAATGGATCGTACGAATGAATTAGAATGGATCGTATGAATGAATTAGAATGGATCGTGCGAATGAATTAGAATGGATCGTACGAATGAAATAGAATGGATTCGCACGAATGTATCCATTCTAATTCATTCGTACGATCCATTCTAATTCATTCGTACAATCCATTCTAATTCATTCGCACGATCCATTCTTACTCATTCGTACGATCCATTCTAATTCATTCGCACGATCCATTCTAATTCATTAATACGATCCATTCTAATTCATTCGCACGATCCATTCTAATTCATTCACACTCATACGATCCATTCTAATTCATTCGCACGAATGTATCCTTTCTAATTCATTCGTACGATCCATTCTAATTCATTCGCACAATCTATTCTAATTCATTCGAACGATCCATTCTAAGTCATTCATACGATCCATTCTAATTCATTCGTACGATCCATTCTAATTCATTCGCACGATCCATTCTAATTCATTAATACGATCCAATCTAATTCATTCATACGATCTATTCTAATTCATTCGTACGATCCATTAGAATGGATCGTATGAATGAATTAGAATAGATTGTGCGAATGAATTAGAATGGATCGTACGAATGAATTAGAATGGATATATTCGTGCGAATGAATTAGAATGGATCGTATGAATGAATTAGAATCGATCGTACGAATGAATTAGAATGGATCATGCGAATGAATTAGAATGGATCGTGCGAATGAATTAGAATGGATCGTACGAATGAAATAGAATGGATTGTACGAATGAAATAGAATGGATACATTCATGCTAATGAATTACATGGATCATACGAATGAATTAGAATGGATTCATTCGTGCGAATGAATTAGAATGGATTGAATTAGAATGAATCGTACGAATGAATTAGAATGGATCGTACGAAGGAATTAGAATGGATCGTACGAAGGAATTAGAATGGATACCTTCGTGCAAATGAATTAGAATGGATCGTACGAATGAGTAAGAATGGATCGTACGAATGAAATAGAATGGATCGTACGAATGAATTAGAATGGATCGTACGAATGAATTAGAATGGATCGTACGAATGAATTAGAATGGATTGAATTAGAATGAATCGTACGAATGAATTAGAATGAATCATACCGTACGAATGAATTAGAATGGATCATACGAAGGAATTAGAATGGATTGTACGAATGAGTTAGAATGGATCGTACGAATTATTTAGAATGGATCGTACGAATGAATTAGAATGGATCGTATGAATGAATTAAAATGGATCGTATGAAGGAAATAGAATGGATCGTATGAATTAGAATGGATCGTATGAATGAATTAGAATGGATCGTATGAATGAATTAGAATGGATCGTGCGAATGAATTAGAATGGATCGTACGAATGAATTAGAATAGATTGTGCGAATGAATTAGAATGGATCGTACGAATGAATTAGAATGGATCGTACGAATGAATTAGAATGGATCGTATGAATGAATTAGAATGGATCGTGCGAATGAATTAGAATGGATCGTACGAATGAAATAGAATGGATTCGCACGAATATATCCATTCTAATTCATTCGTACGATCCATTCTAATTCATTCGTACAATCCATTCTAATTCATTCGCACGATCCATTCGCATTCACTCAAACGATCCATTCTAATTTATTCATATGATCCATTCTAATTCATTCGCATGAATGATCGTGCTAATGAATTAGAATAGATCATGCGAATGACTTAGAATGGATTGTGTGAATGAATTAGAATGGATCGTACGAATGAAATAGAATGGATTGTACGAATGAGATAGAATGGATCGTACGAATGAATTAGAATGGATACATTCATGCGAATGAATTAGAATGGATCATACGAATGAATTAGAATGGATTGTGCGAATGAATTAGAATGGATCGTACGAATGAATTAGAATGGATCGTACGAATGAAATAGAATGGATCGTATGAATGAATTAGAATGGATCATGCGAATGAATTAGAATGGATCGTACGAAGGAATTAGAATGGATCGTACGAAGGAATTAGAATGGATAGTACGAATGAATTAGAATGGATACCTTCGTGCAAATGAATTAGAATGGATCGTACGAATGAGTAAGAATGGATCGTACGAATAAAATAGAATGGATCATATGAATGAATTAGAATGGATCATGCGAATGAATTAGAATGGATCGTATGAATGAATTAGAATAGATTGTGCGAATGAATTAGAATGGATCGTACGAATGAAATAGAATGGATTCGCACGAATGTATCCATTCTAATTCATTCGTACGATCCATTCTAATTCATTCGTACAATCCATTCTAATTAATTCGCACGATCTATTCTTACTCATTCGTACGATCCATTCTAATTCATTCGCACGATCCATTCTAATTCATTCGTACGATCCATTCTAATTCCTTCGTACGATCCATTCTAATTCATTCGTACGATCCATTCTAATTCATTTGCACGATCCATTCTAATTCATTCGCACGAATGTATCCATTCTAATTCATTCGTACGATCCATTCTAATTCCTTCATACGATCCATTCTAATTCATTCGTACGATCGATTGTAATTCATTCATACGATCCTTTCTAATTCATTCGCACGAATGTATCCATTCTAATTCATTCGTACGATTCATTCTAATTCATTCGCACAATCTATTCTAATTCATTCATACGATCCATTCTAATTTATTCACACTATCCATTCTAATTCATTCATACGATCCATTCTAATTCATTCATATCATCCATTCTAATTCATTCGCACGATCCATTCTTACTCATTCGTACGATCCATTCTAATTCATTCGCACGATCCATTCTATTTCATTAATACGATCCATTCTAATTCATTCCTACGATCCATTCTAATTCATTCACACTCATACGATCCATTCTAATTCATTCGCACGAATGTATCCTTTCTAATTCATTCGTACGATCCATTCTAATTCATTCGCACAATCTATTCTAATTCATTCGAACGATCCATTCTAATTCATTCGTACGATCCATTCTAATTCATTCGTACGATCCATTCTAATTCATTCGCACAATCTATTCTAATTCATTCGTACGATCCATTCTAATTCATTCGCACGATCCATTCTAATTCATTCATACGATCCATTCTAATTCATTCATACGATCCATTCTAATTCATACGATCCATTCTATTTCCTTCATACGATCCATTTTAATTCATTCATACGATCCATTCTAATTCATTCGTACGATCCATTCTAATTAATTCGTACGATCCATTCTAACTCATTCATACAATCCATTCTAATTCCGTCGTATGATCCATTCTAATTCATTCGTACGGTATGATTCATTCTAATTCATTCGTACGATTCATTCTAATTCAATCCATTCTAATTCATTCGTACGATCCATTCTAATTCATTCGTACGATCCATTCTAATTCATTCGTACGATTCATTCTAATTCAATCCATTCTAATTCATTCGTATGATCCATTCTTACTCATTCGTACGATCCATTCTAATTCATTCGCACAAATGAATCCATTCTAATTCATTCGTATGAGCCATTCTAATTCATTCGCATGAATGTATCCTTTCTAATTCATTCGTACGATCCATTCTAATTCCTTCGTATGATCCATTCTAATTCATTCGTACGGTATGATTCATTCTAATTCATTCGTACGATTCATTCTAATTCAATCCATTCTAATTCATTCGTACGATCCATTCTAATTCATTCGTACGATCCATTCTAGTTCATTCGTACGATTCATTCTAATTCAATCCATTCTAATTCATTCGTACGATCCATTCTTACTCATTCGTACGACCCATTCTAATTCATTCGCACGAATGAATCCATTCTAATTCATTCGTATGATCCATTCTAATTCATTCGCATGAATGTATCCATTCTAATTCATTCGTACGATCCATTCTATCTCATTCGTACAATCCATTCTATTTCATTCGTACGATCCATTCTTACTCATTCGTAAGATCCATTCTAATTCATTGGCACGAATGTATCCATTCTAATTCATTCGTACGATCTACTCTAATTCATTCGTACGATCCATTCCAATTCATTCTAATTCTAATTCATTCACACGAATGTATCCATTCTAATTCATTCGTACGATCCATTCTATTTCATTCACACAATCTATTCTAATTAATTCGCACAATCTATTCTAATTCATTCGTACGATCAATTCTAATTCATTAGCATGATCCATTCTAATTCATTCGTCCGATCTATTTTATTTCATTCGTACAATCCATTCTTACTCAATCGTATGATCCATTCTAATCCATTCGCACAATCTATTCTAATTCATTCGTACGATCCATTCTATTTCTTTCGTACGATCCATTCTAATTCATACGATGCATTCTATTTTATTCATACGATCCATTTTAATTCAATCGCACGATCCATTCTAATTCATTCATACGATCTATTCTAATTCATTCGTACGATCCATTCTAATTTCTTCGTATGATCTATTCTAATTCCTTCGTAAGATCCATTCTAATTCCTTCGTACGATCCATTCAAATTCATTCGCACGAATCTATCCATTCTAATTCATTCGTACGATTCATTCTAATTCATTCGCACGATCCATTCTAATTCATTCGCACGAATGTATCCATTCTAATTCATTCGTACAATCCATTCTATTTCATTCATACGATCCATTCTTACTCATTCGTACGATCCATTCGTATCCATTCTAATTCATTCGTACGATCCATTCTAATTCATTAATACGATCCAATCTAATTCATTCATACGATCCATTCTAATTCATTCGTACGATCCATTCTAATTCATTCGCACGATCCATTCTAATTCATTCGCACGATCCATTCTAATTCATTCATACGATCCATTCTAATTCATTCATACAATCCATTCTAATTCTTTTGCACGAATGTATCCATTCTAATTCATTCGTACGATCCATTCTAATTCATTCGTATGATCTATTCTAATTCATTCGCATGATCCATTATAATTCATTCATACGATCCAATCTAATTCATTCGTACGATCCATTCTAATTCATTCGCACGAATGTATCAACTCTAATTCATTCGTACGATCCATTCTAATTCATTCGCACGAATGAATTAGAATGGATACATTCATGCGAATGAATTAGAATGGATCATACGAATGAATTAGAATGGATACATTCGTGCGAATGAATTAGAATGGATCGTATGTATGAATTAGATTGGATCGTATGCATGAATTAGAATGGATCGTGCGAATGAATTAGAATGGATCGTACGAATGAATTAGAATGGATAGAACGAATGAATTAGAATGGATACATTCGTGCAAAAGAATTAGAATGGATTGTATGAATGAATTAGAATAGATCGTGCGAATGAATTAGAATGGATCGTACGAATGAATTAGAATGGATACATTCGTGCGAAAGAATTAGAATAGATCGTATGAATGAATTAGAATGGATCGTATGAATGAAATAGAATGGATCGTACGAATGAATTAGAATGGATCGTGCGAATGAATTAGAATGGATCGTACGAATGAATTAGAATGGATCGTACGAAGGAATTAGAATGGATCGTACGAATGAATTAGAAAGGATAAATTCGAATTCATTCGTACGATCCATTCTAATTCCTTCGTACGATCCATATTCTAATTCATTCGTACGATCCATTCTAATTCATTCGCACGATCCATTCTAATTCATTCATACGATCCATTCTAATTCATTCACACAATCCATTCTAATTCATTCTAATTTATTCGTATGTGAGTGGATCGTGTTTTTTCGTGCTAAGGAATTAGAATGGATCGTACGAATGAATTAGAATGGATACATTCGTGCGAAAGAATTAGAATGGATCGTATGAATGAATTAGATTGGATCGTATAAATGAATTAGAATGGATCGTACGAATGAATTAGAATGGATCGTGCTAATGAATTAGAATGGATCGTGCGAATGAATTAGAATGGATCGTGCGAATGAATTAGAATGGATCGTACGAATGAATTAGAATGGATAGTACGAATGAATTAGAATGGATCGTTCGAAGAATTAGAATAGATTGTGCGAATGAATTAGAATGGATCGTACGAATGAATTAGAAAGGATACATTCGTGCGAATGAATTAGAATGGATCGTATGAGTGTGAATGAATTAGAATGAATCGTGCGAATGAATTAGAATAGATCATATTAATGAATTAGAATGGATCGTGCGAATGAATTAGAACGGATCGTACGAATGAGTAAGAATGGATCGTGCGAATGAATTAGAATGGATTGTTCGAATGAATTAGAATGGATCTTACGAATGAATTAGAATGGATACATTCGTGCGAATCCATTCTATTTCATTCGTACGATCCATTCTAATTCATTCGCACGATCCATTCTAATTCATTCATATGATCCATTCTAATTCATTCGTACGATCCATTCTAATTCATTCGTACGATCCATTCTAATTCGTTCGCACAATCTATTCTAATTCATTCGCACGATCCATTCTAATTCATTTGCACGATCCATTCTAATTCATTCATACGATCCATTCTATTTCATTCGTACGATCCATTCTTACTCATTCGTACGATCCATTCTAATTCATTTGCACGAAGGTATCTATTCTAATTCATTCGTACTATCCATTCTAATTCCTTCGTACGATCCATTGCAATTCATTCATACGATCCATTCTAATTCATTCGTACGATCCATTCTAATTCATTCGTACGATCCATTCTAATTCCTTCGTATGATCCATTCTAATTCATTCGTACGATTCATTCTAATTCAATCCATTCTAATTCATTCGTACGATCCATTCTTACTCATTCATACGATTCATTCTAATTCATTCATACGATCCAATCTAATTCAATCATACGATCCATTCAAATTCATTAATACGATCCAATCTAATTCATTCATACGATCCATTCTAATTCCTTCGTACGATCCATTCTAATTCATACGATCCATTCTAATTCATTCGTAAGATCCATTCTAATTCATTCATACGATCTATTCTAATTCATTCATACAATCCATTCTAATTCCTTCGTATGATCCATTCTAATTCATTCATTTGATCCATTCTAATTCATTCGTACGATCTATTCTATTTCATTCATACGATCCATTCTAATTCATTAATACGATCCATTCTAATTTATTCGCACGATCCATTCTAATTCATTCGCACGATCCATTCTAATTCATTCACATTCTAATTCATTCGTACGAATGAATTAGAATGGATACATTCGTGCGAATGAATTAGAATGGATCGTTTGAATGAATTAGAATCGATCGTACGAATGAATTAGAGTGGATCATGCGAATGAATTAGAATGGATCGTGCGAATGAATTAGAATGGATCGTACGAATGAAATAGAATGGATTGTACGAATGAGATAGAATGGATCGTACGAATGAATTAGAATGGATACATTCATGCGAATGAATTAGAATGGATCATACGAATGAATTAGAATGGATTCATTCGTGCGAATGAATTAGAATGGATCGTACGAATGAGTAAGAATGGATCGTACGAATGAATTAGAATGGATTGAATTAGAATGAATCGTACGAATGAATTAGAATGGATCGTACGAATGAAACAGAATGGATCGTACGAATGAATTAGAATGGATTGAATTAGAATGAATCGTACGAAAGAATTAGAATGAATCATACCGTACGAATGAATTAGAATGGATCATACGAAGGAATTAGAATGGATCGTACGAATGAATTAGAATGGATCGTATGAATGAATTAGAATAGATCGTACGAAGGAATTAGAATGGATCGTACGAAGGAATTAGAATGGATAGTACGAATGAATTAGAATGGATACCTTCGTGCAAATGAATTAGAATGGATCGTACGAATGAGTAAGAATGGATCGTACGAATGAAATAGAATGGATCGTATGAATGAATAAGAATGGATCGTGCGAATGAATTAGAATGGATCGTACGAATGTATTAGAATAGATTGTTCGAATGAATTAGAATGGATCATACGAATGAATTAGAATGGATCGTACGAATGAATTAGAATGGATCGTATGAATGAATTAGAATGGATCGTGCGAATGAATTAGAATGGATCGTACGAATGAAATAGAATGGATTCGCACGAATGTATCCATTCTAATTCATTCGTACGATCCATTCTAATTCATTCTTACAGTCCATTCTAATTTATTCGCATGATCCATTCGCATTCACTCAAACGATCCATTCTACTTCATTCATATGATCCATTCTAATTCATTCGCACGAATGTATCCATTCTAATTCATTCGTACGATCCATTCTAATTCATTTGTACGAATGTATCCACTCTAATTCATTCATACGATCCATTCTAATTCATTCGCACGAATGTATCGATTCCAATTCATTCGTACGATCCATTCTAATTCATTCGCACAATCTATTCTAATTCATTCGTACGATCAATTCTAATTCATTAGCATGATCCATTCTAATTCATTCGTACGATCTATTCTATTTCATTCGTACAATCCATTCTTACTCAATCGTATGATCCATTCTAATCCATTCGCACAATCTATTCTAATTCATTCGTACGATCCATTCTATTTCATTCGTACGATCCATTCTAATTCATACGATCCATTCTATTTCATTCATACGATCCATTTTAATTCATTCGTACGATCCATTCTAATTCATTCATACGATCCATTCTAATTCATTCGTACGATCCATTCTAATTTCTTCGTATGATCTATTCTAATTCCTTCGTACGATCCATTCTAATTCCTTCGTACGATCCATTCAAATTTATTCACACGAATCTATCCATTCTAATTCATTCGTACGATCCATTCTAATTCATTCGCACGATCCATTCTAATTCATTAATACGATCCAATCAAATTCATTCATACGATCTATTCTAATTCATTCGCACGAATATATCCTTTCTAATTCATTCGTACGATCCATTCTATTTCATTCGCACAATCTATTCTAATTCATTAGTACGATCCATTCTAATTCATTCGTAGGATCCATTCTAATTCATTAGCACGATCCAAATTCATTTATCCGTACGATCTATTCTATTTCATTCGTACGATCCATTCTTATCGCACGATCCATTCTAATTCATTCGCACGATCCATTCTCCATTCTAATTCCTTCGTACGATCCATTCTAATTCCTTCGTATCCATTCTAATTCACTCATACGATCCATTCTAATTCATTCAAACGATCCATTCTAATTCATTCGCATGAATGTATCCATTCTAATTCATTCGTACGATCCATTCTAATTCATTCGCACAATCTATTCTAATTCATTCATACGATCCATCCTAATTCATTTGCACGAATGTATCCATTCTAATTCATTCGTACAATCCATTCTATTTCATTCGTATGATCCATTCTTACTTATTCGTACGATCCATTCGTATCCATTCTAATTCATTCGTACGATCTATTCTAATTCATTCGTACGATCCATTCTAATTCATTAATACGATCCAATCTAATTCATTCATATGATCCATTCTAATTCATTCGTACGATCCATTCTAATTCATTCGCACGATCCGTTCTAATTCATTCGCACGATCCATTCTAATTCATTCATACGATCCATTCTAATTCATTCGTACGATCCATTCTAATTCATTCGCACGATCCATTCTAATTCATTCATACGATCCATTCTAATTCATTCGTACGATCCATTCTAATTCATTCATACGATCCATTCTAATTCATTCGCACGATCCATTCTAATTCATTTGCACGATCCATTCTAATTCATTAGCACGATCCATTCTAATTCATTCGTACGATCCATTCTAATTCATTTATACGATCTAATCTAATTCATTCATACGATCCATTCTAATTCTTTCGCACGAATGTATCCATTCTAATTCATTCGTACGATCCATTCTAACTCATTAGCACGAAAAAACACGATCCACTCACATACAAATAAATTAGAATGAATTAGAATGGATTGTGTGAATGAATTAGAATGGATCGTATGAATGAATTAGAATGGATCGTGCGAATGAATTAGAATGGATCGTGCGAATGAATTAGAATATGGATCGTACGAAGGAATTAGAATGGATCGTACGAATGAATTCGAATGTATCCTTTCTAATTCATTCGTACGATCCATTCTAATTCCTTCGTACGATCCATTCTAATTCATTCATATGATTCATTCTAATTCATTCGCACGATCCATTCTAATTCATTCGTACGATCCATTCTATTTCATTCATACGATCCATTCTAATTCATTCATACGATCTATTCTAATTCTTTCGCACGAATGTATCCATTCTAATTCATTCGTACGATCCATTCTAATTCATTCGCACGATCCATTATAATTCATTCATACAATCCATTCTAATTCTTTTGCACGAATGTATCCATTCTAATTCATTCGTTCGATCCATTCTAATTCATTCGTACGATCCATTCTAATTCATTCGCACGATCCATTCTAATTCATGCATACGATCCAATCTAATTCATTCATACGATCCATTCTAATTCATTCGCACGAATGTATCCATTCTAATTCATTCGTACATGTATGAATGAATTAGAATGGATCGTACGAATGAATTAGAGTTGATACATTCGTGCGAATGAATTAGAATGGATCGTACGAATGAATTAGATTGGATCGTATGAATGAATTTTAATGGATCATGCGAATGAATTAGAATAGATCATACGAATGAATTAGAATGGATCTTACGAATGAATTAGAATGGATACATTCGTGCAAAAGAATTAGAATGGATTGTATGAATGAATTAGAATGGATCGTGCGAATGAATTAGAATGGATACATTCGTCCGAATGAATTAGAATGGATCGTATGAATGAATTAGATTGGATCGTATGAATGAATTAGAATGGATCGTGCGAATGAATTAGAATGGATTATACGAATGAGTTAGAATGGATCATTTGAATGAATTAGAATGGATCGTACGTATGAATTAGAATGGGTCATACGAATGAAATAGAATGGATCGTACGAAGGAATTAGAAAGGATAGTACAAACGAATTAGAATGGATCGTATGAATGAAATAGAATTGATCGTACGAATGAATTAGAATGGATCGTATGAATGAATTAGATTGGATCGTATGAATGAATTAGAATGGATTGTACGAATGAAAGAGATTAGATCGTACGAATGAATTAGAATGGATCGTGCGAATGAATTAGAATGGGTCGTACGAATGAATTAGAATGGATACACGATCCAGATCCATTCTAATTCATTCACACAATCTATTCTAATTCATTCGTAGGATCCATTCTAATTCATTACTATGATCCATTCTAATTCATTCATACGATCCATTCTAATTCATTCGTACGATCTATTCTAATTCATTCGCACGATCCATTCTAATTCATTCATACGATCCATTCTAATTCATTCGTACGATCTATTCTATTTCATTCGTACAATCCATTCTTACTCAATCGTATGATCCATTCTAATCCATTCGCACAATCTATTCTAATTCATTCGTACGATCCATTCTATCTCATTCGTACGATCCATTCTAATTCATACAATCCATTCTATTTCATTCATACGATCCATTTTAATTCATTCGCACGATCCATTCTAATTCATTCATACGATCCTTTCTTACTCATTCGTACGATCCATTCTAATTCATTCGCACGATCCATTCTAATTCATCCGTACGATCCATTCTATTTCATTCGTACGATCCATTCTAATTCATTCGCACAATCTATTCTAATTCATTCGTACGATCCATTCTAATTCATTCGCACGATCCATTCTAATTCATTCATACGATCCATTCTATTTCATTCGTACGATCCATTCTTACTCATTTGTACGATCCATTCTAATTCATTTGCACGAAGGTATCCATTCTAACTCATTCGTACTATCCATTCTAATTCCTTCGTACGATCCATTCTAATTCCTTCGTACGATCCATTCTAATTCATTCGTACAATCCATTCTAATTCATTCGTACGATCCATTCTAATTCCTTCGTATGATCCATTCTAATTCATTCGTACGGTATGATTCATTCTAATTCATTCGTACGATTCATTCTAATTCAATCCATTCTAATTCATTCGTACGATCCATTCTGTTTCATTCATACGATCCATTCTAATTCATTCGTACGATTCATTCTAATTCAATCCATTCTAATTCATTCGTACGATCCATTCTTACTCATTCGTACGATCCATTCTAATTCATTCGCACGAATGAATCTATTCTAATTCATTCGTATGATCTATTCTAATTCATTCGCATGAATGTATCCATTCTAATTCATTCGTACGATCCATTCTATCTCATTCGTACAATCCATTCTATTTCATTCATACGATCCATTCTAATTCATTCGCACGATCCATTCTAATTCATTCGCATGATCCATTCTAATTCATTCGTACGATCGATTCTAATTCATTCATACAATCCATTCTAATTCATTCGCACGAATGTATCCATTCTAATTCATTCGTACGATCCATTCTAATTCATTCGCACAATCTATTCTAATTCATTCATACGATCCATTCTAATTTATTCGCATGATCCATTCTAATTCATTCATACGATCCATTCTAATTCAATCATATGATCCATTCTAATTCATTCGCACGATCCATTCTTACTCATTCGTACGATCCATTCTAATTCATTCGCACGATCCATTCTAATTCATTAATACGATCCATTCTAATTCATTCGCACGATCCTTTCTAATTCATTCGCACTCATACGATCCATTCTTATTCATTCGCACGAATATATCCTTTCTAATTCATTCGTACGATCCATTCTAATTCATTCGCACAATCTATTCTAATTCATTCGAATGATCCATTCTAATTCATTCGTACAATCCATTCTAATTCATTCGTACGATCCATTCTAATTCATTCGCACAAAAAAACACGATCCACTCACATACGAATAAATTAGAATGAATTAGATTGGATCGTATAAATGAATTAGAATGGATCGTACGAATGAATTAGAATGGATCATGCTAATGAATTAGATTCTAATTCATTCGTACGATTCATTCTAATTCAATCCATTCTAATTCATTCGTACGATCCATTCTATTTCATTCGTACGATCCATTCTTACTTATTCGTACGATCCATTCGTAGCCTTTCTAATTCATTCGTACGATCCATTCTAATTCCTTCGTACGATCCATTCTAATTCATTCGTACGATCCATTCTAATTCATTCGCACGATCCATTCTAATTCATTCGTACGATCCATTCTATTTCATTTATACGATCCATTCTAATTCATTCATACGATCTATTCTAATTCTTTCGCACGAATGTATCCATTCTAATTCATTCGTACGATCCATTCTAATTCATTCGCACGTCCATTCTAATTCATTCATACAATCCATTCTAATTCTTTTGCATGAATGTATCCATTCTAATTCATTCGTTCGATCCATTCTAATTCATTCGTACGATCCATTCTAATTCATTCGCACGATGCATTCTAATTCATGCATACGATCCAATCTAATTCATTCATACGATCCATTCTAATTCATTCGCACGAATGTATCCATTCTAATTCATTCGTACATGTATGAATGAATTAGAATGGATCGTACGAATGAATTAGAGTTGATACATTCGTGCGAATGAATTAGAATGGATCGTATGAATGAATTAGATTGGATCGTATGCATGAATTAGAATGGATCGTGCAAATGAATTAGAATGGATCGTGCGAATGAATTAGAATGGATCGTACAAATGAATTAGAATGGATCGTATGAATGAATTAGATTGGATCGTATTAATGAATTAGAATGGATCGTACGAATGAATTAGAATAGATCGTACGAATGAATTAGAATGGATACGAATGGATCGTACGAATGAGTAAGAATGGATCGTACGAATGAAATACAATAGATTGTACGAATGAATTAGAATGGATACATTCGTGCGAATGAATTAGGATGGATCGTATGAATGAATTAGAATAGATTGTGCGAATGAATTAGAATGGATCGTACGAAGGAATTAGAATGGATTGTATGAATGAATTAGAATAGATCGTATGAATGAATTAGAATGGATCGTGCGAATGAATTAGAATGGATCGTATGAATGAAATAGAATGGATCGTGCGAATGAATTAAAATGGATCATATTAATGAATTAGAATGGATGGTATGAATGAATTAGAATGGATCATATTAACGAATTAGAATGGATCGTATGAATGAATTAGAATGGATCGTGCGAATGAATTAAAATGGATCGTATGAATGAAATAGAATGGATCGTATGAATTAGAATGGATCGTACGAATGAAATAGAATGGATCGTACGAATGAATTAGAATAGATTGTGCGAATGGATTAGAATGGATCATACGATTGAGTAAGAATGGATTGTACGAATGAAATAGAATAGATCGTACGAATGAATTAGAATGGATCGTACGAATGAATTAGAATAGATTGTGCGAATGAATTAGAATGGATCGTACGAATGAATTAGAATGGATCGTCCGAATGAATTAGAATGGATCGTATGAATGAATTAGAATGGATCGAACGAATGAATTAGAATGGATACATTCGTGCAAAAGAATTAGAATGGATTGTATGAATGAATTAGAATGGATCGTGCGAATGAATTAGAATGGATCGTACGAATGAATTAGAATGGATGCCTTCGTGCAAATAAATTAGAATGGATCGTACGAATGAGTAAGAATGGATCGTGCGAATCTATTAGAATGGATCGTGCGAATGAATTTGAATATGGATCGTACGAAGGAATTAGAATGGATCGTACGAATGAATTCGAATGTATCCTTTCTAATTCATTCGTACGATCCATTCTAATTCCTTCGTACGATCCATTCTAATTCATTCGTACGATCCATTCTAATTCATTCGCACGATCCATTCTAATTCATTTGTACGATCCATTCTATTTCATTCATACGATCCATTCTAATTCATTCATACGATCTATTCTAATTCTTTCGCACGAATGTATCCATTCTAATTCATTCGTACGATCCATTCTAATTCATTCGCACGATCCAATCTAATTCATTCATACAATCCATTCTAATTCTTTTGCACGAATATATCCATTCTAATTAATTCGTTCGATCCATTCTAATTCATTCGTACGATCCATTCTAATTCATTCGAACGATCCATTCTAATTCATGCATACGATCCAATCTAATTCATTCATAAGATCCATTCTAATTCATTCGCACGAATGTATCCATTCTAATTCATTCGTAGATGTATGAATGAATTAGAATGGATCGTACGAATGAATTAGAGTTGATACATTCGTGCGAATGAATTAGAATGGATCGTACGAATGAATTAGATTGGATCGTATGAATGAATTATAATGGATCATGCGAATGAATTAGAATAGATCATACGAATGAATTAGAATGGATCGTATGAATGAATTAGAATGGATACATTCGTGCAAAAGAATTAGAATGGATTGTATGAATGAATTAGAATGGATCGTGCGAATGAATTAGAATGGATACATTCGTGCGAATGAATTAGAATGGATCGTATGAATGAATTAGATTGGATCGTATGAATGAATTAGAATGGATCTTGCGAATGAATTAGAATGGATCGTACGAATGAATTAGAATGGATCGTTTGAATGAATTAGAATGGATCGTACTTATGAATTAGAATGGGTCATACGAATGAAATAGAATGGATCATACGAAGGAATTAGAAAGGATCTTACAAACGAATTAGAATGGATCGTATGAATGAAATAGAATAGATCGTACGAATGAATTAGAATGGATCGTATGAATGAATTAGATTGGATCGTATGAATGAATTAGAATGGATTGTACGAATGAAATAGATTAGATCGTACGAATGAATTAGAATGGATCGTGCGAATGAATTAGAATGGGTCGTACGAATGAATTAGAATGGATACACGATCCAGATCCATTCTAATTCATTCGCACAATCTATTCTAATTCATTCGTAGGATCCATTCTAATTCATTACTACGATCCATTCTAATTCATTCATACGATCCATTCTAATTCATTCGTACGATCCATTCTAATTCATTCGCACGATCCATTCTAATTCATTCATACGATCCATTCTAATTCATTCGTACGATCTATTCTATTTCATTCGTACAATCCATTCTTACTCAATCGTATGATCCATTCTAATCCATTCGCACAATCTATTCTAATTCATTCGTACGATCCATTCTATTTCATTCGTACGATCCATTCTAATTCATACGATCCATTCTATTTCATTCATACGATTCATTTTAATTCATTCACACAATCCATTCTAATTCATTCATACGATCCATTCTTACTCATTCGTACGATCCATTCTAATTCATTCGCACGATCTATTCTAATTCATCCGTACGATCCATTCTATTTCATTCGTACGATCCATTCTAATTCATTAGCACAATCTATTCTAATTCATTCGTACGATCCATTCTAATTCATTCACACGATCCATTCTAATTCATTCATACGATCCATTCTATTTCATTCGTACGGTCCATTCTTACTCATTCGTACGATCCATTCTAATTCATTTGCACGAAGGTATCCATTCTAATTCATTCGTACTATCCATTCTAATTCCTTCGTACGATCCATTCTAATTCCTTCGTACGATCCATTCTAATTCATTCGTATGATCCATTCTAATTCCTTCGTATGATCCATTCTAATTCATTCGTACGGTATGATTCATTCTAATTCATTCGTACGATTCATTCTAATTCAATCCATTCTAATTCATTTGTACGATCCACTCTAATTCATTTGTACGATCCATTCTAATTCATTCGTACGATTCATTCTAATTCAATCCATTCTAATTCATTCGTACGATCCATTCTTACTCATTCGTACGATCCATTCTAATTCATTCGCATGAATGAATCCATTCTAATTCATTCGTATGATCCATTCTAATTCATTCGCATGAATGTATCCATTCTAATTCATTCGTACGATCCATTCTATTTCATTCGTACAATCCATTCTATTTCATTCGTACGATCCATTCTAATTCATTCGCACGATCCATTCTAATTCATTCGCATGATCCATTCTAATTCATTCGTACGATCGATTCTAATCCATTCATACGATCCATTCTAATTCATTCGCACGAATGTATCCATTCTAATTCATTCGTACGATCCATTCTAATTCATTCGCACAATCTATTCTAATTCATTCATACGATCCATTCTAATTTATTCGCACGATCCATTCTAATTCATTCATACGATCCATTCTAATTCATTCATATGATCCATTCTAATTCATTCGCACGATCCATTCTTACTCATTCGTACGATCCATTCTAATTCATTCGCACGATCCATTCTAATTCATTAATACGATCCATTCTAATTCATTCGCACAATCCATTCTAATTCATTCACACTCATAAGATCCATTCTAATTCATTCGCACGAATGTATCCTTTCTAATTCATTCGTACGATCCATTCTAATTCATTCGCACAATCTATTCTAATTCATTCGAACGATCCATTCTAATTCATTCGTACGATCCATTCTAATTCATTCGTACGATCCATTCTAATTCATTCGCACGATCCATTCTAATTCATTCGCACGATCCATTCTAATTCATTAGCACGATCCATTCTAATTCATTCGTATGATCCATTCTAATTCATTTATACGATCCAATCTAATTCATTCATACGATCCATTCTAATTCTTTCGCACGAATGTATCCATTCTAATTCATTCGTACGATCCATTCTAATTCATTAGCACGAAAAAACACGATCCACTCACATACGAATAAATTAGAATGAATTAGAATTGATTTTGTGAATGAATTAGAATGGATCGTATGAATGAATTAGAATGGATCTTGCGAATGAATTAGAATGGATCGTGCGAATGAATTAGAATATGGATCGTACGAAGGAATTAGAATGGATCGTACGAATGAATTCGAATGTATCCTTTCTAATTCATTTGTACGATCCATTCTAATTCCTTCGTACGATCCATTCTAATTCATTCGTACGATCCATTCTACTTCATTCGCACAATCCATTCTAATTCATTCGTACGATTCATTCTAATTCAATCCATTCTAATTCATTTGTACGAATGTATCCACTCTAATTCATTCATACGATCCATTCTATTTCATTCGTACGATTCATTCTAATTCATTCGCACGATCCATTCTAATTCATTCATACGATCCATTCTAATTCATTCGTACGATCCATTCTAATTCATTCGTACAATCCATTCTAATTCATTCGCACGATCCATTCGCATTCACTCAAACGATCCATTCTAATTCATTCATATGATCCATTCTAATTCATTCGCACGAATGTATCCATTCTAATTCATTCGTACGATCCATTCTAATTCATTTGTACGAATGTATCCACTCTAATTCATTCATACGATCCATTCTAATTCATTCGCACGAATGTATCCATTCCAATTCATTCGTACGATCCATTCTAATTCATTCGCACAATCTATTCTAATTCATTCGTACGATCAATTCTAATCCATTAGCATGATCCATTCTAATTCATTCGTACGATCTATTCTATTTCATTCGTACAATCCATTCGTGCGAATGGATCGTGCGAATGAATTAGAATATAGATCGTACGAACGAATTAGAATGGAATAGAATGGATCGTATGAATGAATTAGAATGGATCGTGCGAATGAATTAGAATGGTTCGTACGAATGAATTAGAATAGATTGTGCGAATGAATTAGAATTGATCGTACGAATGAATTAGAATGGATCGTACGAATGAATTAGAATGGATCATATGAATGAATTAGAATGGATCGTGCGAATGAATTAGATTGGATCGTACGAATGAATTAGAATGGATAGATTCGTGCGAATGAATTTGAATGGATCGTACGAAGGAATTAGAATAGATCGTACGAAGGAATTAGAATAGATCATACGAAGAAATTAGAATGGATCGTACGAATGAATTAGAATGGATCGTATGAATGAATTAGAATGGATCGTGCGAATGTATTAAAATGGATCGTATGAATGAAATAGAATGGATCGTATGAATTAGAATGGATCGTACGAATGAAATAGAATGGATCGTACGAATGAATTAGAATAGATTGTGCGAATGGATTAGAATGGATCATACGATTGAGTAAGAATGGATTGTACGAATGAAATAGAATGGATACATTCATGTGAATGAATTAGAATGGATCGTACGAATGAAATAGAATGGATCGTATGAATGAATTAGAATGGATCGTGCGAATGAATTAGAATGGATCGTACGAATGAATTACAATAGATTGTGCGAATGAATTAGAATGGATCGTACGAATGAATTAGAATGGATCGTACGAATGAATTAGAATGGATCGTACGAATGAATTAGAATGGATCGTGCGAATGAATTAGAATGGATCGTACGAATGAAATAGAATGGATTCGCACGAATGTATCCATTCTAATTCATTCATACGATCCATTCTAATTCATTCGCACGATCCATTCTAATTCATTCGCCCGAATGTATCCATTCTAATTCATTCGTATGATCCATTCTAATTCATTCATATGATCCATTCTAATTCATTCGTACGATCCATTCTAATTCATTCGCACGATCCATTCTAATTCATTCGCACGATCCATTCTATCTAATTCGTACAATCCATTCTATTTCATTCGAACGATCCATTCTAATTCATTCGCACGATCCATTCTAATTCATTCGCATGATCCATTCTAATTCATTCGTACGATCGATTCTAATTCATTCATACGATCCATTCTAATTCATTCGCACGAATGTATCCATTCTAATTCATTCGTACGATCCATTCTAATTCATTCGCACAATCTATTCTAATTCATTCATACGATCCATTCTAATTTATTCACACGATCCATTCTAATTCATTCATACGATCCATTCTAATTCATTCATATGATCCATTCTAATTCATTCGCACGATCCATTCTTACTCATTCATACGATCCATTCTAATTCATTCGCACGATCCATTCTAATTCATTAATACGATCCATTCTAATTCATTCGCACGATCCATTCTAATTCATTCACACTCATACGATCCATTCTAATTCATTCGCACGAATGTATCCTTTCTAATTCATTCGTACGATCCATTCTAATTCATTCGCACAATCTATTCTAATTCATTCGAACGATCCATTCTAATTCATTCGTACGATCCATTCGTATCCATTCTAATTCATTTGTACGATCTATTCTAATTCATTCGTACGATCCATTCTAATTCATTAATACGATCCAATCTAATTCATTCATACGATCCATTCTAATTCATTCGTACGATCCATTCTAATTCATTCGCACGATCCATTCTAACTCATTCGCACGATCATTTCTAATTCATTCATACGATCCATTCTAATTCATTCGTACGATCCATTCTAATTCATTCGCACGATCTATTCTAATTCATTCGCACGATCCATTCTTACTCATTCGTACGATCCATTCTAATGAATTCACACGAATGTATCCATTCCAATTCATTCGTACGATCCACTCTAATTCATTCGCACAAAATATTCTAATTCATTCGTACGATCGATTCTAATTCATGCATAAGATCCATTCTAATCCATTCTAATTCATTCATACGATCCATTCTATTTCATTCGTACGATCCATTCTTACTCATTCGTACGATCCATTCTAATTCATTTGCACGAAGGTATCCATTCTAATTCATTCGTACTATCCATTCTAATTCCTTCGTACGATCCATTCTAATTCCTTCGTACGATCCATTCTAATTCATTCATACGATCCATTCTATTTCATTCGTATGATCCATTCTAATTCATTCGTACGATCCATTCAAATTCATTCGCACAATCTATTCTAATTCATTCGTACGATCAATTCTAATTCATTAGCATGATCCATTCTAATTCATTCGTACGATCTATTCTAATTCATTCGGACAATCTATTCTAATTCATTCGCACGATCTATTCGAATTCATTCGCACGAATGTATCCACTCTAATTCATTCATACGATCCATTCTAATTCATTCGTACGATCCATTCTAATTCATTAGCACGATCCAAATTCATTTATCCGTACGATCTATTCTATTTCATTCGTACGATCGATTCTTATCGCACGATCCATTCTAATTTATTCGTACGATCCATTCTAATTTCTTCGTATGATCTATTCTAATTCCTTCGTACGATCCATTCTAATTCCTTTGTACGATCCATTCAAATTCATTCGCACGAATCTATCCATTCTAATTCATTCGTACGATCCATTCTAATTCATTCGCACGATCCATTCTAATTCATTAATACGATCCAATCTAATTCATTCATACGATCTATTCTAATTCATTCGCACGAATATATCCTTTCTAATTCATTCGTACGATCCATTCTAATTCATTCGCACAATCTATTCTAATTCATTAGTATGATCCATTCTAATTCATTCGTACGATCCATTCAAATTCATTAGCACGATCCAAATTCATTTATCCGTACGATCTATTCTATTTCATTCGTACGATCCATTCTTATCGCACGATCCATTTATCATTCGCACGATCCATTTTCCATTCTAATTCCTTTGTACGATCCATTCTAATTCCTTCGTATCCATTCTAATTCACTCATACGATCCATTCTAATTCATTCATACGATCCATTCTAATTCATTCGCATGAATGTATCCATTCTAATTCATTCGTACGATCCATTCTATTTCATTCGTACGATCCATTCTAATTCATTTGGACGAATGTATCCATTCTAATTCATTCGTACGATCCATTCTAATTCATTTGTACGAATATATCCACTCTAACTCATTCGTTCGATCCATTCTATTTCATTCGTACGATCCATTCTAATTCTTTTGTACGAATGTATCCACTCTAATGCATTCATACGATCCATTCTAATTCATTCATACGATCCATTCTAATTCATTCGTACGATCTATTCTATTTCATTCATACGATCCATTCTAATTCGTTTGTACGATCCATTCTAATTCATTCATACGATCCATTCTATTTCATTCGTACGATCCATTCTTACTCATTCGTACGATCCATTCTAATTCATTTGCACGAAGGTATCCATTCTAATTCATTCGTACTATCCATTCTAATTAGACTGGATCGTACGAATGAAATAGAATGGATCGTACGAATGAATTAGAATAGATTGTGCGAATGGATTAGAATGGATCATACGATTGAGTAAGAATTGATTATACGAATGAAATAGAATAGATCGTACGAATGAATTCGAATGGATAATGCTAATGAATTAGAATTGATCGTAAGAATGAATTAGAATAGATTGTGCGAATGAATTAGAATGGATCGTACGAATGAATTGGAATGGATACATTCATGCGAATGAATTAGAATGGATCGTATGAATGAATTAGAGTGGATACATTCGTACAAATGAATTAGAATGGATCGTACGAATGAATTAGAATGGATACATTCGTGCGAATGAATTAGAATGGATCATATGAATGAATTAGAATGGATCGTTTGAGTGAATGCGAATGGATCGTGTGAATGAATTAGAATGGATTGTACGAATGAATTAGAATGGATCGTACGAATGAATTAGAATGGATACATTCGTGCGAATCCATTCTATTTCATTCGTACGATCCATTCTAATTCATTCGCACGATCCATTCTAATTCATTCATACGATCCATTCTAATTCATTCGTACGATCCATTCTAATTCATTCGTACGATCCATTCTAATTCATTCGCACAATCTATTCTAATTCATTCGTACGATCCATTCTAATTCATTCGCACGATCCATTCTAATTCATTCATACGATCCATTCTATTTCATTCGTACGATCCATTCTTACTCATTCGTACGATCCATTCTAATTCATTTGCACGAAGGTATCCATTCTAATTCATTCGTACTATCCATTCTAATTCCTTCGTACGATCCATTCTAATTCCTTCGTACGAATGAGTAAGAATGGATAGTACGAATGAATTAGAATGGATCGTACGAATGAATTAGAATGGATCGTACGAAGAAATTAGAATGGATTGTATGAATGAATTAGAATAGATCGTATGAATGAATTAGAATGGATCTTACGAATGAATTAGAATGGAACGTACGAATGAATTAGAATGGATCGTACGAATGAATTAGAATGGGTACATTCGTGCAAATGAATTAGAATGGATCGTGCGAATGAATTAGAATGGATCCTATGAATGAATTAGAATGGATACATTCATGCGAATCCATTCTATTTCATTCGTACGATCCATTCTAATTCATTCGCATGATCCATACGATCCATTCTAATTCATTCGTACGATCCATTCTAATTCATTCGTACGATCCATTCTAATTCATTCGCACAATCTATTCTAATTCATTCGTACGATCCATTCTAATTCATTCGCACGATCCATTCTAATTCATTCATACGATCCATTCTATTTCATTCGTACGATCCATTCTTACTCATTCGTACGATCCATTCTAATTCATTTGCACGAAGGTATCCATTCTAATTCATTCGTACTATCTCTTCTAATTCATTCACACGAATGTATCCATTCTAATTCATTCGTACGATCCATTCTAATTCATTCGTACGATCTGTTCTATTTCATTCGTACGATCCATTCTAATTCATTCGTACGATCCATTCTAATTCATTCGTACGATCCATTCTAATTCATTCGTACGATCCATTCTAATTCCTTCGTATGATCCATTCTAATTCATTCGTACGGTATGATTCATTCTAATTCATTCGTACGATTCATTCTAATTCAATCCATTCTAATTCATTCGTACGATCCATTCTAATTCATTCGTACGATCCATTCTAATTCATTCGTACGATCCATTCTAATTCATTCGTACGATTCATTCTAATTCAATCCATTCTAATTCATTCGTACGATCCATTCTTACTCATTCGTACGATCCATTCTATTTCATTCGCACGAATGAATCCATTCTAATTCATTCGTATGATCCATTCTAATTCATTCGCACGATCCATTCTAATTCATTCATACGATCTATTCTAATTAGAATGGATCGTACGAATGAATTAGAATGGATACATTCGTGCGAAAGAATTAGAATAGATCGTATGAATGAATTAGAATGGATCGTATGAATGAAATAGAATGGATCGTACGAATGAATTAGAATGGATCGTGCGAATGAATTAGAATGGATCGTACGAATGAATTAGAATGGATCGTACGAAGGAATTAGAATGGATCGTACGAATGAATTAGAAAGGATACATTCGAATTCTTCGTACGATCTATTCTAATTCCTTCGTACGATCCATTCTAATTCATTCGTATGATCCATTCTATTTCATTCATACGATCCATTCTAATTCATTCATACGATCTATTCTAATTCTTTCGCACGAATGTATCCATTCTAATTCATTCGTACGATCCATTCTAATTCATTCGCACGATCCATTTTAATTCATTCATACAATCCATTCTAATTCTTTTGCACGAATGTATCCATTCTAATTCATTCGTTCGATCCATTCTAATTCATTCGTACGATCCATTCTAATTCATTCGCACGATCCATTCTAATTCATGCATACGATGAGTAAGAATGGATCGTACGAATGAATTAGAATGGATCGTGCAAATGAATTAGAATGGATCGTGCGAATGAATTAGAATATGGATCGTACGAAGGAATTAGAATGGATCGTACGAATGAATTCGAATGTATCCTTTCTAATTCATTCGTACGATCCATTCTAATTCATTCGTACGATCCATTCTAATTCATTCGTACGATCCATTCTAATTCATTCGCACGATCCATTCTAATTCATGCATACGATCCATTCTAATTCATTCGTACGATCCATTCTAATTCATTCATACGATCCATTCTAATTCATTCGCACAATCTATTCTAATTCATTTGTACGATCCATTCTAATTCATTCGCACGATCCATTCTAATTCATTCATACAAATTAGAATGAATTAGAATGGATTGTGTGAATGAATTAGAATGGATCGTATGAATGAATTAGAATGAATCGTGCGAATGAATTAGAATGGATCGTGCGAAAGAATTAGAATATGGATCGTACGAAGGAATTAGAATGGATCGTACGAATGAATTCGAATGTATCCTTTCTAATTCATTCGTACGATCCATTCTAATTCCTTCGTACGATCCATTCTAATTCATTCGTACGATCCATTCTAATTCATTCGCACGATCCATTCTAATTCATACATACGATCCATTCTAATTCATTCGTACGATCCATTCTAATTCATTCGTACGATCCATTCTAATTCATTCGCACAATTTATTCTAATTCATTCGTACGATCCATTCTAATTCATTCGCACGATCCATTCTAATTCATTCATATGATCCATTCTATTTCATTCGTACGATCCATTCATACGATCCATTCTAATTCTTTAATACGATCCATTCTAATTCATTCGCACGATCCATTCTAATTCATTCACACTCATACGATCCATTCTAATTCATTCGTACGAATGAATTAGAGTGGATACATTCGTACAAATAAATTAGAATGGATCGTATGAATGAATTAGAGTGGATACATTCGTACAAATGAATTAGAATGGATCGTACGAATGAATTAGAATGGATACATTCATGCGAATGAATTAGAATGGATCGTTTGAGTGAATGCGAATGGATCGTGCGAATGAATTAGAATGGATTGTACGAATGAATTAGAATGGATCGTACGAATGAATTAGAAAGGATACGTTCGTGCGAATCCATTCTATTTCATTCGTACGATCCATTCTAATTCATTCGCACGATCCATTCTAATTCATTCATATGATCCATTCTAATTCCTTCGTACGATCCATTCTAATTCATTCGTACGATCCATTCTAATTCATTCGCACGATCCATTCTAATTCATGCATACGATCCATTCTAATTCATTCGTACGATCCATTCTCATTCATTCGTACGATCCATTCTAATTCATTCGCACAATCTATTCTAATTCATTCGTACGATCCATTCTAATTCATTCGCACGATCCATTCTAATTCATTCATACGATCCATTCTATTTCATTCGTACCATCCATTCTTACTCATTCGTACGATCCATTCTAATTCATTTGCACGAAGGTATCCATTCTAATTCATTCGTACTATCCATTCTAATTCCTTCGTACGATCCATTCTAATTCCTTCGTATGATCCATTCGGATACATTCGTGCGAATCCATTCTATTTCATTCGTACGATCCATTCTAATTCATTCGCACGATCCATTCTAATTCATTCATACGATCCATTCTAATTCATTCGTACGATCCATTCTAATTCATTCGTACGATCCATTCTAATACATTCGCACAATCTATTCTAATTCATTCGTACGATCCATTCTAATTCATTCGCACGATCCATTCTAATTCATTCATACGATCCATTCTATTTCATTCGTACGATCCATTCTTACTCATTCGTACGATCCATTCTAATTCATTTGCACGAAGGTATCCGTTCTAATTCATTCGTACTATCCATTCTAATTCCTTCGTACGATCCATTCTAATTCTTTCGTACGATCCATTCTAATTCATTCGTACGATCCATTCTAATTCATTCGTACGATCCATTCTAATTCCTTCGTATGATCCATTCTAATTCATTCGTACGGTATGATTCATTCTAATTCATTCGTACGATTCATTCTAATTCAATCCATTCTAATTCATTCATACGATCCATTCTAATTCATTCGCACGATCCATTCTAATTCATTCATTCGATCCATTCTATTTCATTTGCACGATCCATTCTTACTCATTCGTACGATCCATTCTAATTCATTCGCACGATCCATTCTAATTCATTAATACGATCCATTCTAATTCATTCGCGCGATCCATTCTAATTCATTCGCACGATCTATTCTAATTCATTCGTACGATCCATTCTAATTCATTCTAATTCATTCGCACGATCCATTCGCAATCACTCAAACGATCCATTCTAATTCATTCATATGATCCATTCTAATTCATTCGCACGAATGTATCCATTCTATTTCATTCGTACTATCCATTCTAACTCATTCGCACAATCCATTCTAATTCATTCATACGATCCATTCTATTTCATTCGTACGATCCATTCATACGATCCATTCTAATTCATTAATACGATCCATTCTAATTCATTCGCACGATCCATTCTAATTCATTCACACTCATACTATCCATTCTAATTCATTCGTACTAATGAATTAGAGTGGATACATTCGTACAAATGAATTAGAATGGATCGTATGAATGAATTAGAGTGGATACATTCGTACAAATGAATTAGAATGGATCGTACGAATGAATTAGAATGGATACATTCGTGTGAATGAATTAGAATGGATCATGTTGGGGGTAATCGAAAACCACATATCTTGGATAGTATTGCAAACGCACCTGAGATAGAGTTCTCGAGAGAGCCCGTCCAGGAGTTGGAACCCGCGGAAACCGAGCGTAGCCCCTTTCCAGCTCGTAAGAAGCTCACCCCACAGGGAGAAGGATGGACACCTTGTATCTGAGTGCAGCTCGCACCTCCAGTCCCCACAGAAGCACGCCCAAATTCGATAAATGGCTTAGACAAAGAGCGCGAAGGAGCTTGCCCAAGCTCGCCCAGGAGCCCGCCCAAGCTCGTTCAGGAGCTCGCCCAAGCTCGTTCAGGAGCTCGCCCAAGCTCGTCCAGGAGCTCGCCTAGCTCGCATAGGAGCTCGCCCAAGCTCGTTCAGGAGTTCGCCCAAGCTCGCCCAGGAGCTCGCCCATGCTCACTCATGAGCTCGCCTAAGCTCGCCTAGACCCCTGTTTATCGAAGAGGTTGCCTAGCTCGCCATGCTCGTCCAGGAGCTCGCCCAAGCCCGCCCAGGAGTTCGCCCAAGCTCGCCCAAGAGCTCGCCCATGCTCACTCATGAGCTCGCCTAAGCTCGCCTAGACCCCTGTTTATCGAAGAGGTTGCTCCCGCGAGGTCCAACTCTTGATAAATATGGGCGAAAGGACGGAGCAGTACCGGGCGAGCTGGCCTTTGCTTTTTCCCTGAGATCGCCCAGACTCGAACATTCCAGAATAGCCACCTGGCCACGACAAGAAAGATGCTCCCCCACTCAAACAGCCTGGCAGGTTTGACGACCGAATGCCAGGGCGCGAGTACCAAGGACTGTCAGGGCGCAAGTACCAAGGACTGTCAGACCCACGCGAGCCAGAACGTGGGGGTCTAGAAGGCCCTGGAAGAATCTCCACGTGTCGGGCCATCATAGGCCGCCCATGTCTATAAATGCATACCCCCAGGCTCCAAAGGACAGGTTCGAAATCCCTTTCCCTACCACTTTTGTATACAACAGCTCTCCGTTGTGCTACCGTAACTGACTTGAGCGTCGGAGGGTCTGCGCTCCTAAGGGAGCCAGCCGTTCTCACGTTTCTCTTTTCTTGGTCTTACAGGTGGCTCGCAAGGACCAGGAAAAATCCCCCAAACATTTGGCGCCGTCTGTGGGATTCCGACTGGTTCCTGCGAGAACGCCCACGACCACACTGTTGTGCGCCGTCGGCTTTCATAGTCCAAAAGATGGCTCCGGCGACGAGGGGGCGTAGGCGAACGAGGCCCCGTATGGGGTCTGTGCACAGCGAACCCCCCGCTGAGACTCCCCAGCCCCTTGTCCCGCTCAGTGACCAGTTCCTGTTAGAGATGTTGGCCACCCAGCGGGCAATGATGGAGGAATTGACGCGCTTGCGTCAGGCTCCGGCGGCTAGCCGGCGATCGGGACCATCGAGGCCCGCGTCCCCCGTGCGACCTCCCGTCTCATCGCGTCTGCCCACGACCGTCCCAGCACGGCGAACTTCCCGCCCGGAACCCCCGGTTGAGAGGACGGCCGTGCGTGGAGCGAAGGAGACCCCGCTCATAAGGTTACAGAAGCTTGTAACCCAGCGGTCCAGCAACCAGGCGACCTCGCGCGCGACCATCCCTCGCCGACGTAGCCGGAGCGTCGACTCTGACGGGTCGGAGGCGAGGTCTCAAGAGAGGGATCGCGACCCGCGCCATCGGCGACGAGGGAAAGAGCCCGCGGTGGCTATACCTTCTGAACCTCGAGAGGCGACGGCCTCCCATAGACCAACCGCCTCGCTAAAGGGACCCGCACGCGAGCAGTCAGGAGGCCGCCGATCGGTGGCCCCCGAGGGTCACCATGGGGTGGGTCCGAACCTCCCTAGAGGGAGTGCACACGAGCGCCTGGGACCTGCGCAGCCGCCTTTGGGATTTCTCCCCGGGCACTGGCAGCGACCTAGTGCGCCAGTGGATTTACTGGAGGACCTCGCCGCCCACGGAAGAAGCTCGCCCTTCACCAGCGAGGTCCACCAAGGGGGTTTTCCGCACCACTGGACCCCCCCGAAGTTTGTATTGTTCGACGGGTCGCAAGATCCCGTCGACCATCTCTTGGCCTACAGGAAGCTCCTATTTTTTCGGGACCAGGACCACGTCCTATGTCGAGCGTTCCCGAGCAGTCTGACTGGATCGGCGTTGAATTGGTTCCACAAGCTGCCGTCCGGCGTGATCCCCGATTTTCCAACTCTCTCTAGGCTATTCCTGGAGCAGTATCGCTACAATAGGCAGCCCCCGAAGAGGATCGAATCTCTGTTTTCTCTAGCCATGGGAGCTTGCGAAACGCTCCGGTGCTTCGCAACGCGATTCCGAAGCGCTTATCTCGCTCTGGAAGACGCGGCGGGCCAGGATCGTACCGTGGTGAGTGCTTTCAGAAGCGCCCTCCCCGAGGGGGGCAAGCTTCATGATGCCTTGGTGATCAAGGACCCTCGCACAATGGTCGAACTATTCGCTCTGGTCTAGCAGCACATCAAGCTCGAAGATGCGGTGCTAGATCGGAAGGGAAAGGCAGTGGAGCAGCGACCTCCATTCTAATTCATTCATTCTAATTCATCGCCAAAACTAGTTTTCCGACGACGAGTGGGGTCGTAGTCATTCGGGGAGATCAGGCAACCGCAACCAGATGCGAGCAGGATGCTCCTCATCTCATGGACATGGAGGTAGCCGAGGCTAAGAGGCCCGCACCCTCCTAGCAATTACCGCCCGGTATGAGCGAGCTCCTGGGGAGCCCGTCGGGGGCCTCCTCGCCTAAATCCCCTACTCCATCCTCGGGTGGGAGCGGTGTGGATCTTAAGTTGGAAGAAGGCCGCCTAACAACCCCCAAGAGAGGAAGTTTTCCTGTTGCCGAACCACTTCAAGAGATCGATATTGGCGGCAAAGAAGGGCCGAGAATTGTTAGTCTCGGGACCTCGTTAACCGAGGGCGAGGTCCTAGCCCTAACCAACTTGCTCAGGGAATACCGCGACGTGTTCGCCTGGAGCTTCGCGGACATGCCAGGGATTGACCCGGAGGTCGCCTGTCATCGTCTGCACACCTTGAAGGAGTTCCCACCGGTCAAGCAGAAAGCTCGGCACATACCTGCTGCAAAGTCCATTGCAGTGGCAGCAGAGATAGACAAGCTAGAGCGAGCTGGCTTCATACGCGAGGCGCACTTCCCCGAGTGGATCTCCAATATCGTGGCAGTGCCTAAGAAGAGCGGAGCGGTCAGGGTGTGCATTGACTTCTCCGACCTCAACAAGGCATGCCCGAAGGACGGATTTCCTCTTCCGAGAATCGGCGCACTGGTCGACGCAGCTGTCGGATTCCGGGCTCTATCTTTCATGGATGGATACTCAGGGTATAACCAAATACCCCTCCATCCCGAGGATCAGGACAAGACCGCCTTTTACTCTGGAGCGGGCTACCAAAAGCTATACTGCTATCGAGTGATGCCCTTCGGACTCAAGAACGCTGGAGCAACCTACCAAAGGTTAGTCACTCAAATGTTTAAAAATCAGATCGGCAGAAATGTCGAGGTTTATGTAGACGACCTTCTGGTAAAGAGTCGAGAGCGAGGAGGGCATGTCGTCGACCTCCGCGAAACCTTCGAAATACTCAGAAAGTACCGAATGAGGTTGAACCCGGCGAAGTGCGCATTCGGGGTGACTTCGGGGAAATTCCTCGGGTACCTGGTCACCCACAGGGGGATCGAGGCCGACCCTTGGCAAATCCGAGCACTTGTCGAAATGCCCGCCCCAAGAACCCGGCAGGAAGTCCAGAGATTGAGTGGGAGAATCTCCGCGCTCAATCGGTTTATATCTAAATCCTCAGACAACTGCCGACCTCTTTTCGAGCTGCTGCAAAAAGGAGCGAGCATTTGTTGGGATGAGAAGTGCGACCGCGCCTTTCAGAAGATCAAGGACTATCTGGCGAGCCCGCCTATCCTAGCGGCACCAAAAGATAGCGCCGAGCTTGGTGTATATCTCGCGGTCACGGAGAATGCAGTAAGCGGGGTCCTTGTAGTGGAAGAAGCGAAGGTAGAGCGGCCTGTCTACTTTGTGAGTCACACGATGCTTCCCGCCGAGCTCCGGTATCGACCAATCGAGAAGGTCGCATTGGCTTTGGTCTTTACCGCGAGAAAGCTTCACCCCTACTTCTCGGCTCACACCGTCAAAGTCATCACAGAGCACCCCCTGAAGAGCGCGCTCTCCAGGCCTTCGGTAGCTGGCAGGTTGTATCGATGGTCTGCCGAGCT
This sequence comes from Chamaelirium japonicum, assembly GCA_947650365.1. Taxonomy (NCBI): domain Eukaryota; kingdom Viridiplantae; phylum Streptophyta; class Magnoliopsida; order Liliales; family Melanthiaceae; genus Chamaelirium; species Chamaelirium japonicum. Next base: position 709,384 of record CANTAL010000013.1, read on the forward strand.
CGCTGCCTATGGATTGGAGTATGTCCCTCGAGTGGCTGTCAAAGGGCAGGCTCTCGCCGATTTCTTGGCGGACTTCCCCATAGAGGAACCAGTCCAGTACCAGGAGGATGAGCCAACTGAGGCGCACCCTGGTAAGGCGAAGTTCTTGAGCGATCAAGGCGAGCTTCCTCCTGCTAAGCGTTCAGAAGAGGCGGGCTGGGAATTATTCGTCGATGGATCCTCCAACGCTTTGGGAGCGGGGATCGGGGTCGCACTGATCGCTCAAGAGGTGCTACTTGAGAAGTCAGTCCGGCTGGATTTCGCTGCAACCAACAATGAAGCGGAATACGAGGCGCTGCTGGCTGGTCTGGAGCTCGCTCACTAGGTAGGAGCCAAAAGCTTGAAAGTCTTTAGTGATTCCCAACTAATTATTTGCCAAATCAATGGGGAGTACGCCTCCCGGGATGCACGAATGGCGATCTACGTGGATCTGGTAAAGGGCAAGGCCGCGGAGTTTGAAAAGATCTCTTTTGAGCAAATTCCGCGAGCCGACAATAGGCGAGCTGATGCCTTGGCAAACGCCGCCTCCCTGCTGGGAACGTCCGAAGCTCGCTAGATTCTCATTGAGGTACAGACTCAGTCTCGGCTCCAGCTAACGGTGCCCGCTGTTAACCAAGTTTCGGCCGACGAATCTCCTGGCGGGTGGACCGCTCCCATTCTTCGTTTTCTTCAGAAGGGCGAGCTTCCAGAGGGTAGAGAGGACGCCCAGCGAGTGGAGAAATGTGCTGGTCGCTATCTCATTCGCTGGGATCGCCTTTTTCGAAGATCTTTCGGCGGGCCGAATCTTCGTTGCATCGAGAGCCCGGAGACCGAAGAAGTACTAAATTGCATTCACTCTGGCGAGCTGGGAAACCACGCTGGGGGGCGATCTCTAGCTGCGAAAGTACGAAGGAAAGGATACTGGTGGCCCACTCTGGAGCAAGACGCTTTGAAGGCCGCCCAGAGGTGCATCCAATGCCAGAAGCACGCCACGACGAACCATATGCCCGCAGAAGAACTGCACCCTCTGGCGAGCCCTTGGCCTTTCCAGCAATAGGGGTTGGACATTGTGGGACCTTTCCCTGTGTCTGCCCGGCAGAAGAAATTCATCTTAGTAGCTACGGACTACTTCACCAAATGGGTGGAAGCGGTCCCGCTAGCTAAGATTGGTAAGAAGCAAGTCAAGGACTTCCTTTGGAAGAATATCTTCTACCGCTTTGGGCTGCCTCGAGTGCTCGTCACCGACAATGGTCGCCAGTTCGACAATCGCTTGATCAGAAACTTTTGTGTTGAATATGGGGTCGACCTAAGGTTCTCGTCTCCGAGGTACCCTCAAAGCAACGGGCAGGCCGAAGCTACGAATCGAGTAATCCTAGACAACCTCAAGAAAAGGTTAGAAGGAAAGAAAGGACTGTGGGAGCAGGAGCTCGATGGCGTGCTGTGGGCTTATCGTACCACTCCACGTCGCTCGACCGACGAATCACCTTTCAGCCTAACTTACGGGTGTGAAGCTGTGCTACCCATCGAAGCCGAGCTGCCCACCGAAAGAAAGCTCGCTGCAGATGAGGTAGATAATGACGCTCTGCTCGCCGACTCCCTCGATCAGCTCGAAGAAAGGCGAGAGCGCGCCAATCTACACCTCACCGGGTACAGACAAGAAATGAAGCGCGCCTACGACAAAAGAGTCTGCCATCGGGCATTCAAAGCCGGGGACATAGTGATGAGAAAGGTGTTCGCAAACACGCAGGAGCCTAATGCAGGTAAGCTCGCGGCGAACTGGGAGGGCCCCTACATAATACGCGAAGCGCGTGGCTCGGGGGCTTACCAGTTGATGACCGCTGAAGGCGACCTGTTAGAGCGGCCTTGGAATGCTTTGCACCTTCGCAAGTTTTATGCCTAAGGAAATTTTTGTAAATTATCTTCTGAAGAGGTTATGAATGAATGATGGAGGTTCCAACAACGAATTTAGCCCAGAAGCTCGGCGCTGCAAGAGCACGTTTGATCTATAAGGCAGTCCGCCGTTGTGCGGACTAAAAGCAAGACCGGGGTCCTCAGAGGCAGCCAGTGGGCGACCTTGAGCTTCCCGGGGCAGTCCGCCGTCGTGCGGACTTAAAGCAAGACCGGGATCCTCAGAGGCAGCCAGTGGGCGACCTTGAGCTTCCCGGGGCAGTCCGCCGTTGTGCGGACTTAAAGCAAGACCGGAATCCTCAGAGGCAGCCAGTGGGCGACCTTGAGCTTCCCGGGGCAGTCCGCCGTCGTGCGGACTTAAAGCAAGACCGGGATCCTCAGAGGCAGCCAGTGGGCGACCTTGAGCTTCCCGGGGCAGTCCGCCGTTGAGCAGACTTAAAGCAAGACCGGGATCCTCAGAGGCAGCCAGTGGGCGACCTTGGGCTTCCCGGGGAAGTCCGCTGCCAAGTGGACTCTAAACCTAACCAGGATCCTTCGCGTTCACCTGCCATGAACGGAAGCATCCTGGCGTTGGCAAACCCCTCAAAGGGCGAGCCCGCCGAACAGGATCATCGAGAGAAATTAACCAGGCAGGGGGCAGCTAGCACTTATTAGTTTCCTTTAAAATAAAAATGGTTCAAGTCTCTGAGTGTAGGGAAATTTTTGAAGTCTTTTGGTTTGCTTAAACGTTTTCCGGGCTCAGAGACTATCGAGTTTTTGCGAGCATGCCGAGTTTTTTCGTTTGCATATACTTGAAAATAAAAGGTTGAATCGAATTAGCTGCCTCGCCCGGGGTATCACTCTCGAGATCGCTGCGAACTCCTAGAACGGACTCGTGAGCAAGACAGAGAAAGAAATGGAAACAAGCGGACTCAAAAAGTTTCGTTTCATTCATTAGTTGAAGATTACAAAAAGATTACAGAGAGATACAGCCTAGGCTGGGCCCGCGCCAGTGCCCGCGTCGTCATCACGCTTCCTCTTTTTCGACCTTTCGGCCTTGTACTTCTCGATGGCGTCGAGAGCACCTTTCCGCAGGAGCTCGTTGAGCTGCGCCTGGAGGCGGCGTTGCTGAGCGTGGAGGTCCTGGAGATGCGTCTCTCTCAGAGACGCGATCTCACCCCTAGAGGTCGCCAACTGACGTTGGAGTTCGGAGTTTTCCTTCTGGGCGGCCTCTTCAGCTCGACGGGCCCCTTGCGCATCGGATAGGGCGCGGTCGCGGGCGTCCTCAACCGAAGCTAGCGTGGTGGTGAAGGTGGCGGCCCGCTGGCGCAGTTCGTTGACCTCCATGTTAGAGGAGGCAACCTGCTGGCGCAGCCGGTCCACTTCAGCCCGCAGCTCGCCCGACCGGTCTATTTGGCGGATTCGGAGGATGTACTCGTCTACTCTCCTCTCCGAGTCATGGAGAGTGTCATCGTAGAGAGCGACAGTGTCCCCCACGACACCCGCGACCTCATCGGCGAGAGCCCGGCTGACCCGCTCTACCTGCGAAAAGTGCGAACAGTTTGAGTTAGAAGTTAGAGCAGGAGTTTGGGGACAAAGAAGTATGAAGGTAGTCTTACCTCGATCAGTCGGTTGATGAGATCAATGTAGGGAGTCCGGGCGAAGATGTTACGCCCCAGGATCTCCCGCATGAAGAAAGGGGCGCGCTCGGGGTGGCCAGAGGAGGAGCTCGCCTGGCTCACCTCGGCAGGAGTAGCGGAAGGAGGCGCAGTGATGGCAGCAGCAGCGGGCTCGGTCCCTTGGGCACCGGCAACCCCTTCTTTGATTGGGGAAGACACGGCGGCTCCCCCTTCTCCTGGCAGGTCCGAGGCTTCCGGGCTGGAGCACGGAAGGTCGTCCAGGATGGCCCCCAGGTCCGGAGACCAGTAGACCAACCCGCCCAGCCCCGGGAGAGGAGTCTCAAGAGTGGCAGGAGCGAGCTCGGGCGTGGGCACGCTTGGGGCAGGCACAGGCGCGAGCGAGGGCTCGGGCGCCGGCATGCTGGTGAGCGCGGGCTCGGGTGCGGGCGCGGGTTTGGACGCGGGCTCGGACGCGGGCGCAGGCGCGGGCCCGGGCGCAGGAGCGGGCTCGTTCGCGGGCGCAGGCTCGAACGCGGGCCCGAGCTCGGGCGCAGGCACGGGTGCGGGCGAGGGCTCGGGGGCAGGATGCGCGGGCTCGGGCACAGGCGCGTTAGCGATAGAGGGCGCGGGCGCAAGCTCGGGCGCGGGCGTGCTGGAAGGCTCGGGTACAGGCGCGCTCGAGGCAGCGGCCGCGGGCTCGGGCGCGGGCATGCTGGGGGCAGGCGCAGCCGGTGCCGAGGTCTTGGCCGAAGCGGGTGCAGAAGGCGTCGGGCTCGTTGGCGCCGGTCCCTCGAAGGGCAAGGGAGGCATCGCTGTCGCAGAAGCGGGCTTGCCCTCGAGAGACCGCGGCTCCTCTTCTTCCGAGCTGGACTCGTCGCTGGAATCCTCGCCCGATGCCAGGCCCGCTTCCTCGAGAACGGCCTTCCTCCTATCCTCGACGACCCGTTCGTAGGCTTCACGAGCCTTGCAAACGACGTCGTCCTCCGCCATTGGGCGGGCAGTTGGAGCCTTCTTCTTCTTCTTCTTGATATGGGCGCCCTCCATCTCTGGGGTCATTACCGCGACAAAGAGAGGTTTAGAGAGGTCGCCCGGGAACCCGCGCATCAGCACCTCGGCCATTGGGGTTTCCACCTCAGCCATACCGAGTAGGAGCTCGACGCGCGGGTCCTCAGGGTCGACCATAACAACTTGGCGTCGAGGGGGTTCCGGAGCTGGGGAGTGCGTAGGAGAGTTGGGAACTAAGGGAGAGTTCGCCTGACCTGGGGCAACCTCGCGGGAGGGAGGCGGCGGCGAGGGAATATCCTCCTCGCGGATCATATCGATGGCGTCTTCGTAGGCGATCCTAATCGGGGAAGCCCGCTTCTTCTTCCCCTTCTTCACCGAGGAGGTGCCGGTGCCGGAGGACGCCGCAGCAGCCTGGGAGGTCGCCCCGGTGCGGCGAGAGACCGCCACCTTCTTGCGCATAATCTTCTGGCGGGTAGTGATGGCGCCAGTCCGGAGATCCTTCCAGAGGAAGGAGAAGTCCGGCGCCAGGATCTTCTCGGGAGTCCGCCCCCCGAGGAAGAGCAAGATCGCCTCGTCGAGAGATTTCTCTCGGGCTGCGGAGATGCATTTCTTCCCCTTGGGGCGATACTCCGCGATCTCCTTGAAGACCGGCAGAGGCGGTCTGCCGGGAAGAGAGCGGACTCCGGCGCAGGAACCTCGCCAGTTGCCCTCCACCACGAACGGGTACTCCTTCCAGTACCGGTCCTTGTTCTCGACCGCGGAGAAGGGCAGCACCTCGCCGGGGTGGCCCGAGAGGTAGAAATGGCCGCAGTCGACCTCGCTGAAGACTGTCCCCGGCTTGAGGGACCACTTCTTCAAGAGGTAGGCCAGGGGGATCCTCACGTTGAGGGCTTTCTCGATTTGAGAAAGCCCGTAGAGGATCCCCCACGAGTTACCTGGGAGCTGGGTGGGGCATAAGCCCGCCAGCTCCAGGAGCTCGCTGGCTAGATGGTTCAGGGGCAGCCGAAGCCCTGACCATATTTGCCCCACGGAGACCGCAGTTCCGGAGAGCGGTCTCCCCGATCTCGGGAAGGTGAGAATAGCGAGCTCTTGAGGGATACCCGCCGCTGTCCGTAGGCTCTCGGGAACGGGCACGCCCCCGATGTCGTTGAACCAGAGGACGGCGGGCTCCTTGGGAGGAGCCTCACTCTCGGTGCCCGGAGCGAGCACCGAGATGGGGGCGACATTGAGAGGCTCCTCCCGAGAGGTCGCAGCAGCAGCGGCTGAAGAAGAAGCGGCAGCAGAGGAAGCCATGAGAGCAAGAGGGCGCTAGCGAGCTCCGAGTTGAGAAAGTTATGGGAGAAGGGAGAGCTGTTTTCACGCAGCGGTAAAAAATCGTCCCCCTTCCCCTATTTATAGGCAAGAAAGAGACAGATGAATCAGGCCGCAGTTAATGCCCGAGCGCGCCCAACGAGGCGACACGCCGACGGTTGAAGCGATAGCTCGCCGTTCTCCAATCAGGCAGGGCCACGTGGACCACGCGTGGAAAAAGCTGCGCCGGCGCCGACACTGTCATTAACTGACAAAAGAAGCGCGAATGAGGAGGAGACACGTGTCTCGCGCCGATCGGGATCTCATGATGAGATTCACCGTATCAGCGTTGAGCCTCGCGTCGCATTTAAGGTGAAGCGACCGTTGGAGATTTGGTGCGATGCCCAAGTCACAAGATCGCTCGTGGCAGGAGCTCGCAGCTCGCCCGAGGCAGACCCTGTCCGCGTGTGACAAGCTCGCACCGGAAGGAGATCGCTCGTGGCTGACGCTCCCGGCCCGCCCATCATTTGTGAAATACTGGCAGTCAAAGCTCTCGACGCAGATCGCTCACGGCTGGCGCCCGTAGCTCGCCTGAGGCAGACCCTGACCGCGTGTGACAAGCTCGCACCGGAAGGAGATCGCTCGTGGCTGACGCTCCCGGCCCGCCCAGCGTTTATGAAATACTGGCAGTCAAAGCTCTCGACGCAGACCGCCCGTAGCTACTATCCCCGGCCCGCCAGGAAACTGTTGCAGCAGACATTGATATCAGGCACATTGCAAGGGACAAGGGCTCGCTAAGACTCCTGAGCAAGCATCGAGTTTCCTCGATCACTCCCTCAGGAGGGGGTAATGTTGGGGGTAATCGAAAACCACATATCTTGGATAGCATTGCAAACGCACCTGAGATAGAGTTCTCGAGAGAGCCCGTCCAGGAGTTGGAACCCGCGGAAACCGAGCGTAGCCCCTTTCCAGCTCGTAAGAAGCTCGCCCCACAGGGAGAAGGATGGACACCTTGTATCTGAGTGCAGCTCGCACCTCCAGTCCCCACAGAAGCACGCCCAAATTCGATAAATGGCTTAGACAAAGAGCGCGAAGGAGCTTGCCCAAGCTCGCCCAGGAGCCCGCCCAAGCTCGTTCAGGAGCTCGCCCAAGCTCGTTCAGGAGCTCGCCCAAGCTCGTCCAGGAGGTCGCCTAGCTCGCATAGGAGCTCGCCCAAGCTCGTTCAGGTGTTCGCCCAAGCTCGCCCAGGAGCTCGCCCATGCTCACTCATGAGCTCGCCTAAGCTCGCCTAGACCCCTGTTTATCGAAGAGGTTGCCTAGCTCGCCATGCTCGTCCAGGAGCTCGCCCAAGCCCACCCAGGAGTTCGCCCAAGCTCGCCCAAGAGCTCGCCCATGCTCACTCATGAGCTCGCCTAAGCTCGCCTAGACCCCTGTTTATCGAAGAGGTTGCTCCCGCGAGGTCCAACTCTTGATAAATATGGGCGAAAGGACGGAGCAGTACCGGGCGAGCTGGCCTTTGCTCTTTCCCTGAGATTGCCCAGACTCGAACATTCCAGAATAGCCACCTGGCCACGACAAGAAAGATGCTCCCCCACTCAAACAGCCTGGCAGGTTTGACGACTGAATGCCAGGGCGCGAGTACCAAGGACTGTCAGGGCGCAAGTACCAAGGACTGTCAGACCCACGCGAGCCAGAACGTGGGGGTCTAGAAGGCCCTGGAAGAATCTCCATGTGTCGGGCCATCATAGGCCGCCCATGTCTATAAATGCATACCCCCAGGCTCCAAAGGACAGGTTCGAAATCCCTTTCCCTACCACTTTGGTATACAACAGCTCTCCGTTGTGCTACCGTAACTGACTTGAGCGTCGGAGGGTCTGCGCTCCTAAGGGAGCCAGCCGTTCTCACGTTTCACTTTTCTTGGTCTTACAGGTGGCTCGCAAGGACCAGGAAAAATCCCCCAAACAGATCATATGAATAAATTAGAATGGATAGTTTGAGTGAATGCGAATGGATCGTGCGAATGAATTAGAATGGATTGTACGAATGAATTAGAATAGATCGTACGAATGAATTAGAATGGATACGTTCGTGCGAATCCATTCTATTTCATTCGTACGATCCATTCTAATTCATTCGCACGATCCATTCTAATTCATTCATACGATCCATTCTAATTCCTTCGTACGATCCATTCTAATTCATTCGTACGATCCATTCTAATTCATTCGCACGATCCATTCTAATTCATGCATACGATCTATTCTAATTCATTCGTACGATCCATTCTAATTCATTCGTACGATCCATTCTAATTCATTCGCACAATCTATTCTAATTCATTCGTACGATCCATTCTAATTCATTCGCACGATCCATTCTAATTCATTCATACGATCCATTCTATTTCATTCGTACAATCCATTCTTACTCATTCGTACGATCCATTCTAATTCATTTGCACGAAGGTATCCATTCTAATTCATTCGTACTATCCATTCTAATTCCTTCGTACGATCCTTTCTAATTCCTTCTTATGATCCATTCTAATTCATTCGTACGATCCATTCTAATTCCTTCTTATGATCCATTCTAATTCATTCGTACGGTATGATTCATTCTAATTCATTCGTATAATTCATTCTAATTCAATCCATTCTAATTCATTCGTACGATCCATTCTAATTCATTCGTACGATCCATTCTAATTCATTCGTACGATTCATTCTAATTCAATCTATTCTAATTCATTCGTACGATCCATTCTAATTCATTAATACGATCCATCCTAATTCCTTTGTACGACCCATTATATTTCATTCGTATGATCCATTCTAATTCCTTTGTACGATCCAGTCTAATTCATTCCCATGAATGTATCCATTCTAATTCATTTGCACGAATGTATCCAATCTAATTAATTCATACGATCCATTCTAATTCTTTCGCACGAATGTATCCATTCTAATTCATTCGTACGATCCATTCTAATTCATTAGCACGAAAAAACACGATCCACTCACATACGAATAAATTAGAATGGATCGTGCGAATGAATTAGAATGGATCGTACGAATGAATTAGAATGGATACCTTCGTGCAAATGAATTAGGATTGATCGTACGAATGAGTAAGAATGGATCGTACGAATGAATTAGAATGGATCGTGCGAATGAATTAGAATGGATCGTACGAATGAATTAGAATGGATACATTCGTGCGAATGAATTAGATGGATCGTATGAATGAATTAGAATCGATCGTACTAATGAATTAGATTGGATCCATTCTAATTCATTCATACGATCTATTCTAATTCTTTCGCACGAATGTATCCATTCTAATTCATTCGTACGATCCATTCTAATTCATTCGCACGATCCATTCTAATTCATTCATACAATCCATTCTAATTCTTTTGCACGAATGTATCCATTCTAATTCATTCGTTCGATCCACTCTAATTCATTCGTACGATCCATTCTAATTCATTCACACGATCCAATCTAATTCATTCGCACGATCCATTCTAATTCATTAATACGATCCATTCTAATTCATTCGTACGATCAATTCTAATTCCTTCATATGATCCATTCTAATTCATTCATACGATTCATTCTAATTCAATCCATTCTAATTCATTCGTACGATCCATTCTTACTCATTCGTACGATCCATTCTAATTCATTCGCACGAATGAATCCATACTAATTCATTCTTATGATCCATTCTAATTCATTCGCACGAATGTATCCATTCTAATTCATTCGTACGATCCATTCTAATTCATTCATACGATCCATTCTATTTCATTCGTACGATCCATTCTTACTCATTCGTACTGTCCATTCTAATTCATTTGCACGAAGGTATCCATTCTAATTCATTCGTACTATCCATTCTAATTCCTTCGTACGATCCATTCTAATTCCTTCGTACGATCCATTCTAATTCATTCATACGATCCATTCTAATTCATTCGTACGATCCAATCTAATTCCTTCGTATGATCCATTCTAATTCATTCGTACGGTATGATCCATTCTAATCCATTCGTACGATTCATTCTAATTCAATCCATTCTAATTCATTCGTACGATCCATTCTAATTCATTCGCACGATCCATTCTAATTCATTCATACGATCCATTCTATTTCATTCGCACGATCCATTCTTACTCATTCGTACGATACATTCTAATTCATTCGCACGATCCATTCTAATTCATTAATACGATCCATTCTAATTCATTCGCACGATCCATTCTAATTCATTCGCACAATCCATTCTAATTCATTCGTACGATCCATTCTAATTCATTCTAATTCATTCGCACGATCCATTCGCATTCACTCAAACGATCCATTCTAATTCATTCATATGATCCATTCTAATTCATTCGCACGAATGTATCCATTCTATTTCATTCATACGATCCATTCTAATTCCTTCGCACGATCCATTCTAATTCATTCGTACGATCCATTCTATTTCATTCATACGATCCATTCTAATTCATTCGCACGAAGGTATCCATTCAAATTCATTCGTACGAAGGAATTAGAATGGATCGTACGACGGAATTAGAATAGATCGTACGAATGAATTAGAATGGATACATTCGTGCGAATGAATTAGAATGGATCATACGAATGAATTAGAATAGATTGTGCGAATGAATAAGAATGGATCGTACGAATGAATTAGAATGGATCGTACGAATGAATTAGAATGGATCGTATGAATGAATTAGAATGGATCGTATGAATGAATTAGAATGGATTGAATTAGAATGAATCGTACGAATTAATTAGCATTGATCGTGCTAATGAATTAGAATGGAACGTACGAATGAATTAGAATGGATCGTAGAATGGATCGTATGAATGAATTAGAATGGATCGTATGAATGAATTAGAATGGATCGTGCGAATGAATTAGAATGGATCGTACGAATGAATTAGAATAGATTGTGCGAATGAATTAGAATGGATCGTATGAATGAATTAGAATGGATCGTACAAATGAATTAGAATGGATCGTATGCATGAATTAGAATGGATCGTGCGAATGAATTAGAATGGATCGCACGAAGGAATTAGAATGGATCGTATGAATGAATTAGAATGGATCGTGCGAATGAATTAGAATGGATCGTACGAATGAAATAGAATGGATTCGCACAAATGTATCCATTCTAATTCATTCGTACGATCCATTCTAATTCATTCGTACAATCCATTCTAATTCATTCGTACAATCCATTCTAATTCATTCGCACGATCCATTCTAATTCATACGATCCATTCTAATTCATTCGTACGATCCATTCTAATTCAATCCATTCTAATTCATTCGTACGATCCATTCTTACTCGCACAATCTATTCTAATTCATTTATACGATCCATCCTAATTCATTCGCACGAATGTATCCATTCTAATTCCTTCGTACGATCCATTCAAATTCATTCGCACGAATCTATCCATTCTAATTCGATCGCACGATCCATTCTAATTCATTAATACGATCCAATCTAATTCATTCATACGATCTATTCTAATTCATTTGCACGAATATATCCTTTCTAATTCATTCGTACGATCCATTCTAATTCATTCGCACAATCTATTCTAATTCATTCGAATGATCCATTCTAATTCATTCGTGCGAATCCATTCTATTTCATTCGTACGATCCATTCTAATTCATTCGCACGATCCATTCTAATTCATTCGTACGATCCATTCTAATTCATTCGTACGATCCATTCTAATTCATTCGTACGATCCATTCTAATTCATTCGCACCATCTATTCTAATTCATTCGTACGATCCATTCTAATTCATTCGCACGATCCATTCTATTTCATTCGTACGATCCATTCTTACTCATTCGTACGATCCATTCTAATTCATTTGCACGAAGGTATCCATTCTAATTCATTCGTACTATCCATTCTAATTCCTTCGTACGATCCATTCTAATTCCTTCGTACGATCCATTCTAATTCATTCGTACGATCCATTCTAATTCCTTCGTATGATCCATTCTAATTCATTCGTATGGTATGAGTCATTCTAATTCATTCGTACGATTCATTCTAATTCAATCCATTCTAATTCATTCGTACGATCCATTCTAATTCATTCGTACGATCCATTCTAATTCATTTGTACGATTCATTCTAATTCAATCCATTCTAATTCATTCGTACGATCCATTCTTACTCATTCGTATGATCCATTCTAATTCATTCGCACGAATGAATCCATTCTAATTCATTCGCACGATCAATTCTAATTCCTTCGTACGATCCATTCTAATTCCTTCGTACTATCCATTCTAATTCTTTCCCATGAATGTATCCATTCTAATTGATACGTACGATCCATTCTATTTCATTCGTATGATCCATTCTTACTCATTCGTACGATCCATTCTAATTCATTCGCACGAATGAATCCATTCTAATTCATTCGTATGATCCATTCTAATTCATTCGTACAATCCATTCTATTTCATTCGTACGATCCATTCTTACTCATTCGTACGATCCATTCGTATCCATTCTAATTCATTCGTACGATCTATTCTAATTCATTCGTACGAATGAATTAGAATGGATCGTATGAATGAATTAGAATGGATCGTGCGAATGAATTAGAATGGATCGTGCGTATGAATTAGAATGGATCGTACGAATGAATTAGAATGGATCGTGCGAATTTATTAGAATGGATCATATGAATGAATTAGAATGGATCGTATGAATGAATTAGAATGGATCGTGTGAATAAATTAGAATGGATCGTATGAATGAATTAGAATGGATCGTACGAATGAAATAGAATAGATTGTACGAATGAGATAGAATGGATCGTACGAATGAATTAGAATGGATACATTCGTGCGAATCCATTCTATTTCATTCGTACGATCCATTCTAATTCATTCGCACGATCCATTCTAATTCATTCATACGATCCATTCTAATTCATTCGTGCGATCCATTCTAATTCATTCGTACGATACAATCTAATTCATTCGTACGATCCATTCTAATTCATTCGCACGATCCATTCTAATTTATTCATACGATCCATTCTATTTCATTCGTACGATCCATTCTTACTCATTCGTACGATCCATTCTAATTCATTTGCACGAAGGTATCCATTCTAGTTCATTCGTACTATCCATTCAAATTCCTTCGTACGATCCATTCTAATTCATTCATACGATCCATTCTATTTCATTCGTACGATCCATTCTTACTCATTCATACGATCCATTCTAATTCATTTGCACGAAGGTATCCATTCTAATTCATTCGTACTATCCATTCTAATTCATTCGCATAATCAATTCTAATTCATTCGAACGATCCATTCTAAGTCATTCGTATGATCCATTCTAATTCATTCGTACGATCAATTCTAATTCATTCGCACGATCCATTCTAATTCAATAATACGATCCAATCTAATTCATTCATACGATCCATTCTAATTCATTCGTACGATTCATTCTAATTCATTCGTACGATCCATTCTAATTCATTCGTACGATCCATTCTAATTCATTCGTACGATCCATTCTAATTCATTCGTACGATTCATTCTAATTCAATCCATTCTAATTCATTCGTACGATCCATTCTTACTCATTCGTACGATCCATTCTAATTCATTCGCACGAATGAATCCATTCTAATTCATTCGTATGATCCATTCTAATTCATTCGCATGAACGTATCCATTCTAATTCATTCGTACGATCCATTCTATCTCATTCGTACAATCCATTCTATTTCATTCGTACGATCCATTCTAATTATTCGCACGATCCATTCTAATTCATTCGCATGATCCATTCTAATTCATTCGTACGATCGATTCTAATTCATTCATACGATCCATTCTAATTCATTCGCACGAATGTATCCATTCTAATTCATTCGCACAATCCATTCTAATTCATTAATACGATCCAATCTAATTCATTCATATGATCTATTCTAATTCATTCGCACGAATATATCCTTTCTAATTCATTCGTACGATCCATTCTAATTCATTCGCACAATCTATTCTTATTCATTCGAACGATCCATTCTAATTCATTCGTGCGAATCCATTCTATTTCATTCGTACGATCCATTCTAGTTCATTCATACGATCCATTCTATTTTATTCGTACGATCCATATTAATTCATTCGTACGATCCATTCTAATTCATTCGCACGATCCATTCTAATTCATTCACACTCATACGATCCATTCTAATTCATTCGCACGAATGTATCCTTTCTAATTCATTCGTACGATCCATTCTAATTCATTCATACGATCCATTCTAATTCATTCATACGATCCATTCTAATTCATTCGTACGATCCATTCTAATTCATTCGAATGAATTAGAATGGATCGTGCGAATGAATTAGAATGGATCGTACGAATGAAATAGAATGGATTCGCACGAATATATCCATTCTAATTCAATGGATCGTGCGAATGAATTAGAATGGATCGTACGAATGAATTAGAATGGATCGTACGAAGGAATTAGAATGGATCGTACGAATGAATTAGAATGGATCGTACGAATGAATTAGAATGGATTGAATTAGAATGAATCGTACGAATGAATTAGAATGAATCATACCGTACGAATGAATTAGAATGGATCATACGAACGAAATAGAATGGATCGTATGAATGAATTAGAATGGATCGTGCAAATGAATTAGAATGGATCGTACGAATGAAATAGAATGGATTCGCACGAATGTATCCATTCTAATTCATTCGTACGATCCATTCTAATTCATTCGCACGATCCATTCTAATTCATTCGCACGAATGAATCCATTCTAATTCATTCGTATGAATGAATTAGAATGGATCATACGAACGAATTAGAATGGATACATTCGTGCGTATGAATTAGAATGGATCGTGCGAATGAATTAGAATGGATCGTACGAATGAATTAGAATGGATACATTCGTGCGAATCCATTCTATTTCATTCGTACGATCCATTCTAATTCATTTTCACGATCCATTCTAATTCATTCATACGATCCATTCTAATTCATTCGTACGATTCATTCTAATTCATTCGCACAATCTATTCTAATTCATTCGTACGAATGTATCGACTCTAATTCATTCATACGATCCATCCTAATTCATTTGTACGAATGTATCCACTCTAATTCATTCATACGATCCATTCTAATTCATTTGCACGAATGTATCCATTCCAATTCATTCGTATGATCCATTCTAATTCATTCGCACAATCTATTCTAATTCATTCGTACGATCAATTCTAATTCATTAGCTTGATCCATTCTAATTCATTCGTACGATCTATTCTAATTCATTCGTACGATCCATTCTAATTCATTCGCACGATCCATTCTAATTCATTCATACGATCCATTCTATTTCATTCGTACGATCCATTCTAATTCATTCGCACGATCCATTCTAATTCATTCATATGATCCATTCTAATTCATTCGTACGATCCATTATAATTCATTCGTACGATCCATTCTAATTCATTCGCACAATCTATTCTAATTCATTCGTACGAATGTATCCACTCTAATTCATTCATACGATCCATCCTAATTCATTTGTACGAATGTATCCACTCTAATTCATTCATACGATCCATTCTAATTCATTCGCACGAATGTATCCATTCCAATTCATTCGTACGATCCATTCTAATTCATTCGCACAATCTATTCTAATTCATTCGTACGATCAATTCTAATTCATTAGCATGATCCATTCTAATTCATTCGTACGATCTATTCTAATTCATTTGTACGATCCATTCTAATTCATACGCACGATCCATTCTGATTCATTCATACGATCCATTCTATTTCATTCGTATGATCCATTCTAATTAATTCGTACGGTATGATTCATTCTAATTCATTCGTACGATTCATTCTAATTCAATCCATTCTAATTTATTCGTACGATCCATTCTAATTCATTCGTATGATCCATTCTAATTCCTTCGTACGATCCATTCTAATTCATTCGTACGATCCATTCTAATTCATTAGCATGATCCATTCTAATTCATTCGTACGATCTATTCTAATTCATTCGTACGATCCATTAGAATGGATAGTACGAATGAATTAGAATGGATCGTATGAATGAATTAGAATGGATCGTACGAATGAGTAAGAATGGATCGTACGAATGAATTAGAATGGATTGAATTAGAATGAATCGTACGAATGAATTAGAATGGATCGTACGAATGAATTAGAATGGATCGTATGAATGAATTAGAATGGATCGTATGAATGAATTAGAATGGATCGTACGAATGAATTAGAATGGATCGTGCGAATGAATTAGAATGGATCGTACGAAGGAATTAGAATGGATAGTACGAATGAATTAGAATGGATAGTACGAATGAATTAGAATGGATCGTGCGAATGAAGTAAAATGGATCGTATGAATGAATTAGAATGGATCGTATGTATTAGAATGGATCATACGAATGAAATAGAATGGATCGTACGAATGAATTAGAATAGATTGTGCGAATGGATTAGAATGGATCATACGATTGAGTAAGAAAGGATTGTACGAACGAAATAGAATAGATCGTACGAATGAATTAGAATGGATCATGCTAATGAATTAGAATTGATCGTACGAATGAATTAGAATAGATTGTGCGAATGAATTAGAATGGATCGTACGAATGAATTGGAATGGATACATTCGTGCGAATGAATTAGAATGGATCGTATGAATTAGAATGGATCGTACGATTGAGTAAGAATGGATTATACGAATGAAATAGAATAGATCGTACGAATGAATTAGAATGGATCATGCTAATGAATTAGAATTGATCGTACGAATGAGTAAGAATGGATCGTACGAATGAAATAGAATGGATCGTATGAATGAATTAGAATGGATCGTACGAATGAATTAGAATGGGTCGTACGAATGGATCGTATGAATGAATTAGAATGGATCGTGCGAATGAATTAGAATGGATCGTACGAATGAAATAGAATGGATCGTACGAATGAATTAGAATGGATCGTACGAATGAATTAGAATGGATTGAATTAGAATGGATCGTACGATAAGAATGGATCGTACGAATGAAATAGAATAGATCGTACGGATAAATGAATTTGGATCGTACGAATGAATTAGAAAGGCTATATTCGTGCGAATGAATTAGAATGGATCGTACGAATGAATTAGAATAGATTGTGCGAATGAATTAGAATGGATCGTACGAATGAATTAGAATGGATCGTACGAATGAATTAGAATAGATTGTGCGAAGGAATTAGAATGGATCGTACGAATGAATTAGAATGGATCGTATGAATGAATTAGAATAGATCGTACGAATGAATTAGAATGGATCGTACGAATGGATTAGAATGGATCCTACGAATGGATTAGAATAGATACCTTTGTGCATATGAATTAGAATGGATCGTACGAATGAATTAGAATGGATCATATTAATGAATTAGAATGGATCGTACGAATGAATTTGAATGGATACATTCGTGCACGATCCATTCTAATTCATTCCTACGATCTATTCTAATTCATTCGTACGAATGTATCCATTATAATTCATTGATTGAATTAGAATGAATTATCTATTCGCATGAATAGATTCGCACGAATGAATTCTAAAATGGATCGTACGAATGAATTATCTATCTCATTCTAATTCATTCGTACGATCTATTCTAATTCATTTGTACGATCCATTCTAATTCATACGCACGATCCATTCTGATTCATTCATACGATCCATTCTATTTCATTCGTATGATCCATTCTAATTCATTCGTACGGTATGATTCATTCTAATTCATTCGTACGATTCATTCTAATTCAATCCATTCTAATTTATTCGTACGATCCATTCTAATTCATTCGTATGATCCATTCTAATTCCTTCGTACGATCCATTCTAATTCATTCGTACGATCCATTCTAATTCATTAGCATGATCCATTGTAATTCATTCGTACGATCTATTCTAATTCATTCGTACGATCCATTAGAATGGATAGTACGAATGAATTAGAATGGATCGTATGAATGAATTAGAATGGATCGTACGAATGAGTAAGAATGGATCGTACGAATGAATTAGAATGGATTGAATTAGAATGAATCGTACGAATGAATTAGAATGGATCGTACGAATGAATTAGAATGGATCGTATGAATGAATTAGAATGGATCGTATGAATGAATTAGAATGGATCGTACGAATGAATTAGAATGGATCGTGCGAATGAATTAGAATGGATCGTACGAAGGAATTAGAATGGATAGTACGAATGAATTAGAATGGATAGTACGAATGAATTAGAATGGATCGTGCGAATGAAGTAAAATGGATCGTATGAATGAAATAGAATGGATCGTATGTATTAGAATGGATCATACGAATGAAATAGAATGGATCGTACGAATGAATTAGAATAGATTGTGCGAATGGATTAGAATGGATCATACGATTGAGTAAGAAAGGATTGTACGAACGAAATAGAATAGATCGTACGAATGAATTAGAATGGATCATGCTAATGAATTAGAATTGATCGTACGAATGAATTAGAATAGATTGTGCGAATGAATTAGAATGGATCGTACGAATGAATTGGAATGGATACATTCGTGCGAATGAATTAGAATGGATCGTATGAATTAGAATGGATCGTACGATTGAGTAAGAATGGATTGTACGAATGAAATAGAATAGATCGTACGAATGAATTAGAATGGATCATGCTAATGAATTAGAATTGATCGTACGAATGAGTAAGAATGGATCGTACGAATGAAATAGAATGGATCGTATGAATGAATTAGAATGGATCGTACGAATGAATTAGAATGGGTCGTACGAATGGATCGTATGAATGAATTAGAATGGATCGTGCGAATGAATTAGAATGGATCGTACGAATGAAATAGAATGGATCGTACGAATGAATTAGAATGGATCGTACGAATGAATTAGAATGGATTGAATTAGAATGGATCGTACGATAAGAATGGATCGTATGAATGAAATAGAATAGATCGTACGGATAAATGAATTTGGATCGTACGAATGAATTAGAAAGGCTATATTCGTGCGAATGAATTAGAATAGATCGTATGAATGAATTAGATTGGATCGTATTAATGAATTAGAATGGATCGTGCGAATGAATTAGAATGGATCGTACGAATGAATTAGAATGGATCTGGATCGTGTATCCATTCTAATTCATTCGTACGACCCATTCTAATTCATTCGTACGATCCATTCTAATTCATTCGCATTCTAATTCATTCGCATGATCCATTCTAATTCATTCATACAATCCATTCTAATTCTTTTGCACGAATGTATCCTTTCTAATTCATTCGTACGATCCAAATTCATTTATCCGTACGATCTATTCTATTTCATTCGTACGATCCATTCTTATCGTACGATCCATTCTAATTCAATCCATTCTAATTCATTCGTACGATCCATTCTAATTCATTCGTACGATCCATTCTATTTCATTCGTACGATCCATTCTAATTCTTTTGCACGAATGTATCCATTCTAATTCATTCTAATTCAATCCATTCTTACTCATTCGTACGATCCATTCTAATTCATTCGTACGATCCAATCTAATTCATTCGTACGATCCATTCTAATTCATTTGCACAATCTATCCTAATTCATTCGTACGATCCATTCTAATTCATTCGCACGATCCATTCGCATTCACTCAAACGATCCATTCTAATTCATTTATATGATCCATTCTAATTCATTCGCATGAATGTATCCATTCTAATTCATTCGTACGATCCATTCTAATTCATTCGTACAATCCATTCTAATTCATTCGCACGATCCATTCTAATTCATTCATACGATCCATTCTATTTCATTCGTATGATCCATTCTTACTCATTCGTACGATCCATTCTTACTCATTCGTACGATCCATTCTAATTCATTCGTACGACCCATTCTAATTCATTCGTACTATCCATTCTAATTCATTCGTATGATCCATTCTAATTCATTCGTACGATCCATTCTAATTCATTCGCACGATCCATTCTAATTCATGCATACGATCCATTCTATTTCATTCGTACGATCCATTCTTACTCATTCGTACGATCCATTCTAATTCATTTGCACGAAGGTATCCATTCTAATTCATTCGTACTATCCATTCTAATTCCTTCGAACGATCCATTCTAATTCCTTCGTACGATCCATTCTATTTCATTCATACGATCGTATGAATGAATTAGAATGGATCGTATGAATGAAATAGAATGGATCGTACGAATGAATTAGAATGGATTGTGCGATTGAATTAGAATGGATCGTACGAATGAATTAGAATGGATCGTACGAATGAATTAGAATGGATTGAATTAGAATGAATCGTACAAATGAATTAGAATGGATCGTGCGAATGAATTAGAATATGGATCATACGAAGGAATTCGAATGGATCGTACGAATGAATTCGAATGTATCCTTTCTAATTCATTCGTACGATCCATTCTAATTCATTCGTACGATCCATTCTAATTCATTCGTACGATCCATTCAAACTCATTCGCACGATCCATTCTAATTCATTCGCACGATCCTACGAATGAATTAGAATAGATTGTGCGAATGAATTAGAATGGATCTGGATCGTACGAATGAGTTAGAATGGATACACGATCCAGATCCATTCTAATTCATTCAGACAATCTATTCTAATTCATTCGTAGGATCGTGCGAATGAATTAGAATGGATCGTGCGAATGAGTTAGAATGGATCGTACGAATGAATTAGAATGGATCGTACGAATGAATTAGAATGGATCGTACGAATGAATTAGAAAGGATACATTCGTACAAATGAATTAGAATGGATCGTACGAATGAATTAGAGTGGATACATTCGTACAAATGAATTAGAATGATCGTACGAATGAATTAGAATGGATACATTCGTGCGAATGAATTAGAATGGATCATATGAATGAATTAGAATGGATCGTGCGAATGGATTAGAATGGATCGTACGAATGAGTAAGAATGGATCGTATGAATGAAATAGAATGTCGCACGAATGTATCTATTCTAATTCATTCATACGATCCATTCTAATTCATTCATACGATCCATTCTATTTCATTCGTACGATCCATTCTTTCTCATTCGTACGATCCATTCTAATTCATTTGCACGAAGGTATCCATTCTAATTCATTCGTACTATCCATTCTAATTCCTTCGTACGATCCATTCTAATTCATTCATACGATCCATTCTAATTCATTCGCATGAATGTATCCATTCTAAGGATACATTCTAATTCATTCGTACAAATGAATTAGAATAGTACGAATGAATTAGAATGGATTAGAATGAATTAGAATGGATCGAACGAATGAATTAGAATGGATCGAACGAATGAATTAGAATGGATACATTCGTGCAAAAGAATTAGAATGGATTGTATGAATGAATTAGAATGGATCATATGAATGAATTAGAATGGATCGTGCGAATGAATTAGAATGGATCGTACGAATGAATTAGAATGGATCGTAAGAATGAATTAGAATGGATCGTATGAATGAATTAGAATGGATTGTGCGAATGAATTAGAATGGATCGTACGAATGAATTAGAATGGATCGTATGAATGAATTAGAATGGATCGTAGTAATGAATTAGAATGGATCCTACGAATGAATTAGAATAGATTGTGCGAATGAATTAGAATGGATCTGGATCATGTATCCATTCTAATTCATTCGTACGACCCATTCTAATTCATTCGTATGATCCATTCTAATTCCTTCGCACGATCCATTCTAATTCATTCATACGATCCATTCTAATTCATTCATACAATCCATTCTAATTCTTTTGCACGAATGTATCCATTCTAATTCAGTCGTTTGATTTATTCTAATTCATTCATACGATCCATTCTAATTCATTCTAATCCATTCTAATTCATTCGTACTATTCTAATTCATTCGTACGAATGAATTAGAATGGATCGTACGAATGAATTAGAATGGATCGTATGAATGAATTAGAATGGATCGTACGAATGAATTAGAATGGATCGTACGAATGAATTAGAATGGATTGAATTAGAATGAATCGTACGAATGAATTAGAGTTGATACATTCGTGTGAATGAATTAAAATAGATAATACGAATGAGTAAGAATGGATCGTAGAATTAGAATGGATCGTATGAATGAATTAGAATGGATCAAACGAATGAATTAGAATGGATACATTCGTGCAAAAGAATTATCCATTCTAATTCATTCTAATTCATTCGTACGATCCATTCTAATTCATTCGTACGATCCATTCGCATTCACTCAAACGATCCATTCTAATTCATTCATACAATCCATTCTAATTCTTTTGCACGAATGTATCCATTCTAATTCATTCGTACGATCCATTCTAATTCATTCGTATGATCTATTCTAATTCATTCGCATGATCCATTCTAATTCCTTCGTACGATCCATTTTAATTCATTCGCACGATCCATTCTAATTCATTCATACGATCCATTCTAATTCATTCGTACGATCCATTCTAATTTCTTCATATGATCTATTCTAATTCCTTCGTACGATCCATTCTAATTCATTCGCACGATCCATTCTAATTCATTCGTACGATCCATTCTAATTCATTCGTACGATCCATTCTAATTCATTTGTACGATCCATTCTAATTCATTCGCACAATCTATTCTAATTCATTCGTACGATCCATTCTAATTCATTTGTACGATCCATTCTAATTCATTGGATTGTATGAATGAATTAGAATGGATCGTGCGAATGAATTAGAATGGATCGTACGAATGAATTAGAATGGGTCGTACGAATGAATTAAAATGGATACACGATCTAGATCCATTCTAATTCATTCGCATAATCTATTCTAATTCATTCGTACGATCCATTCTAATTCATTCGCATTCTAATTCATTCGCACGATCCATTCTAATTCATTCATACAATCCATTCTAATTCTTTCCTACGAATGAATGGATCGCACGAATAGTACGAATGAATTAGAATGGATACATACGATCCATTCTATTTCATTCATACGATCCATTTTACTTCATTCGTACGAAGGAATTATAATGGATCGTACGAAGGAATTAGAATGGATAGTACGAATGAATTAGAATGGATACCTTCGTGCAAATGAATTAGAATGGATCGTACGAATGAGTAAGAATGGATCGTACGAATGAAATAGAATGGATCGTATGAATGAATTAGAATGGATCGTGCGAATGAATTAGAATGGATCGTACGAATGAATTAGAATAGATTGTGCGAATGAATTAGAATGGATCGTACGAATGAATTAGAATGGATCGTACGAATGAAATAGAATGGATCGTATGAATGAATTAGAATGGATCGTGCGAATGAATTAGAATGGATCGTACGAATGAATTAGAATAGATTGTGCGAATGAATTAGAATGGATCGTGCGAATGAGTTAGAATGGATCGTACGAATGAATTAGAATAGATTGTGCGAATGAATTAGAATGGATCGTACGAATGAATTAGAATGTATCGGACGAATGAATTAGAATGGATCGTATGAATGAATTAGAATGGATCGTGCGAATGAATTAGAATGGATCGTACGAAGGAATTAGAATAGATCATACGAAGAAATTAGAATGGATCGTACGAATGAATTAGAATGGATCGTATGAATGAATTAGAATGGATCGTGCGAATGAATTAAAATGGATCGTACGAAGGAATTAGAATGGATCATGCGAATGAATTAGAATAGATCATACGAATGAATTAGAATGGATCGTACGAATGAATTAGAATGGATACATTCTAATTCATTCGTACGATCCATTCTAATTCATTCATACGATCCATTCTAATTCATTCACATGATCCATTCTAATTCATTCGTACGGTATGATTCATTCTAATTCATTCGTACAATTCATTCTAATTCAATCCATTCTAATTCATTCGTACGATCCATTCTAATACATTCGTACGATCCATTCTAATTCATTCGTACGATCCATTCTAATTCATTAATACGATCCAATCTAATTCATTTATACGATCCATTCTATTTCATTCGTACGATCCATTCTTACTCATTCACACGATCCATTCTAATTCATTCGCACGATCCATTCTAATTCATTCGTACGATCCATTCTATTTCATTCATACGATCCATTCTAATTCATTCATACGATCCATTCTAATTCATATGATCCATTCTAATTCATTCATACGATCCATTCTAATCCATTCGCACGAATGTATCCATTTTGATTCATTCGCACAATCTATTCTAATTCATTCGTACGATCAATTCTAATTCATTAGCATGATCCATTCTAATTCATTCGTACGATCAATTCTATTTCATTCGTACAATCCATTCTTACTCAACCGTATGATCCATTCTAATTCATTCGCACGAATAGTACGAATGAATTAGAATGGATACCTTCGTGCAAATGAATTAGAATGGATCGTACGAATGAGTAAGAATGGATCGTACGAATGAATGGATCATATGAATGAATTAGAATGGATCGTTTGAGTGAATGCGAATGGATCGTGCGAATGAATTAGAATTGATTGTACGAATGAATTAGAATGGATCGTACGAATGAATTAGAATGGATCGTATGAATGAATTAGAATTGATCGTACGAATGAATTAGAATGGATTGAATTAGAATGAATCGTACGAATGAATTAGAGTTGATACATTCGTGTGAATGAATTAAAATGGATAATACGAATGAATAAGAATGGATCGTAGAATTAGAATGGATCGTATGAATGAATTAGAATGGATCGTACGAATGAATTAGAATGGATACATTCGTGCGAATGAATTAGAATGGATCGTATGAATTAATTAGAATGGATCGTACGATGGAATTAGAATGGATAGTACGAATGAATTAGAATGGATACCTTCGTGCAAATGAATTAGAATGGATCGTACGAATGAGTAAGAATGGATCGTACGAATGAAATAGAATGGATCGTATGAATGAATTAGACTGGATCATATGAATGAATTAGAATGGATACATTCGTGCGAATCCATTCTATTTCATTCGTACGATCCATTCTAATTCATTCGCACGATCCATTCTAATTCATTCATACGGTCCATTCTAATTCCTTCGTACGAATGAGTAAGAATGGATCATACGAATGAAATAGAATGGATCGTATGCATGAATTAGAATGGATCGTGCGAATGAATTAGAATGGATCGTACGAATGAATTAGAATGGATCGTACGAAGAAATTAGAATAGATCGTATGAATGAATTAGAATGGATAGTACGAATGAATTAGAATGGATCATACGAATGAATTAGAATAGATCGTATGAATGAATTAGAATGGATCGTGTGAATGAATTAGAATGGATCGTGCGAATGAATTAGAATGGATCGTACGAATGAATTAGAATGGGTCGTATGAATGAATTAGAATGGATCGTACGAATGAGTAAGAATGGATAGTACGAATGAGTAAGAATGGATCGTACGAATGAAATAGAATGGATCGTATGAATGAATTAGAATGGATCGTGCAAATGAATTAGAATGGATTGTACGAATGAATTAGAATGGATCGTACGAATGAATTAGAATGGATACATTCGTGCGAATGAATTAGAATGGATCATATGAATGAATTAGAATGGATCGTTTGAGTGAATGCGAATGGATCGTGCGAATGAATTAGAATGGATCGTACGAATGAATTAGAATAGATTGTGCGAATGAATTAGAATGGATCGTACGAATGAATTAGATTGGATCGTACGAATGAATTAGAATGGATCGTACGAATGAGTAAGAATGGATTGAATTAGAATGAATTAGAATGGATACATTCGTGCAAAAGAATTAGAATGGATCGTACGAATGAAATAGAATGGATCGTACAAATGAATTAGAATGGATCTTACGAATGAATTAGAATGGATTGAATTAGAATGGATCGTACGAATGAAATAGAATAGATCGTACGGATAAATGAATTTGGATCGTACGAATGAATTAGAAAGGATACATTCGTGCAAAAGAATTAGAATGGATTGTATGAATAAATTAGAATGGATCGTGCGAATGAATTAGAATGCGAATGAATTAGAATGGATCGTACGAATGAATTAGAATGGGTCGTACGAATGAATTAGAATGGATACACGATCTAGATCCATTCTAATTCATTCGTACGATCCATTCTAATTCATTCGCACGATCCATTCTAATTCATTAATACGATCCAATCTAATTCATTCATAGGATCTATTCTAATTCATTCGCACGAATATATCCTTTCTAATTCATTCGTACGATCTAAATTTATTTATCTGTACGATCTATTCTATTTCATTCGTACGATCCATTCTTATCGTACGATCCATTCTAATTCAGTCCATTCTAATTCATTCGTACGATCCATTCTAATTCATTGTATGATCCATTCTATTTCATTCGTACGATCCATTCTAATTCATTCGCATGATCCATTCTAATTCATTCATACGATCCATTCGTATGACCCATTCTAATTCATTCGTACGATCCATTCTAATTCATTCATATGATCCATTCTATTTCATTCGTACGATCCATTCTTACTCATTCGTACGATCAATTCTAATTCATTAGCATGATACATTCTAATTCATTCGTACGATCTATTATATTTCATTCGTACAATCCATTCTTACTCAATCGTACGATCCATTCTAATTCATACGATCCATTCTAATTCATTCGTACGAATGTATCCATTCCAATTCATTCGTACGATCCATTCTAATTCATTCGCACAATCTATTCTAATTCATTCGTACGATCAATTCTAATTCATTAGCATGATCCATTCTAATTCATTCGTACGATCTATTCTATTTCATTCGTACAATCCATTCTTACTCAATCGTATGATCCATTCTAATCTATTCGCACAATCTATTATAATTCATTCGTACGATCCATTCTATTTCATTCGTACGATCCATTCTAATTCATACGATCCATTCTATTTCATTCATACAATCCATTTTACTTCATTCGCACGATCCATTCTAAATCATTCGTACTATCCATTATAATTCATTCGTACTATCCATTCTAATTCCTTCGTACGATCCATTCTAATTCCTTCGTACGATCCATTCTAATTCATTCGCACGATCAATTCTAATTCATTCGTACGATCCATTCTAATTCATTCATACGATCCATTCTAATTCATTCGTACGATCCATTCTAATTCATTCGTACGATCCATTCTAATTCATTCGTACGATTCATACTAATTCAATCCATTCTAATTCATTCGTACGATCCATTCTTACTCATTCATACGATCCATTCTAATTCATTCATACGATCCATTCTAATTCATTCGTACTATCCATTCTAATGGATCGTTCGAATGAATTAGAATAGATCGTACGAATGAATTAGAATGGATCATGCTAATGAATTAGAATGGATCGTATGAATGAATTAGAATGGATCGTACGAAGGAATTAGAATGGATCGTACGAACGAATTAGAATGGATCGTACGAATGAATTAGAATGGATTGAATTAGAATGAATCGTACGAATGAATTAGAATGAATCATACCGTACGAATGAATTAGAATGGATCATACGAATGAAATAGAATGGATCGTATGAATGAATTAGAATGGATCGTGCGAATTTATAAGAATGGATCGTACGAATGAATTAGAATAGATCGTACGAATGTATTAGAATCGATCATGCTAATGAATTAGAATTGATCGTAAGAATGAATTAGAATAGATTGTGCGAATGAATTAGAATGGATCGTACGAATGAATTGGAATGGATACATTCGTGCGAATGAATTAGAATGGATCGTATGAATGAATTAGAGTGGATACATTCGTACAAATGAATTAGGATGGATCGTGTGGGGGAAAATCTTCGTGCCGACCCGAAGACTCTCGCAGCACCAGTCAATTGAAGTCGAAGTTGATGTCGAAGATCGTTGATCGATCTGTTGATTGAAGTCGAAGCCTTTTGATATGCAGACAGAGGAATGCAATCAGAGAAATTGTGACACGAGATGTGATCTCGGAGTTCAGCCGAAGCCTACGTCTCCGTGCTATAGGGAGCAACCCGAATTCACTAACACTTCAGTTGAAGTGACCTCGACAGGCCGAGTGTCACTGAAAGCTCCCTGATCTCTTCGAAAGAGAAAAGAAGATCAAAGAGAGATGGTAGATCGGAGGTTAGAAATCCCAAAGCTCTGGTTCTGAAAGTCAGATCTCAGAGTGGAAATCAGATTTTCGGATCTTAGATTTCGATCCTTTCACATTCGAAGGCTCTGCTATTTATAGGATTCTCTGGGAGGAATTCTGGGGTAAATGGCGGTTTCTGCTGTTGTATCTGGGGATTCTCCAGACTCGTGAGCCTACCGGGCAGGGCCGGTAGGTCCCGTGGTAGTCCTCGTGGGCCAACCAGGCAAGGCCGGTGGGTCCCGTGGTAGTCTTCGTGGGCCCACCAGGCAGGGCCGGTGGGTCCTGTGGTAGTCTTCGTGGGCCCACCAGGCAGGGCCGGTGGGTCCTGTGGTAGTCTTCGTGGGCCTACCAGGCAGGGCCGGTGGGTCCTGTGGTAGTCCTCGTGGGCCCACCAGGCAGGGCCGGTGGGTCCCGTGGTGGATTTATGCCAAAATTTGCACCCACAGTTACCCCCTCCAAGTTAGCTAGAGTGCATTCTGGCTGGCTTGGACTTGGTGCAAAAAATAGCAACTTCCTGTTTTGAAAAACGGACACGAAGAAACTTGTCGCATGTTAGAGAAAAAAGGGACTGATCGGTCAATTTGGACCGATCGGTCAAATTTGACCGATCGGTCAAATTTGACCGATCGGTCAAATTTTGACCGATCGGTCAAAATTCAACCGGTCAAGAATCGGGTGATCGGTCAAAAAACAGGGTTTTTTGACCGATCAAGTAGTAAATTTGACCGATCAGCTGAAATTTGACCGATCGGTTAAATTTTGACCGATCGGTCATTTTTTACCGATCGGTCAGATTTTGACCGATCGGGCAAAATTCAACCGGTCAAGAGTCGGGTGATCGGTCAAAAAACACGGTTTTTTGACCGATCCAGTAGTAAATTTGACCGATCAAATAACTTTCGCCGATCGGGCATGTTTGTCCGATCGGTGAAAAATATCCGGTCAAGGTTCGAATGATCGGCAAAAAACCTTGGTTTTTTGCCAGATCCAGTAGAAATTTGACCGATCAGATAATTTTCGCCGATCGGACATGTTTGTCCGATCGGTGAAAAAATATCCGGTCAAGGTTCGAGTGATCGGCAAAAAACCTTGGTTTTTTGCCAGATCCAGTAGAAATTTGACCGATCAGATAATTTTCGCCGATCGGACATGTTTGTCCGATCGGTGAAAAAATATCCGGTCAAGGTTCGAGTGATCGGCAAAAAACCTTGGTTTTTTGCCAGATCCAGTAGAAATTTGACCGATCAGATAACTTTCGCCGATCGGACATGTTTGTCCGATCGGGGAAGAAATATCCGGTCAAGGTTCGAGTGATCGGCATAAAACCTTGGTTTTTTGCCAGATCCAGTAGAAATTTGACCGATCAAATAACTTTCGCCGATCGGACATGTTTGTCCGATCGGTGAAAAAATATCCGATCAAGGTTCGAGTGATCGGCAAAAAACCTTGGTTTTTTGCCAGATCCAATAGAAATTTGACCGATCAAATAACTTTCGCCGATCGGACATGTTTGTTCGATCGGTGAAAAAATATCCGGTCAAGGTTCGAATGATCGGCAAAAAACCTTGGTTTTTTGCCAGATCCAGTAGAAATTTGACCAATCAGATAATTTTCGCCGATCGGACATGTTTGTCCGATCGGTGAAAAAATATCCGGTCAAGGTTCGAGTGATCGGCAAAAAACCTTGGTTTTTTGCCAGATCCAATAGAAATTTGACCGATCAAATAACTTTCGTCGATCGGACATGTTTGTCCGATCGGTGAAAAAATATCCGGTCAAGGTTCGAATGATCGGCAAAAAACCTTGGTTTTTTGCCAGATCCAGTAGAAATTTGACCGATCAGATAATTTTCGCCGATCGGACATGTTTGTCCGATCGGTGAAAAAATATCCGGTACAGGTTCGAGTGATCGGCAAAAAACCTTGGTTTTTTGCCAGATCCAGTAGAAATTTGACCGATCAGGTAATTTTCGCCGATCGGACATGTTTGTCCGATCGGTGAAAAAATATCCGGTCAAGGTTCGAGTGATCGGCAAAAAACCTTGGTTTTTTGCCAGATCCAGTAGAAATTTGACCGATCAGATAACTTTCGCCGATCGGACATGTTTGTCCGATCGGTGAAGAAATATCCGGTCAAGGTTCGAGTGATCGGCATAAAACCTTGGTTTTTTGCCAGATCCAGTAGAAATTTGACCGATCAAATAACTTTCGCCGATCGGACATGTTTGTCCGATCGGTGAAAAAATATCCGGTCAAGGTTCGAGTGATCGGCAAAAAACCTTGGTTTTTTGCCAGATCCAATAGAAATTTGACCGATCAAATAACTTTCGCCGATCGGACATGTTTGTCCGATCGGTGAAAAAATATCCGGTCAAGGTTCGAGTGATCGGCAAAAAACCTTGGTTTTTTGCCAGATCCAGTAGAAATTTGACCGATCAAATAACTTTCGCCGATCGGACATGTTTGTCCGATCGGTGAAAAAATATCCGGTCAAGGTTCGAGTGATCGGCAAAAAACCTTGGTTTTTTGCCAGATCCAGTAGAAATTTGACCGATCAAATAACTTTCGCCGATCGGACATGTTTGTCCAATCGGTGAAAAAATATCCGATCAAGGTTCGAGTGATCGGCAAAAAACCTTGGTTTTTTGCCAGATCCAGTAGAAATTTGACCGATCAAATAACTTTCGCCGATCGGACATGTTTGTCCGATCGGTGAAAAAATATCCGGTCAAGGTTCGAGTGATCGGCAAAAAACCTTGGTTTTTTGCCAGATCCAATAGAAATTTGACCGATCAAAGTAAAGTTTTGAACCTGCCCTTCAGAGAAGGTGTACTGCTTTGTTCTTCGATATTTTGGCAGAGTTTTGAACATTGATGGAGCTTGATTCTTCTTGTTTTGAATCCTTGGTTGGCTTGATGGTTGCTTTGAACCGGCGGTCCGGTTTACCCAGACCGGTGGCTTGCTTGGACCGTTGGTTCATGTGGACCGGTAGGTCCGACGTTTCGCCTGGTCGCGACTGTTCGCCTGGTTTTTGCGCTTGCTATGGATGGATGCCACGTGTACCTACAAAAACACGCGATTTGATATGGTGAAGACACGTGTCTTCTCGATTTGCGCACCTGTTTTACCCTGGGTACAAAAGTTTTCACTGGCTGTCATTTCGCCTCACGCTTCCAAAATTTTTCGAAGTCCAGACCCTTGTTCTCCTGATTTCTGCTCTTGTTCTTGTTCTCGTTCGATCGGTCCAATGGCTTCATCTGGCAGTTCGAAGAAGTCTGGTACAGCTCCCTCGAAGAGAAAGGGGAAGGAAATTGTCGAGGTTCAATCTCCTCCGAGGGGCCGTGGCAAAGGCAAGGCTGCTCTCGCTGAACTTGGCCAACTGGGCAAGCGGCACCAAGGAGTAGGGTTTGCCTCAGCGCCATCAAGGCCAGAGTTCATCCCCAAAGTGAAGTTTGTTCTGGGCCCTCTCATGCCCCTGACAGAGGAGACGGAGTACATGTACAATGTAGGTGGTGAGTTCACAGATACGAAGAGAAAGAAGTGGCAAGCACTGCTCTCTTATTTCACTGAAGGGAAGGGAGCGCAGCCTTCACTCCCTAGCATCCAGACGGCTTTTGGCATCGACAAGAAAACCGTCTTCACCAGCTATGCCAGCAACGAGAAGGTCATGGGAACCATCGTGACCATCGGCCAAATGAACTGCGGTCTACGTTTACCGCTGCCCCCCTTTGCGGCAAGATTGCTGAATACATCTGGCCTTTGCCCGGGGCAGGTCACTGGGAACGCCTGGCGAATTATCTACGTATTCTGCCGCGTGGAGTCGGATTTCCAGGAAGACTTGAGGGCATGCTACTCCAGTATCCCGGAAGGTGAACCTGCCCGGATCGAGCTTGGATACTTTTTCTTTCATTATCGATGGAATTTCAGGAAGGACAGCCCGTTCTACAATTTGACCGGTGTGTCTCCGCTTCGTCCGTTAACTGATACAGTTCCTTCAGACAAACTGTACACAGATTGGCCTATCTCTGTTTCCGGCGCGTGGACATCCATGTCAGTGCCCGACACCCCCCGAGACAGTGTGCACGACGCAGTTAAGATGTACAGCGCGGGAGGCATCTTTGCTTGGACCTCCGAGAGGGTTGGGGCCATAGACAACTTATTCCTCGAGCTGACTTGTGGAACGAGGTCGTGGAAGCAGTTCTCCAACTGCCCAGTGAGATATGGCAAGGCCAATCTCCTCCACCGATCGAAAGATAGATACGAGGATAACGAAGTTCTATACTCGGACTATGAGGAGGACCCTCAGTCGGGTAAGATCATTCGAAAGATTCGGGCCGAGAAGAAGATCTACACTGCTAGGCGCCGATTGCCCACTTTGGATGAGAAACTGGTGATCCAAAGAGGCCCAGTGAAGAAGAAGCGAAAAACACTTGTCAAGCCTAAGGAAGATGAAGATGAAGGGAAGAAGAAAGAAGAAGAGGAAGGAAAAGAAAAGAAGGGGAGCAATGAGGAAGACGAGGGGACCGAGAACGCCAGCCACGACAATAGTGGCGATGACGAGGATGAGGACGGCGATGGCGAGGATGATCCGTCTTCCACTCCCTCTGGTGGAGATGGCGAGAATGGGGATGGTGAGGAAGAAATTCCTCCCACCCCCACTGTTGGTGCAACAGGGGAAGACTCAATTCCTGTTCCCATTGACGAGGCTAAGGCCCGTCAGATGGAAGGAGTTATGGATGCGGAAGGCGATGGCCAAAGAGTGGTTCCCGCCTACAAATTTGATGAATTGAAGAGGCCGATGCGCCTAAAAATAAAGCTGTCGAGGAGTGGTGGGGTTGGAAGCAACCCCACACCCCTCGATCAGATTCCCCCCGACGTTCCTCGTATTGAAGGAGCAACAACGAGCGGGGGTGTAGAAGTCGAGCAACCCATTCCCCTCTCGCTCTCTACTTGAGGAGGTGGAAGCAATGGTGGCAGGGCTCAAGCCTGGCGGATCACAAGAGGAAGAGAGAGTCTCTCCTCTGAGGAATGCTTCCCCCCCTACTCATTTGGAGAGGGGAAGTCGAATGGGTGATGGGGCTCCTCCACCTCAACCAGCGCCAACCCCGATTCAGGAGAAGTCGACCCCTCAGGGTGGCTCTGATCGCAGGAAGGGCAAAGAGCCGAAGGTCGAAACCTCAGGTAATTGAACTAACTCGCCTTGAATGCCTTGTCTCTGAAGCTCGAAAATAATCTAACACTTTGATCTCTTGTTGATTGTAGGTTCACCTGCTGGATTGACTCCGACAATAAGAAGCTTGGGTGACGTTGATATCAACCGCCCCACAGCTGCGATCAGGAAACTCATCAACCTCCCAGGGGCTACTCTGGATGAAGCTTTTGAGAGACTTGATCTGTTGGTAGGTGCATCTGCTCGATCAATCATCTGATTTGTATCTTTATAATAATTCTAACTCTTTTGTTCTTTTGCAGAACTCAGCGGTTATGAATGTCGCAACCAAACTCTCCATGAGGGCGGGAGCAAAAGAAGCCTTAGCTGAAATATCTCGCTTGACGGCTACACTGGAGGCTGTAACCGCGGAGAGAGATGAGCTGAGAGAGCTCCTGACTTCGAAGAAAGCCTCTCTCAAAACCAAAATTGAGGATCTTCGCAAGGGGAAGCTGGAGATCAAAGGGCTGCAGGATCGATGTGAGGCACAGAGTCACAAGCTCGAATCCTTGAAGACTCGACTCTCCAAGGTTGAGGACGTGTCCTGTGGTCGCACCATCGAGATCCAAGAGCTGAAGCAACAACTTGCTACCCAGCACGCTGTCTTCACTGCCAGAGAAGAGACTTCGAAGAAGGCACTGGAGCACGCGTTGTCTGAGTGCAAGGTTTACAAGGAGACAGCAGAGAAGGCTGCAGAAGCGCTCAGGGCCCATGTTTCCAGTGTCCGATCCTCCAAGGCATCAGTGGCGAGTAAAGCTCGTCCTGGATCTGAAGGGGAGAAGTCGCATGCGAAGAGTGTGGCTAAGCCCTGAGACTTTTCTTCTTCTTCGTTGTTGTACTTGTAAATTTTTGAAATGTAACAGCTCCTTGTATCTGACATATTTAGATAATAAAAGATCTTCTTGGTGTTTGAAAATTGAATGTCTCTTGAATTGAATGCCTTTGACTATCATGATCTCAATAGCATTAGAATAGATACAATCTTTTGAATGTAACTTTGAAAATTGGACTTGAATTCGTATAACACTTGAATGTGAGGGGTTGAGTCGCAACTCAAGCACCCAAACCTGTTAAACGATGTAGAAATTTGAAAGTCAGTTTAACATTTGCCAGTAAGGGGTTGAGTCGCAACTCTAACACCCAAACTTGTTAAGACTTGATAACTTGAATGCGATCAGTTTTTAACATTTGCTAGTAAGGGGTTGAGTTGCAACTCTAACTCCCAAACTTGTTAAAAGACCTGGTAACTTGAATATGGATAACTTGAAACTGCTTCAGAACTTGAATTGAAAAATTGAACAGTTGCATATTCGAACACTTTGAAAGAGAACTTTATTCATCACAAAAATTTACATCATGGGTAGAACATCTTAAGGTGTCTAGAATTCCAAGCTCGAGGCAATCTATCTCCTTCTGGTGTGATCAGTCTGTAAGAACCTTTGCTTCCTACTGATTCAATGATATATGGACCTTCCCAGTTGGGAGCAAGCTTTCCACTGCTGTGCTCTTTGGTATTGTAGAAAACTGCTCTGAGAACTAAACTACCCACTGGGAACTGTCTCTTGTGGACTTTCTTGTCATAGGCTCTTTTGATCTTCTGTTGATACTTGGCTACACGAAGAGAAGCTTGATCTCGTAGTTCTTCAGAGAAGTCTAGATCATTGATCCGAAGTTCTTCATTGACTCCTTCTTCAACAGCTTTGGTCTTCAAAGTACTTGATATATTTTCTGTTGGGAGTATTGCTTCTGATCCATATGTTAGACGAAAGGGTGAGAACCCTGTGGATCTTCTCGGAGTTGTGCGATACCCCCAAATAACTTCAGGTAGGACTTGCTCCCACAATCCTTTCTTGTCGTTGAGTTTCTTCTTGAGTATATCAAGTATAGCTCTGTTTGAGGCTTCAGCTTGACCATTGCATTGAGGATATCTTGGAGTTGAATAGAATAGCTTGATACCGTTGTTCAGACAGAACTCTCGGAATTTGTCTGAGTCAAATTGAGCTTCATTGTCAGCAACAAGAACTTGAGGTGTGCCAAACCTTGAGAAGATGTTGTGCCGAATGAATTTGATCACTTCGTCGTCAGTCTCTCGAAAGAGGGGCACAGCTTCAACCCATTTGGTGAAGTAATCAGTAGCCAGCAGTAGATATTTCTTCTTGCTTGGAGTTGGAGGGAAAGGACCCAAGAAATCTAACCCCCATTGATGGAAAGGCCAGGGGCTTGATAATTGATGAAGTTCATCTACAGGGAGATGGATAGCTCGAGCGTGTCGTTGGCAAGGCTCGCATCTTTGAACGACTTGTTGAGCATCCCTTGCCATTGTTGGCCAGTAGTACCCTTGTAGCTTCGTCTTGGCTTCAAGAGATCTTCCTCCCGAATGATTTCCACAAGCTCCAGAGTGGATATCAATCAGGATTGATTGTGCTTGCTCGGGACCAAGGCACTTGAGCAACATCCCGTTGTGAGATTTGAAATATAAATCTTCACCTTGCAAAATGTAGCACGGAAGCTTCCTTTGAAGTCTTCGGGCTTGATTTGGATCTTCTGGCATTTTGCCATGTTTAAAGAATTTAAGAATTGGTCGTCTCCAATCTTCAAGCTGATCTCCACCCCCAGATCCTTTTGTAGTAGTAAGGATCTGTTGATCGGGGATGGTCTTGGGCATTTCTTGATAATTGATCTGTACTTGCCTTCCTCCAAGCGAGTCTCCCAGAACTGAGGCAGCATTAGCTAAGGCATCTGCTTCTCGGTTTTCTGCTCTTGGAATTTGAACGAACTCAATTGTAGTAAAACGTTGTTGAAGACGTCGTACTAAAGCTAAGTAGTGTTGCATTCTTTCTTCACGAGCTGTGTACTCTCCATTGATTTGCCTTATGATCAACTGGGAGTCGCTGTAGATGATGATTCGATCTACCCCCAGGGATTCTGCCATTTCGAGTCCGGAAATGAGTGCTTCGTATTCAGCTTCGTTGTTGGTGGCACTAAATCCAAGGAGAGTGGCCTTCTGGAGATGATCAAGTTCGGGGGATATTAAGACTATCCCAGTTCCCGAACCGATCGAACTTGATGCTCCATCAGTATAAAGCTTCCAAGGAGGAGTTGCAGCAATAACTTCAAGACTTGGATCAATTTTTGTTGCAGGATTGATCGGAGGATTATCCTCATCTTCCAAGCTCATGTCGACATCTTCTTCCCAAGTGATGGGGTCTTCAACTGGAAAGTCAGCTAGAAAATCAGCAATTGCTTGACCTTTGATAGAAGTGCGAGATTCGAATTGAATCCCCAGAGCACTCATTTCGATCACCCATTTGGTCATTCGACCAGCTCGACCAGCTTTGTCAATGATATCTCTGAGCGAGTGTTCTGAAATGACAGTGATCTGGTGAGAGACGAAATATGGTTGGAGACGACGCGATGCAGTGAGCAAGGCCAGGATGACTTTCTCAGTTTTCGAATAGCGAGTTTCAGCCGGAAGAAGAGTGTGGCTGATGTAGTAGACTGGATGTTCGACGCCTTCTCTTCTACTGACTAAGACCGCGCTGATTGCTTGATCGGTCACGGCCAGATAGAGCCACAAGTCTTCTTTTGGCAATGGAGCAGTCAGGATGGGAGCTTGCACCAGATATTTCTTGATGCTTTGAAATGCCTCTTCACAGATTGGACTCCAGCCGGATGTATCCGCCTTTCGTAGTTTGTCAAAGAGGGGTTTGTATTTGTCGGAAGATTTTGAAATGAATCGATTGAGTGCTGCTAACCTTCCAGTGAGGCGTTGAACCTCTTTTCGATTTGTAGGTGAAGGCATATCGATGATGGCTCGAATTTGATCAGGATTGGCTTCAATACCCCTCCTGGTCACAAGATGACCCAGGAATTTGCCAGATTGAACTCCGAAAGCGCACTTGGCTGGATTGAGCTTCATTCGATACTTTCGAAGGACTTGGAAGGTTTCAGCCAGATCAGATAGATGTTTACACCGAACGGAACTCTTGGTGAGGAGATCATCGACATATACTTCGACGTTGCGACCAATCTGATCTTCGAACATTTTGGTGACTAGCCTTTGATAGGTGGAACCAGCATTTTTGAGGCCGAATGGCATGACATTGTAGCAATAAAGGCCTCGGCTAGTCACAAAACATGTCTTCTCTTGATCATCAGCGTGGAGCGGAATTTGAGTATATCCGGAATACCCATCCATGAAAGACAATAGCTCGTGGCCAGCAGTGGCGTCGACGAGTCTATCTATCCTTGGCATGGGAAAAGGATCTTTGGGGCAAGCCTTGTTGAGATTAGTAAAGTCGATGCAGACTTTGACTTTCCCATTCTTCTTTGGAACAGCCACTATATTAGAGATCCAAGTTGGATACTCTACTTCTCGGATGAATCCGGCTGCGAGTAGCTTGGTAATTTCTTCTTGAACAGCAACTTGCAGCTCTGGTCGAATGGTGCGAGGCTTTTGCTTGACAGGCTTCACCTCTTCTTTGATCGCAAGTCGGTGACAAGCGTCATCTGGATTGATACCAGGCATGTCTTCGAAACACCAAGCAAAGACGTCGATATTGGACTGGAGGAAGGATACCATGTCTTGCGCTTCTGCGTCGCTAAGACCGGTACCAATAAATGTTTATCGAGGGAGATCTCCTCTGCCTATGTTGATCGGGATGATTTCTTCAATTGAAGGTGATGCTTCCCATTCGATTGGTGGAGGTTCGGTCAGCGGAATCTCCTTTGATTGCTATTTGGAAGAGGGACCAGCTTCATCTCGTGGCCGCTTTGGAGGAGCAATGTTAATCTTTCGATCTGTCTTTGCCGCAGCAGCTTCACAAGACCTTCCAGCTTGCTGATCGCCTCGAATGCAGACGATGCCTTCTCCAGTTGCAAATTTGAGTAGTTGATGGTAAGAGGAGGAGATGGCATTGATCTGATGGAGGAATGGTCGCCCAAGAATGGCGTTGTAGCTAGACATTCCTTCGACGATTGCAAACCTCACCGAGACTCGAGTCTCTCGGCTGAGGTCGATGGTAAATCTGGATTCGCCCACTGTGATGCTTTGTTCACCATTGAAGCCGGTGATCACAGTCGGGACGACGTCGAGGCTTTGATACTTATGTCCCAGACGTTTGAAACAGTCTGAGAACATAATATCGATAGAGCTTCCGGTGTCGATGAGGATCCGGTTGACAGTGTTGCCGTCGATGATGAGTTTCAAGACCAGGGGGTCTCAATGTGGAGTATGAACTCCTTGAAGATCAGTGTCGTTGAAGACTATGGATGGCCAAGCAAGACCTTCGATGGGCTTCTCGATCCAGGTATCCTCTTTGCTCGCAGTAGAACGAACGTGGAAGATGCGTCGAACTTGGCGATCAACCTCTTTCCCAGTCAGACTTTGATTGTGCAATGTTCCATGAATACCAAAAACATTGGCATTCACAGAGATAGTTTGCCGGTTAGAGGAGATTTGATGTATCCAACACACTTCTTTCCCCTTTGCAGTAGTTCGACGTTGATCATGTCCGTTGTTGACGAATTCTTGAAGATGGCCTTCTCGCAATAGGTCTTCAAGATGGAATTTCAGCCGAAAATACCGATCGGTGGAATGGCCATGACTTCGATGGAAGTCGCAGTAGACTGTTTTGTCTGCTGTGAATTTGGAATTCGGCTGAAGAGGATTAGGCCTCCGAACGAACTCTTCATGTTGAATGCGGTCGAGTATCTGTTCGACCGGCATATTCCACTCGGTGAAAGTGGTCTTCGTTGGAGATCGACGTCCATCATTCTTTGATCTTTTGTTGGCCGGAGGGGCTGCTGATTCAGCGTTGTGAGCCTTTGCAGCATACTTAGGAGCTTCTCTTTCAGCAGGCCTTCTCTTAGTTTCTCGCCCTTTCCGAGCGACTTGATCGTCTTCCACCTCAATCTCTCTTTGAATTCGGTCAAACATTGCACCCAGAGAAGGAGGGGGATTGCGGATGAAGTCGTTGTAGATGTGTAGATCGAAGCGGAGAGCGTTCTGGAAAGCTAACATGATGGCTTCATCATCCAGATGTCTTCTAGAGAGAGCAGCATGCTCGTTGCGAAACCTCCTCGTGAAGCTGCGAAGAGTCTCGTCTGCACCCATCCTTAGTCGGTAGAGAGAATCGAGTTTCTTCTCTGGCTTTAGATTGAGTTGATAGTGCTGCACAAAGAGGTTAGCCAAGACACCGAACTGGGTGATGGACCCAGCTCGGAGATTGTGATACCAGTCGAGCGAAGGCTCATCGAGACTTCCCGCGAAGGTGCGGCAGAGCACGTTGTTTTCCTCTTCGTGTGGCGTTAGAGCTTGCTTGAAAGCAAGTATATGGAGGCTTGGATCTCCTCTGATACAGTTGAATTTGGGGAGGATAGGAGTTCTCCATCCTCTTGGAAAGGTGGTCTCGAAGAGACTTCGATGTAGTGGCCCGGCAGAGGAGTAACCGTCCCTACGACCATGTCCTCGACCTAGAGGTGGGTCAAGAGGCAAGATCGCAAGGTCTTGCTCTGGCATTGAAGTGTTTGCTGGTCGAAGTCGGTGTCGAAGGTCCGATCCAAGTCCATGTTGGAGTGGAATGGAAGGGGAGACTCTACTCTTTGAAGGAGCGCCTTTCATTTGGTGCTTCCTTGGCATGTTGAGCTTCGATGGTGCTCTTTTGTCGCAGTTACGACCAGATGAGGATTGGGAGGACTCGTCGTCAAGACGATCCCAGACACTCTGCTTCCAAGGAGCAGCAGAGGGAGTTGGGTCGCGTCGAATCCTCTCGAGAGCATCAGTGCCCATTGACCTCCGTTGTTCGGAGTGAATTGAATGTCGAGGAGGATCAACCCTCTCACTTGCGGAGGGGATCGGAATAGCAATTCCAGCTTCGGAGGCTGCCTTCTTCAGAGCATCCCTCTCAGCAGTGAGGGTGGCGTTTTGCTTCGCCAATTGGAGTAGTTGGAAATCGATTGCAGAGATCTGGTAAGTCGATGGAGGATCTTCAGCAGGAGTAGGGACAGTCTGCCCAATTGATTGATGAGGATGAGGGGCGATCGGTCGATCGACTGATCTCCCGCTTCCTGAATGAACCCCCATCTCAGGGACAGCAAGGGGCTGCCCAAAATTGAGCCTTTGACTCATTGAACGAGTCTCAGGACGAGGTTGATGTTGAGTGTTACTTCCTTCTGGTTGACCCTGGTGTTTGGTTCTCGCCATTCAGAGTGCGAAGGGTACAACGAGATTGCTGACGTCCGATCAGTTGTCTGATCAACCGAGGGGGCGAGGAAGTTTGGCTATTGATCTGGTAGTCGAAGTAGAGAGGACACGGCTTCTCGCTCGGATCCCACAGACGGCGCCAAACTGTGGGGGAAAATCTTCGTGCCGACCCGAAGACTCTCGCAGCACCAGTCAATTGAAGTCGAAGTTGATGTCGAAGATCGTTGATCGATCTGTTGATTGAAGTCGAAGCCTTTTGATATGCAGACAGAGGAATGCAATCAGAGAAATTGTGACACGAGATGTGATCTCGGAGTTCAGCCGAAGCCTACGTCTCCGTGCTATAGGGAGCAACCCGAATTCACTAACACTTAAGTTGAAGTGACCTCGACAGGCCGAGTGTCACTGAAAGCTCCCTGATCTCTTTGAAAGAGAAAAGAAGATCAAAGAGAGATGGTAGATCGGAGGTTAGAAATCCCAAAGCTCTGGTTCTGAAAGTCAGATCTCAGAGTGGAAATCAGATTTTCGGATCTTAGATTTCGATCCTTTCACATTCGAAGGCTCTACTATTTATAGGATTCTCTGGGAGGAATTCTGGGGTAAATGGCGGTTTCTGCTGTTGTATCTGGGGATTCTCCAGACTCGTGAGCCTACCGGGCAGGGCCGGTAGGTCCCGTGGTAGTCCTCGTGGGCCAACCAGGCAGGGCCGGTGGGTCCCGTGGTAGTCTTCGTGGGCCCACCAGGCAGGGCCGGTGGGTCCTGTGGTAGTCTTCGTGGGCCCACCAGGCAGGGCCGGTGGGTCCTGTGGTAGTCTTCGTGGGCCCACCAGGCAGGGCCGGTGGGTCCTGTGGTAGTCCTCGTGGGCCCACCAGGCAGGGCCGGTGGGTCCCGTGGTGGATTTATGCCAAAATTTGCACCCACAGATCGTATGAATGAATTAGAGTGGATACATTCGTACGAATGAATTAGAATAGATTGTGCGAATGAATTAGAATGGATCGTACGAATGAATTAGAATGGATCGTACGAATGAATTAGAATGGATCGTATGAATGAATTAGAATGGATTGTGCGAATGAATTAGAATGGATCGTACAAATGAAATAGAATGGATCGTACGAATGAATTAGAATGGATCATGCTAATGAATTAGAATTGATCCTACGAATGAATTAGAATAGATTGTGCGAATGAATTAGAATGGATCGTACGAATGAATTGGAATGGATACATTCGTGCGAATGAATTAGAATGGATCGTATGAATGAATTAGAGTGGATACATTCGTACAAATGAATTAGGATGGATCGTATGAATGAATTAGAGTGGATACATTCGTACGAATGAATTAGAATAGATTGTGCGAATGAATTAGAATGGATCGTACGAATGAATTAGAATGGATCGTATGAATGAATTAGAATGGATCGTGCGAATGAATTAGAATGGATCGTACGAATGAAATAGAATGGATTCGCACGAATGTATCCATTCTAATTCATTCGTACGATCCATTCTAATTCATTCGCATGATCCATTCTAATTCATTCGCACGAATGTATCCATTCTAATTCATTCGTATGATCCATTCTAATTCATTCATACGATCCATTCTAATTCATTCGCACGATCCATTCTAATTCATTCGTACGATCCATTCTAATTCATTCGTACGATCCATTCTAATTCATTCGCACAATCTATTCTAATTCA
The DNA here is from genome assembly GCA_947650365.1 of Chamaelirium japonicum. NCBI lineage: Eukaryota > Viridiplantae > Streptophyta > Magnoliopsida > Liliales > Melanthiaceae > Chamaelirium > Chamaelirium japonicum. The sequence continues at coordinate 751,776 of CANTAL010000013.1, forward strand.
TTCATACGATCCATTCTAATTCATTCGTACGATCCATTCTAATTCATTCGTACGATCCATTCTAATTCATTCACACAATCTATTCTAATTCATTCATACGATCCATTCTGATTCATTCTAATTCAATCCATTCTAATTCATTCGTACGATCCATTCTAATTCATTCGTACGATCCATTCTAATTCTACGATCTATTCTTACTCATTCGTATTATCCATTTTAATTCATTCACACGAATGTATCAACTCTAATTCATTCATAAGATTCATTCTAATTCAATCCATTCTAATTCATTCGTACGATCCATTCTAATTCATTCGTACGATCCATTCTAATTCATTCATACGATCCATTCTAATTCATTCGTACGATCCATTCTAATTCATTCGTATGAATGAATTAGAATAGTACGAATGAATTAGAATGAATTAGAATGGATCATATGAATGAATTAGAATGGATCGAACGAATGAATTAGAATGGATACATTCGTGAAAAAGAATTAGAATGGATTGTATGAATGAATTAGAATGGATTGTATGAATGAATTAGAATGGATCGTGCGAATGAATTAGAATGGATCGTACGAATGAATTAGAATGGGTCGTACGAATGAATTAGAATGGATACACGATCCAGATCCATTCTAATTCATTCGCACAATCTATTCTAATTCATTCGTAGGATCCATTCTAATTCATTACTACGATCCATTCTAATTCATTCATACGATCCATTCTAATTCATTCGTACGATCCATTCTAATTCATTCGCACAATCCATTCTAATTTATTCATACGATCCATTCTAATTCATTCGTACGATCCATTCTAATTCATTCGCACGATCCATTCTAATTCATTCGCACAATCCATTCTAATTCATTCATACGATCCATTCTAATTCATTCATACAATCCATTCTAATTCTTTTGCACGAATGTATCCATTCTAATTCATTCGTTCGATCTATTCTAATTCATTCATACGATCCATTCTATTTCATTCGTACGATCCATTCTTACTTATTCGTACGATAAATTCTAATTCATTAGCATGATCCATTCTATTTCATTCGTACGATCTATTCTATTTCATTCGTACAATCCATTCTTACTCAATCGTACGATCCATTCTAATTCGTTCGCACGAATGTATCCATTCCAATTCATTCGTACGATCCATTCTAATTCATTCGCACAATCTAATCTAATTCATTCGTACGATCAATTCTAATTCATTAGCATGATCCATTCTAATTCATTCGTACGATCTATTCTATTTCATTCGTACAATCCATTCTTACTCAATCGTATGATCCATTCTAATCCATTCGCACAATCTATTCTAATTCATTCGTACGATCCATTCTATTTCATTAGTACGATCCATTCTAATTCATACGATCCATTCTATTTCATTCATACGATCCATTTTACTTCATTTGCACGATCCATTCTAATTCATTCGTACTATCCATTCTAATTCATTCGTACTATCCATTCTAATTCCTTCGTACGATCCATTCTAATTCCTTCGTACGATCCATTCTAATTCATTCGCACGATCCATTCTAATTCATTCGTACGATCCATTCTAATTCATTCATACGATCCATTCTAATTCATTCGTACGATCCATTCTAATTCATTCGTACGATTCATACTAATTCAATCCATTCTAATTCATTCGTAAGATCCATTCTTACTCATTCGTACGATCCATTCTAATTCATTCATACGATCCATTCTAATTCATTCGTACTATCCATTCTAATGGATCGTCCGATTGAATTAGAATAGATCGTACGAATGAATTAGAATGGATCATGCTAATGAATTAGAATGGATCGTACGAATGAATTAGAATGGATCGTACGAAGGAATTAGAATAGATCGTACGAATGAATTAGAATGGATCGTACGAATGAATTAGAATGGATTGAATTAGAATGAATCGTACGAATGAATTAGAATGAATCATACCGTACGAATGAATTAGAATGGATCATACGAATTAAATAGAATGGATCGTATGAATGAATTAGAATGGATCGTGCGAATGAATTAGAATGGATCGTACGAATGAATTAGAATAGATCGTACGAATGAATTAGAATGGATCATGCTAATGAATTAGAATTGATCGTACGAATGAATTAGAATAGATTGTGCGAATGAATTAGAATGGATCGTACGAATGAATTGGAATGGATACATTCGTGCGAATGAATTAGAATGGATCGTATGAATGAATTAGAGTGGATACATTCTGTAACATCCGTCCCAAACACATAAGATTTTGTCCGCTTTGCCCGTGCCCGCACGAGAACTTCCCAAGGAGGTCACCCATCCTCGTACTACTCTCGCCCGAGCACGCTTAACTACGGAGTTCTTACGAATTCCGTAGCGGCGCACGGTTTTGAAACGCGTCTTGGCAGGAAAGGTGGTGAGCCCCCAAACCCAAGATATTGTCCTCTATTGGTCTCTTGGGTATTCGAACCCTCAACCTCAAGGTTTTGCACTAGCATGGTTGCCATCGAACCACCTAGAACGCGTCTTCTATGTTTGGGAGGGGAAATTAAATAAGTAGCTCAGGATCTCCTTCTCTCCAAGCGATGTGGGGCTAACTCATAGCCTTGTACACCTCACCTCACCTCACCTCACCTCATCCATCTTGGCATTCCCGCCTCAGGAGTCTTGGCTCTTGGCTCTTGGCCTATTGGATCTTGGTCGTCACAATCCATCCCCCTTAGGGCTACACGTCCTCGTCTAGGGTTAGACCCCCCCATCCCGAGGAGAACCGGCTCTGATACCATTTTGTAACATCCGCCCCAAACACACAAGATTTTGTCCGCTTTGCCCGTGCCCGCACGAGAACTTCCCAGGGAGGTCACCCATCCTGGTACTACTCTCGCCCGAGCACGCTTAACTACGGAGTTCTTACGAATTCCGTAGCGGAGCACGGTTTTAAAACGCGTCTTTGCAGGAAAGATGGTGAGCCCCCAAACCCAAGATATTGTCCTCTATTGGTCTCTTGGGTATTCGAACCCTCAACCTCAAGGTTTTGCACTAGCATGGTTACCATCGAACCACCTAGAACGCGTCTTCTATGTTTGGGAGGGGAAATTATATACGTAGCTCAGGATCTCCTTCTCTCCAAGCGATGTGGGGCTAACTCATAGCCTTGTACACCTCACCTCACCTTACCTCATCTATCTTGGCATTCCCGCCTCAGGAGTCTTGGCTCTTGGCTCTTGGCCTATTGGATCTTGGTCGTCACACATTCGTACAAATGAATTAGGATGGATCGTATGAATGAATTAGAGTGGATACATTCGTATGAATGAATTAGAGTGGATACATTCGTACGAATGAATTAGAATAGATTGTGCGAATGAATTAGAATGGATCGTACGAATGAATTAGAATGGATCGTACGAATGAATTAGAATGGATCGTATGAATGAATTAGAATGGATTGTGCGAATGAATTAGAATGGATCGTACGAATGAAATAGAATGGATCGTATGAATGAATTAGAATGGATCGTGCGAATGAATTAGAATGGATCGTACGAATGAATTAGAATAGATCGTACGAATGAATTAGAATGGATCATGCTAATGAATTAGAATTGATCGTACGAATGAATTAGAATAGATTGTGCGAATGAATTAGAATGGATCGTACGAATGAATTGGAATGGATACATTCGTGCGAATGAATTAGAATGGATCGTATGAATGAATTAGAGTGGATACATTCGTACAAATGAATTAGGATGGATCGTATGAATGAATTAGAGTGGATACATTCGTACGAATGAATTAGAATGGATCGTACGAATGAATTAGAATGGATCGTACGAATGAATTAGAATGGATCGTTTGAATGAATTAGAATGGATCGTGCGAATGAATTAGAATGGATCGTACGAATGAAATAGAATGGATTCGCACGAATGTATCCATTCTAATTCATTCGTACGATCCATTCTAATTCATTCGCATGATCCATTCTAATTCATTCGCACGAATGTATCCATTCTAATTCATTCGTATGATCCATTCTAATTCATTCATAAGATCCATTCTAATTCATTCGCACGATCCATTCTAATTCATTCATACGATCCATTCTAATTCATTCGTACGATCCATTCTAATTCATTCGTACGATCCATTCTAATTCATTTGCACAATCTATTCTAATTCATTCATACGATCCATTCTAATTCATTCGTACAATCCATTCTAATTCATTCGTACGATCCATTCTAATTCATTCGCACAATCTATTCTAATTCATTTATACGATCCATTCTGATTCATTCTAATTCAATCCATTCTAATTCATTCGTACGATCCATTCTAATTCATTCGTACGATCCATTCTAATTCTACGATCCATTCTTACTCATTCGTATTATCCATTTTAATTCATTCACACGAATGTATCAACTCTAATTCATTCGTACGATTCATTCTAATTCAATCCATTCTAATTCATTCGTACGATCTATTCTAATTCATTCGTACGATCCATTCTAATTCATTCGTACGATCCATTCTAATTCATTCGTACGAATGAATTAGAATAGTACGAATGAATTAGAATGGATTAGAATGAATTAGAATGGATCGTATGAATGAATTAGAATGGATCGAACGAATGAATTAGAATGGATACATTCGTGCAAAAGAATTAGAATGGATTGTATGAATGAATTAGAATGGATCGTATGAATGAATTGGAATGGATCGTGCGAATGAATTAGAATGGATCGTACGAATGAATTAGAATGGGTCGTACGAATGAATTAGAATGGATACACGATCCAGATCCATTCTAATTCATTCGCACAATCTATTATAATTCATTCGTATGATCCATTCTAATTCATTACTACGATCCATTCTAATTCATTCATACGATCCATTCTAAATCATTCGTACGATCCATTCTAATTCATTCGCACAATCCATTCTAATTCATTCATACGATCCATTCTAATTCATTCATATGATCCATTCTAATTCATTCGTACGATCCATTCTAATTCATTCGCACGATCCATTCTAATTCATTCGCACGATCCATTCTAATTCATTCATACGATCCATTCTAATTCATTCATACAATCCATTCTAATTCTTTTGCATGAATGTATCTATTCTAATTCATTCGTTCGATCCATTCTAATTCATTCTTACGATCCATTCTAATTCATTCTAATCCATTCTAATTCATTCGTACTATTCTAATTCATTCGTACGAATGAATTAGAATGTATCCTTAGAATAGATACATTCATGCGAATGAATTAGAATGGATCGTATCAATGAATTAGAATGGATCGTACGAAGGAATTAGAATGGATAGTACGAATGAATTAGAATGGATACCTTCGTGCAAATGAATTAGAATGGATCATACGAATGAGTAAGAATGGATCGTACGAATGAAATAGAATGGATCGTATGAATGAATTAGAATGGATCGTATGAATGAATTAGAATGGATACATTCGTGCGACATTCTATTTCATTCGTACGATCCATTCTTACTCATTCGTACGATCCATTCTAATTCATTCGCACGATCCATTCTAATTCATTCGCACGATCCATTGAATTAGAATGGATACATTCGTGCGAATCCATTCTATTTCATTCGTACGATCCATTCTAATTCATTCGCACGATCCATTCTAATTCATTCATACGATCCATTCTATTTCATTCGTACGATCCATTCTAATTCATTCGTACGATCCATTCTAATTCATTCGCACGACCCATTCTAATTCATTCATACGATCCATTCTAATTCATTTGTACGATCCATTCTAATTCATTCATACGATCCATTCTAATTCATTCATACAATCCATTCTAATTCATTCATACGATCTATTCTAATTCTTTCGCATGAATGTATCCATTCTAATTCATTCGTACGATCCATTCTAATTCATTCGCACGATCCATTCTAATTCATTCATACAATCATTCTAATTCTTTTGCACGAATGTATCCATTCTAATTCATTCGTTCGATCCATTCTAATTCATTCGTACGATCCATTCTTATTCATTCGCACGATCCATTCTTACTCATTCGTACGATACATTCTAATTCATTCGTACGATCTATTCTAATTCATTCATACGATCCATTCTAATTTATTCGCACGATCCATTCTAATTCCTTCGTATGATCCATTCTAATTCATTCGTACGGTATGATTCATTCTAATTCATTCGTACGATTCATTCTAATTCAATCCATTCTAATTCGTTCGTACGATCCATTCTAATTCATTCGTACGATCCATTCTAATTCAATCCATTCTAATTCATTCATACGATCCATTCTAATTCATTCGTACGATCTATTCTATTTCATTCGTACAATCCATTCTTACTCAATCGTATGATCCATTCAAATCCATTCGCACAATCTAGTCTAATACATTCGTACGATCCATTCTAATTCATTCGTACGATCCATTCTAATTCATTCGCACAATCTATTCTAATTCATTCGTACGATCCATTCTAATTCATTCGCACGATCCATTCTAATTCATTCATACGATCCATTCTAATTCATTCGTACGAATGAGTAAGAATGGATCGTATGAATGAAATAGAATGGATTGTACGAATGAATTAGAATGGATACATTCGTGCGAATGAATTAGGATGGATCGTATGAATGAATTAGAATGGATCGTACGAAGGAATTAGAATGGATCGTACGAATGAATTAGAATGGATCATACGAATGAATTAGAATGGATCGTGCGAATGAATTAGAATGGATCGTACGAATGAATTAGAATTGATTGTGCGAATGAATTAGAATGGATCGTACGAATTAATTAGAATGGATCGTACGAATGAATTAGAATGGATCGTACGAAGGAATTAGAATTGATCGTACGAATGAATTAGAATAGATTGTGCGAATGAATTAGAATGGATCGTACGAATGAATTGGAATGGATACATTCGTGCGAATGAATTAGAATGGATCGTATGAATGAATTAGAGTGGATACATTCGTATAAATGAATTAGAATGGATCGTACGAATGAATTAGAATTGATCGTACGAATGAGTAAGAATGGATCGTACGAATGAAATAGAATGGATCGTATGAATGAATTAGAATGGATACGTGCGAATGAATTAGAATTGTGAATTAGAATGGATCATACGAAGGAATTAGAATGGATCGTGCTAATGAATTAGAATAGATTGTGCGAATGAATTAGAATGGATCATACGAATGACTTAGAATGGATCGTTCGAATGAATTAGAATAGATTGTGCGAATGAATTAGAATGGATCGTACGAATGAATTAGAAAGGATACATTCGTGCGAATGAATTAGAATGGATCGTATGAGTGTGAATGAATTAGAATGGATCGTGCGAATGAATTAGAATGGATCGTATTAATGGATTAGAATGGATCGTGCGAATGAATTAGAATGGATCGTACGAATGAGTAAGAATGGATCGTGCGAATGAATTAGAATGGATTGTACGAATGAATTAGAATGGATCGTACGAATGAATTAGAATGGATACATTCGTGCGAATCCATTCTATTTCATTCGTACGATCCATTCTAATTCATTCGCACGATCCATTCTAATTCATTCATACGATCCATTCTAATTCATTCGTACGATCCATTCTAATTCATTCGTACAATCCATTCTAATTCATTCGTACGATCCATTCTAATTCATTCATACGATCCATTCTAATTCATTAGCACAATCTATTCTAATTCATTCATACGATCCATTCTAATTCATTCGCACGATCCATTCTAATTCATTCGCATGAATGTATCCATTCTAATTCATTTGTACGAATGTATCCACTCTAATTCATTCGTACGATCCATTCTAATTCATTAGCACGATCCATTCTAATTCATTCGTACGATCCATTCTAATTCATTTATACGATTCAATCTAATTCATTCATACGATCCATTCTAACTCATTCGTACGATCCATTCTAATTCATTCGTACGATCCATTCTAATTCGTGCGAATGTATCCATTCTAATTCATTCGTACGATCCATTCTAATTCATTCGTACGAATGTATCCATTCTAATTCATTTGTACGAATGTATCCACTCTAATTCATTCGTACGATCCATTCTAATTCATTAGCACGATCCATTCTAATTTATTCGTACGATCCATTCTAATTCATTTATACGATCCAATCTAATTCATTCGCACGATCCATTCGCATTCACTCAAACGATCCATTCTAATTCATTTATATGATCCATTCTAATTCATTCGCACGAATGTATCCATTCTAATTCATTCGTACGATCCATTCTAATTCATTCGTACGATCCATTCTTACTCATTCGTACGATCCATTCTTACTCATTCGTACGATCCATTCGCATTCACTCAAACGATCCATTCTAATTCATTCATATGATCCATTCTAATTCATTCGCACGAATGTATCCATTCTAATTCATTCGTACGATCCATTTTATTTCATTCGTACGATCCATTCTTACTCATTCGTACGATCCATTCGTATCCATTCTAATTCATTCGTACGATCTATTCTAATTCATTCGTACGATCCATTCTAATTCATTCGCACGATCCATTGAATTAGAATGGATACATTCGTGCGAATCCATTCTATTTCATTCGTAGGATCCATTCTAATTCATTCGCACGATCCATTCTAATTCATTCGTACGATCCATTCTAATTCATTCATACGATCCATTCTAATTTATTCGCACGATCCATTCTAATTCATTCATACGATCCATTCTAATTCATTCATATGATCCATTCTAATTCCTTCGTACGATCCATTCTATTTCATTCGTGCGATCCATTCTAATTCATTCATACGATCCATTCGTATCCATTCTAATTCATTCGTACGATCCATTCTAATTCATTCGTACGATCCATTCTAATTCCTTCGTACGATCCATTCTAATTCATTCGTACGATCCATTCTAATTCATTCGCACGATCCATTCTAATTCATTCATACGATCCATTCTAATTCATTCGTACGATCTATTCTATTTCATTCGTACAATCCATTTTTACTCAATCGTATGATCGATTCTAATCCATTCGCACAATCTATTCTAATTCATTCGTACGATCCATTCTATTTCATTCGTACGATCCATTCTTACTCATTCGTACGATCCATCCTAATTCATTTGCACAAAGGTATCCATTCTAATTCATACGTACGATCGAAATAGAATGGATTAGAATGGATCGTACTTATGAATTAGAATGGATACATTCGTATGAATGAATTAGAATGGATCGTATGAATGAATTAGAATGGATCGTGCGAATGAATTAGAATGGATCGTACGAATGAATTAGAATGGATCGTGCGAATGAATTAGAATGGATCGTAGTAATGAATTAGAATGGATCCTACGAATGAATTAGAATAGATCGTGCGAATGAATGAGAATGGATATGGATCGTGTATCCATTCTAATTCATTCGTACGACCCATTCTAATTCATTCGCACGATCCATTCTAACTCATTCGTACGATACATTCTAATTCCTTCGTACGATCCATTCTAATTCATGCGCACAATCTATTCTAATTCATTCGCACGATCCATTCTAATTCATTCGCACGAAGGTATCCATTCTAATTCATTCACACAATCCATTCTAATTCATTCGCACGATCCATTCTAATTCATTCATACGATACATTCTATTTCATTCGTACGATCCATTCTAATTCATTTGTATGATCCATTCTAATTCATTCGCATGAATGTATCCATTCTAATTCATTCGCACGATCCATTCTAATTCATTCGCACGATCCATTCTAATTCATTCATACAATCCATTCTACTTCTTTTGCACGAATGTATCCATTCTAATTCATTCGTACGTTCCATTCTAATTCATTCATACATTCCATTCTAATTTATTCGCACGATCCATTCTAATTCATTCGTGCGAATAAATTAGAATGGAACGTATGAATGAATTAGAATGGATCGTAGTAATGAATTAGAATGGATCGTATGAATGAATTAGAATGGATCGTAGTAATGAATTAGAATGGATCGTACGAATGAATTAGAATGGATCGTATGAATGAATTAGAATGGATCGTAGTAATGAATTAGAATGGATCGTATGAATGAATTAGAATGGATACACGATCCAGATCCATTCTAATTCATTCGCACAATCTATTCTAATTCATTCGTAGGATCGTGCGAATGAATTAGAATGGATACATTCGTGTGAATGAATTAATATGGATAATACGAATGAGTAAGAATGGATCGTAGAATTATAATGGATCGTATGAATGAATTAGAATGGATACACGATCCAGATCTATTCTAATTCATTCGCACAATCTATTCTAATTCATTCGTAGGATCGTGCGAATGAATTAGAATGGATACATTCGTGTGAATGAATTAATATGGATAATACGAATGAGTAAGAATGGATCGTAGAATTAGAATGGATCGTATGAATGAATTAGAATGGATCATACGAATGAATTAGAATAGATTGTGCGAATGAATTAGAATGGATCTGGATCGTGTATCCATTCTAATTCATTCGTACGACCCATTCTAATTCATTCGTATGATCCATTCTAATTCATTCGCACGATCCATTCTAATTCATTCGTACGACCCATTCTAATTCATTCATACGATCCTTTCTAATTCATTCGTAGTATCCATTCTAATTCATTCGTACTATCCATTCAAATTCCTTCGTACGATCTATTCTAATTCATTCATACAATCCATTCTAATTCTTTTGCACGAACGTATCCACTCTAATTCATTCGTACGATCCATTCTAATTCATTTGTACGAATGTATCCTTTCTAATTCATTCGTACGATCCATTCTAATTCATTCGTACGATCCATTCTAATTCATTCGTACGATCCATTCTAATTCATTCGCACGATCCATTGAATTAGAATGGATACATTCGTGCGAATCCATTCTATTTCATTCGTACGATCCATTCTAATTCATTCGCACGATCCATTCTAATTCATTCATACGATCCATTCTATTTCATTCGTACGATCCAATCTAATTCATTTGTACGATCCATTCTAATTCATTCGTACGATCCATTCTAATTCATTCGTACGATCCATTCTAATTCATTCGCACGATCCATTGAATTAGAATGGATACATTCGTGCGAATCCATTCTATTTCATTCGTACGATCCATTCTAATTCATTCGCACGATCCATACTTACTCATTCGTACGATCCATTCTAATTCATTCGTACGATCCATTCTAATTCATTCCATGCGAATGAATACGAATGGATTAGAATGGATCGTACGAATGAATTAGATTGGATCGTACGAATGAAATAGAATGGATTGTATGAATGAATTAGAATGGATCGTGCGAATGAATTAGAATGGATCGTACGAATGAAATAGAACTGATTCGCACGAATGTATCCATTCTAATTCAATGGATCGTGCGAATGGATTAGAATGGATCGTACGAATGAATTAGAATAGATCGTACGAATGAATTAGAATGGATCGTACGAATGAATTAGAAAGGATACATTCGTACAAATGAATTAGAATGGATCGTACGAATGAATTAGAGTGGATACGTTCGTGCAAAAGAATTAGAATGGATTGTATGAATGAATTAGAATGGATCGTACGAAGGAATTAGAATGGATAGTACGAATGAGTTAGAATGGATACTATGAATGAATTAGAATGGATCGTACGAATCAATTAGAGTGGATCATATGAATGAATTAGAATGGATCGTATGAATGAATTAGAATGGATCGTGCGAATGTATTAGAATGGATCGTGCGAATGAATTAGAATGGATCGTACGAATGAATTAGAATGGGTCGTACGAATGAACTAGAATGGATACACGAACCAGATCCATTCTAATTCATTCGCACAATCTATTCTAATTCATTCATACGATCCATTCTAATTCTACGATCCATTCTTACTCATTCGTATTATCAATTTTAATTCATTCACACGAATGTGTCCATTCTAATTCATTCGCACGATCCTACGAATGAATTAGAATAGATTGTGCGAATGAATTAGAATGGATCTGGATCGTGTATCCATTCTAATTCATTCATACGATCCATTCTAATTCATTACTACGATCCATTCTAATTCATTCATACGATCCATTCTAATTAATTCGTACGATCCATTCTAATTCATTCGCACGATCCATTCTAATTCATTCATACGATCCATTCTAATTCATTCGTATGAATCCATTCTAATTCATTCATACGATCCATTCTAATTCATTCGCACGATCCATTCTAATTCATTCATACGATCCATTCTAATTCATTCGTACGATCTATTCTATTTTATTCGTACAATCCATTCTAATTCATTCGCACGATCCATTCTTACTCATTCGTATGATCCATTCTAATTCATTTGCACGAATGTATCCATTCTAATTCATTCATACGATCCATTCGAATTCATTCGCACGATCCGAATTAGAATGGATCATACGAAGGAATTAGAATGGATCGTGCGAATAAATTAGAATGGATCGTATGAATGAATTATAATAGAATGTGCGAATGGATTAGAATGGATCATACGATTGAGTAAGAATGGATTGTACGAATGAAATAGAATAGATCGTACGAATGAATTAGAATGGATCGTGCGAATAAATTAGAATGGATCGTATGAATGAATTAGAATGGATCGTGCGAATGAATTAGAATATAGATCGTACGAATGAATTAGAATGGATCGTATGAATGAACTAGAATGGATCGTGCGAATGAATTAGAATGGATCGTACGAATGAAATAGAATTGATCGTACGAATGGATCGTACGAATGAATTAGAATGGATCGTACGAATGAATTAGAATGGATACATTCGTGCGAATCCATTCTAATTCAATCCATTCTAATTCATTCGCACGATCCATTCTAATTCATTCACATGAATGCATCCATTCTAATTCATTCGTACGATCCATTCTATCTCATTCGTACAATCCATTCTATTTCATTCGTACGATCCATTCTAATTCATTCGCACGATCCATTCTACTCATTCGTACGATCCATTCTAATTCATTCGCACGAATGAATCCATTCTAATTCATTCGTATGATCCATTCTAATTTATTCGTACAATCCATTCTATTTCATTCGTACGATCCATTCTTACTCATTCGTACGATCCATTCGTATCCATTCTAATTCATTCGTACGATCTATTCTAATTCATTCGTACGATCCTACGAATGAATTAGAATAGATTATGCGAATGAATTAGAATGGATCTGGATCGTGTATCCATTCTAATTCATTCGTACGACCCATCCTAATTCATTTGTACGATCCATTCTAATTCATTCACACGATCCATTCTAATTCATTACTACGATCCAATCTAATTCATTCATACGATCCATTCTAATTCATTCGAACGATCCATTCTAATTCATTCGTACGATCCATTCGTACGATCAATTCTATTTCATTCGTACGATCCATTCTAATTCATTCGCACGATCCATTCTAATTCATTACTACGATCCATTCTAATTCATTCATACAATCCATTCTAATTCATTCGAACGATCCATTCCATTTCATTCGTACGATCCATTCGTACGATCCATTCGTACGATCAATTCGTACGAATGAATTAGAATGGATCGTGCAAATGAATTAGAATGGATCGTGCGAATGAATTAGAATGGATCGTACGAATGAATTAGAATGGGTCGTACGAATGAATTAGAATGGATACACGATCCAGATCCATTCCAATTCATTCGCACAATCTATTCTAATTCATTCGTACGATCCATTCTAATTCATTCGCACGATCCATTCTATCTCATTCGTACAATCCATTCTAATTCAATCCATTCTAATTCATTCGTACGATCCATTCTAATTCATTCGTACGATTCATTCTAATTTCTCCGTACGATCCATATTCTAATTCATTTGCACGATCCATTCTAATTCATTCATACGATCCATTCTAATTTATTCGCACAATCTATTCTAATTCATTAGTACGATCCATTCTAATTCATTCATACGATCCATTAGAATGAATTCTAATTCGTTCGCACGATCCATTGAATTAGAGTGGATACATTCGTGCGAATGAATACGAATGGATCATATGAATGAATTAGAATCGATCGTACGAATGAATTAGAATGGATCATGCGAATGAATTAGAATGGATCATGCGAATGAATTAGAATGGATCGTATGAATGAATTAGAATAGATCGTACGAATGAATTAGAATGGATCGTACGAATGAAATAGAATTGATCGTACGAATGAATTAGAATAGATTGTGCGAATGGATTTGAATGGATCATACGATTGAGTAAGAATGGATTGTACGAATGAAATAGAATAGATCGTACGAATGAATTAGAATGGATCGTATGAATGAATTAGAATGGATCGTGCGAATGAATTAGAATGGATCGTACGAATGAATTAGAATGGATCGTACGAAGGAATTAGAATGGATCGTACGAATGAATTAGAATGGATCGTACGAATGAATTAGAATGGATACGAATGGATCGTATGAATGAATTAGAATGGATCGTATGAATGAATTAGAATGGATCGTGCGAATGAATTAGAATGGATCGTACGAATGAAATAGAATGGATTCGCACGAATGTATCCATTCTAATTCAATGGATCGTGCGAATGAATTAAAATGGATCGTACGAATGTATTAGAATGGATCGTACGAATGAATTAGAATGGATTGAATTAGAATGAACCGAACGAATGAAATAGAATGGATCGTGCGAATGAATTAGAATGGATCGTACGAATGAATTAGAATGGATCGTACGAATGACTTAGAATGGATCGTTCGAATGAATTAGAATAGATTGTGCGAATGAATTAGAATGGATCGTACGAATGAATTAGAATGGATACATTCGTGCGAATCCATTCTATTTCATTCGTACGATCCATTCTAATTCATTCGTTTGATCTATTCTAATTCATTCATACGATCCATTCTAATTCATTCGTACGATCCATTCTAATTCATTCGTACGATCCATTCGTACGATCAATTCTATTTCATTCGTACGATCCATTCTAATTCATTCGCACGATCCATTCTAGTTCATTCATACGATCCATTCTAATTCATTCGTACGATCTATATTCTAATTCATTCGCACGATCCATTCTAATTCATTCATACGATCCATTCTAATTTATTCGCACGATCCATTCTAATTCATTCGTACGATTTATTCTATTTCATTCGTAAATGAATTTGGATCGTGCTAATGAATTAGAATGGATCGTGCTAATGAATTAGAATGGATACATTCGTGCGAATGAATTAGAATGGATCATATGAATGAATTAGAATGGATCGTTTGAGTGAATGCGAATGGATCGTGCGAATGAATTAGATTGGATCGTATAAATGGATTAGAATGGATCGTACGAATGAATTAGAATGGATTGTGCTAATGAATTAGAATGGATCGTACGAATGAATTAGAGTGGATACATTCGTACAAATGAATTAGAATGGATACATTCGTACGAATGAATTAGAATGGATCGTACGAATGAATTAGAATGGATACATTCGCACGAATTAGAATGGATCGTACGAATGAATTAGAATGGATTGTATGAATGAATTAGGATAGATCGTATGAATGAATTAGATTGGATCGTATAAATAAATTAGAATGGATCGTACGAATGAAATAGAATGGATCGTGCTAATGAATTAGAATGGATCGTACGAATGAATTAGAGTGGATACATTCGTACAAATGAATTAGAATGGATACATTCGTGCGATCCATTCTAATTCATTCGCACGATCCATTCTAATTCATTCGTACGATCCATTCTAATTCATTCGTACGATCCATTCTAATTCATTCGCACAATCTATACGTTCCATTCTAATTCATTTGTAAGATCCATTCTAATTCATTCGTACGATCCATTCTAATTCATTTGCACGAAGGTATCAATTCTACTTCATTCGTACTATTCATTCTAATTCCTTCGTACGATCCATTCTAATTCCTTCGTACGATCCATTCTAATTCATTCGTACGATCTATTCTAATTCATTCGTACGATCCATTCTAATTCATTTGTTCGATCCATTCTAATTCATTCGCACAATCCATTCTAATTCATTCGTACGATCCATTCTAATTCATTAGCACGATCCAAATTCATTTATCCGTACGAATGAATTAGAATGGATCGTATGAATGAATTAGAATGGATCGTATGAATAATTTAGAATGGATCGTGCGAATGAATTAGAATGGATCGTATGATCCATTCGCATGAATGTATCCATTCTAATTCATTCGTACTATCCATTCTAATTCATTCGTACGATCCATTCTAATTCATTCGTACGATAAGAATGGATCGTACGAATGAAATAGAATAGATCGTACGGATAATTAGAATGGATAGTACGAATGAATTAGAACGGATACCTTCGTGCAAAAGAATTAGAATGGATTGTATGAATGAATTAGAATGGATCGTGCAAATGAATTAGAATGGATCGTACGAATGAATTAGAATAGATCGTACGTACGAATTAGAATGGATACATTCGTGCGAATGAATTAGAATGGATCGTGCGAATGAATTAGAATGGATCGTACGAATGAATTAGAATGGATCGTACGAAGGAATTAGAATGGATAAACGATCCAGATCCATTCTAATTCATTCGTACGATCCATTCATAGAATGAATCATTCGTACGATCCATATCCAGTCTAATTCATTCGTCCGATCCATTCTAATTCATTCGCACAATCTATTCTAATTCATTCGATCGATCCATTCTAAGTCATTCGTACGATCCATTCTAATTCATTCGTACGATCCATTCTAATTCATTCGCACGATCCATTCTATTTCATTCGTACGATCCATTCTAATTCATTCGCACGATCCATTCTATTTCATTCGCACGATCCATTCTAATTCATTCGCACGAATGTATCCATTCTAATTCATACGTACGAATGAATTAGAATGGATCGTGCGAATGAATTAGAATGGATCGTACGAATGAAATAGAATGGATTCGCACGAATGTATCCGAATGGATCGTACGAAGGAATTAGAATGGATAGTATAAATGAATTAGAATGGATACCTTCGTGCAAATGAATTAGAATGGATCGTACGAATGAGTAAGAATGGATCGTACAAATAAAATAGAATGGATCGTATGAATGAATTAGAATGGATCGTGCGAATGAATTAAAATGGATCGTACGAATGAATAAGAATAGATTGTGCGAATGAGTAAGAATGGATCGTACGAATGAATTAGAATGGATTGAATTAGAATGAATCGTACAAATGAATTAGAATGGATCTTTCGAATGAATTAGAATGGATCGTACGAATGAAATAGAATGGATCGTACGAATGAATTAGAATGGATCGTGCGAATGAATTAGAATGGATCGTGCGAATGAATTAGAATGGATCGTACGAATGAATTAGAATGGATCGTACGAATGAATTAGAATGGGTCGTGCGAATGAATTAGAATGGATCGTACGAATGAATTAGAATAGATTGTGCGAATGAATTAGAATGGATCGTACGAATGAATTAGAATGGATCGTACGAATGAAAGAATGGATCGTGCGAATGAATTAGAATGAATTAGAATGGATCGTACGAATGAATTAGAATGGATCGTACGAATGAATTAGAATGGATCATACGAATGAATTAGAATGGATTCATTCGTATGGATCGTACGAATGAATTAGAATGGATACATTCGCACGAATTAGAATGGATCGTACGAATGAATTAGAATGGATCATACGAATGAATTAGAATGGATCGTATGAATGAATTAGATTGGATCGTATAAATGAATTAGAATGGATCGTACGAATGAATTAGAATGGATCATGCTAATGAATTAGAATGGATCGTACGAATGAATTAGAGTGGATACATTTGTACAAATGAATTAGAATGGATACATTCGTGCGAATGAATTAGAATGGATCGTGCGAATGAATTAGAATGGATCGTACGAAAGAATTAGAATACATTGTGCTAATGAATTAGAATGGATCGTGTGAATGAATTAGAATGGATCGTACGAATGAATTAGTATGGATTGTACGAATGAATTAGAATGGATCGTACGAATGAATCAGAATGGATCGTATGAATGAATTAGAATGGATCGTGCGAATGAATTAGAATGGATAGTACGAATTAAATAGAATGGATTCGCACGAATGTATCCATTCTAATTCATTCGTACGATCCATTCTAATTCATTCGTACAATCCATTCTAATTCATTCGCACGATCCATTCTTACTCATTCGTACGATCCATTATAATTCATTCGCACGATCCATTATAATTCATTAATACGATCCATTCTAATTCATTCGCACGATCCATTCTAATTCATTCACACTCATACGATCCATTCTAATTCATTCGCACGAATGTATCCTTTCTAATTCATTCGTACGATCCATTCTAATTCATTCGCACAATCTATTCTAATTCATTCGAACGATCCATTCTAAGTCATTCGTACGATCCATTCTAATTCATTCGCACAATCCATTCTAATTCATTCGCACGATCCATTCTAATTCCTTCGTATGATCCATTCTAATTCACAATTCTAATTCATTCGCACGTATCCATTCTAATTCATTCGCACGAATGGATCGTATGAATGAATTAGAATGGATACATTCGTGCAAAAGAATTAGAAGGGATTGTATGAATGAATTAGAATGGATCGTTTGAGTGAATGCGAATGGATCGTGCGAATGAATTAGAATGGATTGAATTAGAATGAATTGTACGAATGAATTAGAATGGATCGTACAAATGAATTAGAATGGATCGTACGAATGAATTAGAATAGATTGTGCAAATGAATTAGAATGGATCGTACGAATGAATTAGAATGGATCGTACGAATGAATTAGAATGGATCGTACGAATGAATTAGAATAGATCGTGTGAATGAATTAGAATGGATCGTACGAATGAAATAGAATGGATTCGCACGAATGTATCCATTCTAATTCAATGGATCGTGCGAATGAATTAGAATGGATCGTACGAATGAGTAAGAATGGATTCATACGAATGAATTAGAATGGATCATGCGAATGAATTAGAATGGATCGTGCGAATGAATTAGAATGGATCTTATGAATGAATTAGAATGGAATGTACGAATGAATTAGAATGGATCGTAGAATGGATCGTACGAATGAATTAGAATAGATTGTATGAATGAATTAGAATGGATCGTATGAATGAATTAGAATGGATACATTCGTGCAAATGAATTAGAATGGATCGTACGAATGAATTAGAATGGATACATTCATGCGAATGAATTAGAATGGATCATACGAATGAATTAAAATGGATTCATTCCTGCGAATGAATTAGAATGGATCGTACGAATGAGTAAGAATGGATCGTACGAATGAATTAGAATGGATCGTATGAATGAATTAGAATGGATACATTCGTGCGAATCCATTCTATTTCATTCGTACGATCCATTCTAATTCATTCGCACGATCCATTCTTACTCATTCGTACGATCCATTCTAATTCATTCGTACCATCCATTCTAATTCATTCGTACGATCCATTCTAATTCAATCCATACGAATGAATACGAATGGATTAGAATGGATCGTAGGAATGAATTAGATTGGATCGTATTAATGAATTAGAATGGATCGTACGAATGAATTAGAATGGATACATTCATGCGAATGAATAAGAATGGATCATACGAATGAATTAGAATGGATTCATTCGTGCGAATGAATTAGAATGGATCGTACGAATGAGTAAGAATGGATCGTACGAATGAATTAGAATGGATTGAATTAGAATGAATCGTACGAATGAATTAGAATGGATCGTACGAATGAATTAGAATGGATCGTACGAATGAAATAGAATGGATCGTATGAATGAACTAGAATGGATCGTGCGAATGAATTAGAATGGATTGTACGAATGAATTAGAATAGATTGTGCGAATGAATTAGAATGGATCGTGCGAATGAATTATAATGGATCGTACGAATGAATAAGAATAGATTGTGCGAATGAATTAGAATGGATCGTACGAATGAATTAGAATGGATCGTACGAATGAATTAGAATGGATCGTATGAATGAATTAGAATGGATCGTGCGAATGAATTAGAATGGATCGTACGAATGAATTAGAATAGATTGTGCGAATGAATAAGAATAGATCATACGAAGAAATTAGAATGGATCGTACGAATGTATTAGAATGGATCGTATGAATGAATTAGAATGGATACATTCGTGCGAATCCATTCTATTTCATTCGTACGATCCATTCTAATTCATTCGCACGATCCATTCTTACTCATTCGTATGATCCATTCTAATTCGTACGTACGATTCATTCTAATTCCTTCGTACGATCCATATTCTAATTCATTCGCACGATCCATTCTAATTCATTCATACGATCCATTCCAATTTATTCGCACGATCCATTCTAATTCATTCGTACGATCCATTCTAATTCCTTCGTACGATCCATTCTAATTCATTCGTACGATCCATTCTAATTCATTCGTACGATCCATTCTAATTCCTTCGTACGATCCATTCTAATTCATTCGTACGATCCATTCTAATTCACTCACACGATCCATTGAATTAGAATGGATACATTCGTGCGAATCCATTCTATTTCATTCGTACGATCCATTCTAATTCATTCGCACGATCCATTCTAATTCATTCATACGATCCATTCTATTTCATTCGTACGATCCATTCTAATTCATTCGTACGATCCATTCTAATTCATTCTAATTCATTCGTACGATCCATTCTAATTCATTCGTACGATCCATTCTAATTCATTCGCACAATCTATTCTAATTCATTAGTACGATCCATTCTAATTCATTCGTACGATCCATTCTTATTCATTCGTACGATCCATTCTAATTCATTCGTACGATCCATTCTAATTCATTCGCTCGATCCATTCTAATTCATTCATATGATCCATTCTAATTCCTTCGTACGATCCATTCTAATTCATTCGTACGATCCATTCTAATTCATTCGCACGATTCATTCTAATTCATGCATACGATCCATTCTAATTCATTCGTACGATCTATTCTAATTCATTCGCACGATCTATTCTATTTCATTCGTATGATCCATTCTAATTCATTCGCACAATCTATTCTAATTCATTCATACGATCCATTCTAATTCATTCGTACGAATGTATCAACTCTAATTCATTCGTACGATCGATTCTAATTCATTCGCACGATCCATTCTAATTCATTCGTACGATCCATTCTAATTCCTTCGTACGATCCATTTTAATTCATTCGCACGATCCATTCTAATTCATTCATACGATCCATTCTAATTCATTCGTACGATTCATTCTAATTCATTCGTACGATCTATTCTTACTCATTCGTATGATCCATTCTAATTCATTCATACAATCCATTCTAATTCTTTTGCACAAATGTATCCATTAGAATGAATTAGAATGGATCGTACGAATGAATTAGAATGGATCGTGCGAATGAATTAGAATGGATCATATGAATGAATTAGAATGGATCGTATGAATGAATTAGAATGGATCGTGCGAATAAATTAGAATGGATCGTATGAATGAATTAGAATAGATTGTGCGAATGAATTAGAATGGATCATACGAATGAAATAGAATGGATCGTGCGAATGAATTAGAATGGATCGTACGAATGAATTAGAATGGATCGTATGCATGAATTAGAATGGATCGTGCGAATGAATTAGAATGGATCGTACGAATGAATTAGAATGGATCGTACGAAGGAATTAGAATGGATCGTATGAATGAATTAGAATGGATCGTGCGAATGAATTAGAATGGATCGTACGAATGAATTAGAATGGATCGTACGAATGAATTAGAATGGATCGTACTAATGAATTAGAATAGATTGTGCGAATGAATTAGAATGGATCGTACGAATGAATTAGAATGGATCATATGAATGAATTAGATTGGATCGTATTAATGAATTAGAATGGATCGTACGAATGAATTAGAAAGGATCATACGAAGGAATTAGAATGAATCGTACGAATGAATTAGAATGGATCGTTCGAATGAATTCGAATGGATCATATGAATGAATTAGAATGGATCGTATGAATGAATTAGAATGGATCGTACGAATGAATTAGAAAGGATCGTACGAATGAATTAGAATAGATTGTGCGAATGAATTAGAATGGATCGTGCGAATGAATTAGAATGGATCGTACGAATGAATTAGAATGGATCATGCTAATGAATGAATTACAATGGATCGTGCGAATGAATTAGAATGGATCGTACGAATGAGTAAGAATGGATCGTGCGAATGAATTAGAATGGATCGTACGAATGAAATAGAATGGATTGTACGAATGAGGTAGAATGGATCGTACGAATGATTTAGAATGGATACATTCATGCGAATGAATTAGAATGGATCATACGAATGAATTAATATGGATTCATTCGTGCGAATGAATTAGAATGGATCGTACGAATGAGTAGGAATGGATCGTACGAATGAATTAGAATGGATTGAATTAGAATGAATCGTATGAATGAATTAGAATGGATCGTACGAATGAATTAGAATGGATCGTACGAATGAATTATAATGGATTGAATTAGAATGAATCGTACGAATGAATTAGAATGAATCATACCGTACGAATGAATTATAATGGATCATACGAAGGAATTAGAATGGATCGTACGAATGAATTAGAATGGATCGTACGAATGAATTAGAATGGATCGTACGAAGGAATTAGAATGGATCATACGAAGGAATTAGAATGGATAGTACGAATGAATTAGAATGGATACCTTCGTGCAAATGAATTAGAATGGATCGTACGAATGAGTAAGAATGGATCGTATGAATGAATTAGAATGGATCATACGAATGAATTAGAATGGATACATTCGCACGAATTAGAATGGATCGTACGAATGAATTAGAATGGATCGTACGAATGAATTAGAATGGATCGTATGAATGAATTAGATTGGGTCGTACGAATGAATTAGAATAGATCGTACGAATGAATTAGAATAGATCATACGAAGGAATTAGAATGGATCGTACGAATGACTTAGAATGGATCGTTCGAATGAATTAGAATAGATTGTGTGAATGAATTAGAATGGATCGTACGAATGAATTAGAATGGATACATTCGTGCGAATCCATTCTATTTCATTCGTACGATCCAGTCTAATTCATTCGTACGATCTATTCTAATTCATTGATACGATCCATTCTAATTCATTCGTACGATCCATTCTAATTCATTCGTACGATCAATTCTATTTCATTCGTATGATCCATTCTAATTCATTCGCACGATCCATTCTAGTTCATTCATACGATCCATTCTAATTCATTCGTACGATCTATATTCTAATTCATTCGCACGATCCATTCTAATTCATTCATACGATCCATTCTAATTAATTCGCACGATCCATTCTAATTCATTCGTACGATCTATTCTATTTCATTCGTAAATGAATTTGGATCATGCTAATGAATTAGAATGGATCGTGCTAATGAATTAGAATGGATACATTCGTGCGAATGAATTAGAATGGATCATATGTATGAATTAGAATGGATCGTTTGAGTGAATGCGAATGGATCGTGCGAATGAATTAGATTGGATTGTATAAATGAATTAGAATGGATCGTACGAATGAATTAGAATGGATCGTGCTAATGAATTAGAATGGATCGTACGAATGAATTAGAGTGGATACATTCGTACAAATGAATTAGAATGGATACATTCGTACGAATGAATTAGAATGGATCGTACGAATGAATTAGAATGGATACATTCGCACGAATCGTACGAATGAATTCGAATGGATCGTATGAATGAATTAGAATGGATCGTATGAATGAATTTGATTGGATCGTATAAATGAATTAGAATGGATCGTACGAATGAATTAGAATGGATCGTGCTAATGAATTAGAATGGATTGTACGATTGAATTAGAGAGATACATTCGTATAAATGAATTAGAATGGATACATTCGTGCAAATGAATTAGAATGGATCGTGCGAATGAATTAGAATGGATCGTACGAATGAATTAGAATGGATACGTGCGAATGAATTAGAATTGTGAATTAGAATGGATCATACGAAGGAATTAGAATGGATCGTGCTAATGAATTAGAATGGATTGTGCGAATGAATTAGAATGGATCGTACGAATGACTTAGAATGGATCGTTCGAATGAATTAGAATAGATTATGCGAATGAATTAGAATGGATCGTACGAATGAATTAGAAAGGATACATTCGTGCGAATGAATTAGAATGGATCGTATGAGTGTGAATGAATTAGAATGGATCATATTAATGAATTAGAATGGATCGTGCGAATGAATTAGAATGGATCGTACGAATGAGTAAGAATGGATCGTGCGAATGAATTAGAATGGATTGTACGAAGAATTAGAATGGATCGTACGAATGAATTAGAATGGATACAATTGTCCGAATCCATTCTATTTCATTCGTACGATCCATTCTAATTCAATCGCACGATCCATTCTAATTCATTCATACGATCCATTCTAATTCATTCGTACAATCCATTCTAATTCATTCGTACAATCCATTCTAATTCATTCGTACGATTCATTCTAATTCATTCATACGATCCATTCTAATTCATTAGCACAATCTATTCTAATTCATTCGTACGATCCATTCTAATTCATTCGCACGATCCATTCTAATTCATTCGCACGAATGTATCCATTCTAATTCATTTGTACGAATGTATCCACTCTAATTCATTCGTACGATCCATTCTAATTCATTAGCACGATCCATTCTAATTCATTCGTACGATCCATTCTAATTCATTTATACGATCCAATCTAATTCATTCATACGATCCATTCTAATTCATTCGTACGATCCATTCTAATTCATTCGTACGATCCATTCTAATTCGTGCGAATGTATCCATTCTAATTCATTCGTACGATCCATTCTAATTCATTTGTACGAATGTATCCATTTTAATTCATTTGTACGAATGTATCCACTCTAATTCATTCGTACGATCCATTCTAATTCATTAGCACGATCCATTCTAATTCATTCGTACGATCCATTCTAATTCATTTATACGATCCAATCTAATTCATTCGCACGATCCATTCGCATTCACTCAAACGATCCATTCTAATTCATTCGCATTCACTCAAACGAATTAGAATGGATCGTATGAATGAATTAGAATGGATCGTACGAATAAATTAGAATGGATTAGAATGGATCGTACGAATGAATTAGAATGGATCTTACGAATGAAATAGAATGGATCGTATGAATGAATTAGAATGGATCGTGCGAATGAATTAGAATGGATCGTACGAATGAAATAGAATGGATTCGCATGAATGTATCCATTCTAATTCAATGGATCGTGCGAATGAATTAGAATGGATCGTACGAATGAGTAAGAATGGATCGTACGAATGAATTAGAATGGATTGAATTAGAATGAATCGTACGAATGAATTAGAATGGATCGTACGAATGAATTAGAATGGATCGTACGAATAAAATAGAATGGATCGTATGAGTGAATTAGAATGGATCGTGCGAATGAATTATAATGGATCGTACGAATGAATTAGAATAGATTGTGCGAATGAATTAGAATGGATCGTGCGAATGAATTAGAATGGATCGTACGAATGAATTAGAATAGATTGTGCGAATGAATTAGAATGGATCGTACGAATGAATTAGAATGGATCATACGAATGAATTAGAATGGATCGTACAAAGGAATTAGAATGGATCGTACGAAGGAATTAGAATGGATTCATTCATATGATCCATTCTAATTCATTCACACGATCCATTCTTACTCATTCGTACGATCCATTCTAATTCATTCGTACGATCCATTCTAATTCATTCGCACGATCCATTGAATTAGAATGGATACATTCGTGCGAATCCATTCTATTTCATTCGTACGATCCATTCTAATTCATTCGCACGATCCATTCTAATTCATTCATACGATCCATTCTATTTCATTCGTACGATCCATTCTAATTCATTCGTACGATCCATTCTAATTCATTCGTACGATCCATTCTAATTCCTTCGTACGATCCATTATGAATGAATTAGAATGGATCGTGCGAATGAATTAGAATGGATCATATGAATTAGAATGGATCGTACGAATGAATTAGAGTGGATACATTCGTACAAATGAATTAGAATGGATACATTCGTGCGAATGAATTAGAATGGATCGTGCGAATGAATTAGAATGGATCGTACGAATGAATTAGAATAGATTGTGCTAATGAATTAGAATGGATCGTATGAATGAATTAGAATGGATCGTACGAATGAATTAGAATGGATACATTCGCACGATCGTGCGAACGAATGAATTAGAATGGATACATTCATACGAATGAATTAGAACGATCCAATCTATTTCATTCGTACGATCCATTCTAATTCATTCGTAAGAATGGATCGTACGATCCATTCGCATTCACTCAAACGATCCATTCTAATTCATTCATACAATCCATTCTAATTCATTCATACGATCCATTCTAATTCATTCATACGACCCATTCTAATTCATTCTAATTCATTCGCACAATCTATTCTAATTCATTCGCACAAATAGTACGAATGAATTAGAATGGATCGTACGAATGAATTAGAATGGATCGTACGAATGAATTAGAATGGATCGTACGAAGGAATTAGAATGGATCGTGTGAATGAATTAGAATGGATCGTACGAATGAATTAGAATGGATCGTACGAATGAATTAGAATGGATCGTATGAATGAATTAGATTGGATCGTATTAATGAATTAGAATGGATCGTACGAATGAATTATAAAGGATCATACGAAGGAATTAGAATGGATCGTACGAATGAATTAGAATGGATCGTACGAATGAATTAGAATGGATCGTACGAATGAATTAGAATGGATAGTGCGAATGAGTAAGAATGGATCGTACGAATGAATTAGAATGGATCGTACGAATGAATTCGAATGTATCCATTCTAATTCATTCATACGATCCATTCTATCTCATTCGTACAATCCATTCTAATTCATTCGTACGATCCATTCTACTTCATTCGCACGATCCATTCTATCTCATTCGTACAATCCATTCTAATTCAATCCATTCTAATTCATTCGTACGATCCATTCTAATTCATTCGTACGATTCATTCTAATTCCTTCGTACGATCCATATTCTAATTCATTCGCACGATCCATTCTAATTCATTCATACGATCCATTCTAATTTATTCGCACAATCCATTCTAATTCATTCGTACGATCCATTCTAATTCCTTCGTACGATTCTTTCTAATTCATTCGCACAATCCATTCTAATTCATTCATACGATCCATTCTAATTCATTCGCACGAATGTATCCATTCTAATTCATTCATACGATCCATTCTATTTCATTCGTCCGATCCATTCTTACTCATTCGTACGATCCATTCTAATTCATTTGCACGAAGGTATCCATCCATTCTATTTCATTCGTACGATCCATTCTTACTCATTCGTACGATCCATTCTAATTCATTTGCACGAAGGTATCGATTCTAATTCATTCGTACTATCCATTCTAATTCCTTCGTACGATCCATTCTAATTCCTTCGTATGCATGAATTCATTCGCACGATCCATTCTAATTCATTCATATGATCCATTCTAATTCATTCGCACGAATGTATCCATTCTAATTCATTCGTACGATCCATTCTAATTCATTTGTACGAATGTATCCACTCTAATTCATTCGTACGATCTATTCTAATTCATTTGTACGAATGTATCCTTTCTAATTCATTCGTACGATCCATTCTAATTCATTCGTACGATCTATTCTAATTCATTCATACGATCCATTCTATTTCATTCGTACGGTCCATTCTAATTCATTCATATGATCCATTCTAATTCATTCGTACGATCCATTCTATCTCATTCGTACTATCCATTCTAATTCCTTCGTACGATCCATTCTAATTCATTCGCACAATCTATTATAATTCATTCATACGATCCATTCTAATTTATTCATACGATCCATTCCAATTCATTCGCACAATCTATTCTAATTCATTCGTACGATCCATTCTAATTCATTCGCATGATCCATTCTATTTCATTCGTACGATCAATTCTTACTCATTCGTACGATCCATTTTTACTCATTCGCGCGAATGAATTAGAATGGATCGTATGAATGAATTAGAATAGATTGTGCGAATGAATTAGAATGGATCATACGAATGAAATAGAATGGATCGTACGAATGAATTAGAATAGATTGTGCGAATGAATTAGAATGGATCGTGCGAATGAATTAGAATGGATCGTACGAATGAATTAGAATGGATCGTACGAATGAATTAGAATGGATCGTACGAATGAAATAGAGTTGATACATTCGTGTGAATGAATTAGAATGGATCGTACAAATGAATTAGAATGGATCGTACAAATGAATTAGAATGGATTGTATGAATGAATTAGAATGGATCGTGCGAATGAATTAGAATGGATCGTACGAATGAAATAGAATGGATCGTATGAATGAATTAGATTGGATCGTATTAATGAATTAGAATGGATCGTACGAATGAATTAGAATGGATCGTACGAATGAATTAGAATGGATCGTATGCATGAATTAGAATAGATTGTGCGAATGAATTAGAATGGATCATACGAATGAAATAGAATGGATCGTGCGAATGAATTAGAATGGATCGTACGAATGAATTAGAATGGATCATATGCATGAATTAGAATGGATCGTGCGAATGAATTAGAATGGATCGTACGAATGAATTAGAATGGATCGTACGAAGGAATTAGAATGGATCGTATGAATGAATTAGAATGGATCGTGCGAATGAATTAGAATGGATCGTACGAATGAATTAGAATGGATCGTACGAATGAATTATAATGGATCGTACTAATGAATTAGAATAGATTGTGCGAATAAATTAGAATGGATCGTATGAATGAATTAGAATGGATCGTGCGAATGAATTAGAATATGGATCGTACGAAAGAATTAGAATGAATCGTACGAATGAATTAGAATGGATCGTACGAATGAATTAGAATGGATCGTACGAATGAATTAGATTGGATTGAATTAGAATGGATTGTACGAATGAGATCGAATGGATCGTGCGAATGAATTAGAATGGATCGTACGAATTAATTAGAATGGATTGTACGAATGAATTAGAATAGATCGTACGAATGAATTAGAATGGATCGTATGAATGAATTAGATTGGATCGTATAAATGAATTAGAATGGATCGTACGAATGAATTAGAATGGATCGTGCTAATGAATTAGAATGGATCGTACGAATGAATTAGAGTGGATACATTCGTACAAATGAATTAGAATGGATACATTCGTGCGAATGAATTAGAATGGATCGTGCGAATGAATTAGAATGGATCGTACGAATGAATTAGAATAGATTGTGCTAATGAATTAGAATGGATCGTATGAATGAATTAGAATGGATCGTACGAATGAATTAGAATGGATTGTATGAATGAATTAGAATGGATCGTACGAATGAATTAGAATGGATCGTATGAATGAATTAGAATGGATCGTGCGAATGAATTAGAATGGATCGTACGATCCATTCTAATTCATTCGTACAATCCATTCTAACTCATTCGCACGATCCATTCTTACTCATTCGTACGATTCATTCTAATTCATTCGCACGATCCATTCTAATTCATTAATACGATCCATTCTAATTCATTCGCACGATCCATTCTAATTCATTCACACTCATACGATCCATTCTAATTCATTCGCACGAATGTATCCTTTCTAATTCATTCGTACGATCCATTCTAATTCATTCGCACAATCTATTCTAATTCATTCGAACGATCCATTCTAAGTCATTCGTACGATCCGTTCTAATTCATTCGCACAATCCATTCTAATTCATTAGCACGATCCATTCAAATTCCTTCATATGATCCATTCTAATTCACAATTCTAATTCATTCGCACGTATCCATTCTAATTCATTCGTACGATCCATTCTAACTCATTCATACGATCCATTCTAATTCATTAGCACAGTCTATTCTAATTCATTCGTACGATCCATTCTAATTCATTCGCACGATCCATTCTAATTCATTCGCACAAATGTATCCATTCTAATTCATTTGTATGAATGTATCCACTCTAATTCATTCGTACGATCCATTCTAATTCATTAGCACGATCCATTCTAATTCATTCGTACGATCCATTCTAATTCATTTATACGATCCAATCTAATTCATTCATACGATCCATTCTAATTCATTCGTACGATTCATTCTAATTCATTCGTATGATCCATTCTAATTCGTGCGAATGTATCAATTCTAATTCATTCGTACGATCCATTCTAATTCATTGATACGATCCAATCTAATTCATTCATACGATCCATTCTAATTCATTTGTACGATTCATTCTAATTCATTCGTACGATCCATTCTAATTCGTGCGAATGTATCAATTCTAATTCATTCGTACGATCCATTCTCATTCATTCGTACGAATGTATCCATTCTAATTCATTTGTACGAATGTATCCACTCTAATTCATTCGTACGATACATTCTAATTCATTAGCACGATCCATTCTAATTCATTCGTACGATCCATTCTAATTCATTTATACGATCCAATCTAATTCATTCGCACGATCCATTCGCATTCACTCAAACGATCCATTCTAATTCATTCATATGATCCATTCTAATTCATTCGCACGAATGTATCCATTCTAATTCATTAGCACGATCCATTCTAATTCATTAGCACGATCCAAATTCATTTACAAATGAAATAGAATAGATCGTACGAATGAATTAGAATGGATCGTGCGAATAATATAGAATGGATCGTATGAATGAATTAGAATGGATCGTGCGAATGAATTAGAATATAGATCGTACGAATGAATTTGAATGGATCGTATGAATGAACTAGAATGGATCGTGCGAATGAATTAGAATGGATCGTACGAATGAAATAGAATTGATCGTACGAATGGATCGTACGAATGAATTAGAATGGATCGTACAAATGAATTAGAATGGATCATATGAATGAATTAGAATAGATCATACAAATGAATTAGAATGGATCGTACGAATGAAATAGAATGGATTCGCACGAATGTATCCATTCTAATTTATTCGTACGATCCATTCTAATTCATTCGCACAATCTATTCTAATTCATTCGAACGATCCATTCTAAGTCATTCGTACGATCCATTCTAATTCATTCGTACGATCCATTCTAATTCATTCGCTCGATCCATTCTATTTCATTCGTACGGTTCATTCTAATTCAATCCATTCTAATTCATTCGTACGATCCATTCTAATTCATTCGTACGATCCATTCAAATTCATTCGCATGATCTATTGAATTAGAATGGATACATTCGTGCGAATCCATTCTATTTCATTCGTATGATCCATTCTAATTCATTCGCACGATCCATTCTAATTCATTCATACGATCCATTCTAATTCATTCATACGATCCATTCGTATCCATTCTAATTCATTCGTACGATCCATTCTAATTCATTCGTACGATCCATTCTAATTCTTTCGTACTATCCATTCTAATTCTTTCGTACGATCCATTCTAATTCATTCACATGATCCATTCTAATTCATTCATACGATCCATTCTAATTCATTCGTACGATCTATTCTATTTCATTCGTACAATCCATTCTTACTCAATCGTATGATCCATTCTAATCCATTCGCACAATCTATTCTAATTCATTCGTAGGATCCATTCTATTTCATTCGTACGATCCATTCTAATTCATTCGCACGATCCATTCTAATTCATTCATACGATCCATTCTAATTCATTCGTACGATCCATTCTAATTCATTCGCACGATCCATTCTAATTCAGTCATACGATCCATTCTATTTCATTCGTACGATCCATTCTAATTCATTCGTACGATCCATTCTAATTCATTCGTACGATTCATTCTAATTCAATCCATTCTAATTCATTCATACGATCCATTCTAATTCATTCGTACGATCCATTCTAATTCCTTCGTACGATCCATTCTAATTCATTCGTACGATCCATTCTAATTCATTCGCACGATCCATTGAATTAGAATGGATACATTCGTGCGAATGGATTAGAACGATCCAATCTATTTCATTCATACGATCCATTCTAATTCATTCGTAAGAATGGATCGTACGAATGAAATAGAATGGATTAGAATGGATCGTACGAATTAGAATTCATTCGTACGATCCATTCTTACTCATTCGTACGATTCATTCTAATTCATTCATACGATCCATTCTAATTCATTCATACGATCCATTCGTATCCATTCTAATTCATTTCATACGATCCATTCTAATTCATTCGTACGATCCATTCTAATTCATTCGTACGATCCATTCTAATTCATTCGCACGATCCATTCTAATTCATTCGCACGATCCATTCTAATTCATTCGTACGATCTATTCTATTTCATTCGTACAATCCATTCTTACTCAATCGTATGATCCATTCTAATCCATTCGCACAATCTATTCTAATTCATTCGTACGATCCATTCTATTTCATTCGTACGATCCATTCTAATTCATTCGCACGATCCATTCTAATTCATACATACGATCCATTCTAATTCATTCGTACGATCCATTCTAATTCATCCGCACGATTCATTGAATTAGAATGGATACATTCGTGCGAATCCATTCTATTTCATTCGTACGATCCATTCTAATTCATTCGCACGATCCATTCTAATTCATTCATACGATCCATTCTATTTCATTCGTACGATCCATTCTAATTCATTTGTACGATCCATTCTAATTCATTCTAATTCATTCGTACGATCCTTTCTAATTCATTCGTACGATCCATTCTAATTCCTTCGTACGATCCATTATGAATGAATTAGAATGGATCGTGCGAATGAATTAGAATGGATCATATGAATTAGAATGGATCGTACGAATGAATTAGAATGGATTCATTCGTGCGAATGAATTAGAATGGATCGTACGAATTAATTAGAAAGGATCGTACGAATGAATTAGAATGGATCGTATGAATGAATTAGAATAGATTGTGCGAATGAATTAGAATGGATCGTACGAATGAAATAGAATGGATCGTACGAATGAATTAGAATAGATCGTATGAATGAATTAGAATGGATCGTGCGAATGAATTAGAATGGATTCCTTCGTGCAAATGAATTAGGATGGATCGTACGAATGAGTAAGAATGGATCGTACGAATGAAATAGAATGGATCGTATGAATGAATTAGAATGGATCGTCCGAATGAATTAGAATGGATTGTACGAATGAATTAGAATGGATCGTATGAATGAATTAGAATGGATCGTGCGAATAAATTAGAATGGATCGTACGAATGAATTAGAATGGATCGTACGAATGAATTAGAATGGATCGTACGAATGAGTAAGAATGGATCGTACGAATGAAATAGAATGGATCGTACGAATGAATTAGAATGGATCGTACGAATGAATTAGAATGGATTGAATTAGAATGAATCGTACGAATGAATTAGAATGAATCATACCGTACGAATGAATTAGAATGTATCATACGAAGGAATTAGAATGGATCGTGCGAATAAATTAGAATGGATCGTATGAATGAATTAGAATAGATCGTACGAATGAATTAGAATGGATCGTACGAATGAATTAGAATGGATACATTCGTGCGAATGAATTAGAATGGATCGTACGAATGAATTAGAATGGATCGTACGAATGAATTAGAATGGATCGTGCGAATGAATTAGAATGGATCATTCGCACAATCTATTCTAATTCATTCGTACGAATGTATCCATTCTAATTCATTCGTACGATCCATTCAAATTCATTCGTACGATCTATTCTAATTCATTCATACGATCCATTCTAATTTATTCGCACGATCCATTCTAATTCCTTCGTATGATCCATTCTAATTCATTTCGTACGATATGATTCATTCTAATTCATTCGTACAATTCATTCTAATTTAATCCATTCTAATTCATTCGTACGATCCATTCTAATTCATTCGTACGATCCATTCTAATTCCTTCGTATGATCCATTATAATTCATTAGTACGGTATGATTCATTCGAATTCATTCGTACGATTCATTCTAATTCAATCCATTCTAATTCATTCGTACGATCCATTCTAATTCATTCGTACGATCCATTCTAATTCATTCATACGATTCATTCTAATTCAATCCATTCTAATTCATTCATACGATCCATTCTTACTCATTCGTATGATCCATTCTAATTCATTCGTACGAATGAATCCATTCTAATTCATTCGTATGATCCATTCTAATTCATTTGCATGAATGTATCCATTCTAATTCATTCGTACGATCCATTCTATCTCTTTCGTACAATCCATTCTATTTCATTCGTACGATCCATTCTAATTCATTCGCACGATCCATTCTTACTCATTCGTACGATCCATTCTAATTCATTCGCACGATCCATTCTAATTCATTCATTAGCATGATCCATTCTAATTCATTCGTACGATCCATTCTAATTCATTCGCACGATCCATTCTAATTCATTCGCACAATTTATTCTAATTCATTTGTACGATCCATTCTAATTCATTCATACGATCCATTCTATTTCATTCGTACGATCCATTCTTACTCATTCGTACGATCCATCCTAATCCATTCTAATTTGTGCGAATGAATTGGAATGAATTAGAATGGATTGTATGAATGAATTAGATTGGATCGTATTAATGAATTAGAATGGATCGTACGAATGAATTAGAATAGATCGAACGAATGAATTAGAATAGATTGTGCGAATGAATTAGAATGGATCGTGCGAATGAATTAGAATGGATTGTATGAATGAATTAGAATGGATCGTGCGAATGAATTAGAATGGATCGTACGAATGAATTAGAATGGATCGTGCGAATGAATTAGAATAGATCGTATGAATGAATTAGATTGGATCGTATTAATGAATTAGAATGGATCGTACGAATGAATTAGAATAGATCGTACGAATGAGTAAGAATGGATCGTGCGAATGAATTAGAATGGATTGTACGAATGAATTAGAATGGTTCGTACGAATGAATAAGAATGGATACATTCGTGCGAATCCATTCTATTTCATTCGTACGATCCATTCTAATTCATTCGCACGATCCATTCTAATTCATTCATATGATCCATTCTAATTCATTCGTATGATCCATTCTAATTCATTCGTACAATCCATTCTAATTCATTCGTACGATCCATTCTAATTCATTCGTACGATCTATTCTAATTCATTCGTACGATCCATTCTAATTCATTAATACGATCCAATCTAATTCATTCATACGATCTATTCTAATTCATTCACACGATCCATTCTAATTCATTCGTACGATCCATTCTAATTCATTCGCACGATCCATTCTAATTCATTCATACAATCCATTCTAATTCATTCGCACGATCCTTTCTAATTCATTCGCACGATCTATTCTAATTCATTCGTACGATCTATTCTAATTCATTCGTACGATCCATTGTAATTCATTAATACGATCCAATCTAATTCATTCATACGATCCATTCTAATTCATTCTAATAGCGTGCGAATGAATTAGAATGGATCGTAGGAATGAATTAGAATGGATCGTACGAATGAATTAGAATAGATTGTGCGAATGAATTAGAATAGATTGTGCGCATGAATTAGAATGAATCGTACGAATGAATTAGCATGGATCGTACGAATGAATTAGAATGGATCGTACGAATGAATTAGAATGGATCGTATGAATGAATTAGAATGGATCATAGTAATGAATTAGAAGTGATCCTACGAATGAATTAGAATAGCGTGCGAATGAATTAGAATGGATCGTACGAATGAATTAGAATGGATCGTATGAATGAATTAGAATAGATTGTACGAATGAAATAGAATAGATCGTACGAATAAAATAGAATGGATTCGTATGAATGAATTAGAATGGATCGTGCGAATGAATTAGAATGGATCGTACTTATGAATTAGAATGGATCGTACGAATGAATTAGAATGGATCCTACGAATGAATTAGAATAGCGTGCGAATGAATTAGAATGGATCGTACTAATGATTTAGAATGGATCGTATGAATGAATTAGAATAGATCCATTCTTACTCATTCGTACGATCCATTCATATCCATTCTAATTCATTCGTACGATCTATTCTAAATCATTCGTACAATCCATTCTAATTCATTAATACGATCCAGTCTTATTCATTCGTACGATCCATTCTAATTCATTCGTACGATCCATTCTAATTCCTTCGTACGATCCATTCTAATTCATTCGTACGATCCATTCTAATTCCTTCGTACGATCCATTCTAATTCATTCGCACAATCGATTCTAATTCATTCGTACGATCCATTCTATCTCATTCGTATAATCCATTCTATTTCATTCGTACGATCCATTCTAATTCATTCGCACGATCCATTCTAATTCATTCACACGATCCATTCTAATTCATTCGCACGATCCATTCTAATTCATTCATAATGGATCGTACGAAGGAATTAGAATGGATAATACGAATGAATTAGAATGGATACCTTCGTGCAAATGAATTAGAATGGATTGTGCGAATGAATTAGAATGGATCGTACGAATGAGTTAGAATTGATCGTACGAATGAATTAGAATGGATTGAATTAGAATGGATTGTGCGAATGAATTAGAATGGATCATACGAATGAGTAAGAATGGATCGTACGGATGAATTAGAATGGATTGAATTAGAATGAATCGTGCGAATGAATTAGAATGGATCGTACGAATGAATTAGAATGGATACGAATGGATTAGAATGGATCGTACGAATGAATTAGATTGGATAGTACGAATGAATTAGAATGGATACCTTCGTGCAAATGAATTAGAATGGATCGTACGAATGAGTAAGAATAGATCGTACGAATGAAATAGAATGGATCGTATGAATGAATTAGAAAGGATCGTGTGAATGAATTAGAATGGATTGTACGAATGAATTAGAATAGATTGTCAGAATGAATTAGAATGGATCGTACGAATGAATTAGAATGGATCGTACGAATGAATTAGAATGGATCGTACGAATGAAATAGAATATCGTATGAATGAATTAGAATGGATCGTGCGAATGAATTAGAATGGATCGTGCGAATGAATTAGAATGGATCATATGAATGAATTAGAATGGATCGTTTGAGTGAATGCGAATGGATCGTGCGAATGAATTAGATTGGATTGTATAAATGAATTAGAATGGATCGTACGAATGAATTAGAATGGATCGTGCTAATGAATTAGAATGGATCGTACAAATGAATTAGAGTGGATACATTCGTATAAATGAATTAGAATGGATACATTCATACGAATGAATTAGAATGGATCGTACGAATGAATTAGAATGGATACATTCGCACGAATTAGAATGGATCGTACGAATAAATTAAAATGGATCGTACGAATGAATTAGAATGGATCGTATGAATGAATTAGATTGGATCGTACGAATGAATTAGAATGGATCGTACGAAGGAATTAGAATGGATCGTATGAATGAATTACAATGGATCGTGAGAATGAATTAGAATGGATCGTACGAATAAAATAGAATGGATTCGCACGAATGTATCCATTCTAATTCATTCATACGATCCATTCTAATTCATTCATACGATCCATTCTATTTCATTCGTACGATTCATTCTAATTCATTCGCATGAATGTATCCATTCTAATTCATTCGTACGATCCATTCTAATTCCTTCGTACGATCCATTCTAATTCCTTCGTACGATCCATTCTAATTCATTCGTACGATCCATTCTAATTCATTCGTACGATCCATTCTAATTCCTTCGTATGATCCATTATAATTCATTCGTACGGTATGATTCATTCTAATTCATTCGTACGATTCATTCTAATTCAATCCATTCGTACAATCCATTCTAATTCATTCGTACGATCCATTCTAATTCATTCGTATGATTCATTCTAATTCAATCCATTCTAATTCATTCGTACGATCCATTCTTACTCATTCGTACGATCCATTCTAATTCATTCGCACGAATGAATCCATTCTAATTTATTCGTATGATCCATTCTAATTCATTCGCATGAATGTATCCATTCTAATTCATTCGTACGATCCATTCTATCTCATTCGTACAATCCATTCTATTTCATTCGTACGATCCATACTAATTCATTCGCACGATCCATTCTTACTCATTCGTACAATCCATTCTAATTCATTCGCACGATCCATTCTAATTCATTCATTAGCATGATCCATTCTAATTCATTCGTACGATCCATTCTAATTCATTCGCACGATCCATTCTAATTCATTCGATCTATTCTAATTCATTCGTACGATCCATTCTAATTCATTCGTACGATCCATTCTAATTCATTCATACGATCCATTGTAATTCATTGATATGATCCATTCTAATTCATTCGTACGATCCATTCTAATTCATTCATACGATCCATTATAATTCCTTCGTATGATCCTTTCTAATTCATTGGTACGATCCATTCTAATTCATTAATACGATCCAATCTAATTCATTCGTACGATCCATTCTAATTCATTCGTACGATCCATTCTAATTCATTCGCACAATCTATTCTAATTCATTAGTATGATCCATTCTAATTCATTCGTACGATCCATTCTAATTCATTCGTACGATCCATTCTAATTCATTCGCACGATCAATTCTAATTCATTCGCACGATCCATTCTAATTCATTCATACGATCCATTCTAATTCCTTCGTACGATCCATTCTAATTCATTCGTACGATCCATTCTAATTCATTCGCACGATCCATTCTAATTCATGCATACGATCCATTCTAATTCATTCGTACGATCCATTCTAATTCATTCGCACGATCCATTCTATTTCATTCGTATGATCCATTCTAATTCATTCGCACAATCTATTCTAATTCATTCATACGATCCATTCTAATTTATTCGCACGATCCATTCTAATAAATTGATACGATCCATTCTAATTCATTCATATGATCCATTCTAATTCATTCGCACGATCCATTCTAATTCATTCGTACGATCCATTCTAATTCATTCTAATGGATATATTCGTGCAAAAGAATTAGAATGGATTGTATGAATGAATTAGAATGGATCGTACGAATGAGTAAGAATGGATCGTACGAATGAATTAGAATGGATCGTACGAAGGAATTAGAATGGATCGTACGAATGAATTAGAATGGATCGTATGAATGAATTAGAATGGATCGTGCGAATAAATTAAAATGGATCGTACGAAGGAATTAGAATGGATCGTATGAATGAATTAGAATGGATCGTGCGAATGAATTAGAATCGATCGTACGAATGAATTAGAGTTGATACATTCGTACGAATGAATTAGAATGGATCGTATGAATGAATTAGAATAGATTGTGCGAATGAATTAGAATGGATCATACGAATAAAATAGAATGGATCGTGCGAATGAATTAGAATGGATCATACGAATGAATTAGAATGGATCGTATGCATGAATTAGAATGGATCGTGCGAATGAATTAGAATGGATCGTACGAATGAATTAGAATGGATCGTACGAATGAATTAGAATGGATCGTACGAATGAATTAGAATGGATCGTACTAATGAATTAGAATAGATTGTGCGAATTAATTAGAATGGATCGTACGAATGAATTAGAATGGATCGTACGAATGAATTAGAATGGATCATACTAATGAATTAGAATAGATTGTGCGAATGAATTAGAATGGATCGTACGAATGAATTAGAATGGATCGTACGAATGAATTAGAATAAATTAGAATGGATCGTACGAATGAATTAGAATGGATCGTACGAATGAAATAGAATGGATCATATGAATGAATTAGAATGGATCGTGTGAATGAATTAGAATGGATCGTACGAATAAAATAGAATGGATTCGCACGAATGTATCCATTCTAATTCAATGGATCGTGCGAGTGAATTAGAATGGATCGTACGAATGAATTAGAATGGATCGTACGAAGGAATTAGAATGGATCGTACGAATGAATTAGAATGGATCGTACGAATGAATTAGAATGGATCGTACGAAGGAATTAGAATGGATCGTACTAATGAATTAGAATGGATCGTGCGAATAAATTAGAATGAATCGTATGAATGAATTAGAATGGATCGTGCGAATGAATTTGAATATGGATCGTACGAAGGAATTAGAATGAATCGTACGAATGAATTAGAATGGATCGTACGAATGAATTAGAATGGATCGTACGAATGAATTAGAATGGATTGAATTAGAATGGATTGTACGAATGAGATAGAATGGATCGTGCGAATGAATTAGAATGGATCGTACGAATGAATTAGAATGGATTGTACGAATGAGATAGAATGGATCGTATGAATGAATTAGAATGGATATATTCGAATTCATTCGTACGATCCATTCTAATTCATTCGTACGATCCATTCTAATTCATTCGTACAATCCATTCTTACTCATTCGTACGATCCATTCTAATTCATTTGTTCGATCCATTCTAATTCATTCGTACGATCCATTCTAATTCATTCGCACGATCCATTCTAATTCATGCATACGGTCCAATCTAATTCATTCATACGATCCATTCTAATTCATTCGCACGAATGTATCCATTCTAATTCATTCGTAAGATCCATTCTAATTCATTCGCACGATCCATTCTAATTCATTCATACAATCCATTCTAATTCTTTTGCACGAATGTATCCATTCTAATTCATTCGTTCGATCCATTCTAATTCATTCGTACGATCCATCCTAATTCATTCGCACGATCCATTCTAATTCAAGCATACGATCCAATCAAATTCATTCATACGATCCATTCTAATTCATTCACACGAATGTATCCATTCTAATTCATTCGTACGATCCATTCTAATTCATTCGTACGATCTATTCTAATTCATTCATACGATCCATTCTAATTTATTCGCACGATCCATTCTAATTCCTTCGTATGATCCATTCTAATTCATTCGTATGGTATGATTCATTCTAATTCATTCGTACGATTCATTCTAATTCAATCCATTCTAATTCATTCGTACGATCTATTCTAATTCATTCGTACGATCCATTCTAATTCATTCGTACGATTCATTCTAATTCAATCCATTCTAATTCATTCGTACGATCCATTCTTACTCATTCGTACGATCCATTCTAATTCATTCGCACGAATGAATCCATTCTAATTCATTCGTATGATCCATTCTAATTCGTTCGCATGAATTATCCATTCTAAGTCATTCGTATGATCCATTCTATCTCATTCGTAAAATCCAATCTATTTCATTCGTACGATCCATTCTAATTCATTCGCACGATCCATTCTAATTCATTCGCATGATCAATTCTAATTCATTCGTACGATCGATTCTAATTCATTCATACGATCCATTCTAATTTATTCGCACGATCCATTCTAATTCATTCATACGATCCATTCTAATTCATTCATATGATCCATTCTAATTCATTCGCACGATCCATTCTTACTCATTCGTACGATCCATTCTAATTCATTTAGAATGGATACATTCGTGCGAATGAATTAGAATGGATCGTATGAATGAATTAGAATGGATCGTGCGAATGAATTAGAATGGATCGTGCGATCCATTCTTACTCATTCGTATGAATCCATTCTTACTCATTCGTACGATCCATTCTAATTCATTCGCACGATCCATTGAATTAGAATAGATACATTCGTGCGAATCCATTCTATTTCATTCGTACGATCCATTCTAATTCATTCGCACGATCCATTCTAATTCATTCATACGATCCATTCTAATTCATTCGTACGATCCATTCTAATTCATTCGTACGATCCATTCTAATTCATTCGTATGATTCATTCTAATTCATTCGCACAATCTATTCTAATTCATTCGTACGATCCATTCTAATTCATTTGTACGATCCATTCTAATTCATTCGTACGATTCATTCTAATTCAATCCATTCTAATTAATTCCATTCTAATTCATTCGCACGATCCATTCGCATTCACTCAAACGATCCATTCTAATTCATTCATACAATCCATTCTAATTCTTTTGCACGAATGTATCCATTCTAATTCATTCATACGATCCATTCGTACGAATGAATGAGAATGGATACGTGCGAATGAATTAGAATTGTGAATTAGAATGGATCATACGAAGGAATTAGAATGGATCGTGCTAATGAATTAGAATGGATTGTGCGAATGAATTAGAATGGATCGTACGAATGACTTAGAATGGATCGTTCGAATGAATTAGAATAGATTGTGCGAATGAATTAGAATGGATCGTACGAATGAATTAGAAAGGATACATTCGTGCGAATGAATTAGAATGGATCGTATGAGTGTGAATGAATTAGAATGGATCGTGCGAATGAATTACAATGGATCGTATTAATGAATTAGAATGGATCATGCGAATGAATTAGAATGGATCGTACGAATGAGTAAGAATGGATCGTGCGAATGAATTAGAATGGATTGTACGAATGAATTAGAATGGATCGTACGAATGAATTAGAATGGATACATTCGTGCGAATCCATTCTATTTCATTCGTACGATCCATTCTAATTCATTCGCACGATCCATTCTAATTCATTCATACGATCCATTCTAATTCATTCGTACGATCGATTCTAATTCATTCGTACAATCCATTCTAATTCATTCGTACGATCCATTCTAATTCATTCGTACGATCCATTCTAATTCATTAGCACATTCTATTCTAATTCATTCGTACGATCCATTCTAATTCATTCGCACGATCCATTCTAATTCATTCGCACGAATGTATCTATTCTAATTCATTTGTACGAATGTATCCACTCTAATTCATTCGTACGATCCATTCTAATTCATTAGCACGATCCATTCTAATTCATTCGTACGATCCATTCTAATTCATTTATACGATCCAATCTAATTCATTCATACGATCCATTCTAATTCATTCGTATGATCCATTCTAATTCATTCGTACGATCCATTCTAATTCGTGCGAATGTATCCATTCTAATTCATTCGTACGATCCATTAGAATGAATCCATTCTAATTCATTCGTATGATCCATTCTAATTCATTCGTACGATCCATTCTAATTCATTCGTACGATCCA
Organism: Chamaelirium japonicum; assembly: GCA_947650365.1. Classification (NCBI taxonomy): domain Eukaryota; kingdom Viridiplantae; phylum Streptophyta; class Magnoliopsida; order Liliales; family Melanthiaceae; genus Chamaelirium; species Chamaelirium japonicum. The sequence goes on from CANTAL010000013.1 coordinate 795,547, forward strand.
TTCTAATTCATTCGCACGATCCATTCTTTCATTCGTACGATCCATTCTAATTCATTCGTATGATCCATTCTAATTCATTCGCACAATCTATTCTAATTCATTTGTACGATCCATTCTAATTCATTCGCACGACCCATTCTAATTCATTCGTACGATCCATTCTAATTCATTCGTACGATCCATTCTAATTCATTCGTACGATCCATTCTAATTCATTCGCACGATCCATTCTAAATCATTCATACGATCCATTCTATTTCATTCGTACGATCCATTCTAATTCATTCGTACGATCCATTCTTACTCATTCGCACAATCTATTCTTATTCATTCGTACGATCCATTCTAATTCATTCGCACGATCCATTCTAATTCATTCTAATTCATTCGCACGATCCATTCTTTCATTCGTACGATCCATTCTAATTCATTCGTACGATCCATTCTAATTCATTAGCACAATCTATTCTAATTCATTCGTACGATCCATTCTAATTCATTCGCATGACCCATTCTAATTCATTCGTACGATCCATTCTAATTCGTGCGAATGTATCCATTCTAATTCATTCGTACGATCCATTAGAATGAATCCATTCTAATTCATACGTATGATCCATTCTAATTCTTTCGTACGATCCATTCTAATTCATTCGTACGATCCATTCTAATTCATTCTAATTCATTCGCACGATCCATTCTTTCATTCGTACGATCCATTCTAATTCATTCGTACGATCCATTCTAATTCATTCGCACAATCTATTCTAATTCATTCGTACGATCCATTCTAATTCATTCGCACGACCCATTCTAATTCATTCGTACGATCCATTCTAATTCATTCGTACGATCCATTCTAATTCATTCGCACGATCCATTCTAAATCATTCATACGATCCATTCTATTTCATTCGTACGATCTAGTCTAATTCATTCGTACGATCCATTCTAATTCATTCGTACGATTCATTCTAATTCAATCCATTCTAATTCATTCGTACGATCCATTCTTACTCATTCACACAATCTATTCTTATTCATTCGTACGATCCATTCTAATTCATTCACACGATCCATTCTTTCATTCGTACGATCCATTCTAATTCATTCGTACGATCCATTCTAATTCATTCGCACAATCTATTCTAATTCATTCGTACGATCCATTCTAATTCATTCGTACGATCCATTCTAATTCATTCGTACGATCCATTCTAATTCATTCTAATTCATTCGCACGATCCATTCTTTCATTCGTACGATCCATTCTAATTCATTCGTACGATCCATTCTAATTCATTCGCACAATCTATTCTAATTCATTCGTACGATCCATTCTAATTCATTCGCACGACCCATTCTAATTCATTCGTACGATCCATTCTAATTCATTCGTACGATCCATTCTAATTCATTCGTACGATCCATTCTAATTCATTCGCACGATCCATTCTAAATCATTCATACGATCCATTCTATTTCATTCGTACGATCCATTCTAATTCATTCGTACGATCCATTCTAATTCATTCGTACGATTCATTCTAATTCAATCCATTCTAATTCATTCGTACGATCCATTCTTACTCATTCGCACAATCTATTCTTATTCATTCGTACGATCCATTCTAATTCATTCGTACGATCCATTCTAATTCATTCTAATTCATTCGCACGATCCATTCTTTCATTCGTACGATCCATTCTAATTCATTCGTTCGATCCATTCTAATTCATTCGCACAATCTATTCTAATTCATTCGTACGATCCATTCTAATTCATTCGTACGATCCATTCTAATTCATTCGTACGATCCATTCTAATTCATTCGTACGATCCATTCTAATTCATTCGCACGATCCATTCTAAATCATTCATACGATCCATTCTATTTCATTCGTACGATCCATTCTAATTCATTCGTACGATCCATTCTAATTCATTCGTACGATTCATTCTAATTCAATCCATTCTAATTCATTCGTACGATCCATTCTTACTCATTCGCACAATCTATTCTTATTCATTCGTACGATCCATTCTAATTCATTCGCACGATCCATTCTATTTCATTCATACGATCCATTCTATTTCATTTGTACGATCCATTCTTACTCATTCGTACGATCCATTCTAATTCATTTGCACGAAGTTATCCATTCTAATTCATTCGTACTATCCATTCTAATTCCTTCGTACGATCCATTCTAATTCCTTCGTACGATCCTTTCGGATACATTCGTGCGAATCCATTCTATTTCATTCGTACGATCCATTCTAATTCATTCGCACGATCCATTCTAATTCATTCGTACGATCCATTCTAATTCATTCATATGATCCATTCTAATTCATTCGTACGTATGAATTAGAATGGATACATTCGAGCGAATGAATTAGAATGGATCGTACGAATGAAATAGAATGGATCGTGCGAATGAATTAGAATGGATCGTACGAATGAATTAGAATGGATCGTACGAATGACTTAGAATGGATCGTACGAATGAATTAGAATAGATTGTGCGAATGAATTAGAATGGATCGGACGAATGAATTAGACTGGATCTGGATCGTACGAATGATTCATTCTATGAATGGATCGTACGAATGAATTAGAATGGATCTGGATCGTTTATCCATTCTAATTCCTTCGTACGATCCATTCTAATTCATTCGTATGATCCATTCTAATTCATTCGCACGATCCATTCTAATTCATTCGCACAAATGTATCCATTCTAATTCATACGTACGATCTATTCTAATTCATTCGTACGATCCATTCTAAGTCATTCGTACGATCCATTCTAATTCATTCGCACGATCCCTTCTAATTCATTCGCATGATCAATTCTAATTCATTCGTACGATCGATTCTAATTCATTCGTACGATCCATTCTAATTCATTCGCACAATCTATTCTAATTCATTCGTACGATCCATTCTAATTCATTTGTACGATCCATTCTAATTCATTCGTACGATTCATTCTAATTCAATCCATTCTAATTCATTCGCACGATCCATTCGCATTCACTCAAACGATCCAATCTAATTCATTCATACAATCCATTCTAATTCTTTTGCACGAATGTATCCATTCTAATTCATTCATACGATCCATTCGTGCGAATCCATTCTATTTCATTCGTACGATCCATTCTAATTCATTCGCACGATCCATTCTAATTCATTCGCACGATCCATTCTAATTCCTTCGTACGATCCATATTCTAATTCATTCGCACGATCCATTCTAATTCATTCATACGATCCATTCTAATTTATTCGCACGATCTATTCTAATTCATTCGTACGATCCATTCCAATTCCTTCGTACGATCCATTCTAATTCATTCGTACGATCCATTCTAATTCATTCGTACAAACCATTCTAATTCATTCGCACGATCCATTCTTACTCATTCGTACGATCCATTCTAATTCATTCATACGATCCATTCTAATTTATTCGTACGATCCATTCTAATTCAATCCATTCTAATTCATTCCATTCTAATTCATTCGCACGATCCATTCGCATTCACTCAAACGAATGAATTAGAATGGATACATTCGTGCGAATGAATTAGAATGGATCGTGCGAATGAATTAGAATGGATCGTACGAATGAATTAGAATGGATACATTCGTGCGAATCCATTCTAATTCATTCGTACGATCTATTCTAATTCATTCGCACGATCCATTCTAATTCATTCATACGATCAATTCTATTTCATTCGTATGATCCATTCTAATTCATTCGTACGGTATGATTCATTCTAATTCATTCGTACGATTCATTCTAATTCAATCCATTCTAATTCATTCGTACTATCCATTCTAATTCATTCGTACGATCCATTCTAATTCCTTCGTACGATCCATTCTAATTCATTCGTACGAATCCATTCTATTTCATTCGTACGATCCATTCTAATTCATCCGCACGATCCATTCTAATTCATTCATACGATCCATTCTAATTCATTCGCACGATCCATTCTAATTCATTCATACGATCCATTCTATTTCATTCGTATGATCCATTCTAATTCATTCGTACGGTATGATTCATTCTAATTCATTCGTACGATTCATTCTAACTCAATCCATTCTAATTCATTCGTACGATCCATTCTAATTCATTCGTACGATCCATTCTAATTCATTCGTACGATCCATTCTAATTCAGTCGCACAATCTATTCTAATTAGAATGGATCGTACGAATGAAATAGAATGGATCGTATGAATGAAATAGAATAGATCGTACGAATGAATTAGAATGGATCGTATGAATGAATTAGAATGGATCGTGCGAATGAATTTGAATGGATCGTACGAATGAAATAGAATGGATTCGTACGAATGAATTAGAATGGATCGTACGAAGGAATTAGAATGGAGCGTACGAATGAATTAGAATGGATCGTACGAATGAATTAGAATGGATTGAATTAGAATGAATCGTTCGAATGAATTAGAATGAATCATACCGTACGAGTGAATTAGAATGGATCATACGAATGAAATAGAATGGATCGTATGAATGAATTAGAATAGATCGTGCGAATGAATTAGAATGGATCGTATGAATGAATTAGAATGGATTCGCATGAATGTATCCATTCTAATTCATTCGTACGATCCATTCTAATTCATTCGCACGATCCATTCTAATTCATTCGCACGAATGTATCCATTCTAATTCAATGGATCGTGCGAATGAATTAGAATGAATCGTACGAATGAATTAGAATGGATCGTACGAATGAATTAGAATGGATTGAATTAGAATGAACCGTACGAATGAAATAGAATGGATCGTGCAAATGAATTAGAATGGATCGTACGAATAAATTAGAATGGATCGTACGAATGACTTAGAATGGATCGTTCGAATGAATTAGAATAGATTGTGCGAATGAATTATAATGGATCTTACGAATGAATTAGAATGGATACATTCGTGCGAATCCATTCTATTTCATTCGTACGATCCATTCTAATTCATTCGTACGATCTATTCTAATTCATTCATACGATCCATTCTAATTCATTCGTACGATCCATTCTAATTCATTCGTACGATCCATTCGTACGATCAATTCTATTTCATTCGTACAATCCATTCTAATTCATTCGCACGATCCATTCTAGTTCATTCATACGATCCATTCTAATTCATTCGTACGATCTATATTCTAATTCATTCGCACGAGCCATTCTAATTCATTCATACGATCCATTCTAATTTATTCGCACGATCCATTCTAATTCATTCGTACGATCTATTCTATTTCATTCGTAAATGAATTTGGATCGTGCTAATGAATTAGAATGGATCGTGCTAATGAATTAGAATGGATACATTCGTGCGAATGAATTAGAATGGATCATATGAATGAATTAGAATGGATCGTTTGAGTGAATGCGAATGGATCGTGCGAATGAATTAGATTGGATCGTATAAATGAATTAGAATGGATCGTACGAATGAATTAGAATGGATCGTGCTAATGAATTAGAATGGATCGTACGAATGAATTAGAGTGGATACATTCGTACAAATGAATTAGAATGGATACATTCGTACGAATGAATTAGAATGGATCGTACGAATGAATTAGAATGGATACATTCGCACGGATTAGAATGCATCGTACGAATGAATTAGAATGGATCGTACGAATGAATTAGAATGGATCGTATGAATGAATTAGATTGGATCGTATAAATGAATTAGAATGGATCGTACGAATGAATTAGAATGGATCGTGCTAATGAATTAGAATGGATCGTACGAATGAATTAGAGTGGATACATTCGTACAAATGAATTAGAATGGATACATTCGTGCGATCCATTCTAATTCATTCTCCCGATCCATTCTAATTCATTCGTACGATCCATTCTAATTCATTCGTACGATCCATTCTAATTCATTCGCACAATATATACGTTCCATTCTAATTCATTCGTAAGATCCATTCTAATTCATTCGTACGATCCATTCTAATTCATTCGTATGATCCATTCTTACTCATTCGTACTATCCATTCTAATTCATTTGCACGAAGGTATCCATTCTACTTCATTCGTACTATCCATTCTAATAACTTCGTACGATCCATTCTAATTCCTTCGTACGATCCATTCTAATTCATTCGTACGATCTATTCTAATTCATTCGTACGATCCATTCTAATTCATTCGTACGATCCATTCTAATTCATTCACACAATCCATTCTAATTCATTCGTACGATCCATTCTAATTCATTAGCGCGATCCAAATTCATTTATCCGTACGAATGAATTCGAATGGATCGTATGAATGAATTAGAATGGATCGTATGAATGAATTAGAATGGATCGTGTGAATGAATTAGAATGGATCGTGCGAATGAATTAGAATGTATCGTATGATCCATTTGCATGAATGTATCCATTCTAATTCATTCGTACTATCCATTCTAATTCATTCGTACGATCCATTCTAATTCATTCGTACGATAAGAATGGATCGTACGAATGAAATAGAATAGATCGTACGGATAATTAGAATGGATAGTACGAATGAATTAGAATGGATACCTTCGTGCAAAAGAGTTAGAATGGATTGTATGAGTGAATTAGAATGGATCGTGCAAATGAATTAGAATGGATTGTGCGAATGAATTAGAATGGATCGTACGAATGAATTAGAATAGATCGTACGTATGAATTAGAATGGATACATTTGTGCGAATGAATTAGAATGGATCGTGCGAATGAATTAGAATGGATCATACGAATGAATTAGAATGGATCGTACGAAGGAATTAGAATGGATAAACGATCCAGATCCATTCTAATTCATTCGTACGATCCATTCATAGAATGAATCATTCGTACGATCCAGATCCAGTCTAATTCATTCGTCCGATCCATTCTAATTCATTCGCACAATCTATTCTAATTCATTCGAACGATCCATTCTAAGTCATTCGTACGATCCATTCTAATTCATTCGTACGATCCATTCTAATTCATTCGCACGATCCATTCTATTTCATTCGTACGATCCATTCTAATTCATTCGCTCGAATGTATCCATTCTAATTCATACGTACGAATGAATTAGAATGGATCGTATGAATGAATTAGAATGGATCGTACGAATGAATTTGAATGGATCGTGCGAATGAATTAGAATGGATCGTACAAATGAAATAGAATGGATTCGCACGAATGTATCCGAAAGGATCGTACGAAGGAATTAGAATGGATCGTACGAAGGAATTAGAATGGATAGTACGAATGAATTAGAATGGATAACTTCGTGCAAATGAATTAGAATGGATCGTACGAATGAGTAAGAATGGATCGTACAAATGAAATAGAATGGATCGTATGAATGAATTAGAATGGATCGTGCGAATGAATTAGAATGGATCGTACGAATGAATAAGAATAGATTGTGCGAATGAGTAAGAATTGATCGTACGAATGAATTAGAATGGATTGAATTAGAATGAATCGTACGAATGAATTAGAATGGATCGTACGAATGAATTAGAATGGATCGTACGAATGAAATAGAATGGATCGTATGAATGATTTAGAAGGGATCGTGCGAATGAATTAGAATGGATCGTACGAATGAATTAGAATGGATCGTACGAATGAATTAGAATGGATTGTACGAATGAATTAGAATGGATCGTACGAATGAATTAGAATAGATTGTGCGAATGAATTAGAATGGATCGAACGAATGAATTAGAATGGATCGTACGAATGAAAGAATGGATCGTGCGAATGAATTAGAATGAATTAGAATGGATCGTACGAATGAATTAGAATGGATCGTACGAATGAATAAGAATAGATTGTGCGAATGAGTAAGAATGGATCGTACGAATGAATTAGAATGGATTGAATTAGAATGAATCGTACGAATGAATTAGAATGGATAGTACGAATGAATTAGAATGGATCGTACGAATGAAATAGAATGGATCGTATGAATGATTTAGAATGGATCGTGCGAATAAATTAGAATGGATCGTACGAATGAATTAGAATGGATCGTACGAATCAATTAGAATGGATCGTACGAATGAATTAGAATGGGTCGTGCGAATGAATTAGAATGGATCGTACGAATGAATTAGAATAGATTGTGCGAATGAATTAGAATGGATCGTACGAATGAATTAGAATGGATCGTACGAATGAAAGAATGGATCGTGCGAATGAATTAGAATGAATTAGAATGGATCGTACGAATGAATTAGAATGGATCGTACGAATGAATTAGAATGGATCGTACGAATGAATTAGAATAGATTGTGCGAATGAATTAGAATGGATCGTACGAATGAATTAGAATGGATCGTACGAATGAAAGAATGGATCGTGCGAATGAATTAGAATGAATTAGAATGGATCGTGCGAATGAATTAGAATGGATCGTACGAATGAATAAGAATAGATTGTGTGAATGAGTAAGAATGGATCGTACGAATGAATTAGAATGGATTGAATTAGAATGAATCGTACGAATGAATTAGAATGGATCGTACGAATGAATTAGAATGGATCGTACGAATGAAATAGAATGGATCGTATGAATGATTTAGAATGGATCGTGCGAATGAATTAGAATGGATCGTACGAATGAATTAGAATGGATCGTACGAATGAATTAGAATGGGTCGTGCGAATGAATTAGAATGGATCGTACGAATGAATTAAAATAGATTGTGCGAATGAATTAGAATGGATCGTACGAATGAATTAGAATGGATCGTACGAATGAAAGAATGGATCGTGCGAATGAATTAGAATGAATTAGAATGGATCGTACGAATGAATTAGAATGGATCGTACGAAAGAATTAGAATGGATCATACGAATGAATTAGAATGGATTCATTCTAATGGATCGTACGAATGAATTAGAATGGATACATTCGCACGAATTAGAATGGATCGTACGAATGAATTAGATTGGGTCGTGCGAATGAATTAGAATGGATCGTACGAATGAATTAGAATAGATTGTGCTAATGAATTAGAATGGATCGTACGAATGAATTAGAATGGATCGTACGAATGAAAGAATGGATCGTGCGAATGAATTAGAATGAATTAGAATGGATCGTGCGAATGAATTAGAATGGATCGTACGAATGAATAAGAATAGATTGTGCGAATGAGTAAGAATGGATCGTACAAATGAATTAGAATGGATCGTACGAATGAATTAGAATGGATCGTACGAATGAAATAGAATGGATCGTATGAATGATTTAGAATGGATCGTGCGAATGAATTAGAATGGATCGTACGAATGAATTAGAATGGATCGTACGAATGAATTAGAATGGATCGTACGAATGAATTAGAATGGGTCGTGCGAATGAATTAGAATGGATCGTACGAATGAATTAGAATAGATTGTGCGAATGAATTAGAATGGATCATACGAATGAATTAGAATGGATCGTACGAATGAAAGAATGGATCGTGCGAATGAATTAGAATGGATCGTACGAATGAATTAGAATGGATCGTACGAATGAATTAGAATGGATCATACGAATGAATTAGAATGGATTCATTCTAATGGATCGTACGAATGAATTAGAATGGATACATTCGCACGAATTAGAATGGATCGTACGAATGAATTAGAATGGATCGTACGAATGAATTAGAATGGATCGTATGAATGAATTAGATTGGATCGTATAAATGAATTAGAATGGATCGTACGAATGAATTAGAATGGATCGTGCTAATGAATTAGAATGGATCGTACGAATGAATTAGAGTGGATACATTCGTACAAATGAATTAGAATAGATACATTCATGCGAATGAATTAGAATGGATCGTGCGAATGAATTAGAATGGATCGTACGAATGAATTAGAATAGAATGTGCTAATGAATTAGAATGGATCGTACGAATGAATTAGAATGGATCGTACGAATGAATTAGAATGGATTGTACGAATGAATTAGAATCGATCGTACGAATGAATTAGAATGGATCGTATGAATGAATTAGAATGGATCGTGCGAATGAATTAGAATGGATCGTACGAATGAAATAGAATGGATTCGCACGAATGTATCCATTCTAATTCATTCGTAAGATCTATTCTAATTCATTCGTACAATCCATTCTAATTCATTCGCACGATCCATTCTTACTCATTCGTACGATCCATTCTAATTCATTCGCACGATCCATTCTAATTCATTAATACGATCCATTGTAATTCATTCGCACGATCCATTCTAATTCATTCACACTCATATGATCCATTCTAATTCATTCGCACGAATGTATCCTTTCTAATTCATTCGTACGATCCATTCTAATTCATTCACACAATCTATTCTAATTCATTCGAACGATCCATTCTAAGTCATTCGTACGATCCATTCTAATTCATTCGCACAATCCATTCTAATTCATTAGCACGATCCATTCTAATTCCTACGTATGATCCATTCTAATTCACAATTCTAATTCATTCGCACGTATCCATTCTCATTCATTCGTACGAATGGATCGTATGAATGAATTAGAATGGATACATTCGTGCAAAAGAATTAGAATGGATTGTATGAATGAATTAGAATGGATCGTTTGAGTGAATGCGAATGGATCGTGCGAATGAATTAGAATGGAATTAATTAGAATGGATTGAATTAGAATGAATCGTACGAATGAATTAGAATGGATCGTACAAACAAATTAGAATGGATCGTACGAATGAATTAGAATAGATTGTGCGAATGAATTAGAATGAATCATACGAATGAATTAGAATGGATCGTACGAATGAATTAGAATGGATCGTACGAATGAATTAGAATGGATCGTATGAATGAATTAGAATGGATCGTGCGAATGAATTAGAATGGATCGTACGAATGAAATAGAATGGATTCGCACGAATGTATCTATTCTAATTCAATGGATCGTGCGAATGAATTAGAATGGATCGTACGAATGAGTAAGAATGGATTCATACGACTGAATTAGAATGGATCGTATGAATGAATTAGAATGGATCATGCGAATGAATTAGAATGGATCGTGCGAATGAATTAGAATGGATCGTATGAATGAATTAGAATGGAACGTACGAATGAATTAGAATGGATCGTAGAATGGATCGTACGAACGAATTAGAATAGATTGTATGAATGAATTAGAATGGATCGTATGAATGAATTAGAATGGATACATTCGTGCAAATGAATTAGAATGGATCGTACGAATGAATTAGAATGGATACATTCATGCGAATGAATTTGAATGGATCATACGAATGAATTAGAATGGATTCATTCGTGCGAATGAATTAGAATGGATCGTACGAATGAGAAAGAATGGATCGTACGAATGAATTAGAATGGATCGTATGAATGAATTAGAATGGATACATTCGTGCGAATCCATTCTAATTCATTCGAATGAATTAGAATGGATCGTATGAATGAATTAGAATAGATACATTCGAATTCATTCGTACGATCCATTCTAATTCATTCGTACGATCCATTCTAATTCATTCGTACGATCCATTCTTACTCATTCGCACTATCCATTCTAATTCATTCGTTCGATCCATTCTAATTCCTTCGTACGATCCATTCTAATTCATTCGTACGATCCATTCTAATTCATTCGTATGATCCATTCTAATTCCTTCGTATGATCCTTTCTAATTCATTCGTACGATCCATTCTAATTCATTAATACGATCCAATCTAATTCATTCATACGATCCATTCTAATTCATTCCTACGATCCATTCTAATTCATTCGTACGATCCATTCTAATTTATTCGCACGATCCATTCTAATTCCTTCGTACGATCCATTCTAATTCATTCGTACGATCCATTCTAATTCATTCGTATGATCCATTCTAATTCATTCGTACGATTCATTCTAATTCAATCCATTCTAATTCATTCGTACGATCCATTCTTACTCATTCGTACGATCCATTCTTATTCATTCGCACGAATGAATCCATTCTAATTCATTCGTATGATCCATTCTAATTCATTCACATGAATTATCCATTCTAAGTCATTCGTACGATCCATTCTATCTCATTCGTACAATCCATTCTATTTCATTCGTACGATCCATTCTAATTCATTCGCACGATCCATTCTAATTAATTCGCATGGACCATTCTAATTCATTCGTACGATCGATTCTAATTCATTTATACGATCCATTCTAATTTATTCGCATGATCCATTCTAATTCATTTATACGATCCATTCTAATTCATTCATATGATCCATTCTAATGCATTCGCACGATCCATTCTTACTCATTCGTACGATCCATTCTAATTCATTTAGAATGGATACATTCGTGCGAATGAATTAGAATGGATCGTATGAATGAATTAGAATGGATCGTGCGAATGAATTAGAATGGATCGTACGAATGAATTAGAATGGATCGTGCGAATGAATTAGAATGGATCGTAGTAATGAATTAGAATGGATCCTACGAATGAATTAGAATAGATTGTGCGAATGAATTAGAATGGATCTGGATCGTGTATCCATTCTAATTCATTCGTACGACCCATTCTAATTCATTCGCACGATCCATTCTAATTCATTCGTACGATCCATTCTAATTCCTTCGTACGATCCATTCTATTTCATTCGTACGATCCATTCTAATTCATGCATACAATCCATTCTAATTTATTCGTATTATCCATTTTAATTCATTCACACGAATGTATCAACTCTAATTCATTCGCACGATCCATTCTAATTCATTCATACAATCCATTCTAATTCATTCGTATTATCCATTTTAATTCATTCACACGAATGTATCAACTCTAATTCATTCGTACGATCCATTCTAATTCCTTCGTACGATCCATGCTAATTCATTCGTATGATCCATTCTAATTCATTCGTACGATCCATTCTAATTCCTTCGTACGATCCATTCTAATTCATTCGTACGATCCATTCTAATTCATTCGCACGATCCATTGAATTAGAATGGATACATTCGTGCGAATCCATTCTATTTCATTCGTACGATCCATTCTAATTCATTCGCACGATCCATTCTAATTCATTCATACGATCCATTCTATTTCATTCGTACGATCCATTCTAATTCATTCGTACGATCCATTCTAATTCATTCTAATTCATTCGTACGATCCATTCTAATTCATTCGTACGATCCATTCTAATTCATTCGCACAATCTATTCTAATTCATTAGTACGATCCATTCTAATTCATTCGTACGATCCATTCTAATTCATTCGTACGATCCATTCTAATTCCTTCGTACGAGCCATTCTAATTCATTCGTACGATCCATTCTAATTCATTCGCATGATCCATTGAATTAGAATGGATACATTCGTGCGAATCCATTCTATTTCATTCGTATGATCCATTCTAATTCATTCATACGATCCATTCTAATTCATTCTAATCCATTCTATTTCATTCGTACGATCCATTCTAATTCATTCGCACGATCCATTCTAATTCATTCATACGATCCATTCTAATTCATTCGTACGATCCATTCTAATTCATTCGTACGATTCATTCTAATTCATTCTAATTAGAATGGATTGTATGAATGAATTAGAATGGATCGTGCGAATGAATTAGAATGGATCGTGCGAATGAATTAGAATGGATCGTATGAATGAATTAGAATGGATCGTGCGAATGAATTAGAATGTGTGGGTGCAAATTTTGGCAAAGAAGTCTGCAAATAGCGGGACCCACCGGCCCTGCCTGGTGGGACCCCGAAGACAACAGCGGGACCCACCGGCCCTGCCTGGTGGGCCCCCGAAGACTACAGCGGGACCCACCGGCCCTGCCTGGTGGGCCCCCGAGTACCACAGCGGGACCCATCGGCCCTGCCTGGTGGGCCCCCGAAGACAATAGCAGGGTCCGCCAACTTTACCTGGAGGATCCCCAGATACGGCAGCAGAGACCGCCATTTACCCAGGAAATCCTCCCCAGAAATTCTATAAATAGCAGAGCCTTCGAATGTAAATGGATCGAATTCTCAGTTCTAAAACCAGAGCTCTGAGATTTCCAACTTCCTATCTTCCACCTCTCTTTGATCTTCTTTTCTTTCGAAGAGATCATAGTGTTTACAGTGATACTCGGCCTGTCGAGATCACTTCAACATAAGTGTTAGTGAATTCGGGTTGCTCCCTATAGCACGGAGACGTAGGCTTCGGCTGAACTCCGAGATCACATCTTGTGTCAAACTCTCTCTGATTGCTTCTCTGTTTACATATTGAAAGAGGTAACTTCAACTCCAATTGACAGATCGATCAACGATCTTCAACTCGAACCTTCAATTGACTGGTGCTGCGAGAGTCTTCGGGTCGGCACGAAGATTTTTCCCCACAGTTTGGCGCCGTCTGTGGGATCCGATCAAAAAGTCCAACTCTCCGCTACTATTTGATCGGTTGAACCTACAACTGATCTTAATAGTCAAACTTCCTCGCTCTCTCGTTTGATCAGACAACTGAACGGCATTCTCGTTGCACCTTTCGCTCTCTGAATGGCGAGGACGAAACATCAAGGTCAACCAGAAGGAAGTAACACTCAACAACAAGCTCGTCCTGAGACTCGTTCAATGAGTCAAAGGCTCAACTTCGGACAGCCCCTTGCTGTTCCTGAGATGGGGGTTCGCTCAGGGAGTGGGAGATCTGTCGATCGACCTATCGCCCACCCCGCGCGACAATCAATTGGGCAAACAGCACCCGTTCCTGCTGAAGACCCTCCATCGACCTACCAAATCTCTGCGGTCGACTTCCAATTGCTCCAATTGGCAAAGCAGAATGCCACCCTCACTGCTGAGAGGGATGCTTTGAAGAAAGCAGCATCCGAGGCTGGAATCACTCTTCCTATCCCCTCTACAAGTGAGAGGGTTGATCTCCCTCGACATTCAATTCACTCCGAGCAATGGAGGTCAATGGGCACTGCTGCCCTCGAGAGAATCCGACGCGACCCAACCCCCTCTGCTGCCCCCTGGAAGCAGAGTGTTTGGGATCGCCTCGAAGATGAGTCATCCCAATCTTCTTCTGGCCGCAACTGCGACAAGAGGATACCTTCGAAGCTCAATATACCAAGGAGGCATCAGATGAAAGGCGCTTCTTCAAAGAGTCGAGTTTCCCCTTCCATCCCACTTCAGTATGGGCTTGGATCGGACCTCCGACATCGACTTCAACCGGCAAATACTACAATGCCTGAGCAAGACCTTGCGATCTTGCCTCTTGACCCACCTCCAGGTCGAGGACATGGTCGCAGGGATGGCTATTCTTCTGCTGGGCCTCTACATCGAAGTCTCTTTGAGACAACATTTCCAAGGGGATGGAGAACTCCTGTCCTCCCCAAATTCAACTGCGTCCGAGGAGATCCTACTCTCCACATTCTCGCATTCAAACAAGCTTTAATGCCGCACGAAGAAGAAAACAATGTGCTCTGCCGCACCTTCGCAGGAAGTCTCGATGAGCCGTCGCTCGACTGGTATCACAATCTCTGAGCTGGGTCCATTACCCAGTTCGATGTTTTACCTAAACTCTTCGTGCAGCATTATCAGCTCAATCTAAAGCCCGAGAAGAAGCTCGACTCTCTATATCGGCTAAGGATGGGTGCTGACGAGAATCTCCGAAGTTTCACTAGGAGGTTTCGCAACGAGCATGCTGCCCTCTCTGGAAGACATCTGGATGATGAAGCCATTATGTTGGCTTTCCAGAACGCTCTCCGCTTCGATCTACACATCTACAACGACTTCATCCGTAATCCCCCTCCTTCTCTGGGTGCTATGTTCGATCGAATCCAGAGAGAGATCGAGGTCGAAGACGATCAAATCGCTCGTAAAGGGCGAGAAACAAAACGAAGGCCTGCGGAGAGAGAAGCTCCCAAGTATGCCGCCAAGGCTCACAACGCTGAGGCAGCAGCCCCTCCAGCCAACAAACGATCAAAAAATGATGGGCGTCGATCTCCAACGAAGACCACTTTCACCGAGTGGAATATGCCGGTCGAACAGATACTCGACCGCATTCAACATAAAGAGTTCGTTCGGAGGCCCAACCCTCTTCAGCCGAACTCGAAATTTACAGCTGATAAAACAGTGTATTGCGACTTCCACCGAAGTCACGGCCACTCCACCGATCGGTGTTTTCGGCTGAAGTTCCATCTTGAAGACCTATTGCGAGAAGGCCATCTTCAAGAGTTCGTCAAAGGCGGACACGATCAACGCCGAGCCTCTGCAAAGGGGAAAGAAGTGTGTTGGGTACATCAAATCTCCTCCAACCGGCAACCAATCTCTGTGAAAGCCAATGTCTTTGGCATTCACGGATCATTGCACAATCAATCAATAACCGGGAAAGAGGTGGATCGATAAGTTCGGCGCATCTTCCATGTTCGTGCTGCGGCAAACAAGGAAGACACTTGGATCGAGAAGCCCATCGAAGGTTTGGCTTGGCCCTCTATCGTCTTCAATGACGCAGATCTTCAAGGAGTTCATACTCCCCATCGAGACCCCCTTGTCTTGAAACTCCTCATCGACAGAAGCACTGTCAACCGGATCCTCATCGACACCGGAAGCTCCATCGACATTATGTTCTCAGACTGCTTCAAACGTCTGGGACATAAGTATCAAAGCCTCGACGTCATCCCGACCGTGATCACCGGCTTCAACGGCGAACAAAGCATCACGGTGGGCGAGTCCAGATTTACCATCGACCTCAGCCGAGAGACTCGAGTCTCGGTGAGGTTTGCAATCGTCGAAGGAATGTCTAGTTACAACGCCATTCTTGGACGACCATTCCTCCACCAGATCAATGCCATCTCCTCTTCTTATCACCAACTTCTCAAGTTTGCAACAGGAGAAGGCATCGTCTGCATTCGAGGTGATCAACAAGCTGGAAGGTCTTTTGAGGCTGCTGCGGCTAAAACAGATCGAAAGATCAACATTGCTCCTCCAAAGCGGCCACGAGATGAAGCTGGTCCCTCTTCCAAATAGCAATCAAAGGAGATTCCGCTAACCGAACCTCCACCAATCGAATGGGAAACATCACCTTCAATTGAAGAAATCATCCCTATCAACATTGGCAGTGGAGATCTCCCTCGACAAACATTTATTGGTACCAGTCTTAGCGACGCAGAAGCGCAAGACATGGTATCCTTCCTCCAGTCCAATATCGACGTCTTCGCCTGGTGTTTCGAAGATATGCCTGGTATCAATCCAGATGACGCTTGCCATCGACTTGCGATCAAAGAAGAAATGAAGCCTGTCAAGCAAAAGCCACGCACCATCCGACCAGAGCTGCAAGTTGCTGTTCAAGAAGAAATCACCAAGCTACTCGCAGCAGGTTTTATCCGTGAAGTAGAGTATCCTACTTGGATCTCTAACATTGTTGCTGTTCCGAAGAAGAATGGGAAAGTCCGAGTCTGCATCGACTTCACCAACCTCAACAAGGCTTGCCCCAAAGACCCATTTCCCATGCCAAGGATCGATAGACTCATCGATGCCACTGCTGGCCACGAGCTATTGTCCTTCATGGATGGGTATTCTGGATATAATCAAATTCCACTTCATCCAGACGATCAAGAAAAGACTTGCTTCGTGACTAGCCGAGGTCTCTACTGCTACAATGTAATGCCGTTCGGCCTCAAAAATGCTGGATCTACCTATCAAAGGTTAGTCACAAAAATGTTCGAAGATCAGATCGGTCGCAACGTCGAAGTCTATGTCGATGATCTCCTCACCAAGAGTTCCGTTCGGAGCAAGCATCTTTCTGATCTGGCAGAAACCTTTCAAGTTCTTCGAAAATATCGTATGAAGCTCAATCCAGCCAAGTGCGCTTTCGGAGTTCAATCTGGCAAATTCCTGGGTCATCTTGTGACCAGGAGGGGTATTGAAGCCAATCCCGATCAAATTCGAGCCATCATCGATATGCCTTCACCTACAAATCAAAAAGAAGTTCAACGCCTCACTGGAAGATTAGCAGCACTCAATCGATTCATCTCAAAATCTTCCGACAAATGCAAACCCCTCTTCGACAAACTACGAAAGGCGGATACATCTGGCTGGAGTCCAATCTGTGAAGAAGCATTTCAAAGCATCAAGAAATATCTGGTGCAAGCTCCTATCTTGACGGCTCCACTTCCAAAAGAAGACTTATGGCTCTATCTCGCCGTAACTGATCAAGCAATAAGTGCAGTCTTAGTCAGTAGAAGAGAAGGCTTCGAGCATCCAGTCTACTATATCAGCCACACTCTTCTTCCGGCTGAAACTCGCTACTCAAAAACTGAGAAGGTCATCCTGGCCTTGCTCACTGCATCGCGTCGTCTCCAACCATACTTCGTCTCCCACCAGATCACAGTCATTTCAGAACACTCACTCAAAGATATCATTGACAAAGCTGGTCGAGCTGGTCGAATGACCAAATGGGTGATCGAAATAAGTGCCCTGGGGATTCAGTTCAAATCTCGCACTTCTATCAAAGGTCGAGCTGTTGCTGATTTTCTAGCTGATTTTCCAGTTGAAGACCCCATCACTTGGGAAGAAGATGCCGACATGCGCTTAGAAGATGAAGACAATACTCCGATCATTCCTTCAACAAAGATTGATCCAAATCTTGAGGCTATTGCTGCGACTCCTCCATGGAAACTCTATACTGATGGAGCTTCTAGTTCGATCGGTTCGGGAACTGGGATAGTCTTAATATCCCCCGAACTTGATCATCTCCAGAAGGCCACTCTCCTTGGGTTTAGTGCCACCAACAACGAAGCTGAATATGAAGCACTCATTTCCGGACTCGAAATGGCGGAATCTCTGGGGGTAGATCGAATCATCGTCTACAGCGACTCCCAATTGATCATAAGACAAATCAATGGAGAGTACACAGCTCGCGAAGAAAGAATGCAACTCTACTTAGCCTTAGTACGACGTCTTCAACAACATTTTACTATAACTGAGTTCGTTCAAATTCCAAGAGTAGAGAATCGTGAAGCAGATGCTCTAGCTAATGCTGCCTTCGTCCTTGGAGACTCACTCGGAGGAAGACAAATACATATTGACTATCAAGAAGTGCCCAAGACCACCCCCGATCAACAGATCCTTACTACTACAAAAGAATCTAGGGGTGGAGATCAGCTTGAAGACTGGAGACGATCAATCTTTGATTTCTTCAAACATGGCAAAATGCCCAAAGATCCAAATCAAGCCCGAAGACTTCAAAGGAAGCTTCCTTGCTACACTATTCAAGGAGAAGATCTGTACTTCAAATCTCACAACGGGATGTTACTCAAATGCCTTGGTCCTGAGCAAGCACAGGCAATCCTGATTGATATCCACTCTGGAACTTATGGAAATCATTCGGGAGGGAGATCTCTTGAAGCCAAGACGAAGCTACAAGGGTACTACTGGCCAACAATGGCAAGGGATGCTCAATAAGTTGTTCAAAGATGTGAGCCATGCCAAAGACACGCTCGAGCTATCCATCTCCCCGCAGATGAGCTTCATCAACTATCAAGTCCCTGGCCATTCCATCAATGGGGGTTAGATTTCTTGGGTCCTTTCCCTCCAACTCCAAGCAAGAAGAAGTATCTATTGCTGGCCATTGATTACTTCACCAAATGGGTGGAAGCTGTGCCCCTCTTCCGAGAGACTGACGACGAAGTGATCAAATTCATTCGGCACAACATCTTTTCAAGGTTTGGTACGCCTCAAGTTCTTGTTGCTGACAATGGAGCTCAGTTTGACTCCGACAAGTTTCGAGAGTTCTGTCTCAGCAACGGTATCAAACTATTCTATTCAACTCCAAGATATCCTCAATGCAATGGCCAAGCTGAAGCCTCAAATAGAGCCATAATTGGTATACTCAAGAAGAAACTCAACGACAAGAAAGGATTGTGGGAGCAAGTCCTACCTGAAGTTCTTTGGGGGTATCGCACAACTCCGAGAAGATCAACAGGGTTCTCACCCTTTCGTCTAACATATGGATCGGAAGCAGTACTCCCAATAGAAAATATATCAAGCACTTTGAAGACCAAAGCTGTTGAAGAAGGGATCAATGAAGAACTTCGGATCAATGATCTAGACTTCTCCGAAGAGTTACGAGATCAAGCATCACTTCGTGTGGCCAAGTACCAACAGAAGATCAAAAGAGCCTACGACAAGAAAGTCTACAAGAGACAGTTCCCAGTGGGTAGTTTAGTTCTCAGAGCAGTTTTCTACAACACCAAAGAACACAGCAGTGGGAAGCTTGCTCCCAACTGGGAAGGTCCATACATCATTGAGTCAGTTGGAGGCAAAGGCTCCTATCGACTGATCTCACCAGAAGGAGATAGATTGCCAAGAGCTTGGAATTCTAGACACCTCAAGTTGTTCTATCCATGATGTAAATTATGTGATGAATAAAGATCTCTTTCAAGTGCTCAAATGTTCAAGTGTTCAGTTTTTCAATTCAAGTTCTGAAGCAGTTTCAAGTTATCCATATTCAAATTACCAGGTCTTTTAACAAGTTTGGGAGTTAGAGTTGCGACTCAACCCCTTACTAGCAAATGTTAAAAACTGACCATATTCAAGTTACCAAGTCTTTTAACAAGTTTGGGTGTTAGAGTTGCGACTCAACCCCTTACTGGCAAATGTTAAACTGACTTTCAAATTTCAATATTCAATTTCAATCAATTTCAATATCGTCTAACAGGTTTGGGTGCTTGAGTTGCGACTCAACCCCTCACATTCGAATGTTACACGAATTCCAGTTCAAATTTCAAGTTACAACAAGTTTGGGTAATCAAGTTGCGACTCGACCCCTTACATTTCAAAGATTGTATCTATTCTAATGCTATTCAGAACATTATAGTCATAGGCATTCAACTCAAGTGACATCCAACTTTCAAACACCCAAAAAGATTTCTATTATTATCAAAATTTGCCAAGTACAATGATAAACTGCTACATGTCAAGAGTTACAAGTGTGAACAACAAAGAAAAGGTAGAAATACATCAGGGTTTGGCTACGCTTGGAGCACGTGACTTCTCTCCTTCAGATTCGCCACGAGGCTTACTCGCAACCGAAGCTTTCGAAGATCGGACACTGCTGACATGTACCCTGAGTGCCTCTGCCGCCTTCTCTGCTGTTTCCTTGTAAACCTTGCATTCAGACAGCGCGTGCTCCAGTGCCTTCTTGGAAGTCTTCTCTCTGGCAGTGAAGGCAGCGTGCTGAGTAGCAAGTTGTTTCTTCAGCTCCTTGATCTCAATAGTGCGACCGCAGGACACGTCCTCAACCTTGGAGAGTCGATTCTTCAAGGATTCAAGCTCATGACTCTGCGCCTCACAACGATCCTGCAGCCCCTTGATCTCCAGCTTCCCCTTGCGAAGATCCTCGATCTTGGCCTTGAGAGATTGTTTCTTTGAACTCAGGAGCTCCCTCAGCCCATCTCTTTCCTCGCTCACAGCCTTCAGTTCAGCTGTCAAACGGGTCACCTCGGAGGCGGCTTCCCGTTCTCCTACCTTCCTGGAGAGCTTGCTTGCGATTCTCAAACAGGCTGAGTTCTGCAAACAGACAAAGAGTTAGAATTATTCTGAAGATACAACTTTGAAAAATGGATCAAAGCATATGCGCATACCACTACTTCAAGCCGATCGAAGGCTTCTTCAAAAGTAGCTTCCGGAAGATTGCAAAGCTTCCGGATCGTGTTAGTAGGATGGTTGATGTCAACATCACCCAAGCTCTTCATCTTTGGAGTCGAGCCAACAGGCGTACCTACAATTGACACAAGAGATCAAAGTGTTAGAATATTTTCGAACTTCAACAGCGAGTAAATCAAGGCAAGTCAGTACAGTTACCTGAAGCCTCGACCTGAGGAGCCTTTCCCTTTCCACGATCGGAGCTCTTACCCTTAGGGGTCGATTTCTCCTTGATCGGGGTTGGCTCTGGCAAGGGTTGAGGAGTGGCTTCACCAACCCGACTTCCTCTCTCCAAATGAGCAGGAGAGGGAACGTCTCGAGGAGGTGAAGCTCCCCCTTCATCCTCGTGCCCGCTCGAATGGTCGAGCCCTGCCACCATGGCAGCTACTTCTTCAGCCAGAGATCGTGAGGGTGGTGGGGGTTGTTCAACCTCCACACCCCCACTTGTGGTTGCCCCTTCCAGGCGGGGAATCTCGGGAGGTATTTGGTCGAGGGGTATAGGGTTGCTTCCAACCCCACCACTCCCCGATATCCTGATCTTGAAGCGGAGGGGGTTTTTCTTCAATTCCCCAAAGTTGTAGGTGGGAATCACTTTAGGGCCATCGCCCGTGGCATCCATGACCCCCTCCATCTTGCGAGCCTTGGCCTGGTCTATGAGGATCGGCTGCGAATCCTCATCAGCACCACCAGTGGGGGTGGGAGGAATTTCTTCCTCACCACCCCCATCTCTATGATCACCACCAGTGGGGGTGGGAGGAATTTCTTCCTCACCATCCCCATCTTCATCATCCTCGCCATCCTCTTCATCGCCCTCGCCATCTTCATTATCATCATCATCACCATCCGCATTCTCTTCATCCTCCTCTCCGCCTTCTTCCTCTCTCTCTTCCTCCTCTTTTTTCTTCTCATCCTCCTCCTGCTTGGTAGGGATTTTCTTCTTTTTCTTTGCTGGGCCTTGGCGAGGTATCACCAATTTCTCCTCTGAGGGAAGCGCGAGCCTGGCTGCATAAGTCTTCTTCTCGAATCGAAACTTTCTAACAATTTTTCCAGACTGAGGGTCCTCCTCGTAATCAGAGTAGATGACCTCATTGTCTTCGTATCGAAGCTTCGATCGATGGAGGAGGTTGGCCTTGCCGTATCGGACTGGACAATTCGAAAATTGCTTCCACGACCTAGTCCCGCACGTCAACTCCAAGAAGAGGTTGTCGATTGCCCCTACTCGTTCTGGAGGCCAAGAGAGAGCTCCTCCTGTGCAATACATATCGGTCTCCTTGTGCACCTTGAATCGAGGAACCTCTGGAACGGACATAGGAGTCCAGGCACCAGATATCGACAACGGCCAGTCAGTATAGAGCTTGTCAGAACCAACGGTGTCGAAAATCGGGCGGAAGGCAGTGACACCTGTCAAGTAGTAGAACGGGCTGTCCTTCCTCCAAGCCCATCGGTAGTGGTAGAAGAAATACCCCAGTTCGATTCGGGCTTCTTCACCTGCAGGGAGGCTGGAGTAGCATTCCCTCAGTTCCTTCTGGAAGTCAGACTCTACGCGACAGAAAGCGTAGATGATCCTCTAGGAGTTCCCGGTAACCTGCCCAGGACAGAGACCGGAAACGTTCAACAGCCTCGCAACAAAAGGCGGCAACGGAAGGCGCAATCCACAGTTGAGCTGGCCAATCGTGATCATGGTTCCCATCACTTGCTCCTTGCTCGCCCACGAGACAAAGACCGTCCGCCTGTCAATGCCGAAAGCAGAGAGAACACCCGGAAGCGCTGGTCGAGCCTTTCCCTCTGTGAAGAATGATAGTAACTCGTGCAGCTTCTCTCTCTTTGCCTCTGTAAGCTTACTGCCGATATTGTACCCAAACTCAGGCTCCGCCTCCAGAGGTATCTGCGGGCAGAGAACAAATTTGGCCTTGGGGATCTGCTCTGGCCTTGAAGGTGCAGTAGCAAATCCCACTCCTTAGTGCCTCTTGCCCAGTTGGCCAAGCTCGATCAATTCGGCCCTGCCTTTGCCTCGTCCCTTCGGAGCAGAAGAAACCTCGACAACTTCCTTGCCCTTCCTCTTAGAAGGAACAAAACTCTTCTTTGAACTGCCCGAAGATGCCATTTGACCGATCGAAAGGAAATGAACAAGAAATCGGGAGCAAAGAGTCTGGACTTCGAAAAATTTTGGAAGCGTGAGGCAAAAATGACAGCCAGTGAAACTTATGTACCCAGGGTAAAACAGGTACGCAAATCGAGAAGACATGTGTCTTCACCATATCAAATTGCGTGTTTTTGTAGGTACACGTGGCATCCATCCGTAGCAAGCGCAAAACCAGGCGAATAGTCGCGACCAGGCGAAACGTCAGACCACCGGTCCAAGCAAACCACCGGTCCAAGCAAACCACCGGTCCGAGTGAACCGGACCGCCGGTTCAGAAGAACCATTCAAAAAAGACCAATGATGCAAAAGCAGAAAAAATCAAACACCATCGATATTCAAGACTGCCAAAAGATCAAAGGAGAAGAACAAACTATACCACATCCTCAAAAGTATAGGTTCAAGACTTTAACCCTGACCGGCTGATTTTAGCCGAACGGTCAAACTTGACCGTTCGGTCAAAATCAATCGATCGGTCGATTTTCTACTAGATCTGGCCAAAAACTGAAGGTTTTTGCCGATCACCCAAACCCTGACCGGCTGATTTTAGCCGAACGGTCAAACTTCACCGTTCGGTCAAAATCAATCGATCGGTCGATTTTCTACTAGATCTGGCCAAAAACTGAAGGTTTTTGCCGATCACCCAAACCCTGACCGGCTGATTTTAGCCGAACGGTCAAAATCAATCGATCGGTCGATTTTCTACTAGATCTGGCCAAAAACTGAAGGTTTTTGCCGATCACCCAAACCCTGACCGGCTGATTTTAGCCGAACGGTCAAACTTGACCGTTCGGTCAAAATCAATCGATCGGTCGATTTTCTACTAGATCTGGCCAAAAACTGAAGGTTTTTGCCGATCACCCAAACCCTGACCGGCTGATTTTAGCCGAACGGTCAAACTTGACCGTTCGGTCAAAATCAATCGATCGGTCGATTTTCTACTAGATCTGGCCAAAAACTGAAGGTTTTTGCCGATCACCCAAACCCTGACCGGCTGATTTTAATCGAATGGTCAAACTTGACCGTTCGGTCAAAATCAATCGATCGGTTGATTTTCTACTAGCTCTGGCCAAAAACTGAAGGATTTTTCCCGATCACCCAATCCTTGACCAGTTGAAATTGACCGTTCGGTCAAATTTAACCGATCGATCAAATTTGACCGATCGGTCAAAATTGACCGATCGGTCAAAATCAACCAATCGGTCAAATTTCCACTGGATCGGTCAAAAAACCATGTTTTTTGACCGATCACTCGATCCTTGACCGGTTGAAATTGACCGTTCGGTCAAATTTAACCGATCGGTCAAATTTGACCGATTGGTCAAAATTGACCGATCGGTCAAAATCAACCAATCGGTCAAATTTCCACTGGATCGGTCAAAAAACCATGTTTTTTGACCGATCACTCGATCCTTGACCGGTTGAAATTGACCGTTCGGTCAAATTTAACCGATCGGTCAAATTTGACCGATCGGTCAAAACTGGCCGATCGGTCAAAATCAACCAATCGGTCAAATTTCCACTGGATCGGTCAAAAAACCATGTTTTTTGACCGATCACTCGATCCTTGACCGGTTGAAATTGACCGTTCGGTCAAATTTAACCGATCGGTCAAATTTCCACTGGATCGGTCAAAAAACCATGTTTTTTGACCGATCACTCAATCCTTGACCGGTTGAAATTGACCGTTCGGTCAAATTTCCACTGGATCGATCAAAAAACCATGTTTTTTGACCGATCACTCGATCCTTGACGGTTGAAATTGACCGTTCGGTCAAATTTAACCGATCGGTCAAATTTGACCGATCGGTCAAAACTGGCCGATCGGTCAAAATCAACCAATCGGTCAAATTTCCACTGGATCGGTCAAAAAACCATGTTTTTTGACCGATCACTCGATCCTTGACCGGTTAAAATTGACCGTTCGGTCAAAATTGACCGATCAAATCTTTTTTTTTGGCGCTAACACTTGGCAAGCCTCTTTTTTGCCTTTTTTAGACAGGATGTTGCTATTTTTTGCACCAAATCCAAGCCAGCCAGAACGAACTCTAGCTAACTTGGAGGGGGTAACTGTGGGTGCAAATTTTGGCAAAGAAGTCTGCAAACAGCGGGACCCACCGGCCCTGCCTGGTGGGACCCCGAAGACAACAGCGGGACCCACCGGCCCTGCCTGGTGAGCCCCCGAAGACTACAGCGGGACCCACCGGCCCTGCCTGGTGGGCCCCCGAGTACCACAGCGGGACCCACCGGCCCTACCTGGTGGGCCCCCGAAGACAATAGCAGGGTCCGCCAACTTTACCTGGAGGATCCCCAGATACGGCAGCAGAGACCGCCATTTACCCAGGAAATCCTCCCCAGAAATTCTATAAATAGCAGAGCCTTCGAATGTAAATGGATCGAATTCTCAGTTCTAAAACCAGAGCTCTGAGATTTCCAACTTCCTATCTTCCACCTCTCTTTGATCTTCTTTTCTTTCGAAGAGATCATAGTGTTTACAGTGATACTCGGCCTGTCGAGATCACTTCAACATAAGTGTTAGTGAATTCGGGTTGCTCCCTATAGCACGGAGACGTAGGCTTCGGCTGAACTCCGAGATCACATCTTGTGTCAAACTCTCTCTGATTGCTTCTCTGTTTATATATTGAAAGAGGTAACTTCAACTCCAATTGACAGATCGATCAACGATCTTCAACTCGAACCTTCAATTGACTGGTGCTGCGAGAGTCTTCGGGTCGGCACGAAGATTTTCCCCCACAGAATGGATCGTACGAATGAATTAGAATGGATCGTACTAATGAATTAGAATGGATCTTACGAATGAGTAAGAATGGATCGTACGAATGAAATAGAATGGATCGTATGAATGAATTAGAATGGATATGTGCGAATGAATTAGAATTGATCGTACGAACGAATTAGAATAGATTGTGTGAATGAATTAGAATGGATCGTACGAATGAATTGGAATGGATACATTCGTGCGAATGAATTAGAATGGATCGTATGAATGAATTAGAATGGATCGTGCGAATGAATTAGAATGGATCGTACGAATGAATTAGAATAGATTGTGCGAATGAATTAGAATGGATCGTACGAATGAATTAGAATGGATCGTACGAATGAATTAGAATGGATCGTATGAATGAATTAGAATGGATCGTGCGAATGAATTAGAATGGATCGTACGAATGAAATAGAATGGATTCGCACGAATGTATCCATTCTAATTCCTTCGTACGATCCATTCTAATTCATTCGTACAATCCATTCTAATTCATTCGCATGATCCATTCGCATTCACTCAAACGATCCATTCTAATTCATTCATATGATCCATTCTAATACATTCGCACGAATGTATCCATTCTAATTCATTCGTACGATCCATTCTAATTCATTCGTACGATCCATTCTTACTCATTCGTACGATCCATTCTAATTCATTCGTTCGATCCATTCTAATTCATTCGTACGATCCATTCTAATTCATTCGCACGATCCATTCTAATTCATGCATACGATCCAATCTAATTCATTCATACGATCCATTCTAATTCATTCGCACGAATGTATCCATTCTAATTCATTCGCACGATCCATTCTAATTCATTCATACAATCCATTCTAATTAATTCGTATTATCCATTTTAATTCATTCACACGAATGTATCAACACTAATTCATTCGTACGATTCATTCTAATTCAATCCATTCTAATTCATTCGTACGATCCATTCTAATTCATTCTAATGGATACATTCGTGCAAAAGAATTAGAACGGATTGTATGAATGAATTAGAATGGATCGTGCGAATGAATTAGAATGGATACATTCGTGCGAATGAATTAGAATGGATCGTATGAATGAATTAGATTGGATCGTATGAATGAATTAGAATGGATCATACGAATGAATTAGAATGGATACCTTCGTGCAAATGAATTAGGATGGATCGTACGAATGAGTAAGAATGGATCGTACGAATGAAATAGAATGGATCGTATGAATGAATTAGAATGGATCGTACGAATGAATTAGAATGGATTGTACGAATGAATTAGAATGGATCGTACGAATGAAATAGAATGGATCGTACGAATGAAATAGAATGGATCGTACGAATGAATTAGAATAGATTGTGCGAATGGATTAGAATGGATCATACGATTGAGTAAGAATGGATTGTACGAATGAAATAGAATAGATCGTACGAATGAATTAGAATGGATCGTATGAATGAATTAGAATGGATCGTGCGAATGAATTAGAATGGATCGTACGAATGAATTAGAATGGATCGTACGAAGGAATTAGAATGGATCGTACGAATGAATTAGAATGGATCGTACGAATGAATTAGAATGGATACGAATGGATCGTATGAATGAATTAGAATGGATCGTACGAATGAAATAGAATGGATCGTACGAAGGAATTAGAATGGATCATATGAATGAATTAGAATGGATCGTATGAATGAATTAGAATGGATCGTGCGAATAAATTAGAATGGATCGTATGAATGAATTAGAATAGATCGTACGAATGAATTAGAATGGATCGTAGTAATGAATTAGAATGGATCGTACGAATGAATTAGAATGGATCGTATGAATGATTTAGAATGGATCATGCGAATGAATTAGAATGGATCGTACGAAGGAATTAGAATGGATCGTACGAAGGAATTAGATTGGATAGTACGAATGAATTAGAATGGATACCTTCGTGCAAATGAATTAGAATGGATCGTACGAATGAGTAAGAATGGATCGTACGAATGAAATAGAATGGATCGTATGAATGAATTAGAATGGATCGTGCGAAGGAATTAGAATGGATCGTATGAATAAAATAGAATGGATTAAATTAGAATGAATCGTACGAATGAATTAGAATGGATCATACGAATGAATTAGAATGGATCGTGCGAATGAATTAGAATGGGTCGTATGAATGAATTAGAATGGATACACGATCCAGATCCATTCTAATTCATTCGCACAATCTATTCTAATTCATTCGTAGGATCCATTCTAATTCATTACTACGATCCATTCTAATTCATTCATACGATCCATTCTAATTCATTCGTACGATCCATTCTAATTCATTCGCACGATCCATTCTAATTCATTCATACGATCCATTCTACTTCATTCGTATGAATCCATTCTAATTCATTCATACGATCCATTCTAATTCTACGATCCATTCTAATTCATTCGTACGATCTATTCTATTTCATTCGTACAATCCATTCTAATTCATTCGTATGATCCATTCTAATTCATTCGTACGATCCATTCTAATTCCTTCGTATGATCCATTCTAATTCATTCGTACGGTATGATTCATTCTAATTCATTCGTACGATTCATTCTAATTCAATCCATGCTAATTCATTCGTACGATCCATTCTAATTCATTCATACGATCCATTCTAATTCATTCGCACGATCCATTCTAATTCATTCATACGATCCATTCTATTTCATTCGTATGATCCACTCTAATTCATTCGTACGGTATGATTCATTCTAATTCATTGGTACGATTCATTCTAATTCAATCCATTCTAATTCATTCGTACGATCGTACGAATGAAATAGAATGGATCGTACGAATGAATTAGAATGGATCGTATGAATAAATTAGAAAGGATCGTGCGAATGAATTAGAATGGATCGTACGAATGAAATAGAATGGATTCGCACGAATGTATCCATTCTAATTCATTCGTACGATCCATTCTATCTCATTCGTACAATCCATTCTATTTCATTCATACGATCCATTCTAATTCATTCATACGATCCATTCTAATTTATTCGCACGATCCATTCTAATTCATTCATACGATCCATTCTAATTCATTCTTATGATCCATTCTAATTCATTCGCACGATCGATTCTAATTCATTCCTACGATCCATTCTAATTCATGCATACGATCCATTCCAATTCATTCGTACGATCCATTCTAATTCATTCGTACGATCCATTCTTACTCATTCGTACGATCCATTCTAATTCAATCCATGCTAATTCATTCGTACGATCCATTTTAATTCATTAATACGATCCAATCTAATTCATTCATACGATCCATTCTAATTCATTCGTACGATCCATTCTAATTCATTCATACGATCCATTCTAATTCGTTCGCACGATCCATTCTAATTCATGCATACGATCCATTCTAATTCATTCGTACGATCCATTATAATTCTTTCGTACGATCCATTCTAATTCATTCGCACAATCTATTCTAATTCATTCATACGATCCATTCTAATTCATTCGCACGATCCATTCTAATTCATTCATACGATCCATTCTATTTCATTCGTACGATCCATTCTTACTCATTCGTACGATCCATTCTAATTCATTTGCACGAAGGTATCCATTCTAATTCATTCGTACTATCCATTCTAATTCCTTCGTACGATCCATTCTAATTCCTTCATACGATCCATTCTAATTCATTCGTACGATCCATTCTAATTCATTCATACGATCCATTCTAATTCCTTCGTATGATCCATTCTAATTCATTCGTACGGTATGATTCTTTCTAATTCACTCATACGATTCATTCTAATTCCATCCATTCTAATTCATTCGTACGATCCATTCTAATTCATTCGTGCGAATGAATTAGAATGGATTGTGCGAATGAATTAGGATGGATCTAATCATACCGTACGGATGAATTATAATGGATCGTACGAATGAAATAGAATGAATCATGCTAATGAATTAGAATTGATCGTACGAATGAATTAGAATAGATTGTGCGAATGAATTAGAATGGATCGTACGAATGAATTGGAATGGATACATTCGTGCGAATGAATTAGAATGGATCGTATGAATGAATTAGAGTGGATACATTCGTACAAATGAATTAGGATGGATCGTATGAATGAATTAGAGTGGATACATTCGTACGAATGAATTAGAATAGATTATGCGAAAGAATTAGAATGGATCGTACGAATGAATTAGAATGGATCGTACGAATGAATTAGAATGGATCGTGCGAATGAATTAGAATGGATCGTACGAATTAAATAGAATGGATTCGCACGAATGTATCCATTCTAATTCATTCGTACGATCCATTCTAATTCATTCGCACGATCCATTCTAATTCATTCGCACGAATGTATCCATTCTAATTCATTCGTATGATCCATTCTAATTCATTCATACGAATGAATTAGAATGGATACATTCGTACGACTGAATTAGAATGGATCGTGCGAATGAATTAGAATGGATCGTACGAATGAATTAGAATGGATACATTCGTGCGAATCTATTCTATTTCATTCATACGATCCATTCTAATTCATTTGCACGATCCATTCTAATTCATTCGTACGATCCATTCTAATTCATTCGTACGATCCATTCTAATTCATTCGCACAATCTATTCTAATTCATTCGCACGATCCATTCTAATTCATTCGCACGATCCATTCTAATTCATTCGAACGATCAATTCTAATTCATTCGCACGATCGTATGAATGAATTAGAATGGATACCTTCGTACGAAGGAATTAGAATGGATCGTACGAATGAATTAGAATGGATCGTGCGAATGAATTAGAATGAATTCATTCGTGCGAATGAATTAGAATGGATCGTACGAATGAGTAAGAATGGATCGTACGAATGAATTAGATTGGATTGAATTAGAATGAATCGTACGAATAAATTAGAATGGATCGTACGAATGAATTAGAATGGATCGTACGAATGAATTAGAATGGATTGAATTATAATGAATCATACGAATGAATTAGAATGAATCATACCGTACGAATGAATTAGAATGGATCGTACGAATGAAATAGAATGGATTCGCACGAATGTATCCATTCTAATTCATTCGTACTATCCATTCTAATTCCTTCGTACGATCCATTCTAATTCATTCGCACGAATGTATCCATAAATGAATTAGAATGGATCATTCGAATGAATTAGAATGGATATATTCGTGCGAATGAATTAGAACGGATCGTGCGAATGAATTAGAATGGATCGTACGAATGAATTAGAATGGATACATTCGTGCGAATCCATTCTATTTCATTCGTACGATCCATTCTAATTCATTCGCACGATCCATTCTAATTCATTCATACGATCCATTCTAATTCATTCGCACGATCCATTCTAATTCATTCGCACGATCCATTCTAATTCATTAATACGATCCATTCTAATTCATTCGCACGATCCATTCTAATTCATTCACACTCATACGATCCATTCTAATTCATTCGTACGATCCATTCTAATTCATTCGCACAATTTATTCTAATTCATTCGTACGATCCATTCTAATTCATTTGTACGATCCATTCTAATTCATTCGTACGATCCATTCTAATTCCTTCGTACGATCCATTCTAATTCATTCGTACGATCCATTCTAATTCATTCGCACGATCCATTGAATTAGAATGGATACATTCATGCGAATCCATTCTATTTCATTCGTACGATCCATTCTAATTCATTCGCACGATCCATTCTAATTCATTCACACTCATACGATCCATTCTAATTCATTCGCACGAATGTATCCTTTCTAATTCATTCGTACGATCCATTCTAATTCATTCGCATAATCTATTCTAATTCATTCGAACGATCCATTCTAAGACATTCGTACGATCCATTCTAATTCATTCGTACGATCCATTCTAATTCATTCGCACGATCCATTCTAATTCATTAATACGATCCAATCTAATTCATTCATACGATCCATTCTAATTCATTCGTACGATCCATTCTAATTCATTCGCACGATCCATTCTAATTCATTCGCACGATCCATTCTAATTCATTCATACGATCCATTCTAATTCATTCGCATGAATGTATCCATTCTAATTCATTCGTACGATCCATTCTAATTCATTCGCACAATCTATTCTAATTCATTCGTACGAATGTATCCACTCTAATTAATTCATACGATCCATCCTAATTCATTTGTACGAATATATCCACTCTAATTCATTCATACGATCCATTCTAATTCATTCGCACGAATGTATCCATTCCAATTCATTCGTACGATCCATTCAAATTCATTCGCACAATCTATTCTAATTCATTCGTACAATCTATTCTAATTCATTCGTACGATCCATTCTAATTTATTCGTATAATCCATTCTAATTCATTCGTACAATCCTTTCTTACTCAATCGTATGATCCATTCTAATCCATTCGCATAATCTATTCTAATTCATTCGTACGATCCATTCTTTTTCATTCGTACGATCCATTCTAATTCATTCGCACGATCCATTCTAATTCATTCATACGATCCATTCTAATTCATTCGTACGATCCATTCTAATTCATTCGTACGATCCAATGAATTAGAATGGATCGTACGAATGAAATAGAATGGTGAATTAGAATGAATTAGAATGGATCGTACGAATGAATTAGAATGGATACATTCATACGATCCATTCTAATTCATTTGCACGAAGGTATCCATTCTAATTCATTCGTACTATCCATTCTAATTCCATTCTTACTCATTCGTACGATCCATTCTAATTCATTCGCACGAATGAATCCATTCTAATTCATTCGTATGATCCATTCTAATTCATTAGCATGAATGTATCCATTCTAATTCATTCGTACGATCCATTCTAATCATACCGTGCGAATGAATTAGAATGGATCGTACGAATGAATTAGAATAGATTGTGCGAATGAATTAGAATGGATCGTACGAATGAATTAGAATGGATACGAATGGATCATACGAATGAGTAAGAATGGATCGTACGAATGAAATAGAATGGATTGTACGAATGAATTAGAATGGATCATACGAATGAATTAGAATGGATTCATTCGTGCGAATGAATTAGAATGGATCGTACGAATGAGTAGAATGGATCGTACGAATGAATTAGAATGGATCGTGCGAATGAATTAGAATGGATCGTACGAATGAAATAGAATGGATCGTACGAATGAGTTAGAATAGATTGTGCGAATGAATTAGAATGGATCGTACGAATGAATTAGAATGGATACGAATGGATCGTACGAATGAGTAAGAATGGATCGTACGAATGAAATAGAATGGATTGTACGAATGAATTAGAATGGATCATACGAATGAATTAGAATGGATTCATTCGTGCGAATGAATTAGAATGGATCGTAAGAATGAGTAGAATGGATCGTGCGAATGAATTAGAATGGATCGTACGAATGAAATAGAATGGATTGTACGAATGAGATAGAATGGATCGTACGAATGAATTAGAATGGATACATTCATGCGAATGAATTAGAATGGATCATACGAATGAATTCGAATGGATACCTTCGTGCAAATGAATTAGAATGGATCGTACGAATGAGTAGGAATGGATCGTACGAATGAAATAGAATGGATCGTATGAATGAATTAGAATGGATCGTGCGAATGAATTAGAATGGATCGTACGAATGAATTAGAATAGATTGTGCGAATGAATTAGAATGGATCGTACGAATGAATTAGAATGGATCGTACGAATGAATTAGAATGGATAGTATGAATGAATTAGAATGGATCATGCGAATGAATTAGAATAGATCGTACGAATGAAATAGAATGGATTCGCACGAATGTATCCATTCTAATTCATTCGTACGATCCATTCTAATTCATTCGTACAATCCATTCTAATTCATTCGCACGATCCATTCTTACTCATTCGTACGATCCATTCTAATTCATTCGCACGATCCATTCTAATTCATTAATACGATCCATTCTAATTCATTTGCACGATCCATTCTAATTCATTCGTACGATCCATTCTAATTCATTCGCACAATCTATTCTAATTCATTCGTACAAATGTATCCACTCTAATTCATTCATACGATCCATCCTAATTCATTTGTACGAATGTATCCACTCTAATTCATTCATACGATCCATTCTAATTCATTCGCACGAATGTATCCATTCTAATTCATTTGTACGATCCATTCTATCTCATTCGTACAATCCATTCTATTTCATTCGTACGATCCATTCTAATTCATTCGCACGATCCATTCTAATTCATTCATACGATCTATTCTAATTCTTTCGCATGAATGTATCTGTTAGGGGGATTTTTAACTGGTCCTTGCAAGCCACCTGTAAGACCAAGCAAAAAGAAACGTGAGAACGGCTGGCTCCCTTAGGAGCGCAGACCCTCCGACGCTCAAGTCAGTTACGGTAGCACAACGGAGAGCTGTTGTATACCAAAGTGGTAGTGGAAGGGATTTCGAACCTGTACTTTGGAGCCTGGGGGTGTGCATTTATAGATATTGGCGACCTATCGGGGTGTGACGTGTGGCAGCTCTTTCCGGCACCTTCTAGACCCCCACGTTCCGGCCCACAGTAGTTTCTGACAGTTCTCGGAACTTGGGCCCCTGACATACTTTGTCGTTTAGCCCGCCTGACGAAGTAGTGGGGGACAGCAACTGCTGTCCTATCGCTGCCAGGGGAATGTTCTAGAATGTTCAAGTCTAGGAGGTCTCAAACCGACTCCGATGGGCTTCCGTGGACTGTAATCGTCCACGTAGCCTCAGTGGGTTCTCGACACCTGGTAATCTTTATGCTGCTCTTACTGAGGGGCGACCTCTTTAACAAGGGGTTCGGGTAACCCGCCACCCTCTTCCTATTGCCAAGAGTCGGGCTCCGGGGAGGGCGATCTCTTCGACAATGAGAGCGGCCTGGCGATCTCACCGAGGGTGATCCACCACCATCTCCTCACTGCCAAGAGTCGGGCTCCAGGGAAAGCAACCTCTTCGACAACGAGAGCGGGCCGGCGATCTCTTTGGCTAAAGTTCCCTATGCAAGCTTTGGGCGGGCTCCTGAGCGAGCTTGGGCGAGCTCCTTCGCGTTCTTTGTCTAAGCCATTCACGGAATTTGGGCGAGTTCCTCTTAATGCGGGGCGAGCTCCTTTCGGGCTGAGAGGGCGAGCTCCGGGAGGGGCGAGCTGCACTCAGATACAAGGTGTCAATTCAGCTCCACGCGGGGCGAGCTCCTTACGGGCTGAGAGGGCGAGCTCTGGGAGGGGCGAGCTGCACTCAGATACAAGGTGTCCATCTAGCTCCAAGCGGGGCGAGCTCCTTACGGGCTGAGAGGGCGAACTCTGGGAGGGGCGAGCTGCACTCAGATACAAGGTGTCCATCCAGCTCCAAGCGAGCTGCACTCAGATACAAGGTGTCCATCCAGCTCCAAGCGGGGCGAGCTCCTTACGGGCTGAGAGGGCGAACTCTGGGAGGGGCGAGCTGCACTCAGATACAAGGTGTCCATCCAGCTCCAAGCGGGGCGAGCTCCTTACGGGCTGAGAGGGCGAGCTCCTGAGCGAATCTTGGGCGAGCTCCTGAGCGAATCTTGGGCGAGCTCCTGGGCGAGCATGGGCGAGTTCCTGAGCGAGCTTGGGCGAGCTCCTGAGCGAGCTTGGGCGAGCTCCTGAGCGAGCCTGGGCGAGCATGGGCGAGCTCCTAAGCGAGCTTGGGCGAGCTTTTTGCCTAGGGCCCCTTCAGCCCAAATCGGATCTTGCTCCCTGTCAAGATGATTTAGTGAGCACGGGGGAGAGGGCGAACTCCTGTGCGAGTTTCAGCTACCCCCAACATTACCCCCTCCTGAGGGAGTGATCGAGGAAACTCGACGCTTGCTCAGGAGTCTTAGCGAGCTCCTATCCCTTGTAATGTGCCTGATATCAATGTCTGCTGCAACAGTTTCCTGGCGGGCTAGGGATGGTAGCCACGGGCGGTCTGTGTCGAGAGCTTTGCTGCCAGTTTATCACAAATGCTGGGCGGGCCGGGAGCGTCAGCCTCGAGCGATCTCCTTCCGGTGCGAGCTTGTCACACGCGGTCAGGGTCGGCGTTGGGCGAGCTGCGGGCACCAGCCGTGGGCGGTCTGCGTCGAGAGCTTTGACTGCCAGTTTGTCACAAATGCTGGGCGGGCCGGGAGCGTCAGCCTCGAGCGATCTCCTTCCGGTGCGAGCTTGTCACACGCGGTCAGGGTCGGCGTCGGGCGAGCTGCGGGCACCAGCCGTGGGCGGTCTGCGTCGAGAGCTTTGACTACCAGTTTGTCACAAATGCTGGGCGGGCCGGGAGCGTCAGCCTCGAGCGATCTCCTTCTGGTGCGGGCTTGCCACATGCGGCCAGGGTCAGCGTCGGGCGAGCTGCGGGAACCTGCCGCGAGCGATCTCCTGACTTGGGTATCGCACCAAATCTCCAACGGTCGCTTCTCCTTAAATGTGGTGCGAGGCTCAATGCTGATACAGCGAATCTCATCATGAGATCCCGATCGGCGCGAGACACGTGTTTCCTTGTCATTTGCTCTCTTCTGTGTCAGTAAAGGACATTGTCGGTGCCGGCGCAGCTTTTTCCACGCGTGGCCTACGTGGCGCTTGACGATTGGAAAGAAAGCAAGCTGTCGCTTCGTCTGTCGCCACGTCGCCTCGCCGGGCGCGCTCGGGCATTAACTGCGGATCGATTCACCTGTCTCTCACTCGCCTATAAATAGGGGATGGGGGACGATTTTTTACCGTCGCGTGAAAACAGCTCTCCCTTCTCTCCAGCTCGCTCTTTCTTCCCTGCTTTCAGCTCGCCTTTGCTTTTCTGCTCTGATGGCCTCCGCTTCCGATGTTGCTGCTGTTGTTGTCGCCGCTGCTGCCGCCGCCCAAGCTTCTGAGCCCGCCGCTGAGAGGGCGGTGGTTTGGCTGCAGAACCCGATCGGGGTGCCCGTCGGGGACAGTATCTGGGCGGCGATCGATCTCTCTCGGGAAATCCTCGTCACCGAGATGCCACTCTCGGGGAGGCCGCCCCAGGGCACAGTAGCTTCTGTCGGGCTGCTGTGGTCCGGGCTGCGGTTCCCCCTGAGTCATCTTGCCGGGGAGCTCCTGGAGTTGACGGGGCTTTACCCCGCCCAACTCTCAGGAAACTCCTGGGGGATACTCTACGGGTTGTCCCAGCTGGAGACCGCTCTGAAGGCGAGGATCCCACTGAGCTACTTGCTCAAAAAGTGGCTCCTCAAGCCCTTGCCGGTCTTCAGCACCGTGGGCTGCGGCTACTTCTACCTTGCCGGGCGGCCTGGCGAGGTGCTCCCCTTCTCCACCGTCGAGAGCAAGGACCGCCAGTGGAAGGACTATCCCTTCGTGGTGGTCGGCAACTGGCGCGGGCAGCACAGCGGAGTCTCGGCTCACCCCGGGGTTCCCCCGACGGTGGTCTTCCGGGAGATCTCCTTCTACAAGGCGGGGAAGAAGAAGTGCATCGCTCCCGATCGGGAGCGATCTTTGGACGAGGCGTTCCTCCACTACCTCGGTGGGCGGACTCCGGAGAAGATCACCGCTCCCGACTTCGCCTTCCAGCTGAAGGACGGGAAGACCGGCGCTATTCTGCTGAAGCAGAAGACCGTCCGGAAGAAGGAGGAGGAGGTCGGCGCTATTCCGCCGATGCAGAACGCCCCTCCTCCCTCCAAAGGGGCCAGCCAGGGGGCAGGGAGCTCCGGAGGCAACCCCCGCAAGAAAGTGGTCCGGAGGTGGGCCTCGCCCATCCGCCTCAACGACCCCTACACCATGGAGATGCTCCGCCAGGACAAAGATTCCGCTCCTCCGCAGCCTCCTCGCCCGGACGCCGGCCCAAGTCAGCCTCCCGCCCCAACTCCAATTGTCCGCCGCAAGATCCAAATAGTTGAGCCCGACGACCCGAACATCGACCTCCCGCTTACCATGGCGGAAGTCGAATCCGGGATGGCTCAAATTCTAATGGGCTACTTCCCGGGCGATCTGACCGTGCCGCTTCGTGTAGCAGTGCTGACGCCGGAGATGGAGGCACGCGGGAAGAAGAAGGCCAAGCGTGCGGGGCCAGCGCCTTCTAATGTCCAGGCGACGCAACGGCGGAAAGCGCTGGAGGAGGCGGGCTTGGACTCGGAGCCCAGTTGGACAGACTCTACGGAGGAGGCAACAGGCTCCGAGGAGGAAGAGCTCGCCCCTCAAGCTCTTCGGGCGGAGCCTGTCGCTCCCGCCCAAGTGGAGAAGCCCGCAGCTCCGTCAGTTCCCGCACCAGGGGTGGGACCGAGCGGGCAGGAGCTTCCACCTCCCGCCGACGGGGCAGGGGCCCAGCAGGGCGAATCCGTCACCGTCGCTGCGACCTCTTTGCCGGCGTCGGCTCCACCTCCCGCGGCCTCTACACCGGTGGCCGCTCCAGCTCCCGCCCCTTCGGCTTCGTCTCCTGCAGAAGGCCAGGAGGGAGCGGGCTCTCAGCAGGGCTTAGGGGACCTGGTCTACAGGTCCCCTAGCTTTGTAGACATTGGCTCCGATTCCGAGTCCTTCAGCTCGGAGTCGGAGGCCAAGGGGGCCACGGCGGACCCTTCGAGCCCGCCAGGAGCCGAAGCTCGCCCGGGGGAGGTGATAGCCCTCACTCCTCCCGGCGTGCCCCCTCCTTCCGGAGCTCCCGGTGGTCCCAGCGCGGGCTCCTCTGTGGAGGAGGGGAGGGCCCCCCACTACGTGCGGCAACTGCTGGGCCGCAACGTTTTCACGCGAGCTCCCTTCGCTTCCATAAGCGAGCGCCTGGCCGAGGTATGCTCCGCACCTGTCTGGATAAATTTTAGTCTCAATTCTTGCTAACCTTTTCACCTTCCTTATGCAGGCGGAGAAGCAGAGCCAGGCGCTGGCCGCGGAGGTCGCTGGGGCCGGGAAGGCGCTGGCTGCCTTGTTCGATGATTCCCTTCGGGGGTCTGAGCGCAAGGTAGACGAGCACATCCACGAGCTTCAGCGAGCCAAGGGCTTCGAGGAGCTGAGGGCGGAGTCAGAGGCACTGCACCGCAGGGTCAAAACCCTGGCGTCAGGCCTCGCCATGGCCGAGGTAGCAAAGGCCTGTCTGCTACCGCCCTCTTCAAGGCCAAGGCGGAGCGAGACGAAGCTGTGTCCGCCCGGGAGGTTGCACAGCGGGAGGCGGCTCAACTTCAAGGCGAGGTCGCTGCTCTGAAGACGGAGATCGCGGCCTTGAAGGAGACACACGCCAACGGCCTTCGGGCTCAGCAAGGTCGCCTCCAAACCCAACTGGACGATCTCCTCAAGAAAGGCGCCCTGGCCACTGTTACAAGACCGAAAGGTCGAAGAAGCGGCGCCGAGGGGACGACAGTGGGGCAGAGACAAGCAAGCCTTGAGCTCGCAGCCTTGTAACCGTTTTTGTAATTTTTTGTCAATCAATGAAATTTTTAACTTTTTGAGCTCGTCCATGCGTTCCTTTCTTTCTCTGTGTCGCTCATGAGTCCGCTTTAGGAGTTTCGCAGTGATCTCAAAAGTGATACCCCGGGCGAGGCAGCTAATTCGATTCAACCTTTTTATTTTAAAGTATATGCAAACAAAAACCTCGGTATGCTCGCAAAAACTCAAGTCTCTGAGCCCGGAAAACGTTTAAGCGAAACAAAAGACTTCAAAAACTTCCCTACACTCAGAGACTTAAACCATTTTTATTTTTAAAGGAAACTAATAAGTGCTAGCTGCCCCCTGCCCGGTTAATTTCTCTCGATGATCCTGTTCGGCGGGCTCGCCCTTCGAGGGGTACGCCCATGCCAGGATGCTTCCGTTCATGGCAGGTGAACGCGAAGGATTCTGGTTAGGTTTAGAGTCCACTTGGCAGCGGACTTCCCCGGGAAGCTCAAGGTCGCCCACTGGCTGCCTCTGAGGATCCCGGTCTTGCTTTAAGTCCGCACAACGGCGGACTGCCCCGGGAAGCTCAAGGTCGCCCACTGGCTGCCTCTGAGGATCCCGATCTTGCTTTAAGTCCGCACAACGGCGGACTGCCCCGGGATGCTCAAGGTCGCCCACTAGCAGCCTCTGAGGATCCCGATCTTGCTTTAAGTCCGCACAACGGCGGACTGCTTTGTAAATCAAGCGAGCTCTTGCTGCAGCGATCTTCCGAGTGGAATTCTTTGTTTGAAAAACCCATCATTCATTCATAACCTTTTCAGAGGACAATTTACAAAAATTCCCTTAGGCATAAAACTTGCGAAGGTGCAAAGCATTCCAAGGTCGCTCTAACAGGTCGCCTTCAGCGGTCATCAACTGGTAAGCCCCCTGGCCTCGCGCTTCGCGTATTATGTAGGGGCCTTCCCAGTTCGCCGCGAGCTTCCCTGCATTAGGCTCCTGCGTGTTTGCGAACACCTTTCTCATCACCATGTCGCCGGCTTTGAATGCCCGATGGCGGACTCTTTTGTTGTAAGCGCGCTTCATTTCTTGTCTGTACCCGGCGAGGTGTAGATTCGCGCGCTCTCGTCTTTCTTCAAGCTGATCGAGGGAGTCGGTGAGCAGAGCGTCATTATCGACCTCATCTGCAGCGAGCTTTCTTTCAGTGGGCAGCTCAGCCTCGACAGGTAGCATAGCTTCACACCCGTAAGTCAGGCTGAAAGGCGATTCGTTGGTCGAGCGACGTGGAGTGGTGCGATAGGCCCATAGCACGCCATCGAGCTCCTGCTCCCACAGTCCCTTCTTTCCTTCTAACCTTTTCTTGAGGTTGTCTAGGATTACGCGGTTCGTAGCTTCAGCCTGCCCGTTGCTTTGGGGGTACCTTGGGGACGAGAACTTTAGGTCGACCCCATATTCAATACAATAGCTTCTGATCAAGCGATTGTCGAACTGGCGACCATTGTCGGTGATGAGCACTCACGGCAGCCCAAAGCGGCAGAAGATGTTCTTCCAAAGGAAGTCCTTTACTTGCTTCTCACCAATCTTAGCTAGCGGGACCGCTTCCTCCCACTTGGTGAAGTAGTCCGTTGCTACTAAGATGAATTTTTTCTGCCGGGCTGACACAGGGAAAGGTCCCACAATGTCCAACCCCCATTGCTGGATAGGCCAGGGGCTTGCCAGAGGGTGCAATTCTTCTGCGGGCATGTGAATTGTCGGGGCGTGCTTCTGGCATTGGATGCACCCCTGGATGAACTTCAAAGCGTCTTGCTCCAGAGTGGGCCACCAGTACCCTTGCCTCCGTACTTTTGCTGTTAGAGACCATCCACCAGCGTGGTTTCCCAGCTCGCCAGAATGAATGCCATTCAGAACTTCTTCGGTCTCCGGGCTCTCGATGCAGCGAAGGTTTGGCCCGCCAAAAGATCTCCGAAAAAGGCGATCCCAGCGAATGAGATAGCGCCCAGCGCATTTCTCCACTCGCCGGGCTTCCTCTCTACCCTCTGGAAGCTCGCCCTTCTGAAGAAAACGAAGAATGGGAGCGATCCACCCGCCAGGAGATACGTCGGCAATAATTTGGTTAACTGCGGGCTCCGCCAGCTGGAGCCGAGACTGATTCTGGACCTCAATGAGAATCTGGCGAGCTTCCGATGTTCCAAGTAGGGAGGCGGCGTTTGCCAAGGCATCAGCTCGCCTATTATCGGCTCGCGGAATTTGTTCGAAAGAGATTTTTTCGAATTCCGCGGCCTTCCCTTTCACCAGATCCACGTAGCCCGCCATTCGTGCATCCCGAGAGGCGTACTCCCCAATAATTTGGCTAATAACTAGCTGGGAATCACTAAAGACTTTCAAGCGTTTGGCGCCTACCTCTTGAGCGAGCTCCAGACCAGCCAGCAACGCCTCGTATTCCGCTTCATTATTGGTTGCAGCGAAATCTAGCCGGACTGATTTCTCAAGTAGCATCTCCTGGGCGATCAGTGCGATCCCGATCCCAGCCCCCAAAGCGTTGGAGGATCCGTCGACGAACAATTCCCAGCCCGCCGCGTCTGGACGCTTAGTTGGAGGACGCTCGCCTTGGTTGTCCAAGAACCTCGCCTTCCCAGGGTGTGCCTCAGTTGGCTCGTCCTCCTGGTACTGGACTGGTTCTTCTATGGGGAAGTCCGCCAAGAAATCGGCAAGAGCCTGCCCTTTGACAGCAACTCGAGGGATATACTCCAAACCATAGGCGGCGAGCTCGGCCGACCACCGATATAGCCTGCCGGCTACTGAAGGCCTGGAGAGCGCGCTCTTCAGGGGGTGCTCTGTGATGACTCTGACGGCGTGCGCCGAGAAGTAGGGGTGAAGCTTCCTCACGGTAAGGACCAAGGCCAATGCGACCTTCTCGATTGGTCGATACCGGAGCTCGGCAGGAAGCATCGTGTGGCTCACAAAGTAGACAGGCCGTTCTACCTTTGCTTCTTCCACTACCAGGACCCCGCTTACTGCATTCTCCGTGACCGCGAGATACACGCCAAGCTCGGCGCCATCTTTTGGTGCCGCTAGGATCGGCGGGCTCGCCAGATAGTCCTTTATCTTCTGAAAGGCGCACTCACATTCTTCATCCCAACAAATGCTCGCTCCTTTTCGCAGCAGCTCGAAAAGAGGTCGGCAGTTGTCTGAGGATTTGGATATAAACCGATTGAGCGCGGCGATTC
Organism: Chamaelirium japonicum; assembly: GCA_947650365.1. NCBI lineage: Eukaryota > Viridiplantae > Streptophyta > Magnoliopsida > Liliales > Melanthiaceae > Chamaelirium > Chamaelirium japonicum. The sequence goes on from CANTAL010000013.1 coordinate 838,903, forward strand.
GTCCGCTCAATCTCTGGACTTCCTGTCGGGTCCTTGGTGCGGGCATTTCGACGAGTGCTCGGATTTGCCCAGGGTCGGCCTCGATCCCCCTGTGGGTGACCAGGTACCCGAGGAATTTCCCCGAAGTCACCCCGAATGCGCACTTCGCCGGGTTCAGCCTCATTCGGTACTTTCTCAGTATTTCGAAGGCTTCGCGGAGATCGGCGACATGCCCTTCTCGCTCCCGACTCTTTACCAAGAGGTCGTCTACGTAAACTTCGACGCTTCTATCGATCTGATCTTTGAACATCTAAGTGACTAACCTCTGGAAGGTTGCTCCAGCGTTCTTAAGTCCGAACGGCATCACTCGATAGCAGTATAGCTTCTGGTAGCTCGCTCCGGAGTAGAAAGCGGTCTTCTCCTGATCTTCGGGGTGGAGGGGTATCTGGTTATACCCTGAGTATCCATCCATAAAGGATAGAGCCCGGAACCCGACAGCTGCGTCGACCAGTGCTCCTATCCGCGGAAGAGGAAAACCGTCCTTCGGGCATGCCTTATTGAGGTCGGAGAAGTCAATGCACACTCTGACCGCCCCGCTCTTCTTGGGCACCGCCACGATGTTGGAGATCCAATCGGGGAAGTGAGCCTCGCGTATGAAGCCAGCTCGCTCTAGCTTGTCTATCTCGGCCGCCACTGCGATGGATTTCGCAGCAGGTATGTGCCGAGCTTTCTGTTTGACCGGCGGGAACTCCTTCACGGTGTGCAGACGATGACAGGCGACCTCCGAGTCAATCCCTGGCATGTCCGCGAAACTCCAGGCGAATACGTCGCGGTATTCCCTGAGCAAGTCGGTTATGGCCAGGACCTCGCCCTTGGTTAACGAGGTCCCGAGACTAACAATTCTCGGCCCTTCTACGCCGCTAATGTCGATCTCTTGCAGTGGTTCGGCAACTGGAAAGCTTCCTTTCCTGGGGGTAGTCAGGCGACGTTCCTCCAACTTAAGATCCACACCGCTCCCACCCGGGGATGGAGCAGGGGACTTAGGCGAGGAGGTCCCCAGCGGACTCCCCAGGAGCTCGCTCGTAGCTGGCAGTAATTGCTAGGAGGGTGCGGGCCTTTTGGCCTCGGCGACCTCCATGTCCATGAGGTGAGGAGCATCCTGCTCGCATCTGGTTGCGGTTACCTGATCACCCCGAATAACTATGACCCCGCTCGTGGTTGGGAATTTGAGGGCCTAATGGTTGGGTGAAGATACCGCCTTCATCTGTCTAGCCAAGGCCGCCCAAGGATGGCGTTAAAGGCGGAATTCCCGTTCACTACCGCAAAGCGGACTTGACGAGTCTCCGGGCCCGCGGTCACCGTCAGGGTTATCTCTCCTGCTACTTTGGCGACCTCGCCTGTGAATCCACTGAGGGAGCTCGTCGAGGGAGACAGGTCGGCAATCCTCAATCCCATTCGCAGATAGGCCGACAGAAAAAGGATGTCAACAGCGCTCCCCGAATCAACCAGAGCTCGCCTCACCTCGATGTTAGCCATCATCAGGCGAATGACGAGGGGGTCATTGTGGGGCGTGACCACCCCAGTCATGTCGTCTTCCGAAAACCAAAGGAAATCGCGGGCTTCCATCCTTGGCGCTCGGAGTAAAGTAGGAGTTAGTGAGACGGAAAATACCTTCTGTGCCCGCTCCATCTCTCTTACTCGCCGGCGGGCTTCATTACTTGACCTCGGGCCGCTTAGCCACCCGCTAATGGTGTGGCAGATCGCAGGTCCTCCCGGGGGCGGAGGAGGTAAGGCGGGCTCAGCGAGTCCTGGGCGATCTCCCTCCCGAGGGGCTCGTTCTGGAATCACCTCGAACCTCCTCGGGGGCGAGATGAATTGGGTCAAATGCCCCAGCGTGATCAAGTCCTCCAGGTGGTTTTTCAGAGCCCGGCATCTATTAGTGTGATGCCCAGGGCTTCGATGAAAAGCGCACCGCCGCGAGTTGTCGGTAGAGCCGGGCTCTCCGACCTGTAGGGGTGGCGGGTACTGGAAGAAAGGCTCATTGTGGAAGATTTATCCCGGCGAGTGGGTCAGCACGGTGAAGTCCCGCTCCCAAGGTCCCGGAGGCAGGCGCCAGTTCGCCGGCCTTCCAGCGACCGTCGCGGGGGCTTCAGCGGGCTGTACTGCAGGAGCTGCGGACTGTCCGGGCAAAGGTACCGTAGGTGGCACCTCCCTCCTCTCCACGGCCTTAACGACAAGAGGTCCCAGAGTCGGAGAAGGTCGCTGCTCCACTGCCTTTCCCTTCCGATCTAGCACCGCATCTTCGAGTTTGATGTGTTGCTGGACCAGGGCGAATAGCTCAACCATTGTGCGAGGGTCCTTGATCACCAAAGCGTCATGAAGCTTGCCCCCCTCGGGAAGGGCGCTTCTGAAAGCACTCACCACGGTACGATCCTGGCCCGCCGCGTCTTCCAGAGCGAGGTAGGCGCTTCGGAATCGCGTTGTGAAGCACCGGAGCGTTTCACGAGCTCCTATGGCTAGAGTAAACAGAGATTCAATCCTCTTCGGGGGCTGCCTATTACAGCGATACTGCTCCAGGAATAGCCTAGAGAGAGTTGGAAAGTCGGGGATCACGCCGGACGGCAACTTATGGAACCAATTCAATGCCGATCCGGTCAGACTGCTCGGGAACGCTCGGCACAGGACGTGGTCCTGGTCCCGGAAAAATAGGAGCTTTCTGTAGGCCAACAGATGGTCAACGGGATCTTGCGACCAGTCGAACAGAACAAACTTTGGGGGGGTCCAATGGTGCGGAAAACCCCCTTGGTGGACCTCGCTGGTGAAGGGCGAGCTTCCTCCGTGGGCAGCAAGATCCTCCAGTAAATCCACGGGCGCACTAGATCGCTGCCAGTGCCCGGGGAGAAATCCCAAAGGCGGCTGCGCAGGTCCTAGGCGGCCGTGTGCACTCCCTCTAGGGAGGTCCAGATCACCCCCGCGGCGGCCCTCGGGGGCCACCGATCGGCGGCCTCCTGGCTGCACGCCCGCGGATCCCCTCAGCGTGGCGGTTGGTCTATGGGAGGCCGTCACCTCTCGGGGTTCGGAAGGTATAGCCACTGCTGGCTCTTTCCCTCGTCGCCGATGGCGCGGGTCGCGATCCCTCTCTTGAGACCTCGCCTCCGACCCGTCAGAGTCGACGCTCCGGCTACAGTGGCGAGGGATGGTCGCGCGCGAGGTCGCCTGGTTGCTGGACCGCTGAGTTACAAGCTTCTGTAACCTTGTGAGCGGGGTTTCCTTTGCTCCACGCACGGCCGTCCTCTCAACCGGAGGTTCCGGGTGGGAAGTTCGCCGGGCTGGGACGGTCGTGGGGAGGCGCGACGAGACGGGAGGCCACGCGGGGGATGCGGGCCTCGATGGTCCCAATCGCCGGCTCGCCGCCGGGGCCTGACGCAAGCGCGTCAACTCCTCCATCATTGCCCGCTGGGTGGCCAACATCTCCAACAGGAGCTGGTCACTGAGTGGGACGAGGGGCTGGGGAGTCTCAGCGGGGGGTTCGCTGTGCACAGACCCTGTACGGGCCCTCGTCCGTCTGCGTCCCCTCGTCGCCGGAGCCATCTTTGGGGTTATGAAGACCGTCGGCGCACAACCGTATGGTCGTGGGCGTTCTCGCAGGAACCAGTCGGATCCCACAGACGGCGCCAAATGTTAGGGGGATTTTTAACTGGTCCTTGCAAGCCACCTGTAAGACCAAGCAAAGAGAAACGTGAGAACGGCTGGCTCCCTTAGGAGCGCAGACCCTCCGACGCTCAAGTCAGTTACGGTAGCACAACGGAGAGCTGTTGTGTACCAAAGTGGTAGTGGAAGGGATTTCGAACCTGTACTTTGGAGCCTGGGGGTGTTCATTTATAGATATTGGCGACCTATCGGGGTGTGACGTATGGCAGCTCTTTCCGGCACCTTCTAGACCCCCACGTTCCGGCCCACAGTAGTTTCTGACAGTTCTCGGAACTTGGGCCCCTGACATACTTTGTCGTTTAGCCCGCCTGACGAAGTAGTGGGGGACAGCAACTGCTGTCCTATCGCTGCCAGGGGAATCTTCTAGAATGTTCAAGTCTAGGAGGTCTCAAACCGACTCCGATGGGCTTCCGTGGACTGTAATCGTCCACGTAGCCTCAGTGGGTTCTCGACACCTGGTAATCTTTATGCTGCTCTTACTGAGGGGCGACCTCTTTAACAAGGGGTTCGGGTAACCCGCCACCCTCTTCCTATTGCCAAGAGTCGGGCTCCGGGGAGGGCGATCTCTTCGACAATGAGAGCGGCCTGGCGATCTCACCGAGGGTGATCCACCACCATCTCCTCACTGCCAAGAGTCGGGCTCCAGGGAAAGCAACCTCTTCGACAACGAGAGCGGGCCGGCGATCTCTTTGGCTAAAGTTCCCTATGCAAGCTTTGGGCGGGCTCCTGAGCGAGCTTGGGCGAGCTCCTTCGCGTTCTTTGTCTAAGCCATTCACGGAATTTGGGCGAGTTCCTCTTAATGCGGGGCGAGCTCCTTTCGGGCTGAGAGGGCGAGCTCCGGGAGGGGCGAGCTGCACTCAGATACAAGGTGTCAATTCAGCTCCACGCGGGGCGAGCTCCTTACGGGCTGAGAGGGCGAGCTCTGGGAGGGGCGAGCTGCACTCAGATACAAGGTGTCCATCCAGCTCCAAGCGGGGCGAGCTCCTTACGGGCTGAGAGGGCGAACTCTGGGAGGGGCGAGCTGCACTCAGATACAAGGTGTCCATCCAGCTCCAAGCAAGCTGCACTCAGATACAAGGTGTCCATCCAGCTCCAAGCGGGGCGAGCTCCTTACGGGCTGAGAGGGCGAACTCTGGGAGGGGCGAGCTGCACTCAGATACAAGGTGTCCATCCAGCTCCAAGCGGGGCGAGCTCCTTACAGGCTGAGAGGGCGAGCTCCTGAGCGAATCTTGGGCGAGCTCCTGGGCGAGCATGGGCGAGTTCCTGAGCGAGCTTGGGCGAGCTCCTGAGCGAGCTTGGGCGAGCTCCTGAGCAAGCCTGGGCGAGCATGGGCGAGCTCCTAAGCGAGCTTGGGCGAGCTTTTTGCCTAGGGCCCCTTCAGCCCAAATCGGATCTTGCTCCCTGTCAAGATGATTTAGTGAGCACGGGGGAGAGGGCGAACTCCTGTGCGAGTTTCAGCTACCCCCAACAGTATCCATTCTAATTCATTCGTACGATCCATTCTAATTCATTCGCACGATACATTCTAATTCATTCATACAATCCATTCTAGAATGGATCGTACGAATGAATTAGAATGGATCGTGCGAATGAGTAAGAATGGATCGTACGAATGAAATAGAATGGATCGTATGAATGAATTAGAATGGATCGTATTAATGAATTAGAATGGATCGTACGAATGAATTAGAATAGATCGTACGAATGAATTAGAATGGATACGAATGGATCGTATGAATAAATTAGAATGGATCGTACGAATGAATTAGAATAGATTGTGCGAGTAAGAATGGATCGTACGAATGAATTAGAATGGATTGAATTAGAATGGATCGTACGAATGAATTAGAATGGATCGTATGAATTAGAATGGATCGTGCGAATGAATTAGAATGGATTGTACGAATGAATTAGAATGGATTGTACGAATGAATTAGAATGGATCGTACGAATGAATTAGAATGGATACATTCGTGCCAATCCATTCTATTTCATTCGTACGATCCATTCTAATTCATTCGCACGATCCATTCTAATTCATTCATACGATCCATTCTAACTCCTTCGTACGATCCATTATAATTCATTCGCACGATCCATTCTAATTCATGCATACGATCCATTCTAATTCATTCGTACGATCCATTCTAATTCATTCGTACGATCCATTCTAATTCATTCGCACAATCTATTCTAATTCGTTCGTACGATCCATTCTAATTCATTCGCACGACCCATTCTAATTCATTCATACGATCCATTCTAATTCATTCATATGATCCATTCTACGATCCATTCTAATTCATTCGTACGTTCCATTCAAATTCATTAGCACGATCAATGCTAATTCATTCGTACGATTCATTCTAATTCAATCCATTCTAATTCATTCATACGATCCATTCTAATTCATTCGTACGATCCATTCTAATTCATTCGTACGATCCATTCTAATTCATTCGTACGATCCATTCTTATTCATTCGCACAATCCATTCTAATTCATTCGTATGATCCATTCTAATTCATTCGCACGAATGTATCCATTCTAATTCATTCGTACGATCCATTCTAATTCATTCGCACAATCTATTCTAATTCATTCGAACGATCCATTCTAATTCATTCGTACGATCCATTCTAATTCATTTGTACGATCCATTCTAATTCATTCGCACGATCCATTCTAATTCATTAATACGATCCAATCTAATTCATTCATACGATCCATTCTAATTCATTCGTACGATCCATTCTAATTCATTCGCACGATCCATTCTAATTCATTCGCACGATCCATTCTAATTCATTCGCACGATCCATTCTAATTCATTCAGACGATCCATACTAATTCATTCGTATGATCCATTCTAATTCATTCGCATGAATGTATCCATTCTAATTCATTCGTACGATCCATTCTATCTCATTCGTACAATCCATTCTATTTCATTCGCACGATCCATTCTAATTCATTCATACGATCCATTCTAATTCATTCGTACGATCCATTCTAATTCATTCGCACGATCCATTCTATCTCATTCTAATTCATTAGCATGATCCATTCTAATTCATTCGTACGATCCATTCTAATTCATTCGCACAATCTATTTTAATTCATTAGTACGATCCATTCTAATTCAATCGTACGATCCATTCTAATTCATTAGCACGATCCATTCTAATTCATTAGCACGATCCATTCTAATTCCTTCGTATGATCCATTCTAATTCATTCGTACGATTCATTCTAATTCATTCGCACGATCCATTCTAATTCATTCGCACGATCCATTCTAATTCATTTGCACGAAGGTATCCATTCTAATTCCTTCGTACGATCCATTCTAATTCCTTCGTACGATCCATTCTAATTCATTCGTACGATCCATTCTAATTCATTCGTACGAATGTATCCATTCTAATTCATTCGTTCGATCCATTCTAATTCATTCGTACGATCCATTCTAATTCATTCGCACGATCCAATCTAATTCATTCGTACGATCCATTCTATCTCATTCGTACAAGATCCATTCTATCTCATTCGTACAATCCATTCTATTTCATTCGTACGATCGATTCTAATTCATTCATAAGATCCATTCTAATTCATTCGCACGAATGTATCCATTCTAATTTATTCGTACGATCCATTCTAATTCATTCGCACAATCCATTCTAATTCATTAATACGATCCAATCTAATTCATTCATACGATCTATTCTAATTCATTCGCACGAATATATCCTTTCTAATTCATTCGTACGATCCATTCTAATTCATTCGCACAATCTATTCTAATTCATTCGAATGATCCATTCTAATTCATTCGTGCGAATCCATTCTATTTCATTCGTACGATCCATTCTAATTCATTCGCACGATCCATTCTAATTCATTCATACGATCCATTCTATTTCATTCGTACGATCCATTCTAATTCATTCGTACAATCCATTCTAATTCAATCCATTCTAATTCATTCGTACGATCCATTCTTACTCATTCGTACGATCCATTCTAATTCATTCGTACAATCTGTTCTTATTCATTCGTACGATCCATTCTAATTTATTCGTACAATCCATTCTAATTCATTCGTACAATCCTTTCTTACTCAATCGTATGATCCATTCTAATCCATTCGCACAATCTATTCTAATTCATTCGTACGATCCATTCTTACTCATTCGTACGATCCATTCTAATTCATTTGCACGAAGGTATCCATTCTAATTCATTCGTACTATCCATTCTAATTCCTTTGTACGATCCATTCTAATTCATTCGTACGATCCATACTAATTCATTCGTACGATCCATTCTAATTCCTTCGTATGATCCATTCTAATTCATTCGTACGGTATGATTCATTCTAATTCATTCGTACGATTCATTCTAATTCAATCCATTCTAATTCATTCGTACGATCCATTCTAATTCATTCGTACGATCCATTCTAATTCATTCGTACGATTCATTCTAATTCAATCCATTCTAATTCATTCGTACGATCCATTCTTACTCATTCGTACAGTCCATTCTAATTCATTCGCACGAATGAATCCATTCTAATTCATTCGTATGATCCATTCTAATTCATTCGCATGAATGTATCCATTCTAATTCATTCGTACAATCCATTCTATCTCATTCGTACAATCCATTCTATTTCATTCGTACGATCCAGTCTAATTCATTCGCACGATCCATTCTACTCATTCGTACGATCCATTCTAATTCATTCGCACGAATGAATCCATTCTAATTCATTCGTATGATCCATTCTAATTCATTCGTACAATCTATTCTATTTCATTCGTACGATCCATTCTTACTCATTCGTACGATCCATTCGTATCCATTCTAATTCATTCGTACGATCTATTCTAATTCATTCGTACGAATGAATTAGAATGGATCGTATGAATGAATTAGAATGGATCGTGCGAATGAATTAGAATGGATCATGCGAATGAATTAGAATGGATCGTACGAATGAATTAGAATGGATCGTGCGAATGAATTAGAGTGGATCGTATGAATGAATTAGAATGGATCGTATGAATGAATTAGAATGGATCGTGCGAATAAATTAGAATGGATCGTATGAATGAATTAGAATGGATCGTACGAATGAAATAGAATGGATTGAACGAATGAGATAGAATGGATCGTACGAATGAATTAGAATGGATACATTCGTGCGAATCCATTCTATTTCATTCGTACGATCCATTCTAATTCATTCGCACGATCCATTCTAATTCATTCATACAATCCATTCTAATTCATTCGCACGATCCATTCTTATTCATTCGCACAATCTATTCTAATTCATTCGTACGATCTATTCTAATTCATTCGTACGATCCATTCTAATTCATTAATACGATCCAATCTAATTCATTCATACGATCCATTCTAATTCATTCTAATTCATTCGTACAAATTAGAATGGATTAGGATGGATCGTACGAATGAGTAAGAATGGATCGTACGAATGAAATAGAATGGATCGTATGAATGAATTAGAATGGATCATACGAATGGATCGTACGAATGAATTAGAATAGATTGTGCGAATGAATTAGAATGGATCGTGCGAATGAATTAGAATGGATCGTACGAATGAATTAGAATGGATCATGCTAATGAATGAATTAGAATGGATCGTGCGAATGAATTAGAATGGATCGTACGAATGAGTAAGAATGGATCGTGCAAATGAATTAGAATGGATCGTACGAATGAGATAGAATGGATCGTACGAATGAATTTGAATGGATACATTCATGCGAATGAATTAGAATGGATCATACGAATGAATTAGAATGGATTTATTCGTGCGAATGAATTAGAATGGATCGTACGAATGAGTAAGAATGGATCGTAGGAATGAATTAGAATGGATTGAATTAGAATGAATCGTACGAATGAATTAGAATGGATCGTACAAATGAATTAGAATGGATCGTACGAATGAATTAGAATGGATTGAATTAGAATGAATCGTACGAATGAATTAGAATGAATCATACCGTACTAATGAATTATAATGGATCATACGAAGGAATTAGAATGGATCGTACGAATAAATTAGAATGGATCGTACGAATGAATTAGAATTGATCGTACGAATGAATTAGAATGGATTAAATTAGAATGAATCGTACGAATGAATTAGAATGAATCATACCATACGAATGAATTAGAATGGATCATACGAAGGAATTAGAATGGATCGTGCGAATAAATTAGAATGGATCGTATGAATGAATTAGAATAGATCGTACGAATGAATTAGAATGGATCGTACGAATGAATTAGAATGGATACATTCGTACGAATTAATTAGAATAGATTGTGCGAATGATCCATTCTAATTCATTCGCACGATCCATTCTAATTCATTCGTACGATCCATTCTAATTCATTCGTACGATCCATTCTAATTCATTCGCACGAATGTATCCATTCTAATTCATTCGTACGATCTATTCTAATTCATTCATACGATCCATTCTAATTTATTCGCACGATCCATTCTAATTCCTTCGTATGATCCATTCTAATTCATTCGTACGGTATGATTCATTCTAATTCATTCGTACGATTCATTCTAATTCAATCCATTCTAATTCATTCGTACGATCCATTCTAATTCATTCGTACGATCCATTCTATTTCATTCGTACGATCCATTCTTACTCATTCGTATGATCCATTCTAATTCATTCGTACGATCCATTCTAATTCATTCGCACGATCCATTCTAATTCATTCATACGATCCATTCTAATTCATTCGTATGAATCCATTCTAATTCATTCGTACGATCCATTCTAATTCATTCATACGATCCATCCTAATTCATTCGCACGAATGTATTTATTCTAATTCATTCGTACAATCCAATCTATTTCATTCGTACGATCCATTCTTACTCATTCGTACGATCCATTCGTATCCATTCTAATTCATTCGTACGATCTATTCTAATTCATTCGTCCGATCCATTAAAATTCATTAATACGGATTCATACGATCCATTCTAATTCATTCATACAATCCATTCTAATTCATTCGTACGATCCATTCTAATTCATTTATACGATCCATTCTATTTCATTCGTACGATCCATTCTTACTCATTCGTACGATCCATCCTAATTCAATTGCACGAAGGTATCCATTCTAATTCATTCGCACGATCCATTCTAATTCATTCATACGATCTATTCTAATTCATTCGTACGATCCATTCTATTTCATTCGTACGATCCATTCTAATTCATTCGCACAATCTATTCTAATTCATTCATACGATCCATTCTAATTCATTCGTACGATCCATTCTAATTCATTCGTACGATCCATTCTAATTCATTCGCACGAATGAATCCATTCTAATTCATTCGTACGATCCATTATAATTCATATGATCCATTCTAATTCATTCGCACGATCCATTCTAATTCATTCATAATGGATCGTACAAAGGAATTAGAATGGATCGTACGAATGAATTAGAGTGGATCGTACGAATGAATTAGAATGAATTAGAATGGATCGTACGAATGAATTAGAATGGATCGTACGAATGAAATAGAATGGATCGTATGAATGAATTAGAATGGATCGTGCGAATGAATTAGAATGGATCGTACGAATGAAAAAGAATGGATTCGCACGAATGTATCCATTCTAATTCAATGGATCGTGCGAATGAATTAGAATGGATCGTACGAATGAATTAGAATGGATCGTATGAATGAATTAGAATGGATCGTGCGAATGAATTAGAATGGATCGTACGAATGAAATAGAATGGATCGTATGAATGAATTAGAATAGATTGTGCGAATGGATTAGAATGGATCATACGATTGAGTAAGATTGGATTGTACGAATGAAATAGAATAGATCGTACGAATGAATTAGAATGGATCGTATGAATGAATTAGAATGGATCGTGCGAATGAATTAGAATGGATCGTACGAATGAATTAGAATGGATCGTACGAAGGAATTAGAATGGATCGTACGAATGAATTAGAATGGATCGTACGAATGAATTAGAATGGATACGAATGGATCATATGAATGAATTAGAATGGATCGTATGAACGAATTAGAATGAATCGTACGAATGAGTAAGAATGGATCGTACGAATGAATTCTAATTCGTACGATCCATTCTAATCCATTCTATTTCATTCGTACGATCCATTCTTACGAATGAATTAGAATGGATCGTATGAATGAAATAGATTGGATCGTTCTAATCAATTCGCACGAATGTATCCATTCTAATTCAACGGATCGTGTGAATGAATTAGAATGGATCGTACGAATGAATTAGAATGGATCGTACGAAGGAATTAGAATGGATCGTACGAATGAATTAGAATGGATCGTATGAATGAATTAGAATGGATTGAATTAGAATGAATCGTACGAATGAATTAGAATGGATTGTACGAATGAATTAGAATGGATCGTACGAATGAAATAGAATGGATCGTATGACTGAATTAGAATGGATCGTGCGAATGAATTAGAATGGATCGTACGAATGAATTAGAATGGATCATACGAATGAATTAGAATAGATTGTGCGAATGGATTAGAATGGATCATACGATTGAGTAAGAATGGATTATACGAATGAAATAGAATAGATCGTACGAATGAATTAGAATGGATCGTATGAATGAATTAGAATGGGTCGTGCGAATGAATTAGAATGGATCGTACGAATGAATTAGAATGGATCGTACGAAGGAATTAGAATGGATCGTACGAATGAATTAGAATGGATCGTACGAATGAATTAGAATGGATACGAATGGATCGTATGAATGAATTAGAATGGATCGTATGAATGAATTAGAATGGATCGTGCGAATGAATTAGAATGGATCGTACGAATAAAATAGAATGGATTCGCACGAATGTATCCATTCTAATTCAATGGATCGTGCGAATGAATTAGAATGGATCGTACGAATGAATTAGAATGGATCGTACGAATGAATTAGAATGGATTGAATTAGAATGAACCGTACGAATGAAATAGAATGGATCGTGCGAATGAATTAGAATGGATCGTACGAATGAATTAAAATGGATCGTACGAATGACTTAGAATGGATCGTTCGAATGAATTAGAATAGATTGTGCGAATGAATTAGAATGGATCGTACGAATGAATTAGAATGGATACATTCGTGCGAATCCATTCTATTTCATTCGTACGATCCATTCTAATTCATTCGTACGATCTATTCTAATTCATTCATACGATCCATTCTAATTCATTCGTACGATCCATTCTAATTCATTCGTACGATCCATTCGTACGATCAATTCTATTTCATTCGTACGATCCATTCTAATTCATTCGCACGATCCATTCTAGTTCATTCATACGATCCATTCTAATTCATTCATACGATCTATATTCTAATTCATTCGCACGATCCATTCTAATTCATTCATACGATCCATTCTAATTTATTCGCACGATCCATTCTAATTCATTCGTACGATCTATTCTATTTCATTCGTAAATGAATTTGGATCGTGCTAATAAATTAGAATGGATCGTGCTAATGAATTAGAATGGATACATTCGTGCGAATGAATTAGAATGGATCATATGAATGAATTAGAATGGATCGTTTGAGTGAATGCGAATGGATCGTGCGAATGAATTAGATTGGATCGTATAAATGAATTAGAATGGATCGTACGAATGAATTAGAATGGATCGTGCTAATGAATTAGAATGGATCGTACGAATGAATTAGAGTGGATACATTCGTACAAATGAATTAGAATGGATACATTCGTACGAATGAATTAGAATGGATCGTACGAATGAATTAGAATTGATACATTCGCACGAATTAGAATGGATCGTACGAATGAATTAGAATGGATCGTACGAATGAATTAGAATGGATCGTATGAATGAATTAGATTGGATCGTATAAATGAATTAGAATGGATCGTACGAATGTATTAGAATGGATCGTGCTAATGAATTAGAATGGATCGTACGAATGAATTAGAGTGGATACATTCGTACAAATGAATTAGAATGGATACATTCGTGCGAATGAATTAGAATGGATCGTGCGAATGAATTAGAATGGATCGTACGAATGAATTAGAATAGATTGTGCTAATGAATTAGAATGGATCGTATGAATGAATTAGAATGGATCGTACGAATGAATTAGAATCGATTGTACGAATGAATTAGAATGGATCGTACGAATGAATTAGAATGGATCGTATGAATGAATTAGAATGGATCGTGCGAATGAATTAGAATGGATCGTACGAATGAAATAGAATGGATTCGCACGAATGTATCCATTCTAATTCATTCATACGATCCATTCTAATTCATTCGTACAATCCATTCTAATTCATTCACACTATCCATTCTTACTCATTCGTACGATCCATTCTAATTCATTCGCACGATCCATTCTAATTCAGTAATACGATCCATTCAAATTCATTCGCACGATCCATTCTAATTCATTCACACTCATACGATCCATTCTAATTCATTCGCACGAATGTATCCTTTCTAATTCATTCGTACGATCCATTCTAATTCATTCGCACAATCTATTCTAATTCATTCGAACGATCCATTCTAAGTCATTCGTACGATCCATTCTAATTCATTCGCACAATCAATTCTAATTCATTAGCACGATCCATTCTAATTCCTTCGTATGATCCATTCTAATTCACAATTCTAATTCATTCGCACGTATCTATTCTAATTCATTCGTACGATCCATTCTAATTCATTCATACGATCCATTCTAATTCATTAGCACAATCTATTCTAATTCATTCGTACGATCCATTCTAATTCATTCGCACGATCCATTCTAATTCATTCGCACGAATGTATCCATTCTAATTCATTTGTACGAATGTATCCACTCTAATTCATTCGTACGATCCATTCTAATTTATTAGCACGATCCATTCTAATTCATTCGTACGATCCATTCTAATTCATTTATAAGATCCAATCTAATTCATTCATACGATCCATTCTAATTCATTCGTACGATCCATTCTAATTCATTCGTACGATCCATTCTAATTCGTGCGAATGTATCAATTCTAATTCATTCATACGATCCATTCTAATTCATTCGTACGAATGTATCCATTCTAATTCATTTGTACGAATGTATCCACTCTAATTCATTCGTACGATCCATTCTGATTCATTAGCACGATCCATTCTAATTCATTCGTACGATCCATTCTAATTCATTTATACGATCCAATCTAATTCATTCGCACGATCCATTCGCATTCACTCAAACGATCCATTCTAATTCATTCATATGATCCATTCTAATTCATTCGCACGAATGTATCCATTCTAATTCATTAGCACGATCCATTCTAATTCATTAGCACGATCCAAATTCATTTACGAATGAAATAGAATAGATCGTACGAATGAATTAGAATGGATCGTGCGAATAAATTAGAATGGATCGTATGAATGAATTAGAATGGATCGTGCGAATGAATTAGAATATAGATCGTACGAATGAATTAGAATGGATCGTATGAATGAACTAGAATGGATCGTGCGAATGAATTTGAATGGATCGTACGAATGAAATAGAATTGATCGTATGAATGGATCGTACGAATGAATTAGAATGGATCGTACGAATGAATTAGAATGGATCGTATGAATGAATTAGAATAGATCGTACGAATGAATTAGAATGGATCGTATGAATGAAATAGAATGGATTCGCACGAATGTATCCATTCTAATTCATTCGTATGATACATTCTAATTCATTCGCACAATATATTCTAATTAGAATGGATCATGCGAATGAATTAGAATGGATCGTATGAATGAATTAGAATGGATCGTGCGAATGAATTAGAATGGATCGTACGAATGAATTAGAATAGATTGTGCGAATGAATTAGAATGGATCGTACGAATGAATTAGAATGGATCGTATGAATGAATTAGAATGGATCGTATGAATGAATTAGAATGGATCGTGCGAATGAATTAGAATGGATCGTGCGAATGAATTAGAATGGATCGTACGAATGAATTAGAATGGATCGTATGAATGAATTAGATTGGATCGTATTAATGAATTAGAATGGATCGTACGAATGAAATAGAATGGATTCGCACGAATGTATCCATTCTAATTCATTCGTACGATCTATTCTACTTCATTCGTACAATCCATTCTTACTCAATCGTATGATCCATTCTAATCCATTCACACAATCTATTCTAATTCATTCGTATGATCCATTCTATTTCATTCGTACGATCCATTCTAATTCATTCGGACGATCCATTCTAATTCATTCATAGTATCCATTCTAATTCATTCATACGATCCATTCTAATTCATTCGTACGATCCATTCTAATTCATTCGCACGATCCATTCTAATTCAGTCATACGATCCATTCTACTTCATTCGTACGATCCATTCTAATTCATTCGTACGATCCATTCTAATTCATTCGTACGATTCATTCTAATTCAATCCATTCTAATTCATTCATACGATCCATTCTAATTCATTCGTACGATCCATTCTAATTCCTTCGTACGATCCATTCTAATTCATTCGTACGATCCATTCTAATTCATTCGCACGATCCATTGAATTAGAATGCATACATTCGTGCGAATGGATTAGAACGATCCAATCTATTTCATTCATACGATCCATTCTAATTCATTCGTAAGAATGGATCGTACAAATGAAATAGAATGGATTAGAATGGATCGTACGAATTAGAATTCATTCGTACGATCCATTCTTACTCATTCGTACGATTCGTTCTAATTCATTCATATGATCTATTCTAATTCATTCATACGATCCATTCGTATCCATTCTAATTCATTCGTACGATCCATTCTAATTCCTTCGTACGATCCATTCTAATTCATTCGCACGATCCATTCTAATTCATTTATACGATCCATTCTAATTCATTCGTACGATCTATTCTATTTCATTCGTACAATCCATTCTTACTCAATCGTATGATCCATTCTAATCCATTCGCACAATCTATTCTAATTCATTCGTACGATCCATTCTATTTCATTCGTACGATCCATTCTAATTCATTCGCACGATCCATTCAAATTCATTCATACGATCCATTCTATTTCATTCGTACGATCCATTCTAATTCATTCGTACGATCCATTCTAATTCATTCTAATTCATTCGTACGATCCATTCTAATTCATTCGTACGATCCATTCTAATTCCTTCGTACGATCCATTATGAATGAATTAGAATGGATCGTGCGAATGAATTAGAATGGATCATATGAATTAGAATGGATCGTACGAATGAATTAGAATGGATTTATTCGTGCGAATGAATTAGAATGGATCGTACGAATGAATTAGAATGGATCGTACGAATGAATTAGAATGGATCGTATGAATGAATTAGAATAGATTGTGCGAATGAATTAGAATGGATCGTACGAATGAAATAGAATGGATCGTACGAATGAATTAGAATAGATCGTATGAATGAATTAGAATGGATCGTGCGAATGAATTAGAATGGATACCTTCGTGCAAATGAATTAGGATGGATCGTACGAATGAGTAAGAATGGATCGTACGAATGAAATAGAATGGATCGTATGAATGAATTAGAATGGATCGTACGAATGAATTAGAATGGATTGTACGAATGAATTAGAATGGATCGTATGAATCCGTATTAATGAATTAGAATGGATCGTACGAATGAATTAGAATAGATCGTACGAATGAATTAGAATGGATACGAATGGATCGTACGAATGAGTAAGAATGGATCGTACGAATGAAATAGAATGGATTGTACGAATGAATTAGAATGGATACATTCGTGCGAATGAATTTGGATGGATCGAATGAATGAATTAGAATGGATTGTACGAATGAATTAGAATGGATTCATACGAATGAATTAGAATGGATCGTATGAATGAATTAGAATGGATCGTGCGAATAAATTAGAATGGATCGTACGAATGAATTAGAATGGATCGTACGAATGAATTAGAATGGATCGTACGAATGAGTAAGAATGGATCGTACGAATGAAATAGAATGGATCGTACGAATGAATTAGAATGGATCGTACGAATGAATTAGAATGGATTGAATTGGAATGAATCGTACGAATGAATTAGAATGAATCATACCGTACGAATGAATTAGAATGGATCATACGAAGGAATTAGAATGGATCGTGCGAATAAATTAGAATGGATCGTATGAATGAATTAGAATAGATCGTACGAATGAATTAGAATGGATCGTACGAATGAATTAGAATGGATACATTCATGCGAATGAATTAGAATGGATCGTACGAATGAATTAGAATGGATCGTACGAATGAATTAGAATGGATCGTGCGAATGAATTAGAATGGATCATTCGCACAATCTATTCTAATTCATTCGTACGAATGTATCCATTCTAATTCATTCGTACGATCCATTCTAATTCATTCGTACGATCTATTCTAATTCATTCATACGATCCATTCTAATTTATTCGCACGATCCATTCTAATTCCTTCGTATGATCCATTCTAATTCATTCGTACGGTATGATTCATTCTAATTCATTCGTACAATTCAATCTAATTTAGTCCATTCTAATTCATTCGTACGATCCATTCTAATTCATTCGTACGATCCATTCTAATTCCTTCGTATGATCCATTATAATTCATTAGTACGGTATGATTCATTCTAATTCAATCCATTCTAATTCATTCGTACGATCCATTCTAATTCATTCGTACGATCCATTCTAATTCATTCGTACGATTCATTCTAATTCAATCCATTCTAATTCATTCGTACGATCCATTCTTACTCATTCGTACGATCCATTCTAATTCATTCGCACGAATGAATCCATTCTAATTCATTCGTATGATCCATTCTAATTCATTCGCATGAATGTATCCATTCTAATTCATTCGTACGATCCATTCTATCTCATTCGTACAATCCGTTCTATTTCATTCGTACGATCCATTCTAATTCATTCGAACGATCCATTCTTACTCATTCGTACGATCCATTCTAATTCATTCGCACGATCCATTCTAATTCATTCATTAGCATGATCCATTCTAATTCATTCGTACGATCCATTCTAATTCATTCGCACGATCCATTCTAATTCATTCGCACAATCTATTCTAATTCATTCGTACGATCCATTTGTACGATCCATTCTAATTCATTCATACGATCCATTCTATTTCATTCGTACGATCCATTCTTACTCATTCGTACGATCCATCCTAATCCATTCTAATTTGTGCGAATGAATTAGAATGAATTAGAATGGATCGTATGAATGAATTAGATTGGATCGTATTAATGAATTAGAATGGAACGTACGAATGAATTAGAATAGATCGTACGAATGAATTAGAATAGATTGTGCGAATGAATTAGAATGGATCGTGCGAATGAATTAGAATGGATTGTATGAATGAATTAGAATGGATCGTGCGAATGAATTAGAATGGATCGTACGAATGAATTAGAATGGATCGTACGAATGAATTAGAATGGATCGTGCGAATGAATTAGATTGGATCGTATTAATGAATTAGAATGGATCGTACGAATGAATTAGAATGGATCGTACGAATGAGTAAGAATGGATCGTGCGAATGAATTAGAATGGATTGTACGAATGAATTAGAATGGATCGTACGAATGAATAAGAATGGATACATTCGTGCGAATCCATTCTATTTCATTCGTACGATCCATTCTAATTCATTCGCACGATCCATTCTAATTCATTCATATGATCCATTCTAATTCATTCGTATGATCCATTCTAATTCATTCGTACAATCCATTCTAATTCATTCGTACGATCCATTCTAATTCATTCGTATGATCTATTCTAATTCATTCGTACGATCCATTCTAATTCATTAATACGATCCATTCTAATTCATTAATAGATCGTACGAATGAATTAGAATAGATCTTACGAATGAATTAGTATAGATCGTGCGAATGAATTAGAATGGATCGTGCGAATGAATTAGAATGGATCGTACGAATGAATTAGAATGGATCGTACGAATGAATTAGAATGGATCGTACGAATGAATTAGAATAGATTGTGCGCATGAATTAGAATGGATCGTACGAATGAATTAGCATGGATCGTACGAATGAATTAGAATGGATCGTACGAATGAATTAGAATGGATCGTAGTAATGAATTAGAATGGATCCTACGAATGAATTAGAATAGCGTGCGAATGAATTAGAATGGATCGTACGAATGAATTAGAATGGATCGTATGAATGAATTAGAATAGATTGTACGAATGAAATAGAATAGATCGTACGAATGAAATAGAATGGATTCGAATGAATGAATTAGAATGGATCGTGCGAATGAATTAGAATGGATCGTACTTATGAATTAGAATGGATTGTACGAATGAATTAGAATGGATCCTACGAATGAATTAGAATAGCGTGCGAATGAATTAGAATGGATCGTACGAATGAATTAGAATGGATCGTATGAATGAATTAGAATAGATCCATTCTTACTCATTCGTACGATCCATTCGTATCCATTCTAATTCATTCGTACGATCTATTCTAATTCATTCGTACGATCCATTCTAATTCATTAATACGATCCAATCTAATTCATTCATACGATCCATTCTAATTCTTTGGTACGATCCATTCTAATTCCTTCGTACGATCCATTCTAATTCATTCGTATGATCCATTCTAATTCCTTCGTACGATCCATTCTAATTCATTCGCACAATCGATTCTAATTCATTCGTACGATCCATTCTATCTTATTCGTACAATCCATTCTATTTCATTCGTACGATCCATTCTAATTCATTCGCACGATCCATTCTAATTCATTCGCACGATCTATTCTAATTCTTTCGCACGATCCATTCTAATTCATTCATAATGGATTGTACGAAGGAATTAGAATGGATAGTACGAATGAATTAGAATGGATACCTTCGTGCAAATGAATTAGAATGGATTGTGCGAATGAATTAGAATGGATCGTACGAATGAGTAAGAATGGATCGTACGAATGAATTAGAATGGATTGAATTAGAATGGATTGTGCGAATGAATTAGAATGGATCGTACGAATGAGTAAGAATGGATCGTACGAATGAATTAGAATGGATTGAATTAGAATGAATCGTGCGAATGAATTAGAATGGATCGTACGAATGAATTAGAATGGATACGAATGGATTAGAATGGATCGTACGAATGAATTAGATTGGATAGTACGAATGAATTATAATGGATACCTTCGTGCAAATGAATTAGAATGGATCGTACGAATGAGTAAGAATGGATCGTACGAATGAAATAGAATGGTTCGTATGAATGAATTAGAAAGGATCGTGCGAATGAATTAGAATGGATCGTACGAATGAATTAGAATAGATTGTGCGAATGAATTAGAATGGATCGTACGAATGAATTAGAATGGATCGTACGAATGAAATAGAATGGATCGTATGAATGAATTAGAATGGATCGTGCGAATGAATTAGAATGGATCGTGCAAATGAATTAGAATGGATCATATGAATGAATTAGAATGGATCGTTTGAGTGAATGCGAATGGATCGTACGAATGAATTAGGTTGGATTGTATAAATGAATTAGAATGGATCGTACGTATGAATTAGAATGGATCGTGCTAATGAATTAGAATGGATCGTATGAATGAATTAGAGTGGATACATTCGTACAAATAAATTAGAATGGATACATTCGTACGAATGAATTAGAATGGATCGTACGAATGAATTAGAATGGATACATTCGCACGAATTAGAATGCATCGTACGAATAAATTAGAATGGATCGTACGAATGAATTAGAATGGATCGAATGAATGAATTAGATTGGATCGTACGAATGAATTAGAATGGATCGTACAAAGGAATTAGAATGGATTGTATAAATGAATTAGAATGGATCGTGCGAATGAATTAGAATGGATCGTACGAATGAAATAGAATGGATTCGCATGAATGTATCCATTCTAATTCATTCATACGATCCATTCTAATTCATTCATACGATCCATTCTATTTCATTCGTACGATCCATTCTTACTCATTCGTACGATCCATTCTAATTCATTTGCACGAAGGTATCCATTCTAATTCATTCGTATTATCCATTCTAATTCCTTTGTACGATCCATTCTAATTCCTTCGTACGATCCATTCTAATTCATTCGTACGATCCATTCTTATTCCTTCGTATGATCCATTATAATTCATTCGTACGGTATGATTCATTCTAATTCATTCATACGATTCATTCTAATTCAATCCATTCTAATTCATTCGTACGATCCATTCTAATTCATTCGTACGATCCATTCTAATTCATTCGTACGATTCATTCTAATTCAATCCATTCTAATTCATTCGTACGATCCATTCTAACTCATTCGTACGATCCATTCTAATTCATTCGTACGAATGAATCCATTCTAATTCATTCGTATGATCCATTCTAATTCATTCGCATGAATGTATCCATTCTAATTCATTCGTACGATCCATTCTATCTCATTCGTACAATCCATTCTATTTCATTCGTACGATCCATTCTAATTCATTCGCACGATCCATTCTTACTCATTCGTACGATCCATTCTAATTCATTCGCACGATCCATTCTAATTCATTCATTAGCATGATCCATTCTAATTCATTCGTACGATACATTCTAATACATTCGCACGATCCATTCTAATTCATTCGCACAATCTATTCTAATTCATTCGTATGATCCATTCTAATTCATTCGTACGATCCATTCTAATTCATTCGTACGATCCATTCTAATTCATTCATACGATCCATTCTAATTCATTCGTACGATCCATTTTAATTCATTCGTACGATCCATTCTAATTCATTTGTACGATCCTTTCTAATTCATTCGTACAATCCATTCTAATTCATTAATACGATCCAATCTAATTCATTCCTACGATCCATTCTAATTCATTCGTACGATCCATTCTAATTCATTCGCACAATCTATTCTAATTCCTTAGTACGATCCATTCTAATTCATTCGTACGATCCATTCTAATTCATTCGTACGATCCATTCTAATTCATTCGTACGATCCATTCTAATTCATTCGCACGATCCATTCTAATTCATTCATACGATCCATTCTAATTCCTTCGTACGATCCATTCTAATTCATTCGCACGATCCATTCTAATTCATGCATACGATCCATTCTAATTCATTCGTACGATCCATTCTAATTCATTCGCACGATCCATTCTATTTCATTCGTATGATCCATTCTAATTCATTCGCACAATCTATTCTAATTCATTCATACGATCCATTCTAATTTATTCGCACGATCCATTCTAATAAATTCATACGATCCATTCTAATTCATTCATATGATCCATTCTAATTCATTCGCACGATCCATTCTAATTCATTCGTACGATCCATTCTAATTCATTCTAATGGATACATTCGTGCAAAAGAATTAGAATGGATTGTATGAATGAATTAGAATGGATCGTACGAATGAGTAAGAATGGATCGTACGAATGAATTAGAATGGATCGTACGAAGGAATTAGAATGGATCGTATGAATGAATTAGAATGGATCGTATGAATGAATTAGAATGGATCGTGCGAATGAATTAAAATTGATCGTACGAAGGAATTAGATTGGATCGTATGAATGAATTAGAATGGATCGTGCGAATGAATTAGAATCGATCGTACGAATGAATTAGAGTTGATACATTCGTACGAATGAATTAGAATGGATCGTATGAATGAATTAGAATAGATTGTGCGAATGAATTAGAATGGATCATACGAATGAAATAGAATGGATCGTTGGAATGAATTAGAATGGATCGTACGAATGAATTAGAATGGATCGTATGCATGAATTAGAATGGATCGTGCGAATGAATTAGAATGGATCGTACGAATGAATTAGAATGGATCGTACGAAGGAATTAGAATGGATCATATGAATGAATTAGAATGGATCGTGCGAATGAATTAGAATGGATCGTACGAATGAATTAGAATGGATCGTACGAATGAATTAGAATGGATCGTATGAATGAATTAGAATGGATCGTACTAATGAATTAGAATAGATTGTGCGAATAAATTAGAATGGATCGTACGAATGAATTAGAATGGATCGTACGAATAAATTAGAATGAATTAGAATGGATCGTACGAATGAATTAGAATGGATCGTACGAATGAAATAGAATGGATCATATGAATGAATTAGAATGTATCGTGCGAATGAATTAGAATGGATCGTACGAATGAAATAGAATGGATTCGCACGAATGTATCCGTTCTAATTCATTGGATCGTGCGAGTGAATTAGAATGGATCGTACGAATGAATTAGAATGGATCGTACGAAGGAATTAGAATGGATCGTACGAATGAATTAGAATGGATCGTACGAAGGAATTAGAATGGATCGTACGAATGAATTAGAATGGATCGTACGAATAAATTAAAATGGATCGTATGAATGAATTAGAATGGATCGTGCGAATGAATTAGAATATGGATCGTACGAAGGAATTAGAATGAATCGTACGAATGAATTAGAATGGATCGTACGATTGAATTAGAATGGATCGTACGAATGAATTAGAATGGATTGAATTAGAATTGATTGTACGAATGAGATAGAATGGATCGTGCGAATGAATTAGAATGGATCGTACGAATGAATTAGAATGGATTGTACGAATGAGATAGAATGGATCGTATGAATGAATTAGAATGGATACATTCTAATTCATTCGTACGATCCATTCTAATTCATTCGTATGATCCATTCTAATTCATTCGTACGATCAATTCTTACTCATTCGTACGATCCATTCTAATTCATTCGTTCGATCCATTCTAATTCATTCGTACGATCTATTCTAATTCATTCGCACGATCCATTCTAATTCATGCATACGGTCCAATCTAATTCATTCATACGATCAATTCTAATTCATTCGCACGAATGTATCCATTCTAATTTATTCGTACGATCCATTCTAATTCATTCGCACGATCCATTCTAATTCATTCATACAATCCATTCTAATTCTTTTGCACGAATGTATCCATTCTAATTCATTCGTTCGATCCATTCTAATTCATTCGTACGATCCATTCTAATTCATTCGCACGATCTATTCTAATTCATGCATACGATCCAATCTAATTCATTCATACGATCCATTCTAATTCATTCACACGAATGTATCCATTCTAATTCATTCATACGATCCATTCTAATTCATTCATACGATCTATTCTAATTCATTCATACGATCCATTCTAATTTATTCGCACGATCCATTCTAATTCCTTCGTATGATCCATTCTAATTCATTCGTACGGTATGATTCATTCTAATTCATTCGTACGATTCATTCTAATTCAATCCATTCTAATTCATTCGTACGATCTATTCTAATTCATTCGTACGATCCATTCTAATTCATTCGTACGATTCATTCAAATTCAATCCATTCTAATTCATTCGTACGATCCATTCTTACTCATTCGTACGATCCATTCTAATTCATTCGCACGAATGAATCCATTCTAATTCATTCGTATGATCCATTCTAATTCATTCGCATGAATTATCCATTCTAAGTCATTCGTACGATCCATTCTATCTCATTCGTACAATCCATTCTATTTCATTCGTATGATCCATTCTAATTCATTCGCACGATCCATTCTAATTCATTCGCATGATCCATTCTAATTCATTCGTACGATCGATTCTAATTCATTCATACGATCCATTCTAATTTATTCGCACGATCCATTCTAATTCATTCATACGATCCATTCTAATTCATTCATATGATCCATTCTAATTCATTCGCACGATCCATTCTTACTCATTCGTACGATCCATTCTAATTCATTTAGAATGGATACATTCGTGCGAATGAATTAGAATGGATCGTATGAATGAATTAGAATGGATCGTGCGAATGAATTAGAATGGATCGTACGAATGAATTAGAATGGATCGTGCGAATGAATTAGAATGGATCCTACGAATGAATTAGAATAGATTGTGCGAATGAATTAGAATGGATCTGCATCGTGTATCCATTCTAATTCATTCGTACGACCCATTCTAATTCATTCGCACGATCCATTCTAATTCATTCGTACGATCCATTCTAATTCATTCGTACGATCCATTCTAATTCATTCGTACGATCCATTCTAATTCATTCGTACGATCCATTCTAATTCATTCACACAATCTATTCTAATTCATTAGTACGGTCCATTCTAATTCATTCGTACGATCCATTCTAATTCATTCGTACGATCCATTCTAATTCCTTCGTACGAGCCATTCTAATTCATTCGTACGATCCATTCTAATTCATTCGCACGATCCATTGAATTAGAATGGATACATTCGTGCGAATCCATTCTATTTCATTCGTATGATCCATTCTAATTCATTCATACGATCCATTCTAATTCATTCTAATCCATTCTGTTTCATTCATACGATCCATTCTAATTCATTCGTATGATCCATTCTAATTCATTCATACAATCCATTCTAATTCTTTTGCACGAACGTATCCACTCTAATTCATTCGTACGATCCCTTCTAATTCATTTGTACGAATGTATCCTTTCTAATTCATTCGTACGATCCATTCTAATTCATTCGTACGATCCATTCTAATTCATTCATACGATCCATTCTAATTCATTCGTACGATCCATTCTAATTCATTCGTACGATCCATTCTAATTCATTCGCACAATCAATTCTAATTCATTCGTACGATCCATTCTAATTCATTTGTATGATCCATTCTAATTCATTCGTACGATTCATTCTAATTCAATCCATTCTAATTCATTCCATTCTAATTCATTCGCACGATCCATTCGCATTCACTCAAACGATCCATTCTAATTCATTCATACAATCCATTCTAATTCTTTTGCACGAATGTATCCATTCTAATTCATTCATACGATCCATTCGTGCGAATCCATTCTATTTCATTCATACGATCCATTCTAATTCATTCGCACGATCCATTCTAATTCATTCGTACGATTCATTCTAATTCCTTCGTACGATCCATATTCTAATTCATTCGCACTATCCATTCTAATTCATTCATACGATCCATACTAATTTATTCGCACGATCCATTCTAATTCATTCGTACGATCCATTCTAATTCCTTCGTACGATCCATTCTAATTCATTCGTACGATCCATTCTAATTCATTCGCACGATCCATTCTTACTCATTCGTACGATCCATTCTAATTCATTCATACGATCCATTCTAATTTATTCGTACGATCCATTCTAATTCAATCCATTCTAATTCATTCCATTCTAATTCATTCGCACGATCCATTCACATTCACTCAAAGGAATGAATTAGAATGGATACATTCGTGCGAATGAATTAGAATGGATCGTGTGAATGAATTAGAATGGATCGTACGAATGAATTAGAATGGATACATTCGTGCGAATCCATTCTAATTCATTCGTACGATCCATTCTAATTCATTCGCACGATCCATTCTAATTCATTCATACGATCCATTCTATTTCATTCGTATGATCCATTCTAATTCATTCGTACGGTATGATTCATTCTAATTCATTCGTACGATTCATTCTAATTCAATCCATTCTAATTCATTCGTACGATCCATTCTAATTCATTCGTACGATCCATTCTAATTCCTTCGTACGATCCATTCTAATTCATTCGTACGAATCCATTCTATTTCATTCGTACGATCCATTCTAATTCATTCACACGATCCATTCTAATTCATTCATACGATCCATTCTAATTCGATCGTACGAATGTATCCATTCTAATTAGAATGGATCGTACGAATGAATTAGAATGGATCGTACGAATGAATTAGAATAGATTATGCGAATGAATTAGAATAGATTGTGCGCATGAATTAGAATGGATCGTACGAATGAATTAGAATGGATCGTATGAATGAATTAGAATGGATCGTACGAATGAATTAGAATGGATCGTGCGAATGAATTAGAATGGATCGTGCGAATGAATTAGAATGGAACGTACGAATGAATTGGAATGGATTGTACGAATGAGATAGAATGGATCGTGCGAATGAATTAGAATATAGATCGTACGAATGAATTAGAATGGATCGTATGAATGAACTAGAATGGATCATGCGAATGAATTAGACTGGATCGTACGAATGAAATAGAATTGATCGTACGAATGGATCGTACGAATGAATTAGAATGTATCGTGCGAATGAATTAGAATGGATCGTACGAATGAATTAGAATGGATCGTACGAATGAAATAGAATGGATTGTACGAATGAGATAGAATGGATCGTACGAATGAATTAGAATCGATTGTGCGTATGAATTAGAATGGATCGTACGAATGAATTAGAATGGGTCGTACGAATGAATTAGAATGGATACGAATGGATCGTACGAATGAGTAAGAATGGATCGTACGAATGAAATAGAATGGATTGTTCGAATGAATTAGAATGGATCATACGAATGAATTAGAATGGATTCATTCGTGCGAATGAATTAGAATGGATCGTACGAATGAGTAGAATGGATCGTGCGAATGAATTAGAATGGATCGTACGAATGAAATAGAATGGAATGTACGAATGAGATAGAATGGATCGTTAGAATGAATTAGAATGGATACATTCGTATGAATGAATTAGAATCGATCGTACGAATGAATTAGAATGGATCATGCGAATGAATTAGAATGGATCATACGATTGAGTAAGAATGGATTGTACGAATGAAATAGAATAGATCGTACGAATGAATTAGAATGGATCGTATGAATGAATTAGAATGGATCGTACGAATGAATTAAAATGGATACATTCGTGCGAAAGAATTAGAATAGATCGTATGAATGAATTAGAATGGATCGTGCGAATGAATTAGAATGGATCGTACGAATAAAATAGAATGGATTGTACGAATGAGATAGAATGGATCGTACGAATGAATTAGAATGGATACATTCGTGCGAATGAATTAGAATGGATCGTATGAATGAATTAGAGTGGATACATTCGTACAAATGAATTAGGATGGATCGTATGAATGAATTAGAGTGGATACATTCGTACGAATGAATTAGAATAGATTGTGCGAATGAATTAGAATGGATCGTACGAATGAATTAGAATGGATCGTACGAATGAATTAGAATGGATCATATGAATGAATTAGAATGGATCGTGCGAATGAATTAGAATGGATCGTACGAATGAAATAGAATGGATTCGCATGAATGTATCCATTCTAATTCATTCGTACGATCCATTCTAATTCATTCGCACGATCCATTCTAAGTCATTCGCACGAATATATCCATTCTAATTCATTCGTATAATCCATTCTAATTCATTCATACGAATGAATTAGAATGGATACATTCGTGCGAATGAATTAGAATGGATCGTGCGAATGAATTAGAACGATCCATTCTAATTCATTCGCACGATCCATTCTAATTCATTCATACGATCCATTCTATTTCATTCGTATGATCCATTCTAATTCCTTCGTACGATCCATTCTAATTCATTCGTATGATCCATTCTAATTAGAATCTATTCAATTAGAATAGATTGTGCGAATGAATTAGAATGGATCTTACGAATGAATTAGAATGGAACGTATAGATTGTGCGAATGAATTAGAATGGATCGTACGAATGAATTAGAATGGATCGTACGAATGAATTAGAATGGATCGTGCGACTGAATTCGAATGGATCGTATGAATGAATTAGAATGGATCGTGCGAATGAATTAGAATGGATCGTACGAATGAAATAGAATGGATCGTGCGAATGAATTAGAATGGATCATACGAATGAATTAGAATGGATCGTACGAATGACTTAGAATGGATCATTCGAATGAATTAGAATAGATTGTGCGAATGAATTAGAATGGATCGTACGAATGAATTAGAATGGATTGTACGAATGAATTAGAATGGATCGTACGAATGAAATAGAATGGATCGTACGAATGAAATAGAATGGATCGTACGAATGAATTAGAATGGATAGTACGAATGAATTAGAATGGATACCTTCGTGCAAATGAATTAGAATGGATCGTACGAATGAGTAAGAATGGATCGTGCGAATGAATTAGAATGGATCGTACGAATGAAATAGAATGGATTCGCACGAATGTATCCATTCTAATTCATTCATACGATCCATTCTAATTCATTCGTACGATCCATTCTAATGATTCGTACGAATGAATTAGAATGGATCGTACGAATGAATTAGAATGGATCGTACGAAGGAATTAGAATGGATAGTACAAATGAATTAGATTGGATCGTACGAATGAATTAGAATGGATCGTGCGAATGAATTAGAATGGATCCATTCTAATTCATTCTACGATCCATTCTAATTTATTCGTACGTTCCATTCTAATTCATTCGCACGAATGTATCCATTCTTATTCATTTGTACGATCCATTCTAATTCATTCGTGCGGATCCATTCTATTTCATTCGTACGATCCATTCTAATACATTCGCACGATCCATTCTAATTCATTCATACGATCCATTCTAATTCATTCGCACAATCTATTCTAATTCATTCGTACGATCCATTCTAATTCATTCGCACGATCTATTCTAATTCATTCGTACGATCCATTCTAATTCATTTGTACGATCCATTCTAATTCATTCGTACGATTCATTCTAATTCAATCCATTCTAATTCATTCCATTCTAATTCATTCGCACGATCCATTCGCATTCACTTAAACGATCCATTCTAATTCATTCATACAATCCATTCTAATTCTTTTGCACGAATGTATCCATTCTAATTCATTCATACGATCCATTCGTGCGAATCCATTCTATTTCATTCGTACGATCCATTCTAATTCATTCGCACGATCCATTCTAATTCATTCGTACGATTCATTCTAATTCCTTCGTACGATCCATATTCTAATTCATTCGCACGATCCATTCTAATTCATTCATACGATCCATTCTAATTTATTCGCACGATCCATTCTAATTCATTCGTACGATCCATTCTAATTCCTTCGTATGATCCATTCTAATTCATTCGTACGATCCATTCTAATTCATTCGTACAATCCATTCTAATTCATTCGCACGATCCATTCTTACTCATTCGTACGATCCATTCTAATTCATTCATACGATCCATTCTAATTTATTCGTACGATCCATTCTAATTCAATCCATTCTAATTTATTCCATTCTAATTCATTCGCATGATCCATTCGCATTCACTCAAACGAATGAATTAGAATGGATACATTCGTGCGAATGAATTAGAATGGATCATGCGAATGAATTAGAATGGATCGTACGAATGAATTAGAATGGATACATTCGTGCGAATCCATTCTAATTCATTCGTACGATCCATTCTAATTCATTCGCACGATCCATTCTAATTCATTCATACGATCCATTCTATTTCATTCGTATGATCCATTCTAATTCATTTGTACGCTATGATTCATTCTAATTCATTCGTACGATTCATTCTAATTCAATCCATTCAAATTCATTCGTACGATCCATTTTAATTCATTCGTACGATCCATTCTAATTCCTTCGTACGATCCATTCTAATTCATTCGTACGAATCCATTCTATTTCATTCGTACGATCCATTCTAATTCATTCGCACGATCCATTCTAATTCATTTATACGATCCATTCTATTTCATTCGTATGATCCATTCTAATTCATTCGTACGGTATGATTCATTCTAATTCATTCGTACGATTCATTCTAATTCAATCAATTCTAATTCCATCGTACGATCCATTCTAATTCATTCGTACGATCCATTCTAATTCATTCATACGATCAATTCTATTTCATTCGTACGATCCATTCTAATTCTGTAACATCCGCCCCAAACACACAAGATATTGTCCGCTTTGCCCGTGCCCGCACGAGAATTTCCCAGGGAGGTCACCCATCCTGGAACTACTCTCGCCCGATCACGCTTAACTACGGAGTTCTTACGAATTCCATAGTGGCGCACGGTTTTAAAACGCGTCTTCTATGTTTGGGAGGGGAAATTATATAAGTAGCTCAGGATCTCCTTCTCTCCAGGCGATGTGGGGCTAACTCATGGCCCCCTTAGGGCTACACGTCCTCGTGTAGGGTTAGACCCCCCCATCCCGAGGAGAACCTGGCTCTGATACCATTTTGTAACATCCGCCCCAAACACACAAGATATTGTCCGCTTTGCCCGTGCCCGCACGAGAACTTCCCAGGGAGGTCACCCATCCTGGAACTACTCTCGCCCGAGCACGCTTAACTACGGAGTTCTTACGAATTCCATAGTGGCGCACGGTTTTAAAACGCGTCTTCTATGTTTTGGAGGGGAAATTATATAAGTAGCTCAGGATCTCCTTCTCTCCAGGCGATGTGGGGCTAACTCATGGCCTTGTACACCTCACCTCACCTCACCTCATCCATCTTGGTATTCCCGCCTCAGGAGTCTTGGCTCTTGGCTATTGGCCTATTGGATCTTGGTAGTCACAAATTCATTCGCACAATCTATTCAAATTAGAATGGATCGTACGAATGAAATAGAATGGATCGTATGAATGAAATAGAATAGATCGTACGAATGAATTAGAATGGATCGTATGAATGAATTAGAATGGATCGTGCGAATGAATTAGAATGGATCGTACGAATGAAATAAAATGGATTCGTACGAATGAATTAGAATGGATCGTACGAAGGAATTAGAATGGATCGTATGAATGAATTAGAATGGATCGTACGAATGAATTAGAATGGATTGAATTAGAATGAATCGTACGAATGAATTAGAATGAATCATACCGTACGAATGAATTAGAATGGATCATACGAATGAAATAGAATGGATCGTATGAATGAATTAGAATGGATCGTGCGAATGAATTAGAATGGATCGTATGAATGAATTAGAATGGATTCGCACGAATGTATCCATTCTAATTCATTCGTACGATCCATTCTAATTCATTCGCACGATCCATTCTAATTCATTCGTACGATCCATTCTAATTCATTCGCACGATCCATTCTAATTCATTCGCACGAATGTATCCATTCTAATTCAATGGATCGTGCGAATGAATTAGAATGGATCGTACGAATGAATTAGAATGGATCGTACGAATGAATTAGAATGGATTGAATTAGAATGAACCGTACGAATGAAATAGAATGGATCGTGCGAATGAATTAGAATGGATCGTACGAATGAATTAGAATGGATCGTACGAATGACTTAGAATGGATCGTTCGAATGAATTAGAATAGATTGTGCGAATGAATTAGAATGAATCATACGAATGAATTAGAATGGATACATTCGTGCGAATCCATTCTATTTCATTCGTACGATCCATTCTAATTCATTCGTACGATCTATTCTAATTCATTCATACGATCCACTCTAATTCATTCGTACGATCCATTCTAATTCATTCGTACGATCCATTCGTACGATCAATTCTATTTCATTCGTACGATCCATTCTAATTCATTCGCACGATCCATTCTAGTTCACTCATACGATCCATTCTAATTCATTCGTACGATCTATATTCTAATTCATTCGCACGATCCATTCTAATTCATTCATACGATCCATTCTAATTTATTCGCATGATCCATTCTAATTCATTCGTACGATCTATTCTATTTCATTCGTAAATGAATTTGGATCGTGCTAATGAATTAGAATGGATCGTGCTAATGAATTAGAATGGATACATTCGTGCGATTGAATTAGAATGGATCATATGAATGAATTAGAATGGATCGTTTGAGTGAATGCGAATGGATCGTGCGAATGAATTAGATTGGATCGTATAAATGAATTAGAATGGATCGTACGAATGAATTAGAATGGATCGTGCTAATGAATTAGAATGGATCGTACGAATGAATTAGAGTGGATACAATCGTACAAATGAATTTGAATGGATACATTCGTACGAATGAATTAGAATGGATCGTACGAATGAATTAGAATGGATACATTCGCACGAATTAGAATGGATCGTACGAATGAATTAGAATGGATCGTACGAATGAATTAGAATGGATCGTATGAATGAATTAGATTGGATCGTATAAATAAATTAGAATGGATCGTACGAATGAATTAGAATGGATCGTGCTAATGAATTAGAATGGATCGTACGAATGAATTAGAGTGGATACATTCGTACAAATGAATTAGAATGGATACATTCGTGCGATCCATTCTAATTCATTCTCACGATCCATTCTAATTCATTCGTACGATCCATTCTAATTCATTCGTACGATCCATTCTAATTCATTCGCACAATATATACATTCCATTCTAATTCATTCGTAAGATCCATTCTAATTCATTCGTACGATCCATTCTTACTCATTCGTACGATCCATTCTAATTCATTTGCATGAAGGTATCCATTCTACTTCATTCGTACTATCCATTCTAATAACTTCGTACGATCCATTCTAATTCCTTCGTACGATCCATTCTAATTCATTCATACAATCTATTCTAATTCATTCGTACGATCCATTCTAATGCATTCGTACGATCCATTCTAATTCATTCACACAATCCATTCTAATTCATTCGTACGATCCATTCTAATTCATTAGCACGATCCAAATTCATTTATCCGTACGAATGAATTAGAATGGATCGTATGAATGAATTAGAATGGATCGTATGAATGAATTAGAATGGATCGTGCGAATGAATTAGAATGGATCGTGCGAATGAATTAGAATGGATCGTATGATCCATTCGCATGAATGTATCCATTCTAATTCATTCGTACTATCCATTCTAATTCATTCGTACGATCCATTCTAATTCATTCGTACGATAAGAATGGATCGTACGAATGAAATAGAATAGATCGTACGGATAATTAGAATGGATAGTACGAATGAATTAGAATGGATACCTTCGTGGAAAAGAATTAGAATGGATTGTATGAATGAATTAGAATGGATCGTGCAGATGAATTAGAATGGATTGTGCGAATGAATTAGAATGGATCGTACGAATGAATTAGAATAGATCGTACGTATGAATTAGAATGGATACATTTGTGCGAATAAATTAGAATGGATCGTGCGAATGAATTAGAATGGATCATACGAATGAATTAGAATGGATCGTATGAAGGAATTAGAATGGATAAACGATCCAGATCCATTCTAATTCATTCGTACGATCCATTCATAGAATGAATCATTCGTACGATCCAGATCCAGTCTTATTCATTCGTCCGATCCATTCTAATTCATTCGCACAATCTATTCTAATTCATTCGAACGATCCATTCTAAGTCATTCGTACGATCCATTCTAATTCATTCGTACGATCCATACTAATTCATTCGCACGATCCATTCTATTTCATTCGTACGATCCAGTCTAATTCATTCGCACGAATGTATCCATTCTAATTCGTACGTACGAATGAATTAGAATGGATCGTACGAATGAATTAGAATGTATCATACGAATGAATAAGAATGGATCGTATGAATGAATTAAAATGGTTTGTGCGAATGAATTAGAATGGATCGTACGAATGAAATAGAATGGATTCGCACGAATGTATCCGAATGGATCGTACGAAGGAATTAGAATGGATCGTACGAAGGAATTAGAATGGATAGTACGAATGAATTAGAATGGATACCTTCGTGCAAATGAATTAGAATGGATCGTACGAATGAGTAAGAATGGATTGTACAAATGAAATAGAATGGATCGTATGTATGAATTAGAATGGATCGTGCGAATGAATTAGAATGGATCGTACGAATGAATAAGAATAGATTGTGCGAATGAGTAAGAATGGATCGTACGAATGAATTAGAATGGATTGAATTATGATGAATCGTACGAATGAATTAGAATGGATCGTACGAATGAATTAGAATGGATCGTACGAATGAAATAGAATGGATCGTATGAATGATTTAGAATGGATCGTGCGAATGAATTAGAATGGATCGTACGAATGAATTAGAATGGATCGTACGAATGAATTAGAATGGATCGTACGAATGAATTAGAATGGGTCGTGCGAATGAATTAGAATGGATCGTACGAATGAATTAGAATAGATTGTGCGAATGAATTAGAATGGATCGTACGAATGAATTAGAATGGATCGTACGAATGAAAGAATGGATCGTGCGAATGAATTAGAATGAATTAGAATGGATCGTACGAATGAATTAGAATGGATCGTACGAATGAATTAGAATGGATCATACGAATGAATTAGAATAGATTCGTTCTAATGGATCGTACGAATGAATTAGAATGGATACATTCGCACGAATTAGAATGGATCGTACGAATGAATTAGAATGGATCGTACGAATGAATTAGAATGGATCGTATGAATGAATTAGATTGGATCGTATAAATGAATTAGAATGGATCGTACGAATGAATTAGAATGGATCGTGCTAATGAATTAGAATGGATCTTACGAATGAATTAGAGTGGATACATTCGTACAAATGAATTAGAATGGATACATTCGTGCGAATGAATTAGAATGGATCGTGCGAATGAATTAGAATGGATCGTACGA
Source organism: Chamaelirium japonicum (assembly GCA_947650365.1). NCBI lineage: Eukaryota > Viridiplantae > Streptophyta > Magnoliopsida > Liliales > Melanthiaceae > Chamaelirium > Chamaelirium japonicum. Next base: position 875,527 of record CANTAL010000013.1, read on the forward strand.
ATGAATTAGAATAGAATGTGCTAATGAATTAGAATGGATCGTATGAATGAATTAGAATGGATCGTACGAATGAATTAGAATGGATTGTACGAATAAATTAGAATGGATCGTACGAATGAATTAGAATGGATCGTACGAATGAATTAGAATGGATCGTGTGAATGAATTAGAATGGATCGTACGAATGAAATAGAATGGATTCGCACGAATGTATCCATTCTAATTCATTCGTACGATCCATTCTAATTCATTTGTACAATCCATTCTAATTCATTCGCACGATCCATTCTTACTCATTCGTACGATCCATTCTAATTCATTCGCACGATCCATTCTAATTCATTAATACGATCCATTCTAATTCATTCGCACGATCCATTCTAATTCATTCACACTCATACGATCCATTCTAATTCATTCGCACGAATGTATCCTTTCTAATTCATTCGTACGATCCATTCTAATTCATTCGCACAATCTATTCTAATTCATTCGAACGATCCATTCTAAGTCATTCGTACGATCCATTCTAATTCATTCGCCCAATCCATTCTAATTCATTAGCACGATCCATTCTAATTCCTTCGTATGATCCATTCTAATTCACAATTCTAATTCATTCGCACGTATCCATTCTCATTCATTCGTACGAATGGATCGTATGAATGAATTAGAATGGATACATTCGTGCAAAAGAATTAGAATGGATTGTATGAATGAATTAGAATGGATCGTTTAAGTGAATGCGAATGGATCGTGCGAATGAATTAGAATGGAATGAATTAGAATGGATTGAATTAGAATGAATCGTATGAATGAATTAGAATGGATCGTACAAATGAATTAGAATGGATCGTACGAATGAATTAGAATAGATTGTGCGAATGAATTAGAATGGATCGTACGAATGAATTAGAATGGATCGTACGAATGAATTAGAATGGATCGTATGAATGAATTAGAATGGATCGTGCGAATGAATTAGAATGGATCGTACGAATGAAATAGAATGGATTCGCACGAATGTATCCATTCTAATTCAATAGATCGTGCGAATGAATTATAATGGATCGTACGAATGAGTAAGAATGGATTCATACGAATGAATTAGAATGGATCGTATGAATGAATTAGAATGGATCATGCGAATCAATTAGAAAGGATCGTGCGAATGAATTAGAATGGATCGTATGAATGAATTAGAATGGAACGTACGAATGAATTAGAATGGATCGTAGAAAGGATCGTACGAATGAATTAGAATAGATTGTATGAATGAATTAAAATGGATCGTATGAATAAATTAGAATGGATACATTCGTGCAAATGAATTAGAATGGATCGTACGAATGAATTAGAATGGATACATTCATGCGAATGAATTAGAATGGATCATACGAATGAATTAGAATGGATTCATTCGTGCGAATGAATTAGAATGGATCGTACGAATGAGTAAGAATGGATCGTACGAATGAATTAGAATGGATCGTATGAATGAATTAGAATGGATCGTACGAATGAATTAGAATGGATCGCGCGAATGAATTAGAATGGGTCGTACGAATGAATTAGAATGGATACACGATCCAGATCCATTCTAATTCATTCGCACAATCTATTCTAATTCATTCGTAGGATCCATTCTAATTCATTACTACGATCCATTCTAATTCATTCGCACGATCCATTCTAATTCATTCGTACGATCCATTCTAATTCATTCGCACGATCCATTCTATTTCATTCATACGATCCATTCTAATTCATTCATATGATCCATTCTAATGCATTCGCATGATCCATTCTTACTCATTCGTACGATCCATTCTAATTCATTTAGAATGGATACATTCGTGCGAATGAATTAGAATGGATCGTATGAATGAATTGGAAAGGATCGTGCGAATGAATTAGAGTGGATCGTACGAATGAATTAGAATGGATCGTGCGAATGAATTAGAATGGATCGTAGTAATGAATTAGAATGGATCCTACGAATGAATTAGAATAGATTGTGCGAATGAATTAGAATGGATCTGGATCGTGTATCCATTCTAATTCATTCGTAAGACCCATTCTAATTCATTCGCACGATCCATTCTAATTCATTCGTACGATCCATTCTAATTCCTTCGTACGATCCATTCTATTTCATTCGTACGATCCATTCTAATTCATGCATACAATCCATTCTAATTTATTCGTATTATCAATTTTAATTCATTCACACGAATGTATCAACTCTAATTCATTCGCACGATCCATTCTAATTCATTCATACAATCCATTCTAATTCATTCATATTATCCATTTTAATTCATTCACACGAATGTATCAACTCTAATTCATTCGTACGATCCATTCTAATTCCTTCGTACGATCCATGCTAATTCATTCGTACGATCCATTCTAATTCATTCGTACGATCCATTCTAATTACTTCGTACGATCCATTCTAATTCATTCGTACAATCCATTCTAATTCATTCGCACGATCCATTGAATTAGAATGGATACATTCGTGCGAATCCATTCTATTTCATTCGTACGATCCATTCTAATTCATTCGCACGATCCATTCTAATTCATTCATACGATCCATTCTATTTCATTCGTACGATCCATTCTAATTCATTCGTACGATCCATATTAATTCATTCTAATGCATTCATACGATCCATTCTAATTCATTCATACGATCCATTCTAATTCATTCGCACAATCTATTCTAATTCATTAGTACGATCCATTCTAATTCATTCGTACGATCCATTCTAATTCATTCGTACGATCCATTCTAATTCCTTCGTACGAGCCATTCTAATTCATTCGTACGATCCATTCTAATTCATTCGCACGATCCATTGAATTAGAATGGATACATTCGGGCGAATCCATTCTATTTCATTCGTATGATCCATTCTAATTCATTCATACGATCCATTCTAATTCATTCTAATCCATTCAATTTCATTCGTACGATCCATTCTAATTCATTCATACGATCCATTCTAATTCATTCGTACGATCCATTCTAATTCATTCGTACGATCCATTCTAATTCATTCGCACAACCTATTCTAATTCATTCGTACGATCCATTCTAATTCATTCGCACGATCCATTCTAATTCATTCATACGAACCATTCTAATTCATTCGCACGAATGTATCCATTCCAATTCATTCGTACGTTCCATTCTAATTCATTCGCACAATCTATTCTAATTCATTCGTACGATCAATTCTAATTCATTCGCACGTATCCATTCTAATTCATTCATACGATCCATTCTATTTCATTCTTACGATCCATTCTTACTCATTCATACGATCCATTCTAATTCATTCGTACGATCCATTCTAATTCATTCGTACGATCTATTCTAATTCATTCATACGATCCATTCTAATTCATTCATACGATACATTCTAATTCCTTCGTACGAATGAATTAGAATGGATCGTACGAATGAATTAGAATGGATACATTCGTGCAAAAGAATTAGAATGGATTGTATGAATGAATTAGAATGGATCGTGCGAATGAATTAGAATGGATCGTGCGAATGAATTAGAATGGATCGTATGAATGAATTAGAATGGATCGTGCGAATGAATTAGAATGCATCGTACGAATGAATTAGAATGGATCGTACTAATGAATTAGAATGGATCTTACGAATGAGTAAGAATGGATCGTACGAATGAAATAGAATGGATCGTATGAATGAATTAGAATGGATACGTGCGAATGAATTAGAATTGATCGTACGAATTAATTAGAATAGATTGTGCGAATGAATTAGAATGGATCGTACGAATGAATTGGAATGGATACATTCGTGCGAATGAATTAGAATGGATCGTATGAATGAATTAGAATGGATCGTGCGAATGAATTAGAATGGATCATACGAATGAATTAGAATAGATTGTGCGAATGAATTATAATGGATCGTACGAATGAATTAGAATGGATCGTACGAATGAATTCGAATGGATCGTATGAATGAATTAGAATGGATCGTGCGAATGAATTAGAATGGATCGTACGAATGAAATAGAATGGATTCGCACAAATGTATCCATTCTAATTCCTTCGTACGATCCATTCTAATTCATTCGTACAATCCATTCTAATTCATTCGCACGATCCATTCGCATTCACTCAAACGATCCATTCTAATTCATTCATATGATCCATTCTAAAACATTCGCACGAATGTATCCATTCTAATTCATTCGTACGATCCATTCTAATTCATTCGTACGATCCATTCTTACTCATTCGTACGATCCATTCTAATTCATTCGTTCGATCCATTCTAATTCATTCGTACGATCCATTCTAATTCATTCGCACGATCCATTCTAATTCATGCATACGATCCAATCTAATTCATTCATACGATCCATTCTAATTCATTCGCATGAATGTATCCATTCTAATTCATTCGCACGATCCATTCTAATTCATTTATACAATCCATTCTAATTAATTCGTATTATCCATTTTAATTCATTCACACGAATGTATCAACTCTAATTCATTCGTACGATTCATTCTAATTCAATCCATTTTAATTCATTTGTAGGATCCATTCTAATTCATTCGTACGATCCATTCTATTTCATTCGTATGAATGAATTAGATTGGATCGTATGAATGAATTAGAATGGATCGTACGAATGAATTAGAATGGATACCTTCGTGCAAATGAATTAGGATGGATCGTACGAATGAGTAAGAATGGATCGTACGAATGAAATAGAATGGATCGTATGAATGAATTAGAATGGATCGTACGAATGAATTAGAATGGATTGTACGAATGAATTAGAATGGATCGTACGAATGAAATAGAATGGATCGTACGAATGAAATAGAATGGATCGTACGAATGAATTAGAATAGATTGTGCGAATGGATTAGAATGGATCATACGATTGAGTAAGAATGGAGTGTACGAATGAAATAGAATAGATCGTACGAATGAATTAGAATGGATCATATGAATGAATTAGAATGGATCGTGCGAATGAATTAGAATGGATCATACGAATGAATTAGAATGGATCGTACGAAGGAATTAGAATGGATCGTACGAATGAATTAGAATGGATACGAATGGATCGTATGAATGAATTAGAATGGATCGTACGAATGAAATAGAATGGATCGTACGAAGGAATTAGAATGGATCATATGAATGAATTAGAATGGATCGTATGAATGAATTAGAATGGATCGTGCGAATAAATTAGAATGGATCATATGAATGAATTAGAATAGATCGTACGAATGAATTAGAATGGATTGTAGTAATGAATTAGAATGGATCGTACGAATGAATTAGAATGGATCGTATGAATGAATTAGAATGGATCGTGCGAATGAATTAGAATGGATCGTACGAAAGAATTAGAATGGATCGTACGAAGGAATTAGAATGGATAGTACGAATGAATTAGAATGGATACCTTCGTGCAAATGAATTAGAATGGATCGTACTAATGAGTAAGAATGGATCGTACGAATGAAATAGAATGGATCGTATGAATGAATTAGAATGGATCGTGCGAATGAATTAGAATGGATCGTACGAAGGAATTAGAATGGATAGTACGAATGAATTAGAATGGATACCTTCGTGCAAATGAATTAGAATGGATCGTACTAATGAGTAAGAATGGATCGTACGAATGAAATAGAATGGATCGTATGAATGAATTAGAATGGATCGTGCGAATGAATTAGAATGGATCGTACAAATGAATTAGAATGGATCGTATGAATGAATTAGAATGGATTGAATTAGAATGAATCGTACGAATGAATTAGAATGGATCGTACGAATGAATTAGAATGGATCGTGCGAATGAATTAGAATGGGTCGTACGAATGAATTAGAATGGATACACGATCCAGATCCATTCTAATTCATTCGCACAATCTATTCTAATTCATTCGTAGGATCCATTCTAATTCATTACTACGATCCATTCTAATTCACTCATACGATCCATTCTAGTTCATTCGTACGATCCATTCTAATTCATTCGCACGATCCATTCTAATTCATTCATACGATCCATTCTACTTCATTCGTATGAATCCATTCTAATTCATTCATACGATCCATTCTAATTCTACGATCCATTCTAATTCATTCGTACGATCTATTCTATTTCATTCGTACAATCCATTCTAATTCATTCGTATGATCCATTCTAATTCATTCGTACGATCCATTCTAATTCCTTCGTATGATCCATTCTAATTCATTCGTACGGTATGATTCATTCTAATTCATTCGTACGATTCATTCTAATTCAATCCATGCTAATTCATTCGTACGATCCATTCTAATTCATTCATACGATCCATTCTAATTCATTCACACGATCCATTCTAATTCATTCATACGATCCATTCTATTTCATTCGTATGATCCATTCTAATTCATTCGTACGGTATGATTCATTCTAATTCATTAGTACGATTCATTCTAATTCAATCCATTCTAATTCATTCGTACGATTGTACGAATGAAATAGAATGGATCGTACGAATGAATAAGAATGGATCGTATGAATGAATTAGAATGGATCGTGCGAATGAATTAGAATGGATCGTACGAATGAAATAGAATGGATTCGCACGAATGTATCCATTCTAATTCATTCGTACGATCCATTCTATCTCATTCGTACAATCCATTCTATTTCATTCGTACGATCCATTCTAATTCATTCATACGATCCATTCTAATTTATTCGCACGATCCATTCTAATTCATTCATACGATCCATTCTAATTCATTCATATGATCCATTCTAATTCATTCGCACGATCGATTCTAATTCATTCGTACGATCCATTCTAATTCATGCATACGATCCATTCCAATTAATTCGTACGATCCATTCTAATTCATTCGTACGATCCATTCTTACTCATTCGTATGATCCATTCTAATTCAATCCATGCTAATTCATTCGTACGATCCATTCTAATTCATTAATACGATCCAATCTAATTCGATCATACGATCCATTCTAATTCATTCGTACGATCCATTCTAATTCATTCATACGATCCATTCTAATTCATTCGCACGATCCATTCTAATTCATGCATACGATCCATTCTAATTCATTCGTACGATCCATTATAATTCTTTCGTATGATCCATTCTAATTCATTCGCACAATCTATTCTAATTCATTCATACGATCCATTCTAATTCATTCGCACGATCCATTCTAATTCATTCATACGATCCATTCTATTTCATTCGTACGATCCATTCTTACTCATTCGTACGATCCATTCTAATTCATTTGCACGAAGGTATCCATTCTAATTCATTCGTACTATCCATTCTAATTCCTTCGTACGATCCATTTTAATTCCTTCGTACGATCCATTCTAATTCATTCGTACGATCCATTCTAATTCCTTCGTATGATCGATTCTAATTCATTCGTACGGTATGATTCATTCTAACTCACTCATACGATTCATTCTAATTCCATCCATTCTAATTCATTCGTACGATCCATTCTAATTCATTCGTGCGAATGAATTAGAATGGATTGTGCGAATGAATTAGAATGGATCTAATCATACCGTACGGATGAATTATAATGGATCGTACGAATGAAATAGAATGGATTCGCACGAATGTATCCATTCTAATTCATTTGTACTATCAATTCTAATTCCTTCGTACGATCCATTCTAATTCATTCGCACGAATGTATCCATTCTAATTCATTCGTATGAATGAATTAGAATGGATCATACGAATGAATTAGAATGGATACATTCGTGCGAATGAATTAGAATGGATCGTGCGAATGAATTAGAATGGATCGTACGAATGAATTAGAATGGATACATTCGTGCGAATCCATTCTATTTCATTCATACGATCCATTATAATTCATTCGCACGATCCATTCTAATTCATTCATACGATCCATTCTAATTCATTCGCACGATCCATTCTAATTCATTCGCACGATCCATTATAATTCATTAATACGATCCATTCTAATTCATTCGCACGATCCATTCAAATTCATTCACACTCATACGATCCATTCTAATTCATTCGTACGATCCATTCTAATTCATTCGCACAATCTATTCTAATTCATTCGTACGATCCATTCTAATTCATTCGTACGATCCATTCTAATTCATTCGTACGATCTATTCTAATTCCTTCGTACGATCCATTCTAATTCATTCGTACGATCCATTCTAATTCATTCGCACGATCCATTGAATTAGAATGGATACATTCGTGCGAATCCATTCTATTTCATTCGTACGATCCATTCTAATTCATTCGCACGATCCATTCTAATTCATTCACACTCATACGATCCATTCTAATTCATTCGCACGAATATATCCTTTCTAATTCATTCGTACGATCCATTCTAATTCATTCGCATAATCTATTCTAATTCATTCGAACGATCCATTCTAAGTCATTCGTACGATCCATTCTAATTCATTCGTACGATCCATTCTAATTCATTCGCACGATCCATTCTAATTCATTAATACGATCCAATCTAATTCATTCATACGATCCATTCTAATTCATTCGTACGATCTATTCTAATTCATTCGCACGATCCATTCTAATTCATTCGCACGATCCATTCTAATTCATTCATACGATCCATTCTAATTCATTCGCATGAATGTATCCATTCTAATTCATTCGTACGATCCATTCTAATTCATTCGCACAATCTATTCTAATTCATTCGTACGAATGTATCCACTCTAATTCATTCATACGATCCATCCTAATTCATTTGTACGAATATATCCACTCTAATTCATTCATACGATCCATTCTAATTCATTCGCACGAATGTATCCATTCCAATTCATTCTTACGATCCATTCTAATTCATTCACACAATCTATTCTAATTCATTCGTACGATCAATTCTAATTCATTCGCACGTATCCATTCTTATTCATTCATACGATCCATTCTATTTCATTCGTACGATCCATTCTTACTCATTCGTACGATCCATTCTAATTCATTCGTACGATCCATTCTAATTCATTCGCACGATCCATTCTACTTCATTAATACGATCCAATCTAATTCATTCATACGATCCATTCTAATTCATTCGTACGATCTATTCTAATTCATTCGCACGATCCATTCTAATTTATTCGCACGATCCATTCTAATTCATTCATACGATCCATTCTAATTCATTCGAATGAATGTATCCATTCTAATTCATTCGTACGATCCATTCTAATTCATTCGCACAATCTATTCTAATTCATTCGTACAAATGTATCCACTCTAATTCATTCATACGATCCATCCTAATTCATTTGTACGAATGTATCCACTCTAATTCATTCATACGATCCATTTTAATTCATTCGCACGAATGTATCCATTCCAATTCATTCGTACGATCCATTCTAATTCATTCGCACAATCTATTCTAATTCATTTGTACAATCTATTCTAATTCATTCGTACGATCCATTCTAATTTATTCGTATAATCCATTCTAATTCATTCGTACAATCCTTTCTTACTCAATCGTATGATCCATTCTAATCCATTCGCACAATCTATTCTAATTCATTCGTACGATCCATTCTATTTCATTCGTACGATCCATTCTAATTCATTCGCACGATCCATTCTAAATCATTCATATGATCCATTCTAATTCAATCGTACGATCCATTCTAATTCATTCGTACGATCCAATGAATTAGAATGGATCGTACGAATGAAATAGAATGGGTAATTAGAATGAATTAGAATGGATCGTACGAATGAATTAGAATGGATACATTCATACGATCCATTCTAATTCATTTGCACGAAGGTATCCATTCTAATTCATTCGTACTATCCATTCTAATTCCATTCTTACTCATTCGTACGATCCATTCTAATTCATTCGCACGAATGAATCCATTCTAATTCATTCGTATGATCCATTCTAATTTATTAGCATGAATGTATCCATTCTAATTCATTCGTACGATCCATTCTAATCATACCGTGCGAATGAATTAGAATGGATCGTACGAATGAATTAGAATAGATTGTGCGAATGAATTAGAATGGATCGTACGAATGAATTAGAATAGATTGTGCGAATGAATTAGAATGGATCGTACGAATGAATTAGAATGGATACGAATGGATCATACAAATGAGTAAGAATGGATCGTACGAATGAAATAGAATGGATTGTACGAATGAATTAGAATGGATCATACGAATGAATTAGAATGGATTCATTCGTGTGAATGAATTAGAATGGATCGTACGAATGAGTAGAATGGATCGTACAAATGAATTAGAATGGATCGTGCGAATGAATTAGAATGGATCGTACGAATGAAATAGAATGGATCGTACGAATGAATTAGAATAGATTGTGCGAATAAATTAGAATGGATCGTACGAATGAATTAGAATGGATACGAATGGATCGTACGAATGAGTAAGAATGGATCGTACGAATGAAATAGAATGGATTGTACGAATGAATTAGAATGGATCATACGAATGAATTAGAATGGATTCATTCGTGCGAATGAATTAGAATGGATCGTACGAATGAGTAGAATGGATCGTGCGAATGAATTAGAATGGATCATACGAATGAAATAGAATGGATTGTACGAATGAGATAGAATGGATCGTACGAATGAATTAGAATGGATACATTCATGCGAATGAATTAGAATGGATCATACGAATGAATTAGAATGGATACCTTCGTGCAAATGAATTAGAATGGATCGTACGAATGAGTAGGAATGGATCGTACGAATGAAATGGAATGGATCGTATGAATGAATTAGAATAGATCGTGCGAATGAATTAGAATGGATCGTACGAATGAATTAGAATAGATTGGCGAATGAATTAGAATGGATCGTACGAATGAATTAGAATGGATCGTACGAATGAATTAGAATGGATCGTATGAATGAATTAGAATGGATCATGCGAATGAATTAGAATGGATCGTACGAATGAAATAGAATGGATTCGCACGAATGTATCCATTCTAATTCATTCGTACGATCCATTCTAATTCATTCGTACAATCCATTCTAATTCATTCGCACGATCCATTCTTACTCATTCGTACGATCCATTGTAATTCATTCGCACGATCCATTCTAAATCATTAATACGATCCATTCTAATTCATTCGCACGATCCATTCTAATTCATTCGTACGATCCATTCTAATTCATTCGCACAATCTATTCTAATTCATTCGTACGAATGTATCCACTCTAATTCATTCATACGATCCATCCTAATTCATTTGTACGAATGTATCCACTCTAATTCATTCATACGATCCATTCTAATTCATTCGCACGAATGTATCCATTCTAATTCATTCGTACGATCCATTCTATCTCATTCGTACAATCCATTCTATTTCATTCGTACGATCCATTCTAATTCATTCGCACGATCCATTCTAATTCATTCATACGATCTATTCTAATTCTTTCGCACGAATGTATCCATTCTAATTCATTCGTACGATCCATTCTAATTCATTCGCACGATACATTCTAATTCATTCATACAATCCATTCTAGAATGGATCGTACGAATGAATTAGAATGGATCGTGCGAATGAGTAAGAATGGATCGTACGAATGAAATAGAATGGATCGTATGAATGAATTAGAATGGATCATATTAATGAATAAGAATGGATCGTACGAATGAATTAGAATAGATCGTACGAATGAATTAGAATGGATACGAATGGATCGTATGAATGAATTAGAATGGATCGTATGAATGAATTAGAATAGATTGTGCGAGTAAGAATGGATCGTACAAATGAATTAGAATGGATTGAATTAGAATGGATCGTACGAATGAATTAGAATGGATCGTATGAATTAGAATGGATCGTGCGAATGAATTAGAATGGATTGTACGAATGAATTAGAATGGATTGTACGAATGAATTAGAATGGATCGTACGAATGAATTAGAATGGATACATTCGTGCGAATCCATTCTATTTCATTCGTATGATCCATTCTAATTCATTCGCACGATCCATTCTAATTCATTCATACGATCCATTCTAATTCCTTCGTACGATCCATTATAATTCATTCGCACGATCCATTCTAATTCATGCATACGATCCATTCTAATTCATTCGTACGATCCATTCTAATTCATTCGTACGATCCATTCTAATTCATTCGCACAATCTATTCTAATTCATTCGTACGATCCATTCTAATTCATTCGCACGATCCATTCTAATTCATTCATACGATCCAATCTAATTCATTCATACGATCCATTCTACGATCCATTCTAATTCATTCGTACGTTCCATTCTAATTCATTAGAACGATCAAAGCTAATTCATTCGTACGATTCATTCTAATTCAATCCATTCTAATTCATTAATACGATCCATTCTAATTCATTCGTACGATCCATTCTAATTCATTCGTACGATCCATTCTAATTCATTCGTACGATCCATTCTTATTCATTCGCATAATCCATTCTAATTCATTCGTATGATCCATTCTAATTCATTCGCACGAATGTATCCATTCTAATTCATTCGTACGATCCATTCTAATTCATTCGCACAATCTATTCTAATTCATTCGAACGATCAATTCTACGTCATTCGTACGATCCATTCTAATTCATTCGTACGATCCATTCTAATTCATTCGCACGATCCATTCTAATTCATTAATACGATCCAATCTAATTCATTCATACGATCCATTCTAATTCATTCGTACGATCCATTCTAATTCATTCGCACGATCCATTCTAATTCATTCGCACGATCCATTCTAATTCATTCATACGATCCATTCTAATTCATTCGTATGATCCATTCTAATCATTCGCATGAATGTATCCCTTCTAATTCATTCGTACGATCCATTCTATCTCATTCGTACAATCCATTCTATTTCATTCGCACGATCCATTCTAATTCATTCATACGATCCATTCTAATTCATTCGTACGATCCATTCTAATTCATTCGCACGATCCATTCTATCTCATTCTAATTCATTAGCATGATCCTTTCTAATTCATTCGTACGATCCATTCTAATTCATTCGCACAATCTATTCTAATTCATTAGTACGATCCATTCTAATTCATTCGTACGATCCATTCTAATTCATTAGCACGATCCATTCTAATTCCTTCGTATGATCCATTCAAATTCATTCGTACGATCCATTCTAATTCATTCGTATGATCCATTCTAATTTATTCGCACGATCCATTCTAATTCATTCGCACGATCCATTCTAATTCATTCGCACGATCCATTCTAATTCATTTGCACGAAGGTATCCATTCTAATTCCTTCGTACGATCCATTCTAATTCCTTCGTACGATCCATTCTAATTCATTCGTACGATCCATTCAAATTCATTCGTACGAATGTATCCATTCTAATTCATTCGTTCGATCCATTCTAATTCATTCGTACGATCCATTCCAATTCATTCGCACGATCCAATCTAATTCATTCGTACGATCCTTTCTATCTCATTCGTACAAGATCCATTCTATCTCATTCGTACAATCCATTCTATTTCATTCGTACGATCGATTCTAATTCATTCATACGATCCATTCTAATTCATTCGCACGAATGTATCCATTCTAATTCATTCGTACGATCCATTCTAATTCATTCGCACAATCCATTCTAATTCATTAATACGATCCAATCTAATTCATTCATACGATCTATTCTAATTCATTCGCACGAATATATCCTTTCTAATTCATTCGTACGATCCATTCTAATTCATTCGCACAATCTATTCTAATTCATTCGAACGATCCATTCTAATTCATTCGTGCGAATCCATTCTATTTCATTCGTACGATCTATTCTAATTCATTCGCACGATCCATTCTAATTCATTCATACGATCCATTCTATTTCATTCGTACGATCCATTCTAATTCATTCGTACAATCCAATCTAATTCAATCCATTCTAATTCATTCGTACGATCCATTCTTACTCATTCGTACGATCCATTCTAATTCATTCGTACAATCTATTCTAATTCATTCGTATGATCCATTCTAATTTATTCGTACAATCCATTCTAATTCATTCGTACAATCCTTTCTTACTCAATCGTATGATCATTTCTAATCCATTCGCACAATCTATCCTAATTCATTCGTACGATCCATTCTATTTCATTCGTACGATCCATTCTTACTCATTCGTACGATCCATTCTAATTCATTTGCACGAAGGTATCCATTCTAATTCATTCGTACTATCCATTCTAATTCCTTCGTACGATCCATTCTAATTACTTCGTACGATCCATTCTAATTCATTCGTACGATCCATTCTAATTCATTCGTACGATCCATTCTAATTCCTTCGTATGATCCATTCTAATTCATTCGTACGGTATGATTCATTCTAATTCATTCGTACGATTCATTCCAATTCAATCCATTCTAATTCATTCGTACGATCCATTCTAATTCATTTGTACGATCCATTCTAATTCATTCGTACGATTCATTCTAATTCAATCCATTCTAATTCATTCGTACGATCCATTCTTACTCATTCGTACGATCCATTCTAATTCATTCGCACGAATGAATCCATTCTAATTCATTCGTATAATCCATTCTAATTCATTCGCATGAATGTATCCATTCTAATTCATTCGTACAATCCATTCTATCTCATTCGTACAATCTATTCTATTTCATTCGTACGATCCATTCTAATTCATTCGCACGATCCATTCTAATTCATTCGCACGAATGAATCCATTCTAATTCATTCGTATGATCCATTCTAATTCATTCGTACAATCTATTCTATTTCATTCGTACGATCCATTCTTACTCATTCGTACGATCCATTCGTATCTATTCTAATTCATTCGTACGATCTATTCTAATTCATTCGTACGAATGAATTAGAATGGATCGTATGAATGAATTAGAATGGATCGTGCGAATGAATTAGAATGGATCGTGCGAATGAATTAGAATGGATCGTACGAATGAATTAGAATGGATCGTACGAATGAATTAGAATGGATCATATGAATGAATTAGAATGGATCGTATGAATGAATTAGAATGGATCGTGCGAATAAATTAGAATGGATCGTATGAATGAATTAGAATGGATCGTACGAATGAAATAGAATGGATTGTACGAATGAGATATAATGGATCGTACGAATGAATTAGAATGGATACATTCGTGCGAATCCATTCTATTTCATTCGTACGATCCATTCTAATTCATTCGCACGATCCGTTCTAATTCATTCATACGATCCATTCTAATTCATTCGTACGATCCATTCTATTTCATTCGTACGATCGTACGAATGAATTAGAATGGATTGAATTAGAATGAATCGTACGAATGAATTAGAATGAATCATACCGTACGAATGAATTAGAATGGATCATACGAATGAAATAGAATGGATCGTATGAATGAATTAGAATGGATCGTGCGAATTAATTAGAATGGATCGTACGAATGAATTAGAATGGATCGTACGAATGAATAAGAATGGATCGTACGAAGGAATTAGAATGGATAGAACGAATGAATTAGAATAGATACCTTCGTGCAAATGAATTAGAATGGATCGTACGAATAAGTAAGAATGGATCGTACGAATGAAATAGAATGGATCGTATGAATAAATTAGAATGGATCGTGCGAATGAATTAGAATGGATCGTACGAATGAATTAGAATAGATTGTGCGAATGAATTAGAATGGATCGTACGAATGAATTAGAATGGATCATATGAGTGTGAATGAATTAGAATGGATCGTGCGAATGAATTAGAATGGATCGTATTAATGAATTAGAATGGATCGTGCGAATGAATTAGAATGGATCGTGCGAATGAATTAGAATGGATCGTATGAATGAATTAGAATGGATCGTGCGAATGAATTAGAATGGATCGTACGAATGAAATAGAATGGATTCGCACGAATGTATCCATTCTAATTCATTAGTACGATCCATTCTAATTCATTCGCACGATCCATTCAAATTCATTCGCACGAATGTATCCATTCTAATTCATTCGTATGATCCATTCTAATTCATTCATGGATACATTCGTGCGAATGTATCCATGGATCTATTCTATTTCATTCATACGATCATGGATTCATTCATGGATCTATTCTATTTCATTCATACGATCTATTCTAATTCTTTTGCACGAATGTAACCATTCTAATTCATTCGTACGATCCATTCTAATTCATTCGTACGATCCATTCTAATTCATTCGCACGATCCATTCTTATTCATTCATATGATCCAATCTAATTCATTCATACGATCCATTCTAATTCATTTGCACGAATGTATCCATTCTAATTCATTCGTACGATCCATTCTTATCGCACGATCCATTCTAATTCATTCGCACGATCCATTCTCCATTCTAATTCCTTCGTACGAATGTACGAATGAATTAGAATGGATCGTACGAATGAATTAGCACGGATCGTACGAATGAAATAGAATAGATCGTTCTAATGAATTAGAATGGATCGTGCGAATGAATTAGAATGGATCGTACGAATGAATTCGAATAGATTGTGCGAATGAATTAGAATGGATCGTATGAATGAATTAGAATGGATCGTACGAATGAATTCGAATGGATCGTACGAAGGAATTAGAATGGATCGTGAATTAGAATGGATCGTACGAATGAATTAGAATGGATACATTCGTGCGAATGAATTAGAATGGATCGTGCAAATGAATTAGAATGGATCGTGCGAATGGAATAGAATGGATCGTACGAATGAATTAGCATTGATCGTGCTAATGAATTACAATGGAACGTACGAATGAATTAGAATGGAACGTAGAATGGCTAAGAATGGATCGTACGAATGAATTAGAATAGATTGTGCGAATGAATTAGAATGGATCATACCGTACGAATGAATTAGAATGGATCATACGAAGGAATTAGAATGGATCGTACGAATGAATTACAAAGGATCGTACGAATGAATTAGCATTGATTGTGCGAATGGATTAGAATGGATCATACGATTGAGTAAGAAAGGATTGTACGAATGAAATAGAATAGATCGTACGAATGAAGTAGAATGGATCGTATGAATGAATTAGAATGGATCGTTCGAATGAATTAGAATAGATTGTGCGAATGAATTATAATGGATCGTACGAATGAATTAGAATGGATCGTGTGAATAAATTAGAATGGATCGTATGAATGAATTAGAATGGATCGTGCGAATGAATTAGAATATGGATCGTACGAAGGAATTAGAATGGATCGTACGAATGAATTCGAATGTATCATTTCTAATTCATTCGTACGATCCATTCTAATTCATTCGTACGATCCATTCTAATTCATTCGTACGATCCATTCTAATTCATTCGCACGATTCATTCTAATTCATTCGCACGATCCATTCTAATTCATTCATACAATCCATTCTAATTCTTTTGCACGAATGTATCTATTCTAATTCATTCGTACGATCCATTCTAATTCATTCGTACGATCCATTCTAATTCATTCGCACAATCCATTCTAATTCATTCACACTCATACGATCCATTCTAATTCATTCGCACGAATGTATCCTTTCTAATTCATTCGTACGATCCATTCTAATTCATTCGCATAATCTATTCTAATTCATTCGAACGATCCATTCTAAGTCATTCGTACGATCCATTCTAATTCATTCGTACGATCCATTCTAATTCATTCGCACGATCCATTCTATTTCATTCGTACGATCCATTCTAATTCATTTGCACGAAGGTGTCCATTCTAATTCATTCATACTATCCATTCTAATTCCTTCGTACGATCCATTCTAATTCATTCGCACGATCCATTCTAATTCATTAATACGATCCATTCTAATTCATTCGCACGATCCATTCTATCTCATTCGTACAATCCATTCTATTTCATTCGTACGATCCATTCTAATTCATTCGTATGATCCATTCTAATTCATTCGCACGATCCATTCTAATTCCTTCGTACGATCCATTCTAATTCATTCGCATGAATGTATCCATTCTAATTCATTCGTACGATCCATTCTATCTTATTCGTACAATCCATTCTATTTCATTCGTATGATCCATTCTAATTCATTCGTATGATCCACTCTAATTCATTCGCATAAATGTATCCATTCTAATTCATTCGTACGATCCATTCTATCTCATTCGTACGATCTATTCTAATTCATTCGCACGAATATATCCTTTCTAATTCATTCGTACGATCCATTCTAATTCATTCGCACAATCTATTCTAATTCATTAGTACGATCCATTCTAATTCATTCGTACGATCCATTCAAATTCATTAGCACGATCCAAATTCATTTATCCGTACGATCTATTCTATTTCATTCATACGATCCATTCGCATTCACTCAACCGATCCATTCTAATTCATTCTTATGATCCATTCTAATTCATTCGCACGAATGTATCGATTCTAATACATTCGTACGATCCATTATAATTCACGATCCATTCTAATTCCTTCGTACGATCCATTCTAATTCATTCATACGATCCATTCTAATTCATTCATACGATCCATTCTAATTCATTCATATGATCCATTCTAATTTATTCGCACGATCCATTCTAATTCATTCATACGATCCATTCTAATTCACTCATATGATCCATTCTAATTCATTCGTACGATCCATTCTATCTCGATCGTACAATCCATTCTTACTCAACCGTATGATCCATTCTAATTCATTCGCATGAATGAATCCATTCTAATTCATTCTAATTCAGTCGTATAATCCTTTCTTACTCAATCGTATGATCCATTCTAATCCATTTGCACAATCTATTCTACTTCATTCGTACTATCCATTCTAATTCCTTCGTACGATCCATTCTAATTCATTCGCACAATCTATTCTAATTCATTCGTACGAATGAATTAGAATTAGAATGGATACATTCATGCTAATGAATTAGAATGGATCATACGAATGAATTAGAATGGATTCATTCGTGCGAATGAATTAGAATGGATCGTGCGAATGAATTAGAATGGATTGTACGAATGAATTAGAATGGATCGTACGAATGAATTAGAATGGATACATTCGTGCGAATCCATTCTATTTCATTCGTACGATCCATTCTAATTCATTCGCACGATCCATTCTAATTCATTCGTACGATCCATTCTAATTCATTCGTACGATCCATTCTAATTCATTCGTACGATCCATTCTAATTCATTCGCACGATCCATTGTAATTCATTCATACGATCCATTCTATTTCATTCGTACGATCTATTCTTACTCATTCGTACGATCCATTCTAATTCATTTGCACGAAGGTATCCATTCTAATTCATTCGTACTATCCATTCTAATTCCTTCGTACGATCTATTCTAATTCCTTCGTACGATCCATTCTAATTCATTCGTACGATCCATTCTAATTCATTCGTACGATCCATTCTAATTCCTTCGTATGATCCATTCTAATTCATTCGTACGGTATGATTCATTCTAATTCATTCGTACGATTCATTCTAATTCAATCCATTCTAATTCATTCATACGATCCATTCTATTTCAATCGTACAATCCATTCTAATTCATTCGCACGATCCATTCGCATTCACTCAAACGATCCATTCTAATTCATTCGTACGATCCATTCTATTTCATTTGCACGAAGGTATCCATTGTAATTCATTCGTACTATCCATTCTAATTCCTTCGTACGATCCATTCTAATTCATTCGCACGATCCATTCTAATTCATTCGTACGATCCATTCTATTTCATTCATACGATCCATTCTAATTCATTCGCACGATCCATTCTAATTCATTCGCATGATCCATTCTAATTTATTCGTACGATCGATTCTAATTCATTCATACGATCCACTCTAATTCATTCGCATGAATGTATCCATTCTAATTCATTCGTACGATCCATTCTAATTCATTCATACGATCCATCCTAATTCATTCGCACGAATGTATCCATTCTAATTCATTCGTACAATCCATTCTATTTCATTCGTACGATCCACTGTTACTCATTCGTACGATCCATTCGTATCCATTCTAATTCATTCGTACGATCTATTCTAATTCATTCGTACGATCCATTCTAATTCATTAATACGATCCAATCTAATTCATTCATACGATCCATTCTAATTCATTCGTACGATCCATTCTAATTCATTCGCACGATCCATTCTAATTCATTCGCACGATCCATTCTAATTCATTCATACGATCCATTCTAATACATTCGTACGATTCATTCTAATTCAATCCATTCTAATTCATTCGTACGATCCATTCTAATTCATTTGTACGATCCATTCTAATTCATTCATACGATCCATTCTAATTCATTCGTACGATCCATTCTAATTCATTCGTACAATCCATTCTAGTTCATTCGCACGATCCATTCGCATTCACTCAAACGATCCATTCTAATTCATTCATATGATCCATTCTAATTCATTCGCACGAATGTATCCATTCTAATTCATTCGTACGATCCATTCTAATTCATTTGTACGAATGTATCCACTCTAATTCATACGATCCATTCTAATTCATTCGCACGAATGTATCCATTCTAATTCATTCGTACGATCCATTCTAATTCATTCGCACGATCCATTCTAATTCATTCGCACGATCCATTCTAACTCATTCGTACGATCCATTCTAATTCATTCACACGATCCATTCTAATTCTTTAATACGATCCATTCTCGAATAGATCGTGCGAATGAATTAGAATTGATCGTACGAATGAATTGGAATGCATACATTCGTGCGAATGAATTAGAATGGATCATATGAATGAATTAGAGTGGATACATTCGTACAAATAAATTAGAATGGATCGTACGAATGAATTAGAATGGATACATTCGTGCGAATGAATTAGAATGGATCATATGAATGAATTAGAATGGATCGTTTGAGTGAATGCGAATGGATCGTGCGAATGAATTAGAATGGATTGTACGAATGAATTAGAATGGATCGTACGAATGAATTAGAATGGATACATTCGTGCGAATCCATTCTATTTCATTCGTACGATCCATTCTAATTCATTAATACGATCCAATCTAATTCATTCATACGATCCATTCTAATTCATTCGTACGATCCATTCTAATTCATTCGCACGATCCATTCTAATTCATTCGCACGATCCATTCTAATTCATTCATACGATCCATTCTAATTCATTCGTACGATCCATTCTAATTCATTCGTACGATCCATTCTAATTCATTCGCACAATCTATTCTAATTCATTCGTACGATCCATTCTAATTCATTCGCACGATCCATTCTAATTCATTCATACGATCCATTCTAATTCATTCGCACGATCCATTCTAATTCATTCGCACGATCCATTCTAATTCATTCGCATGATCCATTCTAATTCATTCGTACAATCGATTCTAATTCATTCATACGATCCATTCTAATTCATTCGCATGAATGTATCCGTTTTAATTCATTCGTACGATCCATTCTAATTCATTCATACGATCCATCCTAATTCATTCGCACGAATGTATCCATTCTAATTCATTCGTACAATCCATTCTATTTCATTCGTACGATCCATTCTTACTCATTCGTACGATCCATTCGTATCCATTCTAATTCATTCGTACGATCTATTCTAATTCATTCGTACGATCCATTCTAATTCATTAATACGATCCAATCTAATTCATTCATATGATCCATTCTAATTCATTCGCACGATCCATTCTAATTCATTAATACGATCCGTTCTCGAATAGATCGTGCGAATGAATTAGAATTGATCGTACGAATGAATTGGAATGGATACATTCGTGCGAATGAATTAGAATGGATCGTATGAATGAATTAGAGTGGATACATTCGTACAAATGAATTAGAATGGATCGTACGAATGAATTAGAATGGATACATTCGTGCGAATGAATTAGAATGGATCATATGAATGAATTAGAATGGATCGTTTGAGTGAATGCGAATGGATCGTGCGAATGAATTAGAATGGATTGTACGAATGAATTAGAATGGATCGTACGAATGAATTAGAATGGATACATTCGTGCGAATCCATTCTATTTCATTCGTACAATCCATTCTAATTCATTCGCACGATCCATTCTAATTCATTCATACGATCCATTCTAATTCATTCGTACGATCCATTCTAATTCATTCGTACGATCCATTCTAATTCATTCGCACAATCTATTCTAATTCATTCGTACGATCCATTCTAATTCATTCGCACGATCCATTCTAATTCATTCATACGAACCATTATAATTCATTCGCACGATCCATTCTAATTCATTCGCATGATCCATTCTAATTCATTCGTACGATCGATTCTAATTCATTCATACGATCCATTCTAATTCATTCGCACGAATGTATCCATTCTAATTCATTCGTACGATCCATTCTAATTCATTCATACGATCCATCCTAATTCATTCGCACGAATGTATCCATTCTAATTCATTCGTACAATCCATTCTATTTCATTCGTACGATCCATTCTTACTCATTCGTACGATCCATTCGTATCCATTCTAATTCATTCGTATGATCTATTCTAATTCATTCGTACGATCCATTCTAATTCATTAATACGATCTAATCTAATTCATTCATACGATCCATTCTAATTCATTCGTACGATCCATTCTAATTCATTCGTGCGAACCATTCTATTTCATTTGCACGAAGGTATCCTTTCTAATTCATTCGTACTATCCATTCTAATTCCTTCGTACGATCCATTCTAATTCATTCGTACGATCCATTCTAATTCATTCGCACGATCCATTCTAATTCATTCGTACGATCCATTCTATTTCATTCATATGATCCATTCTAATTCATTCGTACGATCCATTCTAATTCCTTCGTATCCATTCTAATTAACTCATACGATCCATTCTAATTCATTTATACGAATCATTTTAATTCATTCACACAATCTATTCTAATTCATTCGTACGATCAATTCTAATTCATTCGCACGATCCATTCTAATTCATTCGTACGATCCATTCTAATTCATTCGTACGAATGTATCCATTCTAATTCAATCCATTCTAATTCATTCGTACGATTCATTCTAATTCATTCGTACGATCCATTCTAATTCATTCGTACGATCCATTCTAATTCATTCGCACGATCCATTCTAATTCATTCATACGATCCATTCTAATTCATTCATACGATCCATTCTATTTCATTCGTACGATCCATTCTAATTCATTCGTACGATCCATTCTAATTCATTAGTACGATCCATTCTATTTCATTCATACGATCCATTCTAATGAATTAGAATGGATTGTACGAATAAATTAGAATGGATCGTACGAATGAATTAGAATATGGATCGTACGAAAGAATTAGAATGGATCGTACGAATGAATTAGAATGGATACATTCGTGCGAAAGAATTAGAATAGATCGTATGAATGAATTAGAATGGATCGTACGAAGGAATTAGAATAGATCATACGAAGAAATTAGAATGGATCGTACGAATGAATTAGAATGGATCGTATGAATGAATTAGAATGGATCGTGCGAATGAATTAAAATGGATCGTACGAACGAATTAGAATGGATCATGCGAATGAATTAGAATAGATCATACGAATGAATTAGAATGGATCGTACGAATGAATTAGAATGGATACATTCGTGCAAAAGAATTAGAATGGATTGTATGAATGAATTAGAATGGATCGTTTGAGTGAATGCGATTGGATCGTGCGAATGAATTAGAATGGATTGTACGAATGAATTAGAGTGGATCGTACGAATGAATTAGAATGGATACATTCGTGCGAATCCATTCTATTTCATTCGTACGATCCATTCTAATTCATTCGCACGATCCATTCTAATTCATTCATACGATCCATTCTAATTCATTCGTACGATCCATTCTAATTCATTCGTAAGATCCATTCTAATTCATTCGCACAATCTATTCTAATTCATTCGAACGATCCATTCTAATTCATTCGTATGATCCATTCTAATTCATTCGTACGATCTATTCTATTTCATTCATACAATCCATTCTTACTCATTCTCACGATCCATTCTAATTCATTCACACTCATACGATCCATTCTAATTCATTCGCACGTATAGATTGTGCGAATGGATTAGAATGGATCATACGATTGAGTAAAAATGGATTGTACGAATGAAATAGAATAGATCGTACGAATGAATTAGAATGGATCGTGCGAATAAATTAGAATGTATCGTATGAATGAATTAGAATCGATCGTACGAATGAATTAGAATGGATCATGCGAATGAATTAGAATGGATTGAATTAGAATGAATCGTACGAATGAGTAAGAATGGATCCATTCTATTTCATTCGTACGATCCATTCTAATTCATTCATACGATCCTTTCTAATTCCTTCGTACGAATGAATTAGACTGGATTGCATGAATGAATTAGAATAGATCGTACGAATGAATTAGAATGGATCGTACTAAATGTATCCATTCTAATTCATTCGTACGATCCATTCTAATTCATTCGTATGATCCATTCTTACTCATTCGTACGATCCAATCTAATTCATTCATACGATCCATTCTACGATCCATTCTAATTCATTCGTACGTTCCATTCAAATTCATTCGTACGATCCATTCAAATTCATTAATACGATCCATTCTAATTCATTCGCACGATCCATTCTAATTCATTTGTACGATCCATTCTAATTCATTCGCACGATCCATTCTAATTCATTCGCACGATCCATTCTAATTCATTCATACAATCCATTCTACTTCTTTTGCACGAATGTATCCATTCTAATTCATTCGTACGATCCATTCTAATTCATTCGTACAATCCATTCTAATTCATTCGCACAATCCATTCTAATTCATTCACACTCATACGATCCATTCTAATTCATTCGCACGAATGTATCCGTTCTAATTCATTTGTACGATCCATTCTAATTCATTCGCACGATCTATTCTAATTCATTCGAACGATCCATTCTAAGTCATTCGTACGATCCATTCTAATTCATTCGCACAATCCATTCTAATTCATTCACACTCATACGATCCATTCTAATTCATTCGCACAAATGTATCCGTTCTAATTCATTCGTACGATCCATTCTAATTCATTCGTACGAATGAATTACAATGGATACATTCGTGCGAAAGAATTAGAATGGATCGTATGAATGAATTAGATTGGATCGTATAAATGAATTAGAATGGATCATACGAATGAATTAGAATGGATCGTGCTAATGAATTAGAATGGATCGTGCGAATGAATTAGAATGGATCATGCGAATGAATTAGAATGGATCGTACGAATGAATTAGAATGGATCGTTCGAATGAATTAGAATAGATTGTGCGAATGAATTAGAATGGATCGTACGAATGAATTAGAAGGGATACATTCGTGCGAATGAATTAGAATGGATCGTATGAGTATGAATGAATTAGAATGGATCGTGCGAATGAATTAGAATGGATCGTATTAATGAATTAGAATGGATCGTGCGAATGAATTAGAATGGATCGTACGAATGAGTTAGAATAGATTGTACGAATGAATTAGAATGGATCGTACGAATGAATTAGAATGGATACATTCGTGCGAATCCATTCTATTTCATTCGTACGATCCATTCTAATTCATTTGCACGATCCATTCTAATTCATTCATACGATCCATTCTAATTCATTCGTACGATCCATTCTATTTCATTCGTACGATCCATTCTAATTCATTCGTACAATCTATTCTAATTCATTCGCACGATCCATTCGCATTCACTCAAACGATCCATTCTAATTCATTCGTATGATCCATTCTAATTCATTCGTACGATCCATTCTAATTCATTTGTACGAATGTATCCACTCTATTTCATTCATACGATCCATTCTAATTCATTCGCACGAATCTATCCATTCTAATTCATTCGCACGATCCATTCTAATTCATTCATACAATCCATTCTAATTCTACGATCCATTCTTACTCATTCGTACGATCCATTCTAATTCATTCGCACAATCTATTCTAATTCATTCGAACGATCCAGTCTAATTCATTCGTACGATCCATTCTAATTCATTCGTAAGATCCATTCTAATTCATTCATACAATCCATTCTAATTCATTCGTATGATTCATTCTAATTCAATCCATTCTAATTCATTCATATGATCAATTCTAATTCATTCGCACGAATGAATCCATTCTAATTCATTCGTATGATCCATTCTAATTCATTCGCATGAATGTATCCAATTTAATTCATTCGTACGATCCATTCTATCTCATTCGTACAATCCATTCTTACTCATTCGCACGATCCATTCTAATTCATTCACACTCATACGATCCATTCTAATTCATTCGCACGTATAGATTATGCGAAAGGATTAGAATGGATCATACGATTGAGTAAGAATGGATTGTACGAATGAAATAGAATAGATCGTACGAATGAATTAGAATGGATCGTGCGAATAAATTAGAATGGATCGTATGAATGAATTAGAATCGATCGTACGAATGAATTAGAATGGATCATGCGAATGAATTAGAATGGATTGAATTAGAATGAATCGTACGAATGAGTAAGATTGGATCCATTCTATTTCATTCGTACGATCCATTCTAATTCATTCATATTATCCTTTCTAATTCCTTCGTACGAATGAATTAGACTGGATTGCATGAATGAATTAGAATAGATCGTACGAATGAATTAGAATGGATCGTACGAAATGTATCCATTCTAATTCCTTCGTATGATCCATTCTAATTTATTCGTATGATCCATTCTTACTCATTGATACGATCCAATCTAATTCATTCATACGATCCATTCTACGATCCATTCTAATTCATTCGTACGTTCCATTCTAATTCATTCGTACGATCCATTCAAATTCATTAATACGATCCATTCTAATTCATTCGCACGATCCATTCTAATTCATTCATACGATCCATTCTAATTCATTCGTACGATCCATTCTAATTCATTCGTACGATCCATTCTAATTCATTCGCACGAATGAATCCATTCTAATTCATCGTGCGAATGAAATAGAATGGATCGTACGAATGAATTAGAATGGATCGTGCGAATGAATTAGAATGGATCGTACGAATGAATTAGAATGGATCGTACGAATGAATTATAATGGATTGAATTAGAATGGATACATTCGTACGAATGAATTAGAATGGATCGTACGAATGAATTAGAATGGATCGTGCAAATGAATTAGAATTGATCGTACGAATGAATTAGAATAGATTGTGCGAATGAATTAAAATGATTCGTATAAATGAATTAGAATGGATCGTATGAGTGAATTAGAATGGATACGAAGGAATTAGAATAGATCGTACGAATGAATTAGAATGGATCGTATGAATGAAATAGAATGGATCGTACGAATGAATTAGAATGGATCGTGCGAATGAATTAGAATGGATCGTACGAAGGAATTAGAATGGATAGTACGAATGAATTAGAATGGATACCTTCGTGCAAATGAAATAGAATGGTTCGTACGAATGAATTAGAATGGATCGTATGAATGAATTAGAATGGATCGTATGAATGAATTAGATTGGATCATATTAATGAATTAGAATGGATCGTACGAATGAATTAGAATAGATCATACGAATGAATTAGAATGGATACGAATGGATCGTACGAATGAGTAAGAATGGATCGTACGAATGAAATAGAATGGATTGTACGAATGAATTAGAATGGATACATTCGTGCGAATGAATTAGGATGGATCGTATGAATGAATTAGAATGGATCGTACGAATGAATTAGAATGGATACATTCGTGCGAATGAATTAGAATGGATCGTATGAATGAATTAGAATCGATCGTACGAATGAATTAGAATGAATCATGCGAATTAATTAGAATGGATCGTGCGAATGAATTAGAATGGATCGTATGAATGAATTAGAATGGATCGTGCGACTGAATTAGAATGGATCGTACGAATGAATTAGAATAGATTGTGCGAATGAATTAGAATGGATCGTACGAATGAATTAGAATGGATCGTACGAATGAATTAGAATGGATCGTATGAATGAATTAGAATGGATCGTGCGAATGAATTAGAATGGATCGTACGAATGAAATAGAATGGATTTGCACGAATGTATCCATTCTAATTCATTCGTACGATCCATTCTAATTCATTCGTACAATCCATTCTAATTCATTCGCACGATCCATTCGCATTCACTCAAACGATCCATTCTAATTCATTCATATGATCCATTCTAATTCATTCGCACGAATGAGTAAGAATGGATCGTGCGAATGAGTAAGAATGGATCGTGCGAATGAGTAAGAATGGATCGTACGAATGAGTAAGAATGGATCGTGCGAATGAGTAAGAATGGATCGTGCAAATGAGTAAGAATGGATCGTACGAATGAGTAAGAATGGATCGTGCGAATGAATTAGAATGGATCGTGCGAATGAATTAGAATGGATCGTACGAATGAATTAGAATGGATACATTCGTGCGAATGAATTAGAATGGATCGTATGAATGAATTAGAGTGGATACATTCGTACAAATGAATTAGAATGGATCGTACGAATGAATTAGAATGGATACATTCGTGCGAATGAATTAAAATGGATCATATGAATGAATTAGAATGGATCGTTTGAGTGAATGCGAATGGATCGTGCGAATGAATTAGAATGGATTGTACGAATGAATTAGAATGGATCGTACGAATGAATTAGAATGGATCGTACGAATGAATTAGAATGGATCGTACGAATGAATTAGAATGCATTGAATTAGAATGAATCGTACGAATGTATTAGAATGGATCGTATGAATGAATTAGAATGGATCGTGCGAATGAATTAGAATGGATCGTGCGAATGAATTAGAATGGATCGTACGAATGAATTAGAATGGATCGTATGAATGAATTAGATTGGATCATATTAATGAATTAGAATGGATCGTACGAATGAATTAGAATAGATCGTACGAATGAATTAGAATCGATACGAATGGATCGTACGAATGAGTAAGAATGGATCGTACGAATGAAATAGAATGGATTGTACGAATGAATTAGAATGGATACATTCGTGCGAATGAATTAGGATGGATCGTATGAATGAATTAGAATGGATCGTACGAATGAATTAGAATGGATACATTCGTGTGAATGAATTAGAATGGATCGTATGAATGAATTAGAATCGATCGTACGAATGAATTAGAATGGATCATGCGAATGAATTAGAATGGATCGTGCGAATGAATTAGAATCGACCGTATGAATGAATTAGAATGGATTGTACGAATGAAATTAGAATGGATCGTATGAATGAATTAGAATGGATCGTGCGAATGAATTAGAATGGATCGTGCGAATGAAATAGAATGGATCGTACGAATGAATTAGAATGGATCATACGAATGAATTCGAAAGGATACATTCGAATTCATTCGTACGATCCATTCTAATTCATTCGTACGATCTATATTCTAATTCATTCGCACGATCCATTATAATTCATTCATACGATCCATTCTAATTTATTCGCACGATCCATTCTAATTCATTCGTACGATCCTTATTCTAATTCATTTGTACGATTCATTCTAATTCAATCCATTCTAATTCATTCGTACGATCTATTCTAATTCATTCGTACGATCCATTCTAATTCATTCGTACGATTCATTCTAATTCAATCAATTCTAATTCATTCGTACGATCTATTCTAATTCATTCGTACGATCCATTCTAATTCATTCGTACGATCCATTCTAATTCATTCGTACAATCCATTCTAATTCATTCGCACGATCCATTCTAATTCATTCGTACGATTCATTCTAATTCAATCCATTCTAATTCATTCGTACGATCCATTGATACATTCGTGCGAATGAATTAGAATGGATCGTATGAATGAATTAGAATGGATCGTGTGAATGAATTAGAATGGATCGTATAAATGAATTAGAATGGATCGTGTGAATGAATTAGAATGGATCGTACGAATGAAATAGAATGGATTCGCACGAATGTATCCATTCTAATTCATTCGTACGATCCATTCTAATTCATTCGTATGATCTATTCTAATTCATTCGCATGATCCATTATAATTCATTCATACGATCCAATCTAATTCATTCGTACGATCCATTCTAATTCATTCGCACGAATGCATCAACTCTAATTCATTCGTACGATCCATTCTAATTCATTCACACATGTACGAATGAATTAGAATGGATACATTCGTGCGAATGAATTAGAATGGATCGTACGAATGAATTAGAATGGATCGTATGAAGGAATTAGAATGGATCGTATGAATGAATTAGAATGGATCGTGCGAATGAATTAGAATGGATCGTACGAATGAGTAAGAATGGATCGTACGAATGAATTAGAATGGATCGTGCGAATGAATTAGAATGGATCGTATGAATGAATTAGAATAGATTGTGCGAATGAATTAGAATGGATTGTACGAATGAATTAGAATGTATCCTTTCTAATTCATTCGTACGATCCATTCTAATTCATTCGCACGATCCATTCTAATTCATTCGTACGATCCATTCTAATTCATTCATACAATCCATTCTAATTCATTCGCACGATCCATTCTAATTCATTCGTACGATTCATTCTAATTCAATCCATTCTAATTCATTCGTACGATCCATTGATACATTCGTACGAATGAATTAGAATGGATCGTATGAATGAATTAGAATGGATCGTGCGAATGAATTAGAATGGATCGTATGAATGAATTAGAATGGATCGTGCGAATGAATTAGAATGGATCGTACGAATGAATTAGAAAGGATACATTCTAATTCATTCGTACGATCCATTCTAATTCATTCGCACAATCTATTCTAATTCATTCGTACGATCCATTCTAATTCATTTGCACGATTCATTCTAATTCATTCGCATGATCCATTCTAATTCATTCGTACGATTGATTCTAATTCATTCATACGATCCATTCTAATTCATTCGCACGAATGTATCCATTCTAATTCATTCGTACGATCCATTCTAATTCATTCATACGATCCATCCTAATTCATTCGCACGAATGTATCCATTCTAATTCATTCGTACAATCCATTCTATTTCATTCGTACGATCCATTCTTACTCATTCGTACGATCCATTCGTATCCATTCTAATTCATTCGTACGATCTATTCTAATTCATTCGTACGATCCATTCTAATTCATTAATACGATCCATTCTAATTCATTCATACGATCCATTCTAATTCATTCGTACGATCCATTCTTACTCATTCGCACGATCCATTCTAATTCATTTAGAATGGATGCATTCGTGCGAATGAATTAGAATGGATCGTATGAATGAGTAAGAATAGAATGGATCGTACGAATGAGATAGAATGGATCGTACGAATGAATTAGAATGGATCGTACGAATGAGTAAGAATGGATCGTACGAATGAATTAGAATGGATCATACGAATGAATTAGAATGGATACGATCGTACGAATGAATTAGAATGGATCGTACGAATGAGATAGAATGGATCGTACGAATGAATTAGAATAGATTGTGCGAATGAATTAGAATGGATCATACGAATGAATTAGAATAGATCGTACGAATGAATTAGAATGGATCGTATGAATGAATTAGAATGGATCGTGCGAATGAATTAGAATGGATCGTACGAATGAAATAGAATGGATACATTCGTGCGAATGAATTAGACTGGATCATATGAATGAATTAGAATGGATCATTTGAGTGAATGCGAATGGATCGTGCGAATGAATTAGAATGGATTGTACGAATGAATTAGAATGGATCGTACGAATGAATTAGAATGGATACATTCTCACGAATTAGAATGAATCGTACGAATGAATTAGAATGGATCGTACGAATGAATTAGAATGGATCGTATGAATGAATTAGATTGGATCGTATAAATGAATTAGAATGGATCGTACGAATAAATTAGAATGGATCGTGCTAATGAATTAGAATGGATCGTACGAATGAATTAGAGTGGATAAATTCGTACAAATGAATTAGAATGGATACATTCGTACGAATGAATTAGAATGGATCGTACAAATGAATTGGAATGGATACATTCGCACGAATTAGAATGGATCGTACGAATGAATTAGAATGGATCATACGAATGAATTAGAATGAATCGTATGAATGAATTAGAATGGATCATTCGTACGATCCATTCTAATTCATTCGCACGATCCGTTCTAATTCATTAATACGATCCATTCTAATTCATTCGCACGATCCATTCTAATTCATTCACACTCATACGATCCATTCTAATTCATTCGCACGAATGTATCCTTTCTAATTCATTCGTACGATCCATTCTAATTCATTCGCACAATCTATTCTAATTCATTCGTAGGATCCATTCTAATTCATTACTACGATCCATTCTAATTTATTCATACGATCCATTCTAATTCATTCATACGATCCATTCTAATGTATTCGCACGATCCATTCTAATTCCTTCGTATGATCCATTCTAATTCATTCATATGATCCATTCTAATTCATTCGCACGATCCATTCTAATTCATTCGTATGATCCATTCTAATTCATTCGTACGATCCATTCTAATTCATTCGCACGATCCATTCTATTTCATTCGTACGATCCATTCTAATTCATTCGCACGAATATATCCATTCCAATTCATTCGTACGATCCATTCTAATTCATTCGCACAATCTATTCTAATTCATTCGTGCGAAAGAATTAGAATAGATCGTATGAATGAATTAGAATGGATCGTACGAAGGAATTAGAATAGATCATACGAAGAAATTAGAATGGATCATACGAATGAATCAGAATGGATCGTATGAATGAATTAGAATGGATCGTGCGAATGAATTAGAATGGATCGTACGAATGAATTAGAATAGATTGTGCGAATGAATTAGAATGGATCGTACGAATGAAATAGAATGGATTGTACGGATGAATTAGAATGGATCGTGCAAATGAATTAGAATGGATCGTACGAATGAATTAGAATGGATCATACGAATGAATTAGAAAGGATACATTCGAATTCATTCGTACGATCCATTCTAATTCATTCGTACGATCTATATTCTAATTCATTCGCACGATCCATTATAATTCATTCATACGATCCATTCTAATTTATTCGCACGATCCATTCTAATTCATTCGTACGATCCTCATTCTAATTCATTTGTACGATTCATTCTAATTCAATCCATTCTAATTCATTCGTACGATCTATTCTAATTCATTCGTACGATCCATTCTAATTCATTCGTACGATTCATTCTAATTCAATCAATTCTAATTCATTCGTACGATCTATTCTAATTCATTCGTACGATCCATTCTAATTCATTCGTACGATCCATTCTAATTCATTCGTACAATCCATTCTAATTCATTCGCACGATCCATTCTAATTCATTCGTACGATTCATTCTAATTCATTCCATTCTAATTCATTCGTACAATCCATTGATACATTCGTGCGAATGAATTAGAATGGATCGTATGAATGAAATATAATGGATCGTGTGAATGAATTAGAATGGATCGTATAAATGAATTAGAATGGATCGTGTGAATGAATTAGAATGGATCGTACGAATGAAATAGAATGGATTCGCACGAATGTATCCATTCTAATTCATTCGTACGATCCATTCTAATTCATTCGTATGATCTATTCTAATTCATTCGCATGATCCATTATAATTCATTCATAAGATCCAATCTAATTCATTCGTACGATCCATTCTAATTCATTCGCACGAATGTATCAACTTTAATTCATTCGTACGATCCATTCTAATTCATTCACACATGTACGAATGAATTAGAATGGATACATTCGTGCGAATGAATTAGAATGGATCGTACGAATGAATTAGAATGGATCGTATGAAGGAATTAGAATGGATCGTATGAATGAGTTAGAATGGATCGTGCGAATGAATTAGAATGGATCGTACGAATGAGTAAGAATGGATCGTACGAATGAATTAGAATGGATCGTGCGAATGAATTAGAATGGATCGTATGAATGAATTAGAATAGATTGTGCGAATGAATTAGAATGGATTGTACGAATGAATTAGAATGTATCCTTTCTAATTCATTCGTACGATCCATTCTAATTCATTCGCACGATCCATTCTAATTCATTCGTACGATCCATTCTAATTCATTCGTACAATCCATTCTAATTCATTCGCACGATCCATTCTAATTCATTCGTACGATTCATTCTAATTCAATCCATTCTAATTCATTCGTACGATCCATTGATACATTCGTGCGAATGAATTAGAATGGATCGTATGAATGAATTAGAATGGATCGTGCGAATGAATTAGAATGGATCGTATGAATGAATTAGAATGGATCGTGCGAATGAATTAGAATGGATCGTACGAATGAATTAGAAAGGATACATTCTAATTCATTCGTACGATCCATTCTAATTCATTCGCACAATCTATTCTAATTCATTCGTGCGATCCATTCTAATTCATTCGCACGATTCATTCTAATTCATTCGCATGATCCATTCTAATTCATTCGTATGATCGATTCTAATTCATTCATACGATCCATTCTAATTCATTCGCACGAATGTATCCATTCTAATTCATTCGTACGATCCATTCTAATTCATTCATACGATCCATCCTAATTCATTCGCACGAATGTATCCATTCTAATTCATTCGTACAATCCATTCTATTTCATTCGTACGATCCATTCTTACTCATTCGTACGATCCATTCGTATCCATTCTAATTCATTCGTACGATCTATTCTAATTCATTCGTACGATCCATTCTAATTCATTAATACGATCCATTCTAATTCATTCATACGATCCATTCTAATTCATTCGTACGATCCATTCTTACTCATTCGCACGATCCATTCTAATTCATTTAGAATGGATGCATTCGTGCGAATGAATTAGAATGGATCGTATGAATGAGTAAGAATAGAATGGATCGTACGAATGAGATAGAATGGATCGTACGAATGAATTAGATTGGATCGTACGAATGAGTAAGAATGGATCGTACGAATGAATTAGAATGGATCATACGAATGAATTAGAATGGATACGATCGTACGAATGAATTAGAATGGATCGTACGAATGAGATAGAATGGATCGTACGAATGAATTAGAATAGATTGTGCGAATGAATTAGAATGGATCGTACGAATGAATTAGAATGGATCGTACGAATGAATTAGAATGGATCGTATGAATGAATTAGAATGGATCGTGCGAATGAATTAGAATGGATCGAACGAATGAAATAGAATGGATACATTCGTGCGAATGAATTAGACTGGATCATATGAATGAATTAGAATGGATCATTTGAGTGAATGCGAATGGATCGTGCGAATGAATTAGAATGGATTGTACGAATGAATTAGAATGGATCGTACGAATGAATTAGAATGGATACATTCGCACGAATTAGAATGAATCGTACGAATGAATTAGAATGGATCGTACGAATGAATTAGAATGGATCGGATGAATGAATTAGATTGGATCGTATAAATGAATTAGAATGGATCGTACGAATAAATTAGAATGGATCGTGCTAATGAATTAGAATGGATCGTACGAATGAATTAGAGTGGATAAATTCGTACAAATGAATTAGAATGGATACATTCGTACGAATGAATTAGAATGGATCATACAAATGAATTAGAATGGATACATTCGCACGAATTAGAATGGATCGTACGAATGAATTAGAATGGATCGTACGAATGAATTAGAATGGATCGTATGAATGAATTAGATTGGATCGTATAAATTAATTTGAATGGTTCGTACGAATGAATTAGAATGGATCGTGCTAATGAATTAGAATGGATCGTACGAATGAATTAGAGTGGATACATTCGTACAAATGAATTAGAATGGATACATTCGTGCGAATGAATTAGAATGGATCGTGCGAATGAATTATAATGGATCGTATGAATGAATTAGAATAGATTGTGCTAATGAATTAGAATGGATCGTATGAATGAATTAGAATGGATCGTACGAATGAATTAGAATGGATTGTACGAATGAATTAGAATGGTTCGTATGAATGAATTAGAATGGATCGTATGAATGAATTAGAATGGATCGTGCGAATGAATTAGAATGGATCGTACGAATGAAATAGAATGGATTCGCACGAATGTATCCATTCTTATTCATTCGTACGATCCATTCTAATTCATTCGTACAATCCATTCTAATTCATTCGCACGATCCATTCTTACTCATTCGTACGATCCATTCTAATTCATTCGCACGATCCATTCTAATTCATTAATACGATCCATTCTAATTCATTCGCACGATTCATTCTAATTCATTCACACTCATACGATCCATTCTTATTCATTCGCACGAATGTATCCTTTCTAATTCATTCGTACGATCCATTCTAATTCATTCGCACAATCTATTCTAATTCATTCGAACGATCCATTCTAAGTCATTCGTACGATCCATTCTAATTCATTCGCACAATCCATTCTAATTCATTAGCACGATCCATTCTAATTCCTTCGTATGATCCATTCTAATTCACAATTCTAATTCATTCGCAAGTATCCATTCTAATTCATTCATACGATCCATTCTATTTCATTCGTACGATCCATTCTTACTCATTCGTACGATCCATTCTAATTCATTCGTACGATCCATTCTAATTCATTTGTACGAATGTATCCACTCTAATTCATTCATACGATCCATTCTAATTCATTCGCACGAATGTATCCATTCCAATTCATTCGTACGATCCATTCTAATTCATTCGCACAATCTATTCTAATTCATTCGTACGATCAATTCTAATTCCTTCGTACGATCCATTCTAATTCATTCGTACGATCCATTCTAATTCATTCGTACGATCCATTCTAATTCATTCGCACAATCTATTCTAATTCATTCGTACGATCCATTCTAATTCATTCGCACGATCCATTCTAATTCATTCATACGATCCATTCTATCTCATTCGTACGATCCATTCTTACTCATTCGTACGATCCATTCTAATTCATTTGCACGAAGGTATCCATTCTAATTCCTTCGTACTATCCATTCTAATTCCTTTGTACGATCCATTCTAATTCCTTCGTACGATCCATTCGGATACATTCGTGCGAATCCATTCTATTTCATTCGTACGATCCATTCTAATTCATTCGCACGATCCATTCTAATTCATTCATCCGAACCATTCTAATTCATTCGTACAATCCATTCTAATTCATTCGCACAATCTATTCTAATTCATTCGTACGATCCATTCTAATTCATTCGTACGATCCATTCTAATTTATTCGCACAATCTATTCTAATTCATTCGTACGATCCATTCTAATTCATTCATATGATCCATTCTAATTCATTCGTACGATCCATTCTAATTCATTCGTACGATCCATTCTAATTCATTCGCACAATCTATTCTAATTCATTCGTACGATCCATTCTAATTCATTTGCACGATCCATTCTAATTCATTCATACGATCCATTCTAATTCATTCGTACGATCCATTCTAATTCATTCGTACGATCCTTTCTAATTCATTCGCACAATCTATTCTAATTCATTCGTACGATCCATTCTAATTCATTCGCACGATCCATTCTAATTCATTCACACAATCTATTCTAATTCATTCGTACGATCCATTCTAATTCATTCGTACGATCCATTCTAATTCATTCGTACGATTCATTCTAATTCAATCCATTCTAATTCATTCGTACGATCCATTCTTACTCATTCGTACGATCCATTCTAATTCATTCATACGATCCATTCTACGATCCATTCTAATTAATTCGTACGTTCCATTCTAATTCATTCGCACGAATGTAACCATTCTAATTCATTCGTACGATCCATTCTAATTCATTCGTGCGAATCCATTCTATTTCATTCGTACGATACATTCTAATTCATTCGCACGATCCATTCTAATTCATTCATACGATCCATTCTAATTCATTCGTACGATCCATTCTAATTCATTCGCACGATCCATTCTAATTCATGCATACGATCCATTCTAATTCATTACTACGATCCATTCTAATTCATTCGTACGATCCATTCTAATTCCTTCGTATGATCCATTCTAATTTATTCGCACGATCCATTCTAATTCATTCGTACGATCCATTCTATTTCATTCGTATGATCCATTCTAATTCATTCGCACGAATGTATCCATTCTAATTCATTCGTACGATCCATTCTAATTCATTTGTACGAATGTATCCACTCTAATTCATTCATACGATCCATTCTAATTCATTCGCACGAATGTATCCATTCTAATTCATTCGTACGATCCATTCTAATTCATTCGCACAATGAATTCGAATGGATCGTACGAATGAGTAAGAATGGACCGTACGAATGAAATAGAATGGATTGTATGAATGAATTAGAATGGATCGTGCGAATGAATTAGAATGGATCGTACGAATGAATTAGAATACATTGTGCGAATGAATTAGAATGGATCGTACGAATGAATTAGATTGGATCGTGCGAATGAATTATAATGGATCATATGAATGAATTAGAATGGATCGTATGAATGAATTAGAATGGATCGTGCGAATAAATTAGAATGTATTAGAATGGATTGTACGAATGAAATAGAATGGATCATATGAATGAATTAGAATGGATTGAATTAGAATGAATCGTACGAATGAATTAAAATGAATCATACCGTACGAATGAATTAGAATGGATCATACGAAGGAATTAGAATAGATCGTACGAATGAATTAGAATGGATCGTACGAATGAATTAGAATGGATCGTACGAAGGAATTAGAATGGATCGTACGAAAGAATTAGAATGGATAGTACGAATGAATTAGAATGGATACCTTCGTGCAAATGAATTAGAATGGATCGTACGAATGAGTAAGAATGGATCGTACGAATGAAATAGAATGGATCGTATGAATGAATTAGAATGGATCGTGCGATGCGAATGAATTAGAATGGATCGTACGAATGAATTAGAATAGATTGTGCGAATGAATTAGAATGGATCGTACGAATGACTTAGAATAGATCGTTCGAATGAATTAGAATGGATCGTGCGAATGAATTAGAATGGATCGTACGAATGAAATAGAATGGATTCGCACGAATGTATCCATTCTAATTCATTCGTACAATCCATTCTAATTCATTCGTACAATCCATTCTAATTCATTCGCACGATCCATTCTTATTCATTCGCACGAATGAATCCATTCTAATTCATTCGTATGATCTATTCTAATTCATTAGCATGAATGTATCCATTCTAATTCATTCTAATTTATTCGTACTATCCATTCTAATTCATTCGCACAATCCATTCTAATTCATTCGTGCGATCCATTCTAATTCATTCGTACGATCCATTCTAATTTATTCGCACGATCCATTCTAATTCATTCATACGATCCATTCTAATTCATTCATATGATCCATTCTAATTCATTCGCACGATCCATTCTTACTCATTCGTACGATCCATTCTAATTCATTCGCACGATCCATTCTAATTCATTAATACGATCCATTCTAATTCATTCGCACGATCCATTCTAATTCATTCACACTCATACGATCCATTCTAATTCATTCGCACGAATGTATCCTTTCTAATTCATTCGTACGATCCATTCTACTTCATTCGCACAATCTATTCTAATTCATTCGTAGGATCCATTCTAATTCATTACTACGATCCATTCTAATTCATTCATACGATCCATTCTAATTCATTCATACGATCCATTCTAATTTATTCGCACGATCCATTCTAATTCCTTCGTATGATCCATTCTAATTCATTCATATGATCCATTCTAATTCATTCGCACGATCCATTCTAATTCATTCGTATGATCCATTCTAATTCATTCATACGATCCATTCTAATTCATTCGCACGATCCATTCTATTTCATTCGTACGCTCCATTCTAATTCATTCGCACGAATATATCCATTCCAATTCATTCGTACGATCCATTCTAATTCATTCGCACAATCTATTCTAATTCATTCGTACGATCCATTCTAATTCATTCGCACAATCTATTCTAATTCATTCGTGCGAAAGAATTAGAATAGATCGTATGAATGAATTAGAATGGATCGTACGAAGGAATTAGAATAGATCATACGAAGAAATTAGAATGGATCGTACGAATGAATCAGAATGGATCGTATGAATAAATTAGAATGGATCGTGCGAATGAATTAGAATGGATCGTACGAATGAATTAGAATAGATTGTGCGAATGAATTAGAATGGATCGTACGAATGAAATAGAATGGATCGTACGGATGAATTAGAATGGATCGTGCGAATGAATTAGAATGGATCGTACGAATGAGTAAGAATGGATCGTATGAATGAATTAGAATGGATCGTGCGAATGAATTAAAATGGATCATATGAATGAAATAGAATGGATCGTACGAATTAGAATGGATCATACGAATGAAATAGAATGGATCGTACGAATGAATTAGAATAGATTGTGCGAATGGATTAGAATGGATCATACGATTGAGTAAGAATGGATTGTACGAATGAAATAGAATAGATCGTACGAATGAATTAGAATGGATCGTATGAATGAATTAGAATGGATTGTACGAATGAATTAGAATGGATCGTATGCATGAATTAGAATGGATCGTGCGAATGAATTAGAATGGATCGTACGAATGAATTAGAATGGATCGAACGAATGAATTAGAATGGATCGTGCGAATGAATTAGAATGGATCGTACGAAGGAATTAGAATGGATCGTATGAATGAATTAGAATGGATCGTGCGAATGAATTAGAATGGATTGAATTAGAATGAATCGTACGAATGAATTAGAATGAATCATACCGTACGAATGAATTAGAATGGATCATACGAAGGACTTAGAATGGATCGTACGAATGAAATAGAATGGATCGTTCGAATGAATTAGAATGGATCGTACGAATGAATTAGAATGGATCATACGAAGGAATTAGAATGGATCGTACGAATGAATTAGAATGAATTAGAATAGATTGTGCGAATGAATTAGAATGGATTGTACGAATGAAATAGAATGGATCGTACGAATGAATTAGAATAGATTGTGCGAATGGATTAGAATGGATCATACGATTGAGTAAGAATGGATTGTACGAATGAAATAGAATAGATCGTACGAATGAATTAGAATGGATCGTATGAATGAATTAGAATGGATCGTACGAATGAATTAGAATGGATCGTATGCATGAATTAGAATGGATCGTGCGAATGAATTAGAATGGATCGTACGAATGAATTAGAATGGATCGAACGAATGAATTAGAATGGATCGTGCGAATGAATTAGAATGGATCGTACGAATGAATTAGAATGGATCGTATGAATGAATTAGAATGGATCGTGCGAATGAATTAGAATGGATTGAATTAGAATGAATCGTACGAATGAATTAGAATGAATCATACCGTACGAATGAATTAGAATGGATCATACGAAGGAATTAGAATGGATCGTACGAATGAAATAGAATGGATCGTTCGAATGAATTAGAATGGATCGTACGAAGGAATTAGAATGGATCCTACGAAGGAATTAGAATGGATCGTACGAATGAATTAGAATGAATTAGAATAGATTGTGCGAATGAATTAGAATGGATCGTACGAATGAATTAGAATGGATCGTACGAATGAATTAGAATGGATCGTATGAATGAATTAGAGTGGATCATAGTAATGAATTAGAATGGATCGTATGAATGAATTAGAATGGATACATTCGTACGATCCATTCTTACTCATTCGTACGATCGATTCTAATTCATTCATACGATCAATTCTAATTCATTCGTACGATCTATTCTATTTCATTCGTACAATCCATTCTTACTCAATCGTATGATCCATTCTAATCCATTCGCACAATCTAGTCTAATTCATTCGTACGATCCATTCTAATTCATTCGTTCGATCCATTCTAATTCATTCGTACGATCCATTCTAATTCATTCGTACGATCCATTCTAATTCATTCGTACGATTCATTCTAATTCAATCCATTCTAATTCATTCCATTCTAATTCATTCGCACGATCCATTCGCATTCACTCAAACGATCCATTCTAATTCATTCGTACGATCTATTCTAATTCCTTCGTACGATCCATTCGCATTCACTCAAACGATCCATTCTAATTCATTCATACAATCCATTCTAATTCTTTTGCATGAATGTATCCATTCTAATTCATTCGTACGATCCATTCTAATTCATTCGTATGATCTATTCTAATTCATTCGCATGAAGGTATCCATTCTAATTCATACAATCCATTCTAATTCATTCATACGACCCAATCTAATTTATTCATACGATCCATTCTAATTCATTCGCACGAATGTATCCATTCTAATTCATTCGTACGATCCATTCTAATCCATTTGTACGAATGTATCCACTCTAATTCATTCATACGATCCATTCTAATTCATTCGCAGGAATGTATCCATTCCAATTCATTCGTACGATCCATTCTAATTCATTCGCACAATCTATTCTAATTCATTCGTACGATCAATTCTAATTCATTAGCATGATCCATTCTAATTCATTCATACGATCTATTCTATTTCATTCGTACAATCCATTCTAATTCATTCGTACTATCAATTCTAATTCCTTCGTACGATCCATTCTAATTCATTCATACGATCCATTCTAATTCATTCGCACGAATGTATCTATTCTAATTCATTCGTACGATCCATTCTAATTCATTCATACGATCCATTCTAATTCTACGATCCATTCTTACTCATTCGTATTATCCATTTTAATTCATTCACACGAATGTATCAACTCTAATTCATTCGTACGATTCATTCTAATTCAATCCATTCTAATTCATTCGTACGATCCATTCTAATTCATTCATACGATCCATTCTAATTCATTCGTATGATCCATTATAATTCATTCGTAGAATCCATTCTAATTCATTCGCACGATCCATTCGCATTCACTCAAACGATCCATTCTAATTCATTCATATGATCCATTCATTCGTACGATCCATTCTTACTCATTCGTACGATCCATTCTAATTCATTTGCACGAAGGTATCCATTCTAATTCATTCGTACTATTCGTGCGAATGAATTAGAATGGATCATACGGTTGAGTAAGAATGGATTATACGAATGAAATAGAATAGATCGTATGAATGAATTAGAATGGATTGAATTAGAATGGATCATACGAATAAATAAGAATAGATTGTACGAATGAATTAGAATGGATCGTACGAATGAATTAGAATGGATCGTACGAATGGATTAGAATGGATACATTCGTGCGAATGAATTAGAATGGATCATACGAATGAATTAGAGTTGATACATTCGTGTGAATGAATTAAAATGGATAATACGAATGAGTAAGAATGGATCGTAGAATTAGAATGGATCGTATGAATGAATTAGAATGGATTCATACGAATGAATTAGAATGGATCGTATGAATGAATTAGAATGGATCGTGCGAATGAATTAGAATGGATCTTACGAATGAATTAGAATGGATCGTATGAATGAATTAGAATGGATCATAGTAATGAATTAGAATGGATCCTACGAATGAATTAGAATAGATTGTGCGAATGAATTAGAATGGATCTGGATCGTGTATCTATTCTAATTCATTCGTACGACCGATTCTAATTCATTCGCACGATCCATTCTAATTCATTCGTACGATCCATTCTAATTCATTCGTACGATTCATTCTAATTCAATCCATTCTAATTCATTCGTACGATCCATTCTAATTCATTCGTACGATCCATTCTAATTCATTCGCACAATCTATTCTAATTCATTCATACGTTCCATTCTAATTTATTCGCACGATCCATTCTAATTCATTCATACGATCCATTCTAATTCATTCATATGATCCATTCTAATTCATTCGCACGATCCATTCTTACTCATTCGTACGATCCATTCTAATTCATTTGCACGAAGGTATCCATT
Source organism: Chamaelirium japonicum (assembly GCA_947650365.1). NCBI lineage: Eukaryota > Viridiplantae > Streptophyta > Magnoliopsida > Liliales > Melanthiaceae > Chamaelirium > Chamaelirium japonicum. Next base: position 920,052 of record CANTAL010000013.1, read on the forward strand.
CTAATTCATTCGTACTATCCATTCTAATTCCTTCGTACGATCCATTCTAATTCCTTCGTACGATCCATTCTAATTCCTTCATACGATCCATTCTAATTCATTCGTACGATCCATTCTAATTCATTCGTACGATCCATTCTAATTCATTCTAATTCATTCGTACGATTCATTCTAATTCATTCGTACGATTCATTCTAATTCAATCCATTCTAATTCTTTCGTACGATCCATTCTAATTCATTCGTACGATCCATTCTAATTCATTCGTACGATCTATTCTATTTCATTCGTACAGTCCATTCTTACTCAATCGTATGATCCATTCTAATCCATTCGCACAATCTAGTCTAATTCATTCGTACGATCCATTCTAATTCATTCGTACGATCCATTCTAATTCATTCGCACAATCTATTCTAATTCATTCGTACGATCCATTCTAATTCATTCGCACGATCCATTCTAATTCATTCGTATGATCCATTCAAATTCATTCGCACGAATCTATCCATTCTAATTCATTCGTACGATCCATTCTAATTCATTCGCACGATCCATTCTAATTCATTAATACGACCAATTCTAATTCATTCGTACGATCCATTCTAATTCATTCGCATTAGAATGGATCGTACGAATGCATTAGAATGGATCGTACGAATGAATTAGAATGGATTGAATTAGAATGGATCGTACGAATGTATTAGAATGGATCGTACGAATGAATTAGAATGGATCGTATGAATGAATTAGAATGGGTCGTACGAATGAATTAGAATGGATCGTACGAATGAGTAAGAATGGATCGTACGAATGAGTAAGAAAGGATCGTACGAATGAAATAGAATGGATCATATGAATGAATTAGAATGGATCGTGCGAATGAATTAGAATGGATTGTACAAATGAATTAGAATAGATCGTACGAATGAATTAGAATGGATACATTCGTGCGAATGTATTAGAATGGATCATATGAATGAATTAGAATGGATCATATGAGTGAATGCGAATGTATCGTGCGAATGAATTAGAATGGATCGTACGAATGAATTAGAATAGATTGTGCGAATGAATTAGAATGGATCGTACGAATGAATTAGATTGGATCGTACGAATGAATTAGAATGGATCGTACGAATGAGTAAGAATGGATTGAATTAGAATGAATTAGAATGGATACATTCGTGCAAAAGAATTAGAATGGATCGTACGAATGAAATAGAATGGATCGTACGAATGAATTAGAATGGATCGTACGAATGAATTAGAATGGATTGAATTAGAATGGATCGTACGATAAGAATGGATCGTACGAATGAAATAGAATAGTTCGTACGGATAAATGAATTTGGATCGTACGAATGAATTAGAAAGGATACATTCGTGCAAAAGAATTAGAATGGATTGTATGAATGAATTAGAATGGATCGTGCGAATGAATTAGAATGGATCGTACGAATGAATTAGAATGGGTCGTACGAATGAATTAGAATGGATACACGATCCAGATCCATTCTAATTCTTTCGTACGATCCATTCTAATTCATTCGCACGATCCATTCTAATTCATTAATACGATCCAATCTAATTCATTCATACGATCTATTCTAATTCATTCGCACGAATATATCCTTTCTAATTCATTCGTACGATCCAAATTCATTTATCCGTACGATCTATTCTATTTCATTCGTACGATCCATTCTTATCGTACGATCCATTCTAATTCAATCCATTCTAATTCATTCGTATGATCTATTCTAATTCATTCGTTCGATACATTCTATTTCATTCGTACGATCCATTCTAATTCATTCGCACGATCCATTCTAATTCATTCATACGATCCATTCTAATTCATTCGTACGATCCATTCTAATTCATTCGTACGATCCATTCTAATTCATTCGCACAATCTATTCTAATTCATTCGTACGATCCATTCTAATTCATTCGCACGATCCATTCTAATTCATTCATACGATCCATTCTATTTCATTCGTACGATCCATTCTTACTCATTCGTACGATCCATTCTAATTCATTTGCACGAAGGTATCCATTCTAATTCATTCGTACTATCCAATGGATCGTACGAATGAAATAGAATGGATTCGCACGAATGTATCCATTCTAATTCGTGCGAATGTATCCATTCTAATTCATTCGTACGATCCATTCTAATTCATTCGTACAATCCATTCTAATTCATTCATACGATCCATTCTAATTCATTCGTACGATCCATTCTAATTCATTCGTACGATCCATTCTAATTTATTCGCACGATCCATTCTAATTCATTCGTACGATCTATTCTATTTCATTCGTACAATCCATTCTTACTCAATCGTATGATCCATTCTAATCCATTCACACAATCTACTCTAATTTATTCGTACGATCCATTCTATTTCATTTGCACGAAGGTATCCATTCTAATTCATACAATCCATTCTAATTCATTCATACGATCCAATCTAATTCATTCATACGATCCATTCTAATTCATTCGCACGATCCATTCGCATTCACTCAAACGATCCATTCTAATTCATTCATATGATCCATTCTAATTCATTCGCACGAATGTATCCATTCTAATTCATTCGTACGATCCATTCTAATTAATTCGTACGATCCACTCTTACTCATTCGTACGATCCATTCTAATTCATTCGTACGACCCATTCTAATTCATTCGTACGATCCATTCTAATACGAATGAATTAGAATGTATCATGCGAATGAATTAGAATTGATCGTACGAATGAATTAGAATAGATTGTGCGAATGAATTAGAATGGATCGTACGAATGAACTGGAATGGATACATTCGAGCGAATGAATTAGAATGGATCGTATGAATGAATTAGAGTGGATACATTCGTACAAATGAATTAGAATGGATCGTACGAATGAATTAGAATGGATCGTATGAATGAATTAGATTGGATCGTATGCATGAATTAGAATGCATCGTGCGAATGAATTAGAATGGATCGTACGAATGAATTAGAATGGATCGAACGAATGAATTAGAAAGGATACATTCGTGCAAAAGAATTAGAATGGATTGTATGAATGAATTAGAATGGATCGTGCGAATGAATTCGAATGGATCGTACGAATGAATTAGAATGGATACATTCGTGCGAAAGAATTAGAATAGATCGTATGAATGAATTAGAATGGATCGTATGAATGAAATAGAATGGATCGTACGAATGAATTAGAATGGATCGTGCGAATGAATTAGAATGGATCGTACGAATGAATTAGAATGGATCGTACGAAGGAATTAGAATGGATCGTACGAATGAATTAGAATAGATCGTACGAATGAATTAGAATGGATACGAATGGATCGTACGAATGAGTAAGAATGGATCGTACGAATGAATTAGAATGGATCGTACGAATGAGTAAGAATGGATCGTACGAATGAAATAGAATGGATCGTATGAATGAATTAGATTGGATCGTGCGAATGAATTAGAATGGATCGTACGAATGAATTAGAATAGATTGTGCGAATGAATTAGAATGGATCGTACGAATGAATTTGAATGGATCGTACGAATGAATTAGAATGGATCGTATGAATGAATTAGAATGGATCGTGCGAATGAATTAGAATGGATCGTACGAATGAAATATTAGAATAGATCGTGCGAATGAATTAGAATGGATCGTACGAATGAATTAGAATGGATCGTGCGAATGAATTAGAATGGATCGTACGAAGGAATTAGAATGGATCGTACGAATGAATTCAAATGTATCCTTTCTAATTCATTCGTACGATCCATTCTAATTCATTCGTATGATCTATTCTAATTCATTCGCATGATCCATTCTAATTCCTTCGTACGATCCATTTTAATTCATTCGCACGAATTAGAATGGATCGTGCGAATGAATTAGAATGGATCGTACGAATGAATTAGAATGGATCGTACGAATGAGTAAGAATGGATCGTGCGAATGAATTAGAATGGATTGTACGAATGAAATAGAATAGACCGTACGAATGAATTAGAATGGATCATGCTAATGAATTAGAATTGATCGGACGAATGAATAGAATGGATCGTACGAATGAATTAGAACGGATCATACGAATGAAATAGAATGGATCGTACGAATGAATTAGAATAGATTGTGCGAATGGATTAGAATGGATCATACGATTGAGTAAGAAAGGATTGTACGAATGAATTAGAATGGATTGTACGAATAAATTAGAATGGATCGTACGAATGAATTAGAATAGATTGTACGAATGAATTAGAATGGATCGTACGAATGAGTAAGAATGGATCGTACGAATGAATTAGAATGGATTGAATTAGAATCGATTGTACGAATGAATTAGAATGGATTGTACGAATGAATTAGAATGGATCGTACGAATGAATTAGAATGGATTGAATTAGAATGGATTGAATTAGAATGAATCGTACGAATGAATTAGAATGAATCATACCGTACGAAGGAATTAGAATGGATCGTACAAATGAATTAGAATGGATCGTACGAATGAATTAGAATGGATCGTACGAATGAATTAGAATGGATCGTACGAAGGAATTAGAATGGATCGTACGAAGGAATTAGAATGGATACCTTCGTGCAAATGAATTAGAATGGATCGTACGAATGAGTAAGAATGGATCGTACGAATGAATTAGAATGGATTGTACGAATATATTAGAATGGATCGTACGAATGAATTAGAATAGATTGTACGAATGAATTAGAATGGATCGTACGAATGAGTAAGAATGGATCGTACGAATGAATTAGAATGGAATTAATTAGAATGGATTGTACGAATGAATTAGAATGGATCGTACGAATGAAATAGAATGGATCATATGAATGAATTAGAATGGATCGTGCGAATGAATTAGAATGGATCGTACGAATGAAATAGAATGGATTCGCACGAATGAATTAGAATGATCGTTCGAATGAATTAGAATAGATTGTGCGAATGAATTAGAATGGATCGTACGAATGAATTAGAAAGGATATATTCGTGCGAATGAATTAGAATAGATCGTATGAATGAATTAGATTGGATCGTATTAATGAATTAGAATAGATGGTGCGAATGAATTAGAATGGATCGTACGAATGAATTAGAATGGATACATTCGTGCAAATGAATTAGAATGGATTGTATGAATGAATTAGAATCGACCGTACGAATGAATTAGAATGGATCATACGAAGGAATTAGAATGGATCGTACGAATGAATTAGAATGGATACATACGAATGAATTAGAATGGATCGTATGAATGAATTAGAATGGATTGTGCGAATGAATTAGAATGAATCGTACGAATGAATTAGAGTGGATAGTACGAATGAATTAGAATGGATCGTAAGAATGAATTAGAATGGATCGTATGAATGAATTAGAATAGATCGTACGAATGAATTAGAATGGATCGTACGAAGGAATTAGAATGGATCGAACGAAGGAATTAGAATGGATAGTAAGAATGAAGTAGAATGGATACCTTCGTGCAAATGAATTAGAATGGATCGTACGAATGAGTAAGAATGGATCGTACGAATGAATTAGAATGGATCGTACGAATGAAATAGAATGGAAACATTCGTGCGAATGAATTAGAATGGATCATATGAATGAATTAGAATGGATCGTTTGAGTGAATGCGAATGGATCGTGCGAATGAATTAGAATGGATTTTACGAATGAATTAGAATGGATCGTACGAATGAATTAGATTGGATCGTATTAATGAATTAGAATGGATCGTGCGAATGAATTAGAATGGATCTTACGAATGAATTAGAATGGAACGTATAGATTGTGCGAATGAATTAGAATGGATCTTACGAATGAATTAGAATGGATCGTACGAATGAGTAAGAATGGATCGTACGAATGAAATAGAATGGATCGTATGAATGAATTAGAATGGATACGTGCGAATGAATTAGAATTGATCGTATGAATGAATTAGAATAGATTATGCGAATGAATTAGAATGGATCGTACGAATGAATTGGAATGGATACATTCGTGCGAATGAATTAGAATGGATCGTACGAATGAAATAGAATGGATCGTGCGAATGAATTATAATGGATCGTATGAATGAATTAGAATGGATCGTACGAATGACTTAGAATGGATCGTTCGAATGAATTAGAATAGATTGTGCGAATGAATTAGAATGGATCGTACGAATGAATTAGAAAGGATACATTCGTGCGAATGAATTAGAATGGATCGTATGAGTGTGAATGAATTAGAATGGATTATGCGAATGAATTAGAATGGATCGTACGAATAAATTAGAATGGATCGTACGAATGAATTAGAATGGATATATTCGTGCAAAAGAATTAGAATGGATTGTATGAATGAATTAGAATGGATCGTGCGAATGAATTAGAATGGATTGTACGAATGAATTAGAATGGATCGTATGAATGAATTAGATTGGATCGTATTAATGAATTAGAATGGATCGTATTAATGAATTAGAATATATCGTGCGAATGAATTAGAATGGATCGTACGAATGAATTAGAATAGATTGTGCGAATGAATTAGAATGGATCGTACGGATAAATGAAATAGAATGGATCATACGAAGGAATTAGAATGGATCGTACGAATGAATTAGAATGGATCGTACGAATGAATTAGAATAGATCGTACGAATGGATCGTATGAATGAATTAGAATAGATCGTATGAATGAATTAGAATGGATCGTATGAATAAATTAGAATGGATCGTATGAATGAATTAGAATGGATCGTGCGAATGAATTAGAATGGATCGTACGAATGAATTAGAATAGATTGTGCGAATGAATTAGAATGGATCGTACGAATGAATTAGAATGGATCATACGAATGAATTAGAATGGATCGTATGAATGAATTAGAATGGATCGTGCGAATAAATTAGAATGGATCGTATGAGTGTGAATGAATTAGAATGGATCGTGCGAATGAATTAAAATGGATCGTATTAATGAATTAGAATGGATCGTACGAATGAATTAGAATGGATCGTACGAATGAGTAAGAATGGATCGTGCGAATGAACTAGAATGGATCATATGAATGAATTAGAATGGATCGTATGAATGAATTAGAATGGATCGTGCGAATAAATTAGAATGGATCGTATGAATGAATTAGAATAGATTGTGCGAATGAATTAGAATGGATCGTACGAATGAATTAGAATGGATACATTCGTGTGAATGAATTAGAATGGATCGTATGAATGAATTAGAATCGATCGTACGAATGAATTAGAATGGATCGTGCGAATGAATTAGAATGGATACATTCGTGCGAATGAATTAGAATGAATCGTATGAATGAATTAGAGTGGATACATTCGTACAAATGAATTAGAATGGATCGTACGAATGAATTAGAATGGATACATTTGTGCGAATGAATTAGAATGGATCATATGAATGAATTAGAATGGATCGTTTGAGTGAATTTGAATAGATTGTGCGAATGAATTAGAATGGATCGTACGAATGAATTAGAATGGATCGTGCGAATAAATTAGAATGGATCGTATGAATGAATTAGAATGGATCGTGCGAATGAATTAGAATATAGATCGTACGAATGAATTCATTCGTACGATTCATTCTAATTCATTCGTACGATTCATTCTAATTCAATCCATTCTAATTTATTCGTGCGATCCATTCTTACTCATTCGTACGATCCATTCTAATTCATTCGCACGATCCATTCTAATTCATTAATACGATCCATTCTAATTCGTTCGCACGATCCATTCTAATTCATTCACACAATCCATTCTATTTCATTCGTACGATCCATTCTAATTCATTCGCACGATCCATTCTAATTCATTCATACGATCCATTCTAATTCATTCATATGATCCATTCTAATTCATTCGCACAATCCATTCTAATTCATTCGAACGATCCATTCTAATTCATTCGCATGATCCATTCTAATTCATTCGTACGATTGATTCTAATTCATTCATACGATCCATTCTAATTCATTCGCACGAATGTATCCATTTTAATTCATTCGTACGATCCATTCTAATTCATTCGCACAATCTATTCTAATTCATCCATATGATCCATTCTAATTCATTCATACGATCCAATCTAATTCATTCACACGATCCATTCTAATTCATTCGTACGATCTATTCTATTTCATTCATACGATCCATTCTAATTCGTTTGTACGATCCTTTCTAATTCCTTCGTACGATCCATTCTATTTCATTCGTACGAATGAATTAGAATGGATCGTACGAATGAATTAGAATGGATTCATTCGTGCGAATGAATTAGAATGGATCGTACGAATGAGTAAGAATGGATCGTACGAATGAATTAGAATGGATTGAATTAGAATGAATCGTACGAATGAATTAGAATGGATCGTATGAGTGAATTAGAATGGATCGTACGAATGAATTAGAATGGATCATACGAAGGAATTACAATGGATCGTGCGAATAAATTAGAATGGATCGTACGAATGAATTAGAATAGATTGTGCGAATGAATTAGAATGGATCGTACGAATGAATTAGAATGGATCGTACGAATGAATTAGAATGGATCGTATGAATGAATTAGAATGGATCGTGCGAATGAATTAGAATGGATCGTACGAATGAAATAGAATGGATTCGCACGAATGTATCCATTCTAATTCATTCGTACGATCCATTCTAATTCATTCGTACAATCCATTCTAATTCATTCGCACGATCCATTCGCATTCACTCAAACGATCCATTCTAATTCATTCATATGATCCATTCTAATTCATTCGTACGATCCATTCTAATTCATTCGTACGATCCTTTCTAATTCATTCGCACAATCTATTCTAATTCATTCGTACGATCCATTCTAATTCATTAATACGATCCATTCTAATTCATTCGTACAATCCATTCTAATTCATTCGCACGTCCATTCTAATTCATTCGTACGATCCATTCTAATTCATTCGCACGATCCAATCTAATTCATTCGTACGATCCATTCTAATTCATTCATACATTTACGAATGAATTAGAATGGATACATTCGTGCGAATGAATTAGAATGGATCGTATGAATGAATTAGATTGGATCGTATGCATGAATTAGAATGGATCGTGTGAATGAATGAGAATGGATCGTACGAATGAATTAGAATGGATCGAACGAATGAATTAGAATGGATACATTCGTGCAAAAGAATTAGAATGGATTGTATGAATGAATTAGAATGGATCGTACGAATGAATTAGAATGGATCGTACGAATGAATTAGAATGGTTCGAATTAGAATGGATCGTGCGAATGAATTGGAATAAGGATCGTACGAATGAATTAGAATGGATCGTGCGAATGAATTAGAATGGATCGTACGAATGAATTAGAATAGATTGTGCGAATGAATGAGAATGGATCGTACGAATGAATTAGAATGGATCGTACGAATGAATTAGAATGGATCGTACGAATGAATTGGAATGGATACATTCGTGCGAATGATTTAGAATGGATCGTATGAATGAATTAGATTGGATCGTATTAATGAATTAGAATGGATCGTGCGAATGAATTAGAATGGATCGTACGAATGAATTACAATGGATAGTACGAATGAATTAGAATGGATACCTTCATGCAAATGAATTAGAATGGATCGTACGATTGAGTAAGAATGGATCGTACGAATGAAATAGAATAGATCGTATGAATGAATTAGAATGGATCGTGCGAATGAATTAGAATGGATCGTACGAATGAATTAGAATAGATTGTGCGAATGAATTAGAATGGATCGTGCGAATGAATTAGAATGGATCGTACATATGAATTCATTTGCAGGAAGGTATCCATTCTAATTTATTCATACTATCCATTCTAATTCCTTCGTACGATCCATTCTAATTCCTTTGTACGATCCATTCGGATACATTCGTGCGAATCCATTCTATTTCATTCGTACGATCCATTCTAATTCATTCGCACGATCCATTCTAATTCATTCATACGATCCATTCTAATTCATTCGTACGATCCATTCTAATTCATTCATACGATCCATCCTAATTCATTCGCACGAATGTATCCATTCTAATTCATTCGTACAATCCATTCTATTTCATTCGTACGATCCATTCTTACTCATTCGTACAATCTATTCTAATTCATTCGTAAGATCCATTCTAAGTCATTCGCACGATCCATTCTAATTCATTCATACGATCCATTCTATTTCATTCGTACGATCCATTCTTACTCAATCGTACGATCCATTCTAATTCATTTGCACGAAGGTATCCATTCTAATTCCTTCGTACGATCCATTCTAATTCCTTCGTACGATCCATTCTAATTCATTCGTATGATCCATTCTAATTCTTCGTACGATCCATTCTAATTCCTTCGTATGAACCATTCAAATTCATTCACACGAATCTATCCATTCTAATTCATTCGTACGATCCATTCTAATTCATTCGCACGATCCATTCTAATTCATTAATACGATCCAATCTAATTCATTCATACGATCCATTCTAATTCATTCGCACGAATATATCCATCCCAATTCATTCGTACGATCCATTCTAATTCATTCGTACGATCCATTCTAATTCATTCGTACAATCCATTCTCATTCATTCGCACAATCTATTCTAATTCATTCGTACGATCCATTCTAATTCATTCGCACGATCCATTCTAATTCATTCGTACGATCCATATTCTAATTCATTCGCACGATCCATTCTAATTCGAACCATTCTAATTCATTCGTACGATCCATTCTAATTCATTCGTACGATCCATTCTAATTCATTCATACAATCCATTCTAATTCTTTTTGCACGAATATATCCATTCTAATTCATTCGTTCGATCCATTCTAATTCATTCGTACGATCCATTCTAATTTATTCGCACGATCCATTCTAATTCATGCATACGATCCAATCTAATTCATTCATACGATCCATTCTAATTCATTCGCACGAATGTATCCATTCTAATTCATTCGTACATGTATGAATGAATTAGAATGGATCGTACGAATGAATTAGATTGGATCGTGCGAATGAATTAGAATGGATCGTACGAATGAATTAGAATGGACGTGCGAATGAATTAGAATGGATTGTACGAATGAATTAGAATGGATCGTATTAATGAATTAGAATGGATCGTACGAATGAATTAGAATAGATTGTGAGAATAAATTAGAATGGATCGTACGAATGAATTAGAATGGATCGTACGAATGAATTAGAATGGATCATATGAATGAATTAGAATGGATCGTTTGAGTGAATGCGAATGGATCGTGCGAATGAATTAGAATGGATTGTACGAATGAATTAGAATGGATCGTACGAATGAATTAGAATGGATACATTCGTGCGAATCCATTCTATTTTATTCGTACGATCCATTCTAATTCATTCGCACGATCCATTCTAATTCATTCATACGATCCATTCTAATTCATTCGTACGATCCATTCTAATTCATTCGTACGATCCATTCTAATTCATTCGCACAATCTATTCTAATTCATTCGTACGATCCATTCTAATTTATTCGCACGATCCATTCTAATTCCTTCGTATGATCCATTCTAATTCATTCGTACGGTATGATTCATTCTAATTCATTCGTACGATTCATTCTAATTCAATCCATTCTAATTCATTCGTACGATCCATTCTAATTCATTCGTACGATCCATTCTAATTCATTCGTACGATTCATTCTAATTCAATCCATTCTAATTCATTCGTACGATCCATTCTTACTCATTCGTACGATCCATTCTAATTCATTCGCACGAATGAATCCATTCTAATTCATTCGTACGATCAATTCTAATTCATTCGTACGAATGAAATAGAATGGATCGTACGAAGGAATTAGAAAGGATCGTACAAACGAATTAGAATGGATCGTATGAATGAAATAGAATAGATCGTACGAATGAATTAGAATGGATCGTATGAATGAATTAGATTGGATCGTATGAATGAATTAGAATGGATCGTATGGATGAATTAGAATAGATTGTGCGAATGAATTAGAATGGATCGTACGAATGAATTAGAATTGATACATTCGTGCGAATGAATTAGAATGGATCGTATGAATGAATTAGAATCGATCGTACGAGTGAATTAGAATGGATCATGCGAATGAATTAGAATGGATCGTGCGAATGAATTAGAATGGATTGTGCGAATGAATTAGAATGGGTCGTATGAATGAATTAGAATGGATCGTATGAATGAATTAGAATGGATCGTGCAAATGAATTAGAATGGATCGTACGAATGAAATAGAATGGATTGTGTGAATGAATTAGAATGGATCGTGCGAATGAATTAGAATGGATCGTATTAATGAATTAGAATGGATCGTGCGAATGAATTAGAATGGATCGTACGAATGAATAAGAATGGATCGTACGAATGAATTAGAATGGATTGAATTAGAATGAATCGTACGAATGAATTAGAATGGATCGTGCGAATGAATTAGAATGGATCGTACGAATGAATTAGAATGGATCGTACGAATGAATTAGAAAGGATACATTCGAATTCATTCGTACGATCCATTCTAATTCATTCGTACGATCTATATTCTAATTCATTCGCATGATCCATTCTAATTCATTCATACGATCTATTCTAATTTATTCGCACGATCCATTCTAATTCATTCGTACGATCCATTCTAATTCATTCACACAATCTTTTCTAATTCACTCAAACGATCCATTATAATTCATTCATATGATCCATTCTAATTCATTCGCACGAATGTATCCATTCTAATTCATTCGTACGATCCATTCTAATTCATTTGTACGAATGTATCCACTCTAATTCATTCATACGATTCATTCTAATTCATTCGCACGAATGCATCCATTCTAATTCATTCGCACGATCCATTCTAATTCATTCGTACGATCGATTCTAATTCATTCATACGATCCATTCTAATTCATTCGCACGAATGTATCCATTCTAATTCATTCGTACGATCCATTCTAATTCATTCGCACAATCTATTCTAATTCATTCATACGATCCATTCTAATTTATTCGCACGATCCATTCTAATTCATTCATACGATCCATTCTAATTCATTCATATGATCCATTCTAATTCATTCGCACGATCCATTCTTACTCATTCGTACGATCCATTCTAATTCATTCGCACGATCCATTCTAATTCATTCACACTCATACGATCCATTCTAATTTATTCGCACGATCCATTCTAATTCATTCATACGATCCATTCTAATTCATTCGTACGATCCATTCTAATTCATTCGTACGATCCATTCTAATTCATTCGTACGATCCATTCTATTTCATTCATACGATCCATTCTAATGAATTAGAATGGATTGAATTAGAATGAATCGTACGAATGAATTAGAAAGGATACATTCGTGCGAATGAATTAGAATGGATCGTATGAGTGTGAATGAATTAGAATGGATCGTGCGAATGAATTAGAATGGATCGTATTAATGAATTAGAATGGATCGTGCGAATGAATTAGAATGGATCGTACGAATGAGTAAGAATGGATCGTGCGAATGAATTAGAATGGATCATATGAATGAATTAGAATGGATCGTATGAATGAATTAGAATGGATCGTGCGAATAAATTAGAATGGATCGTATGAATGAATTAGAATAGATTGTGCAAATGAATTAGAATGGATCGTACGAATGAATTAGAATGGATACATTCGTGCGAATGAATTAGAATGGATCGTATGAATGAATTAGAATCGATCATACGAATGAATTAGAATGGATCGTGCAAATTAATTAGAATGGATACATTCGTACGAATTAATTAGAATGGATCGTATGAATGAATTAGAGTGGATACATTCGTACAAATGGATTAGAATGGATCGTACGAATGAATTAGAATGGATACATTCGTGCGAATGAATTAGAATGGATCATATGAATGAATTAGATTGGATCATATGAATGAATTAGAATGGATTGTATGAATTAGAATGGATACCTTCGTGCAAATGAATTAGAATGGATCGTACGAATGAGTAAGAATGGATCGTACGAATGAAATAGAATGGATCGTACGAAGGAATTAGAATGGATCGTACGAAGGAATTAGAATGGATAGTACGAATGAATTATAATGGATACCTTCGTGCAAATGAATTAGAATGGATCGTGCGAATGAGTAAGAATGGATCGTACGAATGAAATAGAATGGATCGTATGAATGAATTAGAATAGATCGTGCGAATGAATTAGAATGGATCGTACGAATGAATTAGAATAGATTGTGCGAATGAAATAGAATGGATCGTACGAATGAATTAGAATGGATCGTACGAATGAATTAGATTGGATCGTATGAATGAATTAGAATGGATCGTGTGAATGAATTAGAATAGATCGTGCGAATGAATTAGAATGGATCGTGCGAATAAATTAGAATGGATCGTATGAGTGTGATTGAATTAGAATGGATCGTGCGAATGAATTAGAATGGATCGTATTAATGAATTAGAATGGATCGTGCGAATGAATTAGAATGGATCGTACGAATGAATTAGAATGGATCGTACGAATGAGTTAGAAAGGATACATTCGAATTCATTCGTAAGATCCATTCTAATTCATTCGTACGATCTATATTCTTATTCATTCGCACGATCCAATCTAATTCATTCATACGATCCATTCTAATTCATTCGTACGATCCATTCTAATTCATTCGTATGATCCATTCTAATTCATTCGTACGATCCATTCTAATTCCTTCGTATGATCCATTCTAATTCATTCGTACGGTATGATTCATTCTAATTCATTCGTACGATTCATTCCAATTCAATCCATGCTAATTCATTCGTACGATCCATTCTAATTCATTCATATGATCCATCCTAATTCATTCGCACGAATGTATCCATTCTAATTCATTCGTACAATCCATTCTATTTCAATCGTACGATCCATTCTTACTCATTCGTACGAATGAATTAGAATGGATCGTATGAATGAATTAGAATGGATCGTTCGAATGAATTAGAATGGATCGTACGAATGAATTAGAATAGATTGTGCGAATGAATTAGAATGGATCGTACGAATGAATTAGAATGGATCGTACGAATGAATTAGACTAGATTGTGCGAATGGATTATAATGGATCGTACGAATGAAATAGAATGGATCGTATGAATGAATTAGAATGGATTGAATTAGAATGAATTGTACGATCCATATGGACGAAAGAATTAGAATGGATCGTACGAATGAATTAGAATGGATCGTGCGAATGAATTAGAATAGGTCGTACGAATGAATTAGAATGGATACACGATCCAGATCCATTCTAATTCATTCGCACAATCTATTCTAATTCATTCGTAGGATCCATTCTAATTCATTCGCAAGATCCATTCTAATTCATTCGTACGATCCATTCTAATTCATTCGCACGATCCATTCTAATTCATTCGCACAATCTATTCTAATTCATTCGTAGGATCCATTCTAATTCATTCGCAAGATCCATTCTAATTCATTCGTACGATCCATTCTAATTCATTCGCACGATCCATTCTAATTCATTCATACGATCCATTCTATTTCATTCGTACGATCCATTCTTACTCATTCGTACGATCCATTCTAATTCATTTGCACGAAGGTATCCATTCTAATTCATTCGTACTATCCATTCTAATTCCTTCGTACGATCCATTCTAATTCCTTCGTACGATCCATTCTAAGTCATTCGTACTCATTCGTACGATCCATTCTAATTCATTCGCACGAATTAATCCATTCTAATTCATTCGTATGATCCATTCTAATTCATTCGCACGAATGTATCGCACGATCCTTTCTAATTCATTAGCACGATCCATTCAAATTCATTCGTACGATCCATTCTAATTCATTTATACGATCCAATCTAATTCATTCATACGATCCATTCTAATCGTGCGAATAAATTAGAATGGATCGTATGAATGAATTAGAATCGATCGTACGAATGAATTAGAATGGATCATGCGAATGAATTAGAATGGATCGTGCGAATAAATTAGAATGGATCGTACGAATGAGATAGAATGGATTGTACGAATGAGATAGAATGGATCGTACGAATGAATTAGAATGGATACATTCATGCGAATGAATTAGAATGGATCATACGAATGAATTAGAATGGATTCATTCGTGCGAATGAATTAGAATGGATCGTACGAATGAGTAAGAATGGATCGTACGAATGAATTAGAATGAATCGTACGAATGAATTAGAATGGATCGTACGAATGAATTAGAATGGATCGTACGAATGAATTAGAATGGATCGTACGAAGGAATTAGAAAGGATCGTACGAAGGAATTAGAATGGATAGTACGAATGAATTAGAATGGATAGTACGAATGAATTAGAATGGATCGTGCGAATGAAGTAAAATGGATCGTATGAATGAAATAGAATGGATCGTATGAATTAGAATGGATCGTACGAATGAAATAGAATGGATCGTACGAATGAATTAGAATAGATTGTGCGAATGGATTAGAATGGATCATACAATTGAGTAAGAATGGATTGTACGAATGAAATAGAATAGATCGTACGAATGAATTAGAATGGATCATGCTAATGAATTAGAATTGATCGTACGAATGAATTAGAATAGATTGTGCGAATGAATTAGAATGGATCGTACGAATGAATTGGAATGGATACATTCGTGCGAATGAATTAGAATGGATCGTATGAATTAGAATGGATCGTACGATTGAGTAAGAATGGATTGTACAAATGAAATAGAATAGATCGTACGAATGAATTAGAATGGATCATGCTAATGAATTAGAATTGATCGTACGAATGAATTAGAATATATTGTGCGAATGAATTAGAATGGATCGTACGAATGAATTGGAATGGA
Source organism: Chamaelirium japonicum (assembly GCA_947650365.1). Lineage (NCBI taxonomy): Eukaryota > Viridiplantae > Streptophyta > Magnoliopsida > Liliales > Melanthiaceae > Chamaelirium > Chamaelirium japonicum. Next base: position 937,111 of record CANTAL010000013.1, read on the forward strand.
TACATTCATGCGAATGAATTAGAATGGATCGTATGAATTAGAATGGATCGTACGATTGAGTAAGAATGGATTGTACGAATGAAATAGAATAGATCGTACGAATGAATTAGAATGGATCATGCTAATGAATTAGAATTGATCGTACGAATGAGTAAGAATGGATCGTACGAATGAAATAGAATGGATCGTATGAATGAATTAGAATGGATCATACGAATGAATTAGAATGGGTCGTACGAATGAATTAGAATGGATACACGATCCAGATCCATTCTAATTCATTCGCACAATCTATTCTAATTCATTCGTACGATCGTGCGAATGAATTAGAATGGATCGTGCGAATGAGTTAGAATGGATCGTACGAATGAATTAGAATGGATCGTACGAATGAATTAGAAAGGATACATTCGAATTCATTCGTACGATCCATTCTAATTCCTTCATACGATCCATATTCTAATTCATTCGCACGATCCATTCTATTTCCTTCGTACGATCATATGAATGAATTAGAATGGATCGTATGAATGAAATATAGTGGATCGTACGAATAAATTAGAATGGATCTAGATCGTGTATCCATTCTAATTCATTCATACGACCCATTCTAATTCATTCGCACGATCCATTCTAATTCATTCGTACGATCCATTCTAATTCATTCGTACGATTCATTCTAATTCAATCCATTCTAATTCATTCGTACGATCCATTCTTACTCATTCGCACGATCCATTCTAATTCATTCGTACGATCCATTCTAATTCATTCGTACTATCCATTATAATTCCTTCGTACGATCCATTCTAATTCATTCGTACGATCCATTCTAATTCATTCGTACAATCCATTCTAATTCATTCGCACGATCCATTCACATTCACTCAAACGATCCATTCTAATTCATTCATATGATCCATTCTAATTCATTCGCACGAATGTATCCATTCTAATTCATTCGTACGATCCATTCTAATTCATTCGTACGATCCATTCTTACTCATTCGTACGATCCATTCTAATTCATTCGTTCGATCCATTCTAATTCATTCGTACGATCCATTCTAATTCATTCGTTCGATACATTCGTGCAAAAGAATTAGAATGGATCGTACGAATGAAATAGAATGGATCGTATGAATGAATTAGAATGGATCGTGCGAATGAATTAGAATGGATCGTACGAATGAATTAGAATAGATTGTGCGAATGAATTAGAATGGATCGTACGAATGAATTAGAATGGATCGTACGAATGAATTAGAATGGATCGTACGAATGAGTAAGAATGGATCGTACGAATGAATTAGAATGGATTGAATTAGAATGAATCGTACGAATGAATTAGACTGGATCGTACGAATGAATTAGAATGGATCGTACGAATGAATTAGAATGGATTGAATTAGAATGAATCGTACGAATGAATTAGAATGAATCATACCGTACGAATGAATAAGAATGGATCATACGAAGGAATTAGAATGGATCGTACGAATGAATTAGAATGGATCATACAAAGGAATTAGAATGGATCGTACAAAGGAATTAGAATGGATCGTACGAAGGAATTAGAATGGATCGTACGAAGGAATTAGAATGGATAGTACGAATGAATTAGAATGGATACCTTCGTGCAAATGAATTGGAATGGATCGTACGAATGAGTAAGAATGGATCGTATGAATGAATTAGAATGGATCGTGCGAATGAATTAGAATGGATCGTGCGAATGAATTAGAATGGATCGTACGAATGAATTAGAATGGATCGTATGAATGAATTAGATTGGATCGTATTAATGAATTAGAATGGATCGTACGAATGAATTAGAATAGATCGTACGAATGAATTAGAATGGATACGAATGGATCGTACGAATGAGTAAGAATGGATCGTACGAATGAAATAGAATGGATTGTACGAATGAATTAGAATGGATACATTCGTGCGAATGAATTAGAATGGATCGTACGAATGAATTAGATTGGATCGTATTAATGAATTAGAATGGATCGTACGAATGAATTAGAATAGATCGTACGAATGAATTAGAATGGATACGAATGGATCGTACGAATGAGTAAGAATGGATCGTAAGAATGAAATAGAATGGATTGTACGAATGAATTAGAATGGATACATTCGTGCGAATGAATTAGGATGGATCGTATGAATGAATTAGAATGGATCGTACGAATGAATAAGCATGGATTGAATTAGAATGAATCGTACGAATGAATTAGAATGAATCATACCGTACGAATGAATTAGAATGGATCATACGAAGGAATTAGAATGGATCGTACGAATGAATTAGAATGGATCGTACGAATGAATTAGAATGGATCGTACGAAGGAATTAGAATGGATCATACGAAGGAATTAGAATGGATAGTACGAATGAATTAGAATGGATACCTTCGTGCAAATGAATTAGAATGGATCGTACGAATGAGTAAGAATGGATCGTACGAATGAAATAGAATGGATCGTATGAATGAACTAGAATGGATCGTGCAAATGAATTAGAATGGATTGTGTGAATGAATTAGAATGGATCGTACGAATGAAATCGAATGGATCGTATGAATGAATTAGAATGGATAGTACGAATGAATTAGAATGGATACCTTCATGCAAATGAATTCATTTGTACGATCCATTCTAATTCATTCGCACGATCCATTCTAATTCAGTCCCACAATCTATTCTAATTCATTCGTACGATCCATTCTAATTCATTCGCACGATCCATTCTAATTCATTCATACGATCCATTCTATTTTATTCGTACGATCCATTCTTACTCAATCGTACGATCCATTCTAATTCATTTGCACGAAGGTATCCATTCTAATTCATTCGTACTATCCATTCTAATTCCTTCGTACGATCCATTCTAATTCATTCGTACGATCCATTCTAATTCATTCGTACGATCCATTCTAATTTATTCGTACGATCCATTCTAATTCCTTCGTATGATCCATTCTAATTCATTACTACGATCCATTCTAATTCATTCGTACGATCCATTCTAATTCATTCCTATGATCCATTCTAATTCATTCGTACGATTCATTCTAATTCAATCCATTCTAATTCATTCGTACGATCCATTCTAATTCATTCGTATGATCCATTCTAATCCATTCGCACAATCTATTCTAATTCATTCGTACGATCCATTCTATTTCATTCGTACGATCCATTCTAATTCATACGATCCATTCTATTTCATTCATACGATCCATTTTAATTCATTCGCACGATCCATTCTAATTCATTAGCACGATCCATTCTAATTCATTCGTACGATCCATTCTAATTCATTCGCATGAGTAAGAATGGATCGTGCGAATGAATTAGAATGGATCGTACGAATGAATTAGAATGGATCGTACGAATGACTTAGAATGGATCGTTCGAATGAATTAGAATGGATCGTACGAAGGAATTAGAATGGATAGTACGTATGAATTAGAATGGATTCTTTCGTGCAAATAAATTAGGATGGATCGTACGAATGAGTAAGAATGGATCGTACGAATGAAATAAAATGGATCGTATGAATGAATTAGAATGGATCGTGCGAATGAATTAGAATGGATCGTGCGAATGAATTAGAATGGATCGTGCGAATGAGTTAGAATGGATCGTACGAATGAATTAGAATGGATCGTACGAATGAATTAGAATGGATCGTGCGAATGAATTAGAATGGATCTGGATCGTGTATCCATTCTAATTCCTTCGTACGATCCATTCTAATTCATTCGTACGATCCATTCTAATTCATTCGCACGATCCATTCTAATTCATTCGCACGAATGTATCCATTCTAATTCATACGTACGATCTATTCTAATTCATTCGAACGATCCATTCTAATTCATTCGCACAATCCATTCTAATTCATTTGCACGATCCATTCTAATTCATTCATACAATCCATTCTAATTCTTTTGCACGAATGTATCCATTCTAATTCATTACGAATGAGTAAGAATGGATTGTACGAATGAATTAGAATGGATACATTCGTGCGAATGAATTAGAATGGATCGTACGAATGAATTAGAATGGATCGTACGAATGAATTAGAATGGATCGTGCGAATGAATTAGAATGGATCATACGAAGGAATTAGAATGGATCGTACGAATGAATTAGAATGGATCGTAGTAATGAATTAGAATGGATCGTATGCATGAATTAGAATGGATCGTGCGAATGAATTAGAATGGATCGTACGGATGAATTAGAATGGATTGTACGAAGGAATTAGAATGGATCGTATGAATGAATTAGAATGGATCATGCAAATGAATTAGAATGGATCGTACGAATGAGTAAGAATGGATCGTACGAATGAAATAGAATGGATCGTATGAATGAATTAGAATGGATCCTATGAATGAATTAGAATGGATACATTCGTGCGAATCCATTCTATTTCATTCGTATGATCCATTCTAATTCATTCGCACGATCCATTCTAATTCATTCATACGATCCATTCTAATTCCTTCGTACGATCCATTCTAATTCATTCGTACGATCCATTCTAATTCATTCGCACGATCCATTCTAATTCATGCATACGATCCATTCTAATTCATTCGCACGATCCATTCTAATTCATGCATACGATCCATTCTAATTCATTCGTACGATCCATTCTAATTCATTCGTACGATCCATTCTAATTCATTCGCACAATCGATTCTAATTCATTCGTACGATCCATTTTAATTCATTCGCACGATCCATTCTAATTCATTCGTACGATCCATTCAAATTCATTCGCACAATCTATTCTAATTCATTTGTACGATCCATTCTAAATCATTCGTACGATCCATTCTAATTCATTCGCACAATCTATTCTAATTCATTCGTACAATCCATTCTAATTCATTCATACGATCCATTCTAATTTATTCGCACGATCCATTCTAATTCATTCGTAGGATTCATTCTAATTCATTCGCACAATCTATTCTAATTCATTCGAACGATCCATTCTAATTCATTCGCACGATCCATTCTAATTCATTCATACGATCCATTCTATTTCATTCGTACGATCCATTCTAATTCATTCGTACGATCCATTCTAATTCCTTCGTATGATCCATTCTAATTCATTCGTACGGTATGATTCATTCTAATTTATTCGTATGATTCATTCTAATTCAATCCATGCTAATTCATTCGTACGATCCATTCTAATTCATTAATACGATCCAATCTAATTCATTCATACGATCCATTCTAATTCATTCGTACGATCCATTCTAATTCATTCGTACGATCCATTCTAATTCATTCGCACGATCCATTCTAATTCATGCATACGATCCATTCTAATTCATTCGTACGATCCATTCTAATTCATTCGTACGATCCATTCTAATTCATTCGCACAATCTATTCTAATTCATTCGTACGATCCATTCTAATTCATTCGCACGATCCATTCTAATTCATTCATACGATCCATTCTATTTCATTCGTACGATCCATTCTTGCTCATTCGTACGATCCATTCTAATTCATTTGCACGAAGGTATCCATTCTAATTCATTCGTACTATCCATTCTAATTCCTTCGTACAATCCATTCTAATTCCTTCGTACGATCCATTCTAATTCATTCGTACGATCCATTCTAATTCATTCGTACGATCCATTCTAAACCTTCGTATGATCCATTCTAATTCATTCGTACGATCCATTCTAATTCCTTCGTACGATCCATTCTAATTCATTCGTACGATCCATTCTAATTCATTCGCACGATCCATTCTAATTCATTCGCACGATCCATTCTAATTCATTCGTACGATCCATTCTAATTCATTCATACAATCCATTCTAATTTATTAGCACGATCCATTCTAATTCATTCATACGATCCATTCTAATTCATTCATATGATCCATTCTAATTCCTTCGTACGATCCATTCTATTTCATTCGTACGATCTATTCTAATTCATTCATACAATCCATTCGTATCCATTCTAATTCATTCGTACGATCCATTCTAATTCATTCATACGATCCATTCTAATTCCTTCGTACGATCCATTCTAATTCATTCGTACGATCCATTCTAATTCATTCGCACGATCCATTCTAATTCATTCATACGATCCATTCTAATTCATTCGTAGGATCGTGCGAATGAATTAGAATGGATCGTGCGAATGAGTTAGAATGGATCGTATGAATGAATTAGAATGGATCGTGCGAATGAATTAGAATGGATCGTACGAATGAATTAGAATAGATTATGCGAATGAATAAGAATACATCATATGAAGAAATTAGAATGGATCGTACGAATGAATTAGAATGGATCGTATGAATGAATTAGAATGGATACATTCGTGCGAATCCATTCTATTTCATTCGTATGATCCACTCTAATTCATTCGCACGATCCATTCTTACTCATTCGTATGATCCATTCTAATTCATTTGCACGATCCATTCTAATTCATTAATATAAATCGTATGAATGAAATAGAATGGATTCATGCGATCCATTCTAATTCATTCGCACGATCCATTCTAATTCATTCATACGATCCATTCTAATTGGATCGTATGAATGAATTAGAATAGATCGTGCGAATGAATTAGAATGGATCGTACGAATGAAATAGAATGGATTCGCACGAATGTATCCATTCTAATTCATTCATACGATCCATTCTATTTCATTCATACGATCCATTTTATTTCATTCGTACGATCCACTCTAATTCATTCGTACGATCCATTCTAATTCATTCGTACGATTCATTCTAATTCAATCCATTCTAATTCATTCCATTCTAATTCATTCGCACGATCCATTCGCATTCACTCAAACGATCCATTCTAATTCATTCATACAATCCATTCTAATTCTTTTGCACGAATGTATCCATTCTAATTCATTCGTACGATCCATTCTAATTCATTCATATGATCTATTCTAATTCATTCGCATGATCCATTCTAATTCCTTCGTACGATCCATTCTAATTCATTCGTACGATCCATTCTAATTCATTCGCACAATCCATTCTAATTCATTCGTATGATCCATTCTAATTCATTCGCATGATCTATTCTAATTCATTCATACGATCCATTCTAATTTATTCGCACGATCCACTCTAATTCATTCATACAATCCATTCTAATTCTTTTGCACGAATGTATCCATTCTAAATCATTCGTACGATCCATTCTAATTCATTCGTACGATCCATTCTAATTCATTCGCACAATCCATTCTAATTCATTCACACTCATACGATCCATTCTAATTCATTCGCACGAATGTATCCTTTCTAATTCATTCGTACGATCCATTCTAATTCATTCGCACAATCTATTCTAATTGATTCGAACGATCCATTCTAAGTCATTCGTACGATCTATTCTAATTCATTCGTACGATCCATTCTAATTCATTCGCACGATCCATTCTATTTCATTCGTACGATCCATTCTAATTCATTCGCACGAATGTATCCATTTCAATTCATTCGTACGATCCATTCTAATTCATTCGCACAATCTATTCTAATTCATTCGTATGATCAATTCTAATTCATTCGCACGTATCCATTCTAATTCATTCATACAATCCATTCTATTTCATTTGTACGATCCATTCTTACTCATTCATACGATCCATTCTAATTCATTCGTACGATCCATTCTAATTCATTCGCACAATCTATACGTTCCATTCTAATTCATTCGTAAGATCCATTCTAATTCATTCGCACGATCCATTCTAATTCATTAATACGATCCAATCTAATTCATTCATACGATCCATTCTAATTCATTCGTACGATCCATTCATACGTGCAAAAGAATTAGAATGGATTGTATGAATGAATTAGAATGGATCGTGCAAATGAAATAGAATGGATCGTATGAATGAATTAGAATGGATCGTGCGAATGAATTAGAATGGATCCTACGAATGAATTAGAATGGATCGTACGAATGAATTAGAATGGATCGTACGAATGAATTAGAATCGATCGTGCGAATGAATTAGAATGGATCGTACGAATGAATTAGAATGGATCGTACGAATGAGTAAGAATGGATCGTACGAATGAATTAAAATGGATTGAATTAGAATGAATCGTACGAATGAATTAGAATGCATCATACGAATGAATTAGAATGGATCGTACGAATGAAATAGAAGGGATCGTATGAATGAATTAGAATGGATCGTGTGAATGAATTAGAATGGATCGTACGAATGAATTAGAATAGATTGTGCGAATGAATTAGAATGGATCGTGCGAATGAATTAGAATGGATCGTACGAATGAATTAGAATAGATTGTGCGAATGAATTAGAATGGATCATACGAATGAATTAGAATGGATCGTACGAATGAATTAGAATGGATCGTATGAATGAATTAGAGTGGATCGTGCGAATGAATTTGAATGGATCATACGAATGAATTAGAACAGATTGTGTGAATGAATAAGAATAGATCATACGAAAAAATTAGAATGGATCGTACGAATGAATTAGAATGGATCGTATGAATGAATTAGAATGGATACATTCGTGCGAATCTATTCTATTTCATTCGTACGATCCATTCTAATTCATTCGCACAATCCATTCTTACTCATTCGTACGATCCATTCTATTTCATTCGTACGATCCATTCTAATTCATTCGTACGATCCATTCTAATTCAATCCATGCGAATGAATACGAATGGATTAGAATGAATCGTACGAATGAATTATATTGGATCGTATTAATGAATTAGAATGGATCGTGCGAATGAATTAGAATGAATCTTACGAATGAATTAGAATGGAACGTATAGATTGTGCGAATGAATTAGAATGGATCGTACGAATGAATTAGAATGGATCGTACGAATGAATTAGAATGGATCGTACGAATGAGTAAGAATGGATCGTACGAATGAAATAGAATGGATCGTATGAATGAATTAGAATGGATACGTGCGAATGAATTAGAATTGATCGTACGAATGAATTAGAATAGATTGTGCGAATGAATTAGAATGGATCGTACGAATGAATCGGAATGGATACATTCGTGCGAATAAATTAGAATGGATCGTACGAATGAAATAGAATGGATCGTGCGAATGAATTAGAATGGATCGTACGAATGAATTAGAATGGATCGTACGAATGACTTAGAATGGATCGTTCGAATGAATTAGAATAGATTGTGCGAATGAATTAGAATGGATCGTACGAATGAATTAGAAAGGATACATTCGTGCGAATGAATTAAAATGGATACATTCGTGCAAAAGAATTAGAATGGATTGTATGAATGAATTAGAATGAATCGTGCAAATGAATTAGAATGGATTGTACGAATGAATTAGAATGGATACATTCGTGCGAATGAATTAGAATGGATCGTATGAATGAATTAGATTGGATCGTATGCATGAATTAGAATGGATCGTGCGAATGAATTAGAATGGATCGTACGAATGAATTAGAAAGGATATATTCGTGCGAATGAATTAGAATAGATCGTATGAATGAATTAGATTGGATCGTATTAATGAATTAGAATGGATTGTGCGAATGAATTAGAATGGATCGTACGAATGAATTAGAATGGATACATTCGTGCGAATGAATTAGAATGGATCGTATGAATGAATTAGAATCTATCATACGAATGAATTAGAATGGATCATGCGAATGAATTAGAATGGATCGTGCGAATGAATTAGAATGGATCGTACGAATGAAATAGAATGGATTGTACGAATGAGATAGAATGGATCGTACGAATGAATTAGAATGGATATATTCATGCGAATGAATTAGAATGGATCATACGAATGAATTAGAATGGATTCATTCGTGCGAATGAATTAGAATGGATCGTACGAATGAGTAAGAATGGATCGTACGAATGAATTAGAATAGATTGAATTAGAATGAATCGTACGAATGAATTAGAATGGATCGTACGAATGAATTAGAATGGATCGTACGAATGAATTAGAATGAATCATACCGTACGAATGAATTAGAATGGATCATACGAAGGAATTAGAATGGATCGTACGAATGAATTAGAATGGATCGTACGAATGAGTAAGAATGGATCGTACGAATGAAATAGAATGGATCGTTCGAATGAATTAGAATGGATCGTGCGAATGAATTAGAATGGATTGTACGAATGAATTAGAATGGATCGTATGAATGAATTAGATTGGATCGTATTAATGAATTAGAATGGATCGTACGAATGAATTAGAATGGATCGTACGAATGACTTAGAATGGATCGTTTGAATGAATTAGAATGGATCGTACGAAGGAATTAGAATGGATCGTACGAATGAATTAGAATAGATCGTACGAATGAATTAGAATAAAGTAGAATGGATCGTACGAATGAATTAGAATGGATTGTACGAAAGAAATAGAATGGATCGTATGAATGAATTAGATTGGATCGTGCGAATGAATTAGAATGGATCGTACGAATGAAATAGAATGGATACGCACGAATGTATCCATTCTAATTCAATGGATCGTGCGAATGAATTAGAATGGATCGTACGAATGAATTAGAATGGATCGTACGAAAGAATTAGAATGGATCGTACGAATGAATTAGAATGGATCGTACGAATGAATTAGAATGGATTGAATTAGAATGAATCGTACGAATGAATTAGAATGAATCATACCGTACGAATGAATTAGAATGGATCATACGAATGAAATAGAATGGATCGTATGAATGAATTAGAATGGATCGTGCGAATGAATTAGAATGGATCGTACGAATGAAATAGAATGGATTCGCACGAATGTATCCATTCTAATTCATTCGCGCAATCCATTCTTACTCATTCGTTCGATCCATTCTAATTCATTCGTACGATCCATTCTAATTCATTTGTACGATCCATTCTAATTCAATCCATGCGAATGAATACAAATGGATTAGAATGGATCGTACGAATGAATTAGATTGGATCGTATTAATGAATTAGAATGGATCGTACGAATGAATTAGAATGGATACATTCATGCGAATGAATTAGAATGGATCATACGAATGAATTAGAATGGAGTCATTCATGCAAATGAATTAGAATGGATCGTACGAATGAGTAAGAATGGATCGTACGAATGAATTAGAATGGATCGTATGAATGAATTAGAATGGATACATTCGTGCGATCCATTCTAATTCATTCGCACGATCCATTCTAATTCATTCGTACGATCCATTCTAATTCATTCGTACGATCCATTCTAATTCATTCGCACAATCTATACGTTCCATTCTAATGCATTCGTAAGATCCATTCTAATTCATTCATACGATCCATTCTAATTCATTCGTACGATCCATTCTTACTCATTCGTACGATCCATTCTAATTCATTTGCACGAAGGTATCCATTCTACTTCATTCGTACTATCCATTCTAATTCCTTCGTACGATCCATTCTAATTCATTCGTACGATCTATTCTAATTCATTCGTACGATCCATTCTAATTCATTCGTACGATCCATTCTAATTCATTCGCACAATCTATTCTAATTCATTCGAACGATCCATTCTTACTCATTCATACGAATGAATTAGAATGAATGGATCGTTTGAGTGAATGCGAATGGATCGTGCGAATGAATTAGAATGGAATGAATTAGAATGGATTGAATTAGAATGAATCGTACGAATGAATTAGAATGGATACATTCGTGCGAATGAATTAGAATGGATCATATGAATGAATTCGAATGGATCGTACGAATGAAATAGAATGGATCGTATGAATGAATTAGAATGGATCGTGCGAATAAATTAGAATGGATCGTGCGAATGAATTAGAATGGATCGTGCGAATGAATTAGAATGGATCGTACGAATGAATTGGAATGGATACATTCGTCCGAATGAATTAGAATGGATCATATGAATGAATTAGAGTGGATACATTCGTACAAATGGATTAGAATGGATCGTACGAATTAATTAGAATGGATACATTCGTGCGAATGAATTAGAATGGATCGTATGAATGAATTAGATTGGATCGTATGAATGAATTAGAATAGATTGTATGAATTAGAATGGATACCTTCGTGCGAATGAATTAGAATGGATCGTACGAATGAAATAGAATGGATTGTGTGAATGAATTAGAATGGATCGTGCGAATGAATTAGAATGGATCGTATTAATGAATTAGAATGGATCGTGCAAATGAATTAGAATGGATCGTATGAATGAGTAAGAATGGATCGTACGAATGAATTAGAATGGATTGAATTAGAATGAATCGTATGAATGAATTAGAATGGAACGTACGAATGAATTAGAATGGATCGTATGAATGAATTAGATTGGATCGTACGAATGAGTAAAAATGGATCATACGAATGAATTAGAATGGATCGTACGAATGAATTAGAATGGATCGTATGAATGAATTAGAATAGATTGTATGAATGAATTAGAATGGATCGTGCGAATGAATTAGAATGGATCGTACGAATGAATTAGAATGGATCGTACGAATGAATTAGAATGGATACATTCGTGCAAAAGAATTAGAATGGATCGTATGAATGAAATAGAATAGATTGTGCGAATGAATTAGAATGGATCGTACGAATGAATTAGAATGGATCGTGCGAATGAATTCGAATGGATCGTATTAATGAATTAGAATGGATCGTGCGAATGAATTAGAATGGATCGTACGAATGAGTAAGAATGGATCGTGCGAATGAATTAGAATGGATTGTACCAATGAATTAGAATGGATCGTACGAATGAATTAGAATGGATACATTCGTGCGAATCCATTCTATTTCATTCGTACGATCCATTCTAATTCATTCGCACGATCCATTCTAATTCATTCATACGATCCATTCTAATTCATTCGTACGATCCATTCTAATTCATTCGTACGATCCATTCTAATTCATTCGCACAATCTATTCTAATTCATTCGTACGATCCATTCTAATTCATTCGCACGATCCATTCTAATTCATTCATACGATCCATTCTATTTCATTCGTACGATCCATTCCTACTCATTCGTACGATCCATTCTAATTTATTTGCACGAAGGTATCCATTCTAATTCATTCGTATGATCCATTCTAATTCATTCGCATGAATGTATCCATTCTAATTCATTCGTACGATCCATTCTATCTCATTCGTACAATCCATTCTATTTCATTCGTACGATCCATTCTAATTCATTCGCACGATCCATTCTACTCATTCGTACGATCCATTCTAATTCATTCGTACGAATGAATCCATTCTAATTCATTCGTATGATCCATTCTAATTCATTCGTACAATCCATTCTATTTCATTCGTACGATCCATTCTGACTCATTCGTACGATCCATTCGTATCCATTCTAATTCATTCGTACGATCTATTCTAATTCATTCGTACGAATGAATTAGAATGGATACGAATGGATCGTACGAATGAGTAAGAATGGATCGTACGAATGAAATAGAATGGATTGTACGAATGAATTAGAATGGATCATACGAATGAATTAGAATGGATTCATTCGTGCGAATGAATTAGAATGGATCGTACGAATGTGTAGAATGGATCGTGCGAATGAATTAGAATGGATCGTACGAATGAAATAGAATGGATTGTACGAATGAGATAGAATGGATCGTACGAATGAATTGGAATGGATACATTCATGCGAATGAATTAGAATGGATCATACGAATGAATTAGAATGGATTCATTCGTGCGAATGAATTAGAATGAATCGTACGAATGAGTAAGAATGGATCGTACGAATGAATTAGAATGGATTGAATTAGAATGAATCGTACGAATGAATTAGAATGGATCGTACGAATGAATTAGAATGGATCGTACGAATGAATTAGAATGGATTGAATTAGAATGAATCGTACGAATGAATTAGAATGAATCATACCGTACGAATGAGATAGAATGGATCGTACGAATGAATTAGAATGGATACATTCATGCGAATGAATTATAATGGATCATACGAATGAATTAGAATGGATCGTACGAATGAAATAGAATGGATTGTACGAATGAGATAGAATGGATCGTATGAATGAATTAGAATGGATCGTGCGAATGAATTAGAATGGATCGTACGAATGAATTAGAATGGATCGTGCGAATGAAATAGAATGGATCGTACGAATGAATTAGAATGGATCGTACGAATGACTTATAATGGATCGTTCGAATGAATTAGAATAGATTATGCGAATGAATTAGAATGGATCGTACGAATGAATTAGAAAGGATACATTCGTGCGAATGAATTAGAATGGATCGTATGAGTGTGAATGAATTAGAATGGATCGTGCGAATGAATTAGAATCGATCGTGCGAATGAATTAGAATGGATCATATGAATGAATTAGAATGGATCGTTTGAGTGAGTGCGAATGGATCGTACGAATGAATTAGAATAGATTAGATTGGATCGTATGCATGAATTAGAATGGATCGTGCGAATGAATTAGAATGGATCGTACGAATGAATTAGAAAGGATATATTCGTGCGAATGAATTAGAATAGATCGTATGAATGAATTAGATTGGATCGTATTAATGAATTAGAATGGATTGTGCGAATGAATTAGAATGGATCGTACGAATGAATTAGAATGGATACATTCGTGCGAATGAATTAGAATGGATTGTATGAATGAATTACAATCGATCGTAAGAATGAATTAGAATGGATCATGGAATGAATTAGAATGGATCGTGCGAATGAATTAGAATGGATCGTACGAATAAAATAGAATGGATTGTACGAATGAGATAGAATGGATCGTACGAATGAATTAGAATGGATACATTCATGCGAATGAATTAGAATGAATCATAGGAATGAATTAGAATGGATTCAATCGTGCGAATGAATTAGAATGGATCGTACGAATGAGTAAGAATGGATCGTACGAATGAATTAGAATGGATTGAATTAGAATGAATCGTACGAATGAATTAGAATGGATCGTACGAATGAATTAGAATGGATCGTACGAATGAATTAGAATGGATTGAATTAGAATGAATCGTACGAATGAATTAGAATGAATCATACCGTACGAATGAATTAGAATGGATCATACGAAGGAATTAGAATGGATCGTACGAATGAATTAGAATGGATCGTATGAATGAGTAAGAATGGATCGTACGAATGAAATAGAATGGATCGTTCGAATGAATTAGAATGGATCGTGCGAATGAATTAGAATGGATCGTACGAATGAATTAGAATGGATCGTATGAATGAATTAGATTGGATCGTATTAATGAATTAGAATGGATCGTGCGAATGAATTAGAATGGATCGTACGAATGAATTAGAATGGATCGTACGAATGACTTAGAATGGATCGTTCGAATGAATTAGAATGGATCGTACGAAGGAATTAGAATGGATCGTACAAATGAATTAGAATGGATCGTACGAATGAATTAGAATGAATTAGAATGGATCTTACGAATGAATTAGAATGGATCGTACGAATGAAATAGAATGGATCGTATGAATGAATTAGAATGGATCGTGCGAATGAATTAGAATGGATCGTACGAATGAAATAGAATGGATTCGCACGAATGTATCCATTCTAATTCAATGGATCGTGCGAATGAATTAGAATGGATCGTACGAATGAATTAGAATGGATCGTACGAAGGAATTAGAATGGATCGTACGAATGAATTAGAATGGATCGTACGAAGGAATTAGAATGGATCATACGAATGAATTAGAATGAATCGTACGAATGAATTAGAATGGATTGAATTAGAATGAATCGTACAAATAAATTAGAATGAATCATACCGTACGAATGAATTAGAATGGATCATACGAATGAAATAGAATGGATCGTATGAATGAATTAGAATGGATCGTGCGAATGAATTAGAATGGATCGTACGAATGAAATAGAATGGATTCGCACGAATGTATCTATTCTAATTCATTCGCACGATTCATTCTTACTCATTCGTACGATCCATTCTAATTCATTCGTACGATCCATTCTAATTCATTCGTACGATCCATTCTAATTCAATCCATGCGAATGATTACGAATGGATTAGAATGGATCGTACGAATGAATTAGATTGGATCGTATTAATGAATTAGAATGGATCGTACGAATGAATTAGAATGGATACATTCATGCGAATGAATTAGAATGGATCATACGAATGAATTAGAATGGATTCATTCATGCGAATGAATTAGAATGGATCGTACGAATGCGTAAGAATGGATCGTATGAATGAATTAGAATGGATCGTATGAATGAATTAGAATGGATACATTCGTGCTATTCATTCTAATTCATTCACACGATCCATTCTAATTCATTCGTACGATCCATTCTAATTCATTCGTACGATCCATTCTAATTCATTCGCACAATCTATACGTTCCATTCTAATTCATTCGTAAGATCCATTCTAATTCATTCGCACGATCCATTCTAATTCATTCGTACGATCCATTCTTACTCATTCGTACGATCCATTCTAATTCATTTGCACGAAGGTATCCATTCTACTTCATTCGTACTATCCATTCTAATTCCTTCGTACGATCCATTCTTATTCCTTCGTACGATCCATTCTAATTCATTCGTACGATCTATTCTAATTCATTCGTACGATCCATTCTAATTCATTCCTACGGTCCATTCTAATTCATTCGCACAATACATTCTAATTCATTCGTACGATCCATTCTAATTCATTAGCACGATCCAAATTTATTTATCCGTACGAATGAATTAGAATGGATCGTATGAATGAATTAGAATGGATCGTATGAATGAATTAGAATGGATCGTGCGAATGAATTAGAATGGATCGTGCGAATGAATTTGAATGGATCGTATGATCCATTCGCATGAATGTATCCATTCTAATTCATTCGTACTATCCATTCTAATTCATTCGTACGATTTATTCTAATTCATTCGTACGATAAGAATGGATCGTACGAATGAAATAGAATAGATCGTACGGATAATTAGAATGGATAGTACGAATGAATTAGAATGGATACCTTCGTGCAAAAGAATTAGAATGGATTGTATGAATGAATTAGAATGGATCGTGCAAATGAATTAGAATGGATTGTGCGAATGAATTAGAATGGATCGTACGAATGAATTAGAATAGATCGTACGTATGAATTAGAATGGATACATTCGTGCGAATGAATTAGAATGGATCGTGCGAATGAATTTGAATGGATCGTACGAATGAATTAGAATGGATCGTATGAAGGAATTAGAATGGATAAACGATCCAGATCCATTCTAATTCATTCGTACGATCCATTCATAGAATGAATCATTCGTACGATCCAGATCCAGTCTAATTCATTCGTCCGATCCATTCTAATTCATTCGCACAATCTATTCTAATTCATTCGAACGATCCATTCTAAGTCATTCGTACGATCCATTCTAATTCATTCGTACGATCCATTCTAATTCATTCACACGATCCATTCTATTTCATTCGTACGATCCATTCTAATTCATTCGCACGAATGTATCCATTCTAATTCATACGTACGATCTATTCTAATTCATTCGTACGATCCATTCTAATTCATTCGTACGGTATCATTCATTCTAATTCATTCGTACGATTCATTCTAATTCAATCCATTCTAATTCATTCGTACGATCCATTCTAATTCATTCGTACGATCCATTCTAATTCCTTCGTACGATCCATTCTAATTCATACGTACGATCCATTCTAATTCATTCGCACGATCCATTGAATTAGAATGGATACATTCGTGCGAATCCATTCTATTTCATTCGTACGATCCATTCTAATTCATTCGCACGATCCATTCTAATTCATTCATATGATCCATTCTATTTCATTCGTACGATCCAATCTAATTCATTCGTACGAACCATTCTAATCCATTCGTATTCATTCGCATGGATTGAATTAGAATGGATCGTACGAATGAATTAGAATGGATCGTACGAATGAATTAGATTGGATCGTACGAATGAGTAAGAATGGATCGTGCGAATGAATTAGAATGGATCGTACGAATGAAATAGAATGGATTCGCACGAATGTATCCATTCTAATTCATTCATACGATCCATTCTAATTCATTCGTACGATCCATTCTAATTTCTTCGTATGATCTATTCTTATTCATTCGCACAATCTATTCTAATTCATTCGTACGATCCATTCTAATTCATTCGCACGATCCATTCTAATTCATTCATACGATCCATTCTAATTCATTCGTACGATCCATTCTAATTCATTCGTACGATCCATTCTAATTCATTCGCACAATCTATTCTAATTCATTCGTTCAATCTATTCTAATTCATTCGTACGATCCATTCTATTTCATTCGCACTATCCATTCTAATTCATTCGTACGATCCATTCTAATTCATTCGTACGATCCATTCTAATTCATTCGCACGATCCATTCTAATTCATTCATACGATCCATTCTATTTCATTCGTACGATCCATTCTAATTCATTCGTACGATCCATTCTAATTCATTCGTATGATTCATTCTAATTCAATCCATTCTAATTCATTCGTACGATCCATTCCTACTCATTCGCACAATCTATTCTCATTCATTCGTACGATCCATTCTAATTCATTCGCACGATCCATTCTAATTCATTCATACGATCCATTCTATTTCATTTGTACGATCCATTCTTACTCATTCGTACGATCCATTCTAATTCATTTGCACGAAGGTATCCATTCTAATTCATTCGCACGATCCATTCTAATTAATTCTTACGATCCATTCTATTTCATTCGTACGATCCATTCTAATTCATTCGTACGATCCATTCTAATTCATTCGTACGATTCATTCTAATTCAATCCATTCTAATTCATTCGTACGATCCATTCTTACTTATTCGTACGATCCATTCTAATTCATTCGCACGAATGAATCCATTCTAATTCATTCGTATGATCCATTCTAATTCATTCGTACGATCTATTCTAATTCATTCGTACGATCCATTCTAATTCATTCTAATTCATTCGCACGATCCATTCTTTCATTCGTACGATCCATTCTAATTCATTCGTACGATCCATTCTAATTCATTCGCACAATCTATTCTAATTCATTCGTACGATCCATTCTAATTCATTCGCACGACCCATTCTAATTCATTCGTACGATCCATTCTAATTCATTCGTACGATCCATTCTAATTCATTCGCACGATCCATTCTAATTCATTCATACGATCCATTCTAATTCATTCATACGATCTATTCTAATTCTTTCGCACGATCCATTCTAATTCATTCGCACGATCCATTCTAATTCATGCATACGATCCATTCTAATTCATTCGTACGATCCATTCTAATTCATTCGTACGGTATGATTCATTCTAATTCACTCATACGATTCATTCTAATTCCATCCATTCTAATTCATTCGTACGATCCATTCTAATTCATTCGTGCGAATGAATTAGAATGGATTGTGCGAATGAATTAGAATGGATCTAATCATACCGTATGGATGAATTATAATGGATCGTACGAATGAAATAGAATGGATCGTAATAATGAATTAGAATGGATCATGCTAATGAATTAGAATTGATCGTACGAATGAATTAGAATAGATTGTGCGAATGAATTAGAATGGTTCGTACGAATGAATTGGAATGGATACATTCGTGCGAATGAATTAGAATGGATCGTATGAATGAATTAGAGTGGATACATTCGTACAAATGAATTAGGATGGATCGTATGAATGAATTAGAGTGGATACATTCGTACGAATGAATTAGAATAGATTGTGCGAATGAATTAGAATGGATCGTACGAATGAATTAGAATGGATCGTACGAATGAATTAGAATGGATCGTATGAATGAATTAGAATGGATCGTGCGAATGAATTAGAATGGATTTACGAATGAAATAGAATGGATTCGCACGAATGTATCCATTCTAATTCATTCGTACGATCCATTCTAATTCATTCGCACGATCCATTCTAATTCATTCGCACGAATGTATCCATTCTAATTCATTCGTATGATCCATTCTAATTCATTCATACGAATGAATTAGAATGGATACATTCGTGCGAATGAATTAGAATGGATCGTGCGAATGAATTAGAATGGATCGTACGAATGAATTAGAATGGATACATTCGTCCGAATCCATTCTATTTCATTCGTACGATCCATTCTAATTCATTCGCATGATCCATTCTAATTCATTCGTACGATCCATTCTAATTCATTCGTACGATCCATTCTAATTCATTCACACAATCTATTCTAATTCATTCGTACGATCCATTGTAATTCATTCGCACGATCCATTCTAATTCATTCGAACGATCAATTCTAATTCATTCGCACGATCGTATGAATGAATTAGAATGGATACATTCGTACGAAGGAATTAGAATGGATCGTACGAATGAATTAGAATGGATCGTGCGAATGAATTAGAATGGATTCATTCGTGCGAATGAATTAGAATGGATTCATTCGTGCGAATGAATTAGAATGGATCGTACGAATGAGTAAAAATGGATCGTACGAATGAATTAGAATGGATTGAATTAGAATGAATCGTACGAATAAATTAGAATGGATCGTACGAATGAATTAGAATGGATCATACGAATGAATTAGAATAGATTGAATTAGAATGAATCATACGAATGAATTAGAATGAATCATACCGTAGAATGAATTAGAATGGATCGTACGAATGAAATAGAATGTATTCGCACGAATGTATCCATTCTAATTCATTCGTACTATCCATTCTAATTCCTTCGTACGATCCATTCTAATTCATTCGCATGAATGTATCCATGAATGAATTAGAATGGATCATACGAATGAATTAGAATGGATACATTCGTGCGAATGAATTAGAATGGATCGTGCGAATGAATTAGAATGGATCGTATGAATAAATTAGAATGGATACATTCGTGCGAATCCATTCTATTTCATTCGTACGATCCATTCTAATTCATTCGCACGATCCATTCTAATTCATTCATACGATCCATTCTAATTCATTCGCACGATCCATTCTAATTCATTCGCACGATCCATTCTAATTCATTAATACGATCCATTCTAATTCATTCGCACGATCCATTCTAATTCATTCACACTCATACGATCCATTCTAATTCATTCGTACGATCCATTCTAATTCATTCGTACGATCCATTCTAATTCAATCGCACAATCTATTCTAATTCATTCGTACGATCCATTCTAATTCATTCGTACGATCCATTCTAATTCATTCGTACGATCCATTCTAATTCCTTCGTACGATCCATTCTAATTCATTCGTACGATCCATTCTAATTCATTCGCACGATCCATTGAATTAGAATGGATACATTCGTGCGAATGCATTCTATTTCATTCGTACGATCCATTCTAATTCATTCGCACGATCCATTCTAATTCATTCACACTCATACGATCCATTCTAATTCATTCACACGAATATATCCTTCCTAATTCATTCGTACGATCCATTCTAATTCATTTGCATAATATATTCTAATTCATTCGAACGATCCATTCTAAGTCAGTCGTACGATCCATCCTAATTCATTCGTATGATCCATTCTAATTCATTCGCACGATCCATTCTAATTCATTAATACGATCCAATCTAATTCATTCATACGATCCATTCTAATTCATTCGTACGATCCATTCTAATTCATTCGCACGATCCATTCTAATTCATTCGCACGATCCATTCTAATTCATTCATACGATCCATTCTAATTCATTCGCATGAATGTATCCATTCTAATTCATTCGTACGATCCATTCTAATTCATTCGCACAATCTATTCTAATTCATTCGTACGAATGTATCCACTCTAATTCATTCATACGATCCATCCTAATTCATTTGTACGAATGTATCCACTCTAATTAATTCATATGATCCATTCTAATTCATTCGCACGAATGTATCCATTCCAATTCATTCGTACGATCCATTCTAATTCATTCGCACAATCAATTCTAATTCATTCGTACAATCAATTCTAATTCATTCGTACGATCCATTCTAATTTATTCGCATAATCCATTCTAATTCTTTCGTACAATCCTTTCTTACTCAATCGTATGATCCATTCTAATCCATTCGCACAATCTATTCTAATTCATTCGTACGATCCATTCTATTTCATTCATACGATCCATTCTAATTCATTCGCACGATCCAATCTAATTCATTCATACGATCCATTCTAATTCATTCGTACGATCCATTCTAATTCATTCGTACGATCCAATGAATTAGAATGGATCGTACGAATGAAATAGAATGGTGAATTAGAATGAATTAGAATGGATCGTACGAATGAATTAGAATGGATACATTCATACGATCCATTCTAATTCATTTGCACGAAGGTATCCATTCTAATTCATTCGTACTATCCATTCTAATTCCATTCTTACTCTTTCGTACGATCCATTCTAATTCATTTGCACGAATGAATCCATTCTAATTCATTCGTATGATCCATTCTAATTCATTAGCATGAATGTATCCATTCTAATTCATTCGTACGATCCATTCTAATCATACCGTGCGAATGAATTAGAATGGATCGTACGAATGAATTAGAATAGATTGTGCGAATGAATTAGAATGGATCGTACGAATGAATTAGAATGGATACGAATGGATCATACGAATGAGTAAGAATGGATCGTACGAATAAAATAGAATGGATTGTACGAATGAATTAGAATGGATCATACGAATGAATTAGAATGGATTCATTCGTGCGAATGAATTAGAATGGATCGTACGAATGAGTAGAATGGATCGTACGAATGAATTAGAATGGATCGTGCGAATGAATTAGAATGGATCGTACGAATGAAATAGAATGGATCGTACGAATGAGTTAGAATAGATTGTGCGAATGAATTAGAATGGATCGTACGAATGAATTAGAATGGATATGAATGGATCGTACGAATGAGTAAGAATGGATCGTACGAATGAAATAGAATGGATTGTACGAATGAATTAGAATGGATCATACGAATGAATTAGAATGGATTCATTTGTGCGAATGAATTAGAATGGATCATACGATCTAATCCATTCGTACAATCTATTCTAATTCATTCGTACGATCCATTCTAATTCATTCGCACGATCCATTCTTACTCATTCGTACGATCCATTCTAATTCATTCGCACGAATGTATCCATTCTAATTCATTCGTACGATCCATTCTATCTCATTCGTACAATCCATTCTGTTTCATTCGTACGATCCATTCTAATTCATTCGCACGATCCATTCTAATTCATTCATACAATCTATTCTAATTCTTTCGCACGAATGTATCCATTCTAATTCATTCGTACGATCCATTCTAATTCATTCGCACGATACATTCTAATTCATTCATACAATCCATTCTAGAATGGATCGTACGAATGAATTAGAATGGATCGTGCGAATGAGTAAGAATGGATCGTACGAATGAAATAGAATGGATCGTATGAATGAATTAGAATGGATCGTATTAATGAATTAGAATGGATCGTACGAATGAATTAGAATAGATCGTACGAATGAATTAGAATGGATACGAATGGATCGTATGAATGAATTAGAATGGATCGTACGAATGAATTAGAATAGATTGTGCGAGTAAGAATGGATCGTACGAATGAATTAGAATGGATTGAATTAGAATGGATCGTACGAATGAATTAGAATGGATCGTATGAATTAGAATGGATCGTGCCAATGAATTAGAATGGATTGTACGAATGAATTAGAATGGATTGTACGAATGAATTAGAATGGATCGTACGAATGAATTAGAATGGATATATTCGTGCGAATCCA
Source organism: Chamaelirium japonicum (assembly GCA_947650365.1). NCBI lineage: Eukaryota > Viridiplantae > Streptophyta > Magnoliopsida > Liliales > Melanthiaceae > Chamaelirium > Chamaelirium japonicum. Next base: position 961,178 of record CANTAL010000013.1, read on the forward strand.
TTCTAATTCATTCGTACGATCCATTCTAATTCATTCGCTCGATCCATTCTAATTCATTCATACGATCCATTCTAATTCCTTCGTACGATCCATTATAATTCATTCGCACGATCCATTCTAATTCATGCATACGATCCATTCTAATTCATTCGTACGATCCATTCTAATTCATTCGTACGATCCATTCTAATTCATTCGCACAATCTATTCTAATTCATTCGTACGATCCATTCTAATTCATTCGCACGATCCATTCTAATTCATTCATACGATCCATTCTACGATCCATTCTAATTCATTCGTACGTTCCATTCTAATTCATTAGCACGATCAATGCTAATTCATTCGTACGATTCATTCTAATTCAATCCATTCTAATTCATTCATACGATCCATTCTAATTCATTCGTACGATCCATTTAAATTCATTCGTACGATCCATTCTAATTCATTCGTACGATCCATTCTTATTCATTCGCAAAATCCATTCTAATTCATTCGTATGATCCATTCTAATTCATTCGCACGAATGTATCCATTCTAATTCATTCGTACGATCCATTCTAATTCATTCGCACAATCTATTCTAGTTCATTCGAACGATCCATTCTAAGTCATTCGTACGATCCATTCTAATTCATTCGTACGATCCATTCTAATTCATTCGCACGATCCATTCTAATTCATTAATACGATCCAATCTAATTCATTCATACGATCCATTCTAATTCATTCGTATGATCCATTCTAATTCATTCGCACGATCCATTCTAATTCATTCGCACGATCCATTCTAATTCATTCATACGATCCATTCTAATTCATTCGTATGATCCATTCTAATTCATTCGAATGAATGTATCCATTCTAATTCATTCGTACGATCCATTCTATCTCATTCGTACAATCCATTCTATTTCATTCGCACGATCCATTCTAATTCATTCATACGATCCATTCTAATTCATTCGTACGATCCATTCTAATTCATTCGCACGATCCATTCTATCTCATTCTAATTCATTAGCATGATCCATTCTAATTCATTCGTACGATCCATTCTAATTCATTCGCACAATCTATTCTAATTCATTAGTACGATCCATTCTAATTCATTCGTACGATCCATTCTAAGTCATTAGCACGATCCATTCTAATTCATTAGCACGATCCATTCTAATTCCTTCGTATGATCCATTCTAATTCATTCGTACGATCCATTCTAATTCATTCGCACGATCCATTCTAATTCATTCGCACGATCCATTCTAATTCATTCGCACGATCCATTCTAATTTATTTGCACGAAGGTATCCATTATAATTCCTTTGTACGATCCATTCTAATTCATTCGTACGATCCATTCTAATTCATTCGTACGAATGTATCCATTCTAATTCATTCGTTCGATCCATTCTAATTCATTCGTACGATCCTTTCTAATTCATTCACACGATCCAATCTAATTCATTCGTACGATCCATTCTATCTCATTCGTACAAGATCCATTCTATCTCATTCGTACAATCCATTCTATTTCATTCGTACGATCGATTCTAATTCATTCATAAGATCCATTCTAATTCATTCGCACGAATGTATCCATTCTAATTCATTCGTACGATCCATTCTAATTCATTCGCACAATCCATTCTAATTCATTAATACGATCCAATCTAATTCATTTATACGATCTATTCTAATTCATTCGCACGAATATATCCTTTCTAATTCATTCGTACGATCCATTCTAATTCATTCGCACAATCTATTCTAATTCATTCGAATGATCCATTCTAATTCATTCGTGCGAATCCATTCTATTTCATTCGTACGATCCATTCTAATTCATTCGCACGATCCATTCTAATTCATTCATACGATCCATTCTATTTCATTTGTATGATCCATTCTAATTCATTCGTACAATCTATTCTAATTCAATCCATTCTAATTCATTCGTACGATCCATTCTTACTCATTCGTACGATCCATTCTAATTCATTCGTACAATCTATTCTAATTCATTCGTACGATCCATTCTAATTTATTCGTACAATCCATTCTAATTCATTCGTACAATCCTTTCTTACTCAATCGTATGATCCATTCTAATCCATTCGCACAATCTATTCTAATTCATTCGTACGATCCATTCTATTTCATTCGTACGATCCATTCTTACTCATTCGTACGATCCATTCTAATTCATTTGCACGAAGGTATCCATTCTAATTCATTCGTACTATCCATTCTAATTCCTTCGTACGATCTATTCTAATTCATTCGTACGATCCATTCTAATTCATTCGTACGATCCATTCTAATTCTTTCGTATGATCCATTCTAATTCATTCGTACGGTATGATTCATTCTAATTCATTCGTACGATTCATTCTAATTCAATCCATTCTAATTCATTCGTACGATCCATTCTAATTCATTCGTACGATCCATTCTAATTCATTCGTACGATTCATTCTAATTCAATCCATTCTAATTCATTCGTCCGATCCATTCTTACTCATTCGTACGATCCATTCTAATTCATTCGCACGAATGAATCCATTCTAATTCATTCGTATGATCCATTCTAATTCATTCGCATGAATGTATCCATTCTAATTCATTCGTACAATCCATTCTATCTCATTCGTACAATCCATTCTATTTCATTCGTACGATCCATTCTAATTCATTCGCACGATCCATTCTACTCAATCGTACGATCCATTCTAATTCATTCGCACGAATGAATCCATTCTAATTCATTCGTATGATCCATTCTAATTCATTCGTACAATCCATTCTATTTCATTCGTACGATCCATTCTTACTCATTCGTACGATCCATTCGTATCCATTCTAATTCATTCGTACGATCTATTCTAATTCATTCGGACGAATGAATTAGAATGGATCGTATGAATGAATTAGAATGGATCGTGCGAATGAATTAGAATGGATCGTGCGAATGAATTAGAATGGATCGTACGAATGAATTAGAATGGATCGTGTGAATGAATTAGAATGGATCATATGAATGAATTAGAATGGATCGTATGAATGAATTAGAATGGATCGTGCGAATAAATTAGAATGGATCGTATGAATGAATTAGAATGGATCGTACGAATGAAATAGAATGGATTGTACGAATGAGATAGAATGGATCGTACGAATGAATTAGAATGGATACATTCGTGCGAATCCATTCTATTTTATTCGTACGATCCATTCTAATTCATTCGCACGACCCATTCTAATTCATTCATACAATCCATTCTAATTCATTCGCACGATCCATTCTAATTCATTCGCACAATCTATTCTAATTCATTCGTACGATCTATTCTAATTCATTCGTACGATCCATTCTAATTCATTAATACGATCCAATCTAATTCATTCATACGATCCATTCTAATTCATTCTAATTCATTCGCACAAATTAGAATGGATTAGGATGGATCGTACGAATGAGTAAGAATGGATCGTACGAATGAAATAGAATGGATCGTATGAATGAATTAGAATGGATCGTACGAATGGATCGTACGAATGAATTAGAATAGATTGTGCGAATGAATTAGAATGGATCGTGCGTGCGAATGAATTAGAATGGATCGTACGAATGAATTAGAATGGATCATGCTAATGAATGAATTAGAATGGATCGTGCGAATGAATTAGAATGGATCGTACGAATGAGTAAGAATGGATCGTGCGAATGAATTAGAATGGATCGTACGAATGAGATAGAATGGATCGTACGAATGAATTAGAATGGATACATTCATGCGAATGAATTAGAATGGATCATACGAATGAATTAGAATGGATTCATTCGTGCGAATGAATTAGAATGGATCGTACGAATGAGTAAGAATGGATCGTACGAATGAATTAGAATGGATTGAATTAGAATGAATCGTACGAATGAATTAGAATGGATCGTACGAATGAATTAGAATGGATCGTACGAATGAATTAGAATGGATTGAATTAGAATAAATCGTACGAATGAATTAGAATGAATCATACCGTACTAATGAATTATAATGGATCATACGAAGGAATTAGAATGGATCGTACGAATGAATTAGAATGGATCGTACGAATGAATTAGAATGGATCGTACGAATGAATTAGAATGGATTAAATTAGAATGAATCGTACGAATGAATTAGAATGAATCATACCGTACGAATGAATTAGAATGGATCATACGAAGGAATTAGAATGGATCGTGCGAATAAATTAGAATGGATCGTATGAATGAATTAGAATAGATCGTACGAATGAAATAGAATGGATCGTACGAATGAATTAGAATGGATACATTCGTACGAATGAATTAGAATAGATTGTGCGAATGATCCATTCTAATTCATTCGCACGATCCATTCTAATTCATTCGTACGATCCATTCTAATTCATTCACACGAATGTATCCATTCTAATTCATTCGTATGATCCATTCTAATTCATTCGTACGATCTATTCTAATTCATTCATACGATCCATTCTAATTTATTCGCACGATCCATTCTAATTCCTTCGTATGATCCATTCTAATTCATTCGTACGGTATGATTCAATCTAATTCATTCGTACGATTCATTCTAATTCAATCCATTCTAATTCATTCGTATGATCCATTCTAATTCATTCGTACGATCCATTCTATTTCATTCGTACGATCCATTCTTACTCATTCGTACGATCCATTCTAATTCATTCGTACGATCCATTCTAATTCATTCGTACGATCCATTCTAATTTATTCGCACGATCCATTCTAATTCATTCATACGATCCATTCTAATTCATTCGTATGAATCCATTCTAATTCATTCGTACGATCCATTCTAATTCATTCATACGATCCATCCTAATTCATTCGCACGAATGTATCCATTCTAATTCATTCGCACAATCCATTCTAATTCATTCATACGATCCATTCTAATTCATTCGTACGATCTATTCTATTTCATTCGTACAATCCATTCGTACTCAATCGTATGATCCATTCTAATCCATTCGTACAATCTATTTTAATTCATTCGTATGATCCATTCTATTTCATTCGTACGATCCATTCTAATTCATTCGCACGATCCATTCTAATTCATTCAAACAATCCATTCTAATTCATTCGTACGATCCATTCTAATTCATTCGCACGATCCATTGAATTAGAATGGATACATTCGTGCGAATCCATTCTATTTCATTCGTACGATCCATTCTAATTCATTCGCACGATCCATTCTAATTCATTCATACGATCCATTCTATTTCATTCGTACGATCCATTCTAATTCATTCGTACGATCCATTCTAATTCATTCTAATTCATTCGTACGATCCATTCTAATTCATTCGTACAATCCATTCTAATTCATTCGTACGATCCATTCTAATTCATTCATACGATCCATTCTATTTCATTCGTACGATCCATTCTTACTCATTCGTACGATCCATCCTAATTCATTTGCACGAAGGTATCCATTCTAATTCATTCGCACGATCCATTCTAATTCATTCATTCGATCTATTCTAATTCATTCGTACGATCCATTCTATTTCATTCGTACGATCCATTCTAATTCATTCGCACAATCTATTCTAATTCATTCATACGATCCATTCTAATTCATTCGTACGATCCATTCTAATTCATTCGTACGATCCATTCTAATTCATTCGCACGAATGAATCCATTCTAATTCATTCGTACGATCCATTCTAATTCATATGATCCATTCTAATTCATTCGCACGATCCATTCTAATTCATTCATAATGGATCGTACAAAGGAATTAGAATGGATTGTACGAATGAATTAGAATGGATCGTACGAATGAATTAGAATGAATTAGAATGGATCGTACGAATGAATTAGAATGGATCGTACGAATGAAATAGAATGGATCGTATGAATGAATTAGAATGGATCGTGCGAATGAATTAGAATGGATCGTACGAATGAAATAGAATGGATTCGCACGAATGTATCCATTCTAATTCAATGGATCGTGCGAATGAATTAGAATGGATCGTACGAATGAATTAGAATGGATTGTATGAATGAATTAGAATGGATCATGCGAATGAATTAGAATGGATCGTACGAATGAAATAGAATGGATCATACGAATGAATTAGAATAGATTGTGCGAATGGATTAGAATGGATCATACGATTGAGTACGAATGGATTGTACGAATGAAATAGAATAGATCGTACGAATGAATTAGAATGGATCATATGAATGAATTAGAATGGATTGTGCGAATGAATTAGAATGGATCGTACGAATGAATTAGAATGGATCGTACGAAGGAATTAGAATGGATCGTACGAATGAATTAGAATGGATCGTACGAATGAATTAGAATGGAAACGAATGGATCGTATGAATGAATTAGAATGGATCGTATGAATGAATTAGAATGAATCGTACGAATGAGTAAGAATGGATCGTACGAATGAATTCTAATTCGTATGATCCATTCTAATCCATTCTATTTCATTCGTACGATCCATTCTTACGAATGAATTAGAATGGATCGTATGAATGAAATAGATTGGATCGTTCTAATCCATTCGCACGAATGTATCCATTCTAATTCAATGGATCGTGCGAATGAATTAGAATGGATCGTACGAATGAATTAGAATGGATCGTACGAAGGAATTAGAATGGATCGTACGAATGAATTAGAATGGATCGTATGAATGAATTAGAATGGATTGAATTAGAATGAATCGTACGAATGAATTAGAATGGATCGTACGAATGAATTAGAATGGATCGTACGAATGAAATAGAATGGATCGTATGACTGAATTAGAATGGATCGTGCGAATGAATTAAAATGGATCGTACGAATGAATTAGAATAGATCGTATGAATGAATTAGAATGGATCGTATGAATGAATTAGAATGGATCGTGCGAATGAATTAGAATGGATCGTACGAATGAAATAGAATGGATCATACAAATGAATTAGAATAGATTGTGCGAATGGATTAGAATGGATCATACGATTGAGTAAGAATGGATTGTACGAATGAAATAGAATAGATCGTACGAATGAATTAGAATGGATCGTATGAATGAATTAGAATGGATCGTGCGAATGAATTAGAATGGATCGTATGAATGAATTAGAATGGATCGTACGAAGGAATTAGAATGGATCGTACGAATGAATTAGAATGGATCGTACGAATGAATTAGAATGGATACGAATGGATCGTATGAATGAATTAGAATGGATCGTATGAATGAATTAGAATGGATCGTGTGAATGAATTAGAATGGATCGTACGAATAAAATAGAATGGATTCGCACGAATGTATCCATTCTAATTCAATGGATCGTGCGAATGAATTAGAATGGATCGTACGAATGAATTAGAATGGATCGTACGAATGAATTAGAATGGATTGAATTAGAATGAACCGTACGAATGAAATAGAATGGATCGTGCGAATGAATTAGAATGGATCGTACGAATGAATTAGAATGGATCGTATGAATGATTTAGAATGGATCGTTCGAATGAATTAGAATAGATTAAGCGAATGAATTAGAATGGATCGTACGAATGAATTAGAATGGATACATTCGTGCGAATCCATTCTATTTTATTCGTACGATCCATTCTAATTCATTCGTACGATCTATTCTAATTCATTCGTACGATCCATTCTAATTCATTCGTACGATCCATTCGTACGATCAATTCTATTTCATTCGTACGATCCATTCTAATTCATTCGCACGATCCATTCTAGTTCATTCATACGATCCATTCTAATTCATTCGTACGATCTATATTCTAATTCATTCGCACGATCCATTCTAATTCATTCATACGATCCATTCTAATTTATTCGCACGATCCATTCTAATTCATTCGTACGATCTATTCTATTTAATTCGTAAATGAATTTGGATCGTGCTAATGAATTAGAATGGATCGTGCTAATGAATTAGAATGGATACATTCGTGCGAATGAATTAGAATGGATCATATGAATGAATTAGAATGGATCGTTTGAGTGAATGCGAATGGATCGTGCGAATGAATTAGATTGGATCGTATAAATGAATTAGAATGGATCGTACGAATGAATTAGAATGGATCGTGCTAATGAATTAGAATGGATCGTACAAATGAATTAGAGTGGATACATTCGTACAAATGAATTAGAATGGATACATTCATACGAATGAATTAGAATGCATCGTACGAATGAATTAGAATTGATACATTCGCACGAATTAGAATGGATCGTACGAATGAATTAGAATGGATTGTACAAATGAATTAGAATGGATCGTATGAATGAATTAGATTGGATAGTATAAATGAATTAGAATGGATCGTACGAATGAATTAGAATGGATTGTGCTAATGAATTAGAATGGATCGTACGAATGAATTAGAGTGGATCGTGCGAATGAATTAGAATGGATACATTCGTGCGAATGAATTAGAATGGATCGTGCGAATGAATTAGAATGGATCGTACGAATGAATTAGAATGGATCGTACGAATGAATTAGAATAGATTGTGCTAATGAATTAGAATGGATCGTATGAATGAATTAGAATGGATCGTACGAATGAATTAGAATGGATACGTGCGAATGAATTATAATTGTGAATTAGAATGGATCATACGAAGGAATTTGAATGGATCGTGCTAATGAATTAGAATGGATTGTGCGAATGAATTAGAATGGATCGTACGAATGACTTAGAATGGATCGTTCGAATGAATTAGAATAGATTGTGCGAATGAATTAAAATGGATCGTACGATTGAATTAGAAAGGATACGTTCGTGCGAATGAATTAGAATGGATCGTATGAGTGTGAATGAATTAGAATGGATCGTGCGAATGAATTAGAATGGATCGTATTAATGAATTAGAATGGATCGTGCGAATGAATTAGAATGGATCGTATGAATGAGTAAGAATGGATCGTGCGAATGAATTAGAATGGATTGTACGAATGAATTAGAATGGATCGTACGAATGAATTAGAATGGATACATTCGTGCGAATCCATTCTATTTCATTCGTACGATCCATTCTAATTCATTCGCACGATCCATTCTAATTCATTCGTACGATCCATTCTAATTCATTCGTACGATCCATTCTAATTCATTCGTACAATCCATTCTAATTCATTCGTATGATCCATTCTAATTCATTCATACGATCCATTCTAATTCATTAGCACAATCTATTCTAATTCATTCGTACGATCCATTCTAATTCATTCGCACGATCCATTCTAATTCATTCGCACGAATGTATCCATTCTAATTCATTTGTACGAATGTATCCACTCTAATCCATTCGAACGATCCATTCTAATTCTTTAGCACGATCCATTCTAATTCATTCGTACGATCCATTCTAATTCATTTATACGATCCAATCTAATTCATTCATACGATCCATTCTAATTCATTCCTACGATCCATTCTAATTCATTCGTACAATCCATTCTAATTCATTCGTACGATCCATTCTAATTCATTCGCACGATCCATTCGATCTCATTCGTACAATCCATTCTAATTCATTCGTACGATCCATTCTAATTCATTCGTACGATCCATTCTAATTCATTCGTACGATTCATTCTAATTCCTTCGTACGATCCATATTCTAATTCATTCGCACGATCCATTCTAATTCATTCATACGATCTATTCTAATTTATTCGCACAATCTATTCTAATTCATTAGTACGATCCATTCTAATTCATTCGTACGATCCATTCTAATTCATTCGTACGATCCATTCTAATTCATTCGCATGATCCATTCTAATTCATTCATACGATCCATTCTAATTCCTTCGTACGATCCATTCTAATTCATTCGTACGATCCATTCTAATTCATTCGCACGATCCATTCTAATTCATGCATATGATCCATTCTAATTCATTCGTACGATCCATTCTAATTCATTCGCACGATCCATTCTATTTCATTCGTATGATCCATTCTAATTCATTCGCACAATCTATTCTAATTCATGCATACGATCCATTCTAATTCATTCGTACGATCCATTCTAATTCATTCGTACGATCCATTCTAAATCATTAATACGATCCAATCTAATTCATTCATACGATCCATTCTATTTCATTCGTACGATCCATTCTAATTCATTCACATGATCCATTCTAATTCATTCATACAATCCATTCTAATTCATTTGTACGATCCATTCTAATTCATTCACACGAATGTATCAACTCTATTTCATTCGTACGATCCATTCTAATTCATTCGTACGATCCATTCTAATTCATTCGTACGATCCATTCTAATTCATTCGCATGATCCATTCTAATTCATTCGCACAATCTATTCTAATTCATTCGTACGATTCATTCTATTTCATTCGTATGATCCATTCTAATTCATTCGCACAATCTATTCTAATTCATTCATACGATCCATTCTAATTCATTCGCGCGAATGAGTAAAAATGGATCGTACGAATGAGTAAGAATGGATCGTACGAATGAAATAGAATGGATCGTGCGCATGAATTAGAATGGATCGTACGAATGAATTAGAATAGATTGTGCGAATGAATTAGAATGGATCGTATGAATGAATTAGAATGGATCGTATGAATGAATTATAATAGATTGTGCGAATGAATTAGAATGGATCGTACGAAGGAATTAGAATGGATAGTACGAATGAGATAGAATGGATCGTACGAATGAATTAGAATGGATCATATGAATGAATTAGATTGGATCGTACGAATGAAATAGAATGGATCGTATGAATGAATTAGAATAGATCGTACGAATGAATTAGAATGGATCGTACGAATGAATTAGAAAGGATACATTCGTACAAATGAATTAGAATGGATCGTACGAATGAATTAGAGTGGATACATTCGTACAAATGAATTAGAATGGATCGTACGAATGAATTAGAATGGATACATTTGTGCGAATGAATTAGAATGGATCATATGAATGAATTAGAATGGATCGTGCGATTGAATTCATGCGTACGAAGGAATTAGAATGGATCGTACGAAGGAATTAGAATGGATAGTACGAATAAATTAGAATGGATACCTTCGTGCAAATGAATTAGAATGGATCGTACGAATGAGTAAGAATGGATCGTACGAATGAAATAGAATGGATAGATACCTTCGTGCAAATGAATTAGAATGGATCGTACGAATGAGTAAGAATGGATCGTACGAATGAAATAGAATGGATCGTACGAATGAATTAGAATGGATACATTCGTGCGAATGAATTAGAATGGATCGTATGAATGAATTAGAATGGATTGTGCGAATGAATTAGAATGAATCGTACGAAGGAATTAGAATGGATCGTACGAATGAATTAGAATGGATCGTGTGAATAAATTAGAATGGATCGTATGAATGAATTAGAATGGATCGTGCGAATGAATTAGAATATGGATCGTACGAAGGAATTAGAATGAATCGTATGAATGAATTAGAATGGATCGTAAGAATGAATTAGAATGGATCATATGAATGAATTAGAATGGATTGAATTAGAATGGATTGAATTAGAATGGATTGAATTAGAATGGATTGTACGAATGAGATAGAATGGATCGTGCGAATAAAGTAGAATGGATCGTACGAATGAATTAGAATGGATTGTACGAATGAGATAGAATGGATCGTATGAATGAATTAGAATGGATACATTCGAATTCATTCGTACGATCCACTCTAAATGAATTTGGATCGTGCTAATGAATTAGAATGGATCGTACGAATGAATTAGAATGGATACATTCATGCGAATGAATTAGAATGGATCATACAAATGAATTAGAATGGATCGTACGAATGAAATATAATGGATTGTACGAATGAGATAGAATGGATCGTACGAATGAATTAGAATGGATACATTCATGCGAATGAATTAGAATGGATCGTACGAAGGAATTAGAATGGATCGTGCGAATGAATTAGAATGGATCATACGAATGAATTAGAATGGATCGTACGAATAAAATAGAATGGATTGTACGAATGAGATATAATGGATCGTGCGAATGAATTAGAATGGTTCGTATTAATGAATTAGAATGGATCGTGCGAATGAATTAGAATGGATCGTACGAAGGAATTAGAATGGATAGTACGAATGAATTAGAATGGATACCTTCGTGCAAATGAATTAGAATGGATCGTACGAATGAAATAGAATGGATCGTGCGAATGAATTAGAATGGATCGTACGAATGAATTAGAATGGATCGTACGAATGACTTAGAATGGATCGTTCGAATGAATTAGAATAGATTGTGCGAATGAATTAGAATGGATCGTACGAATGAATTAGAAAGGATACATTCGTGCGAATGAATTAGAATGGATCGTATAAGTGTGAATGAATAAGAATGGTTTGTGCGAATGAACTAGAATGGATCGTACGAATGAATTAGAATGGATCGTACGAATGAATTTGAATGGATACATTCGTGCAAAAGAATTACAATGGATTGTATGATTGAATTAGAATGTGTCGTGCGAATGAATTAGAATGGATCGTGCGAATGAATTAGAATGGATCATACGAATGAATTAGAATGGATCGTACGAATGAATTAGAATGGATCGTACGAATGAATTAGAAAGGATACATTCGAATTCATTCGTACGATCCATTCTAATTCCTTCGTACGATCCATATTCTAATTCATTCACACGATCCATTCTAATTCATTCATACGATCCATTCTAATTTATTCGCACGATCCATTCTAATTCATTCGTACGATCCATTCTAATTCATTCGCACAATCTATTCTAATTCATTCGAACGATCCATTCTAATTCATTCATACGATCCATTCTACTTCATTCGTACGATCTATTCTATTTCATTCGTACAATCCTTTCTTACTCAATCGTATGATCCATTCTAATCTATTCGCACAATCTATGCTAATTCATTCGTATGATCCTTTGTAATTCATTCGTACGATCCATTCTAATTCCTTCGTATGATCCATTCTAATTCATTCGTACGGTATGATCCATTCTAATTCATTCGCACAATCTATTCTAATTCATTCGTATGATCCATTCTAATCCATTCTACGATCCATTCTAATTCATTCGTACGTTCCATTCTAATTCATTAGCACGATCAATGCTAATTCATTCGTACGATCCATTCTATTCCATTCGCACGATCCATTCTAATTCATTTGCACGATCCATTCTAATTCATTCGCACGAATGTATCCATTCTAATTCATTCGTACGATCCATTCTAATTCACGATCCATTCTAATTCCTTCGTACGATCCATTCGAATTCATTCGTACGATCCATTCTAATTCATTCATACGATCCATTCTAATTCATTCGCACAATCTATTCTAATTCATTCGTACGATCCATTCTAACTCATTCGCACGATCCATTCTAATTCATTCGAACGATCCATTCTATTTCATTCGTACGATCCATGCTAATTCATTCGTACGATCCATGCTAATTCATTCGTACGATCCATTCTAATTCATTCGTACATTCGTACGAAGGAATTAGAATAGAGAATGGATCGTGCGAATGAATTAGAATGGATCGTGCGATAAGAATGGATCGTACTAATGAATTAGAATGGATACATTCGTGCAAATGAATTAGAATGGATCGTATGAATGAATTAGATTGGATCGTATGAATGAATTAGAATGGATCGTGCGAATGAATTAGAATGGATCGTACGAATGAATTAGAATGGATCGTACGAATGAATTAGAATGGATACATTCGTGCAAAAGAATTAGAATGGATCGTATGAATGAAATAGAATAGATCGTAAGAATGAATTAGAATGGATCATGCTATTGAATTAGAATTGATCGTACGAATGAATTAGAATAGATTGTGCGAATGAATTAGAATGGATCGTACAAATGAATTGGAATGGATACATTCGTGCGAATGAATTAGAATGGATCGTATGAATGAATTAGAGTGGATACATTCGTACAAATGAATTAGGATGGATCGTATGAATGAATTAGGGTGGATACATTCGTACGAATGAATTAGAATAGATTGTGCGAATGAATTAGAATGGATCGTACGAATGAATTAGAATGGATCGTACGAATGAATTAGAATGGATCGTATGAATATATTAGAATGGATCGTGCGAATGAATTAGAATGGATCGTACGAATGAAATAGAATGGATTCGCACGAATGTATCCATTCTAATTCATTCGTACGATCCATTCTAATTCATCCGCACGATCCAATCTAATTCATTCGAACGAATGTATCCATTCTAATTCATTCGTATGATCCATTCTAAATCATTCATATGAATGAATTAGAATGGATACATTCGTGCGAATGAATTAGAATGGATCGTGCGAATGAATTAGAATGGATCGTACGAATGAATTAGAATGGATATATTCGTGCGAATCCATTCTATTTCATTCGTACGATCCATTCTAATTCATTCGCACGATCCATTCTAATTCATTCGTACGATCCATTCTAATTCATTCGTACGATGCATTCTAATTCATTCGCACAATCTATTCTAATTCATTCGTACGATCCATTCTAATTCATTCGCACGATCAATTCTAATTCATTCGCACGATCGTATGAATGAATTAGATGGATACATTCGTACGAAGGAATTAGAATGGATCGTACGAATGAATTAGAATGGATCGTGCGAATGAATTAGAATGGATTCATTCGTGCGAATGAATTAGAATGGATCGTACGAATGAGTAAGAATGGATCGTACGAATGAATTAGAATGGATTAAATTAGAATGAATCGTATAAATGAATTTGAATGGATCGTACGAATGAATTAGAATGGATCATACGAATGAATTAGAATGGATTGAATTAGAATGAATCATACGAATGAATTAGAATGAATCATACCGTACGAATGAATTAGAATGGATCGTACGAATGAAATAGAATGGATTCGCACGAATGTATCCATTCTAATTCATTCGTACTATCCATTCTAATTCCTTCGTACGATCCATTCTAATTCATTCGCACGAATGTATCCACGAATGAACTAGAATGGACATACGAATGAATTAGAATGGATACATTCGTGCGAATGAATTAGAATGGATCGTGCGAATGAATTAGAATGGATTGTACGAATGAATTAGAATGGATACATTCGTGCGAATCCATTCTATTTCATTCGTACGATCCATTCTAATTCATTCGCACGATCCATTCTAATTCATTCATACGATCCATTCTAATTCATTCGCACGATCCATTCTAATTCATTCGCACGATCCATTCTAATTCATTAATACGATCCATTCTAATTCATTCGCACGATCCATTCTAATTCATTCACACTCATACGATCCATTCTAATTCATTCGTACGATCCATTCTAATTCATTCGCACAATCTATTCTAATTCATTCGTACGATCCATTCTAATTCATTCGCACGATCCATTCTAATTCATTCATACGATCCATTCTATTTCATTCGTACGATCCATTCTTACTCATTCATACGATCCATTCTAAATCATTTGCACGGAGGTATCCATTCTAATTCATTCGTACTATCCATTCTAATTCCTTCGTACGATCCATTCAAATTCATTCGTACGATCCATTCTAATTCATTCGTACGATCCATTCTAATTCATTCGCACGATCCATTCTAATTCATTCATACGATCCATTCTTTTTCATTCGTATGATCCATTCTAATTCATTTGTACAGTATGATTCATTCTAATTCATTCGTACGATTCATTCTAATTCAATCCATTCTAATTCATTCGCACGATCCATTCTAATTCATTCATACGATCCATTCTAATTCATTCGTACGGTCCATTCTATTTCATTCAGACGATCGTACGAATGAATTAGAATGGATTGAATTAGAATGAATCGTACGAATGAATTAGAATGAATCATACCGTACGAATGAATTAGAACGGATCATACGAATGAAATAGAATGGATCGTATGAATGAGTTAGAATGGATCGTGCGAATGAATTAGAATAGATCGTACGAATGAATTAGAATGGATCGTACGAATGAATTAGAATGGATCGTACGAAGGAATTAGAATGGATAGTACGAATGAATTAGAATGGATACCTTCGTGCAAATGAATTAGAATGGATCGTACGAATGAGTAAGAATAGATCGTACGAATGAAATAGAATGGATCATATGAATGAATTAGAATGGCTCGTACGAATGAATTAGAATAGATGGTGCGAATGAATTAGAATGGATCGTACGAATGAATTAGAATGGATCGTATGAGTGTGAATGAATTAGAATGGATCGTGCGAATGAATTAGAATGGATCGTATTAATGAATTAGAATGGATCGTGCGAATGAATTAGAATGGATCGTGCGAATGAATTAGAATGGATCGTATGAATGAATTAGAATGGATCGTGCGAATGAATTAGAATGGATCGTACGAATGAAATAGAATGGATTCGCACGAATGTATCCATTCTAATTCATTCGTACGATCCATTCTAATTCATTCGCACGATCCATTCTAATTCATTCGCACGAATGTATCCATTCTAATTCATTCGTATGATCCATTCTAATTCATTCATGGATACATTCGTGCAAATGAATTAGAATGGATCGTACGAAGGAATTAGAATGGATAATACGACTGAATTAGAATGGATACATTCGTGCGAATCCATTCTATTTCATTCGTACGATCCATTCTAATTCATTCGTACGGTATGATTCATTCTAATTCATTCGTGTGATTCATTCTAATTCAATCCATTCTAATTCATTCGTACGATCCATTCTAATTCATTCGTACGATCCATTCTAATTCATTCGTACGATTCATTCTAATTCAATCCATTCTAATTCATTCGTACGATCCATTCTTACTCATTCGTACGATCCATTCTAATTCATTCGCACGAATGAATCCATTCTAATTCATTCGCACGATCCATTCTAATTCATTCGTACGATCCATTCTAATTCCTTCGTACGAATGTATCCATCTAATTTATTCATACGATCGTGCAAATGAATTAGAATTGATCGTTCGAATGAATTAGAATGGATCGTGCGAATGAGTTAGAATGGATCGTACGAATGAATTAGAATAGATTGTGCGAATGAATTAGAATGGATCGTACGAATGAATTAGAATGGATCGTACGAATGAATTACAATGGATCGTGCGAATGAATTAGAATGGATCGTACGAATGAAATAGAATGGATTCGCACGAATGTATCCATTCTAATTCATTCGTACGATCCATTCTAATTCATTCGCACGATCCATTCTAATTCATTCGCCCAAATGTATCCATTCTAATTCATTCGTATGAATGAATTAGAATGGATCATACGAATGAATTAGAATGGATACATATGTGCGAATAAATTAGAATGGATCGTGCGAATGAATTAGAATGGATCGAACGAATGAATTAGAATGGATACATTCGTGCGAATCCATTCTATTTCATTCGTACGATCCATTCTAATTCATTCATACGATCCAATCTAATTCATTCGTACGATCCATTCTAATTCATTTGTACGATCCATTCTAATTCATTCGCACAATCTATTCTAATTCATTCGTACGAATGTATCCACTCTAATTCATTCATACGATCCATCCAAATTCATTTGTACGAATGTATCCACTCTAATTCATTCAAACGATCCATTCTAATTCATTCGCACGAATGTATCCATTCCAATTCATTCGTACGATCCATTGTAATTCATTCGCACAATCTATTCTAATTCATTCGTATGATCAATTCTAATTCATTAGCATGATCCATTCTAATTCATTCTTACGATCTATTCTATTTCATTCATACGATCCATTCTAATTCTTTTGCACGAATGTATCCATTCTAATTCATTCGTACGATCCATTCTAATTCATTCGTACGATCCATTCTAATTCATTCGCACGATCCATTCTAATTCATTCATACGATCCAATCTAATTCATTCATACGATCCATTCTAATTCATTTGCACGAATGTATCCATTCTAATTCATTCGTACGATCCATTCTATCTCATTCATACAATCCATTCTATTTCATTCGTACGATCCATTCTAATTTATTCGTATGATCCATTCTAATTCATTCGCATTAATGTATCCATTCTAATTCATTCGTACGATCCATTCTATCTCATTCGTACGATCTATTCTAATTCATTCGCACGAATATATCCTTTCTAATTCATAAGTACGATCCATTCTAATTCATTCGCACAATCTATTCTAATTCATTAGTACGATCCATTCTAATTCATTCGTACGATCCATTCTAATTCATTAGCACGATCCAAATTCATTTAGAATGGATCGTACGAATGAATTCGAATGTATCCATTCTAATTCATTCATACGATCCATTCTATCTCATTCGTACAATCCATTCTAATTCATTCGTACGATCCATTCTTCTTCATTCGGACGATCCATTTTATCTCATTCGTACAATCCATTCTAATTCAATCCATTCTAATTCATTCGTACGATCCATTCTAATTCATTCGTACGATCCATTCTAATTCATTCGTACGATTCATTCTAATTTCTTCGTACGATCCATATTCTAATTCATTCGCACGATCCATTCTAATTCATTCATACGATCCATTCTAATTTATTCGCACGATCCATTCTAATTCATTCGTACGATCCATTCTAATTCCTTCGTACGATTCATTCTAATTCATTCGCACAATCCATTCTAATTCATTCATACGATCCATTTTAATTCATTCGCACGAATGTATCCATTCTAATTCATTCGTACGATCCATTCTATTTCATTCGTACGATCCATTCTTACTCATTCGTACGATCCATTCTAATTCATTTGCACGAAGGTATCCATCCATTCTATTTCATTCGTACGATCCATTCTTACTCATTCGTATGATCCATTCTAATTCATTTGCACAAAGGTATCCATTCTAATTCATTCGTACTATCCATTCTAATTCCTTCGTACGATCCATTCTAATTCCTTCGTACGCATGAATTCATTCGCACGATCCATTCTAATTCATTCATATGATCCATTCAAATTCATTCGCACGAATGTATCCATTCTAATTCATTCGTACGATCCATTCTAATTCATTTGTACGAATGTATCCACTCTAATTCATTCGTACGATCCATTCTAATTCATTTGTACGAATGTATCCTTTCTAATTCATTCGTATGATCCATTCTAATTCATTCGTACGATCTATTCTAATTCATTCATACGATCCATTCTATTTCATTCGTACGATCCATTCTAATTCATTCATATGATCCATTCTAATTCATTCGTACGATCCATTCTATCTCATTCGTACTATCCATTCTAATTCCTTCGTACGATCCATTCTAATTCATTCGCATAATCTATTATAATTCATTCATACGATCCATTCTAATTCATTCATACGATCCATTCTAATTCATTCGCACAATCTATTCTAATTCATTCGTACGATCCATTCTAATTCATTCGCACGATCCATTCTATTTCATTCGTACGATCCATTCTTACTCATTCGTACGATCCATTCTTAATCATTCGCGCGAATGAATTAGAATGGATCGTATGAATGAATTAGAATAGATTGTGCGAATGAATTAGAATGGATCATACGAATGAAATAGAATGGATCGTACGAATGAATTAGAATAGATTGTGCGAATGAATTAGAATGGATCGTGCGAATGAATTAGAATGGATCGTACGAATGAATTAGAATGGATCGTACGAATGAATTAGAATGGATCGTACGAATGAAATAGAGTTGATACAATCGTGTGAATGAATTAGAATGGATCGTACAAATGAATTAGAATGGATTGTATGAATGAATTAGAATGGATCGTGCGAATGAATTAGAATGGATCGTACGAATGAAATAGAATGGATCGTATAAATGAATTAGATTGGATCGATCGTATTAATGAATTAGAATGGATCGCACGAATGAATTAGAATGGATCGTATGAATGAATTAGAATGGATCGTACGAATGAATTATAATGGATCGTATGCATGAATTAGAATAGATTGTGCGAATGAATTAGAATGGATCATACGAATGAAATAAAATGGATCGTGCGAATGAATTAGAATGGATCGTACGAATGAATTAGAATGGATCATATGCATGAATTAGAATGGATCGTACGAATGAATTAGAATGGATCGTACGAATGAATTAGAATGGATCGTACGAAGGAATTAGAATGGATCGTATGAATGAATTAGAATGGATTGTGCGAATAAATTAGAATGGATCGTACGAATGAATTAGAATGGATCGTACGAATGAATTAGAATGGATCGTACGAATGAATTAGAATGGATCGTACTAATGAATTAGAATAGATTGTGCGAATAAATTAGAATGGATCGTATGAATGAATTAGAATGGATCGTGCGAATGAATTAGAATATGGATCGTACGAAGGAATTACAATGAATCGTACGAATGAATTAGAATGGATCGTACGAATGAATTAGAATGGATCGTACGAATGAATTAGAATGGATTGAATTAGAATGGATTGTACGAATGAGATCGAATGGATCGTGCGAATGAATTAGAATGGATCGTACGAATGAATTAGAATGGATTGTATGAATGAATTAGAATGGATCGTACGAATGAATTAGAATGGATCGTATGAATGAATTAGATTGGATCGTATAAATGAATTAGAATGGATCGTACGAATGAATTAGAATGGATCGTGCTAATGAATTAGAATGGATCGTACGAATGAATTAGAGTGGATACATTCGTACAAATGAAATAGAATGGATACATTCGTGCGAATGAATTAGAATGGATCGTGCGAATTAATTAGACTGGATCGTACGAATGAATTAGAATAGATTGTGCTAATGAATTAGAATGGATCGTATGAATTAATTAGAATGGATCGTATGAATGAATTAGAATGGATTGTACGAATGAATTAGAATAGATCGTACGAATGAATTAGAATGGATCGTATGAATGAATTAGAATGGATCGTGCGAATGAATTAGAATGGATCGTACGAATGAAATAGAATGGATTCGCACGAATGTATCCATTCTAATTCATTCGTACGATCCATTATAATTCATTCGTACAATCCATTCTAATTCATTCGCACGATCCATTCTTACTCATTCGTACGATCCATTCTAATTCATTCGCACGATCCATTCTAATTCATTAATACGATCCATTCTAATTCATTCGCACGATCCATTCTAATTCATTCACACTTATACGATCCATTCTAATTCATTCGCACGAATGTATCCTTTCTAATTCATTTGTACGATCCATTCTAATTCATTCGCACAATCTATTCTAATTCATTCGAACGATCCATTCTAAGTCATTTGTACGATCCATTCTAATTCATTCGCACAATCCATTCTAATTCATTAGCACGATCCATTCTAATTCCTTCGTATGATCCATTCTAATTCACAATTCTAATTCATTCGCACGTATCCATTCTAATTCATTCGTACGATCCATTTTAATTCATTCATACGATCCATTCTAATTCATTAGCACAATCTATTCTAATTCATTCGTACGATCCATTCTAATTCATTCGCACGATTCATTCTAATTCATTCGCACGAATGTATCCATTATAATTCATTTGTACGAATGTATCCACTCTAATTCATTCGTACGATCCATTCTAATTCATTAGCACGATCCATTCTAATTCATTCGTACGAACCATTCTAATTCATTTATACGATCCAATCTAATTCATTCATACGATCCATTCTAATTCATTCGTACGATCCATTCTAATTCATTCGTACGATCCATTCTAATTCGTGCGAATGTATCAATTCTAATTCATTCGTACGATCCATTCTAATTCATTCGTACGAATGTATCCATTCTAATTCATTTGTACGAATGTATCCACTCTAATTCATTCGTACGATCCATTCTAATTCATTAGCACGATCCATTCTAATTCATTCGTACGATCCATTCTAATTTATTTATACGATCCAATCTAATTCATTCGCACGATCCATTCGCATTCACTCAAACGATCCATTCTAATTCATTCATATGATCCATTCTAATTCATTCGCACGAATGTATCCATTCTAATTCATTAGCACGATCCATTCTAATTCATTAGCACGATCCAAATTCATTTATGAATAAAATAGAATAGATCGTACGAATGAATTAGAATGGATCGTGCGAATAAATTAGAATGGATCGTATGAATGAATTAGAATGGATCGTGCGAATGAATTAGAATATAGATCGTACGAATGAATTAGAATGGATCGTATGAATGAACTAGAATGGATCGTGCGAATGAATTAGAATGGATCGTACGAATGAAATAGAATTGATCGTACGAATGGATCGTACGAATGAATTAGAATGGATCGTACGAATGAATTAGAATGGATCGTATGAATGAATTAGAATAGATCGTACGAATGAATTAGAATGGATCGTACGAATGAAATAGAATGGATTCGCACGAATGTATCCATTCTAATTCATTCGTACGATCCATTCTAATTCATTCGCACAATCTATTCTAATTCATTCGAACGATCCATTCTAAGTCATTCGTACGATCCATTCTAATTCATTCGTACGATCCATTCTAATTCATTCGCACGATCCATTCTATTTCATTCATACGGTTCATTCTAATTCAATCCATTCTAATTCATTCGTACGATTCATTCTAATTCATTCGTATGATCCATTCTAATTCATTCGCACGATCCATTGAATTAGAATGGATACATTCGTGCGAATCCATTCTATTTTATTCGTACGATCCATTCTAATTCATTCGCACGATCCATTCTAATTCATTCATACGATCCATTCTAATTCATTCAAACGATCCATTCGTATCCATTCTAATTCATTTGTACGATCCATTCTAATTCATTCGTACGATCCATTCTAATTCCTTCGTACGATCCATTCTAATTCATTCATACGATCCATTCTAATTCATTCGCACGATCCATTCTAATTCATTCATACGATCCATTCTAATTCATTCGTACGATCTATTCTATTTCATTCGTACAATCCATTCTTACTCAATCGTATGATCCATTCTAATCCATTCGCACAATCTATTCTAATTCATTCGTATGATCCATTCTATTTCATTCGTACGATCCATTCTAATTCATTCGCACGATCCATTCTAATTCATTCATACGATCCATTCTAATTCATTCATACGATCCATTCTAATTCATTCATACGATCCATTCTAATTCATTCGCACGATCCATTCTAATTCAGTCATACGATCCATTCTATTTCATTCGTACGATCCATTCTAATTCATTCGTACGATCCATTCTAATTCATTTGTACGATTCATTCTAATTCAATCCATTCTAATTCATTCATACGATCAATTCTAACTCATTCGTACGATCTATTCTAATTTCTTCGTACGATCCATTCTAATTCATTGTACGATCCATTCTAATTCATTCGCACGAACCATTGAATTAGAATGGATACATTCGTGCGAATGGATTAGAACGATCCAATCTATTTCATTCATACGATCCATTCTAATTCATTCGTAAGAATGGATCGTACGAATGAAATAGAATGGATTAGAATGGATCGTACGAATTAGAATTCATTCGTACGATCCATTCTTACTCATTCGTACGATTCATTCTAATTCATTCATACGATCCATTCTAATTCATTCATACGATCCATTCGTATCCATTCTAATTCATTCGTACGATCCATTCTAATTCATTCGTACGATCCATTCTAATTCCTTCGTACGATCCATTCTAATTCATTCGTACGATCCATTCTAATTCATTCACACGATCCATTCTAATTCATTCATACGATCCATTCAAATTCATTCGTACGATCTATTCTATTTCATTCGTACAATCCATTCTTACTCAATCGTATGATCCATTCTAATCCATTCTCACAATCTATTCTAATTCATTCGTACGATCCATTCTATTTCATTCGTACGATCCATTCTAATTCATTCGCACGATCCATTCTAATTCATTCATACGATCCATTCTAATTCATTCTTAAGATCCATTCTAATTCATTCGCACGATCCATTGAATTAGAATGGATACATTCGTGCGAATCCATTCTATTTCATTCGTACGATCCATTCTAATTCATTCGCACGATCCATTCTAATTCATTCATACGATCCTTTCTATTTCATTCGTACGATCCATTCTAATTCATTCGTACGATCCATTCTAATTCATTCGTACGATCCATTCTAATTCCTTCGTACGATCCATTATGAATGAATTAGAATGGATCGTGCGAATGAATTAGAATGGATCATATGAATTAGAATGGATCGTACGAATGAATTAGAATGGATTCATTCGTACGAATGAATTAGAATGGATCGTACGAATGAATTAGAATGGATCATACGAATGAATTAGAATGGATCGTATGAATGAATTAGAATAGATTGTGCGAATGAATTAGAATGGATCGTACGAATGAAATAGAATGGATCGTACGAATGAATTAGAATAGATCGTATGAATGAATTAGAATGGATCGTGCGAATGAATTAGAATGGATACCTTCGTGCAAATGTATTAGGATGGATCGTACGAATGAGTAAGAATGGATCGTACGAATGAAATAGAATGGATCGTATGAATGAATTAGAATGGATCGTACGAATGAATTAGAATGGAATGTACGAATGAATTAGAATGGATCGTATGAATCCGTATTAATGAATTAGAATGGATCGTACGACTGAATTAGAATAGATCGTACGAATGAATTAGAATGGATACGAATGGATCGTACGAATGAGTAAGAATGGATCGTACGAATGAAACAGAATAGATTGTACGAATGAATTAGAATGGATACATTCGTGCGAATGAATTAGGATGGATCGTATGAATGAATTAGAATGGATCGTATGAATGAATTAGAATGGATTCATACGAATGAATTAGAATGGATCGTATGAATGAATTAGAATGGATCGTGCGAATAAATTAGAATGGATCGTACGAATGAATTAGAATGGATCGTACGAATGAATTAGAATGGATCATACGAATGAGTAAGAATGGATCGTACGAATGAAATAGAATGGATCATACGAATGAATTAGAATGGATCGTACGAATGAATTAGAATGGATTGAATTAGAATGAATCGTACGAATGAATTAGAATGAATCATACCGTACGAATGAATTAGAATGGATCATACGAAGGAATTAGAATGGATCGTGCGAATAAATTAGAATGGATCGTATGAATGAATTAGAATAGATCGTACGAATGAATTAGAATGGATACATTCGTGCGAATGAATTAGAATGGATCGTACGAATGAATTAGAATGGATCGTACGAATGAATTAGAATGGATCGTGAGACTGAATTAGAATGGATCATTCGCACAATCTATTCTAATCCATTAGTACGAATGTATCCATTCTAATTCATTCGTACAATCCATTCTAATTCATTCGTACGATCTATTCTAATTCATTCATACGATCCATTCTAATTTATTCGCACGATCCATTCTAATTCCTTCGTATGATCCATTCTAATTTATTCGTACGGTATGATTCATTCTAATTCATTCGTACGATTCATTCTAATTTAATCCATTCTAATTCATTCGTACGATCCATTCTAATTCATTCGTACGACACATTCTAATTCATTCGTACGATCCATTCTAATTCCTTCGTATGATCCATTATAATTCATTAGTACGGTATGATTCATTCTAATTCATTCGTACGATTCATTCTAATTCAATCCATTCTAATTCATTCGTACGATCCATTCTAATTCATTCGTACGATCCATTCTAATTCATTCGTACGATTCATTCTAATTCAATCCATTCTAATTCATTCGTACGATCCATTCTTACTCATTCGTACGATCCATTCTAATTCATTCGCACGAATGAATCCATTCTAATTCATTCGTATGATCCATTCTAATTCATTCGCATGAATGTATCCATTCTAATTCATTCATACGATCCATTCTATCTCATTCGTACAATCCATTCTATTTCATTCGTACGATCCATTCTAATTCATTCGCACGATCAATTCTTACTCATTCGTACGATCCATTCTAATTCATTCGCACGATCCATTCTAATTCATTCATTAGCATGATCCATTCTAATTCATTCGTACGATCCATTCTAATTCATTCGCACGATCCATTCTAATTCATTCGCACGATCTATTCTAATTCATTCATACGATCCATTCGTACGATCCATTCTAATTCATTCATACGATCCATTCTATTTCATTCGTACGATCCATTCTTACTCATTCGTACGATCCATCCTAATCCATTCTAATTTGTGCGAATGAATTAGAATGAATTAGAATGGATCGTATGAATGAATTAGATTGGATCGTATTAATGAATTAGAATGGATCGTACGAATGAATTAGAATAGATCGTACGAATGAATTAGAATAGATTGTGCGAATGAATTAGAATGGATCGTGCGAATGAATTAGAATGGATTGTATGAATGAATTAGAATGGATCTTGCGAATGAATTAGAATGGATCGTACGAATGAATTAGAATGGATCGTGCGAATGAATTAGAATAGATCGTATGAATGAATTAGATTGGATCGTATTAATGAATTAGAATGGATCGTACGAATGAATTAGAATGGATCGTACGAATGAGTAAGAATGGATCGTGCGAATGAATTAGAATGGATTATACGAATGAATTAGAATGGATCGTACGAATGAATAAGAATGGATACATTCGTGCGAATCCATTCTATTTCATTCGTACGATCCATTCTAATTCATTCGCACGATCCATTCTAATTCATTCATATGATCCATTCTAATTCATTCGTACGATCCATTCTAATTCATTCGTACAATCCATTCTAATTCATTCGTACGATCCATTCTAATTCATTCGTACGATCTATTCTAATTCATTCGTACGATCCATTCTAATTCATTAATACGATCCAATCTAATTCATTCATACGATCTATTCTAATTCATTCGCACGATCCATTCTAATTCATTCGTACGATCCATTCTAATTTATTCGCACGATCCATTCTAATTCATTCATACAATCCATTCTAATTCATTCGCACGATCCATTCTAATTCATTCGCACGATCTATTCTAATTCATTCGTACGATCTATTCTAATTCATTCGTACGATCCATTCTAATTCATTAATACGATCCAATCTAATTCATTCATACGATCCATTCTAATTCATTCTAATAGCGTGCGAATGAATTAGAATGGATCGTACGAATGAATTAGAATGGATCGTACGAATGAATTAGAATAGATTGTGCGAATGAATTAGAATAGATTGTGCGCATGAATTAGAATGCATCGTACGAATGAGTTAGCATGGATCGTACGAATGAATTAGAATGGATCGTACGAATGAATTAGAATGGATCGTATGAATGAATTAGAATGGATCGTAGTAATGAATTAGAATGGATCCTACGAATGAATTAGAATAGCGTGCGAATGAATTAGAATGGATCGTACGAATGAATTAGAATGGATCGTATGAATGAATTAGAATAGATTGTACGAATGAAATAGAATAGATCGTACGAATGAAATAGAATGGATTCGTATGATTGAATTAGAATGGATCGTGCGAATGAATTAGAATGGATCGTACTTATGAATTAGAATGGATCTTACGAATGAATTAGAATGGATCCTAAGAATGAATTAGAATAGCGTGCGAATGAATTAGAATGGATCGTACGAATGAATTAGAATGGATCGTATGAATGAATTAGAATAGATCCATTCTTACTCATTCGTACGATCCATTCGTATGATCCATTCGTATCCATTGTAATTCATTCGTACGATCTATTCTAATTCATTCGTACGATCCATTCTAATTCATTAATACGATCCAATCTAATTCATTCATACGATCCATTCTAATTCAATCGTACGATCCATTCTAATTCCTTCGTACGATCCATTCTAATTCATTCGTACGATCCATTCTAATTCCTTCGTACGATCCATTCTAATTCATTCGCACAATCGATTCTAATTCATTCGTACGATCCATTCTATCTTATTCGTACAATCCATTCTATTTCATTCGT
Source organism: Chamaelirium japonicum (assembly GCA_947650365.1). Classification (NCBI taxonomy): domain Eukaryota; kingdom Viridiplantae; phylum Streptophyta; class Magnoliopsida; order Liliales; family Melanthiaceae; genus Chamaelirium; species Chamaelirium japonicum. Next base: position 989,530 of record CANTAL010000013.1, read on the forward strand.
ACGATCCATTCTAATTCATTCGCACGATCCATTCTAATTCATTCGCACGATCCATTCTAATTCATTCGCACGATCCATTCTAATTCATTCATAATGGATCGTACGAAGGAATTAGAATGGATAGTACGAATGAATTAGAATGGATACCTTCGTGCAAATGAATTAGAATGGATTGTGCGAATGAATTAGAATGGATCGTACGAATGAGTAAGAATGGATCGTACGAATGAATTAGAATGGATTGTGCGAATGAGTTAGAATGGATCGTACGAATGAGTAAGAATGGATCGTACGAATGAATTAGAATGGATTGAATTAGAATGAATCGTGCGAATGAATTAGAATGGATCGTACGAATGAATTAGAATGGATACGAATGGATTAGAATGGATCGTACGAATGAATTAGATTGGATAGTACGAATGAATTAGAATGGATACCTTCGTGCAAATGAAATAGAATGGATCGTACGAATGAGTAAGAATGGATCGTACGAATGAAATAGAATGGATCGTATGAATGAATTAGAAAGGATCGTGCGAATGAATTAGAAAGGATCGTACGAATGAATTAGAATAGATTGTGCGAATGAATTAGAATGGATCGTACGAATGAATTAGAATGGATCGTACGAATAAATTAGAATGGATCGTACGAATGAAATAGAATGGATCGTATGAATGAATTAGAATGGATCGTGCGAATGAATTAGAATGGATCGTGCGAATGAATTAGAATGGATCATATGAATGAATTAGAATGGATCGTTTGAGTGAATGCGAATGGATCGTGCGAATGAAGTAGATTGGATTGTATAAATGAATTAGAATGGATCGTATGAATGAATTAAAATGGATCGTGCTAATGAATTAGAATGGATCGTACGAATGAATTAGACTGGATACATTCGTACAAATGAATTAGAATGGATACATTCGTACGAATGAATTAGAATGGATACATTCGCACGAATTAGAATGGATCGTACGAATAAATTAGAATGGATCGTACGAATGAATTAAAATGGATCGTATGAATGAATTAGATTGGATCGTACGAATGAATTAGAATGGATCGTACGAAGGAATTAGAATGGATCGTATGAATGAATTAGAATGGATCGTGCGAATGAATTAGAATGGATCGTACGAATGAAATAGAATGGATTCGCACGAATGTATCCATTCTAATTCATTCATACGATCCATTCTAATTCATTCGTACGATCCATTCTATTTCATTCGTACGATCCATTCTTACTCATTCGTACGATCCATTCTAATTCATTTGCACGAAGGTATCCATTCTAATTCATTCGTACTATCCATTCTAATTCCTTCGTACGATCCATTCTAATTCCTTCGTATGATCCATTCTAATTCATTCGTACGATCCATTCTAATTCCTTCGTATGATCCATTATAATTCATTCGTACGGTATGATTCATTCTAATTCATTCGTACAATTCATTCTAATTCAATCCATTCTAATTCATTCGTACGATCCATTCTAATTCATTCGTACGATCCATTCTAATTCATTCGTACGATTCATTCTAATTCAATCCATTCTAATTCATTCGTACGATCCATTCTTACTCATTCGTATGATCCATTCTAATTCATTCGCACGAATGAATCCATTCTAATTCATTCGTATGATCCATTCTAATTCATTCGCATGAATGTATCCATTCTAATTCATTCGTACGATCCATTCTATCTCATTCGTACAATCCATTCTATTTCATTCGTACGATCCATTCTAATTCATTCGCACGATCCATTGTTACTCATTCGTACGATCCATTCTAATTCATTCGCACGATCCATTCTAATTCATTCGCACGATCCATTCTAATTCATTCATTAGCATGATCCATTCTAATTCATTCGTACGATCCATTCTAATTCATTCGCACGATCCATTCTAATTCATTCGCACAATCTATTCTAATTCATTCGTATGATCCATTCTAATTCATTCGTACGATCCATTCTAATTTATTCATACGATCCATTCTAATTCATTCATACGATCCATTTTAATTCATTCGTACGATCCATTCTAATTCATTCGTACGATCCATTCTAATTCCTTCGTATGATCCTTTCTAATTCATTCGTACGATCTATTCTAATTCATTAATACGATCCAATCTAATTCATTCGTACGATCCATTCTAATTCATTCGTACGATCCATTCTAATTCATTCGGACAATCTATTCTAATTCATTAGTATAATCCATTCTAATTCATTCGTACGATCCATCATAATTCATTCGTACGATCCATTCTAATTCATTCGTACGATCCATTCTAATTCATTCGCACGATCCATTCTAATTCATTCATACGATCCATTCTAATTCCTTCGTACGATCCATTCTAATTCATTCGTACGATCCATTCTAATTCATTCGCACGATCCATTCTAATTCATGCATACGATCCATTCTAATTCATTCGTACGATCCATTCTAATTCATTCGCACGATCCATTCTATTTCATTCGTATGATCCATTCTAATTCATTCGCACAATCTATTCTAATTCATTCATACGATCCATTCTAATTTATTCGCACGATCCATTCTAATAAATTCATACGATCCATTCTAATTCATTCATATGATCCATTCTAATTCATTCGCACGATCCATTCTAATTCATTCGTACGATCCATTCTAATTCATTCTAATGGATACACTCGTGCAAAAGAATTAGAATGGATTGTATGAATGAATTAGAATGGATCGTACGAATGAGTAAGAATGGATCGTACGAATGAATTAGAATGGATCGTACGAAGGAATTAGAATGGATCGTATGAATGAATTAGAATGGATCGTATGAATGAATTAGAATGGATTGTGCGAATGAATTAAAATGGATCGTACGAAGGAATTAGAATGGATCGTATGAATTAATTAGAATGGATCGTGCGAATGAATTAGAATCGATCGTACGAATGAATTAGAGTTGATACATTCGTACGAATGAATTAGAATGGATCGTATGAATGAATTAGAATAGATTGGGCGAATGAATTAGAATGGATTATACGAATGAAATAGAATGGATCGTGCGAATGAATTAGAATGGATCGTACGAATGAATTAGAATGGATCGTATGCGTGAATTAGAATGGATCGTGCGAATGAATTAGAATGGATCGTACGAATGAATTAGAATGGATCGTACGAAGGAATTAGAATGGATCATATGAATGAATTAGAATGGATCGTGCGAATGAATTAGAATGGATCGTACGAATGAATTAGAATGGATCGTAAGAATGGATGGTACGAATGAATTAGAATGGATCGTACGAATGAATTAGAATGGATCGTACTAATGAATTAGAATAGATTGTGCGAATGAATTAGAATGGATCGTACGAATGAATTAGAATGAATCGTACATATGAATTAGAATGAATTAGAATGGATCGTACGAATGAAATAGAATGGATTCGCACGAATGTATCCATTCTAATTCAATGGATCGTGCGAGTGAATTAGAATGGATCGTACGAATGAATTAGAATGGATCGTACGAAGGAATTAGAATGGATCGTACGAATGAATTAGAATGGATCGTACGAAGGAATTAGAATGGATCGTACGAATGAATTAGAATGGATTGTGCGAATAAATTAGAATGGATCGTATGAATGGATTAGAATGGATCGTGCGAATGAATTAGAATATGGATCGTACGAAGGAATTAGAATGAATCGTACGAATGAATTAGAATGGATCGTACGAATGAATTAGAATGGATCGTACGAATGAATTAGAATGGATTGAATTAGAATGGATTGTACGAATGAGATAGAATGGATCGTGCGAATGAATTAGAATGGATCGTACAAATGAATTAGAATGGATTGTACGAATGAGATAGAATGGATCGTATGAATGAATTAGAATGGATACATTCGAATTCATTCGTACGATCCATTCTAATTCATTCATACGATCCATTCTAATTCATTCGTACGATCCATTCTTACTCATTCGTACGATCCATTCTAATTCATTCGTTCGATCCATTCTAATTCATTCGTACGATCCATTCTAATTCATTCGCACGATCCATTCTAATTCATGCATACGGTCCAATCTAATTCATTCATACGGTCCATTCTAATTCATTCACATGAATGTATCCATTCTAATTCATTCATACGATCCATTCTAATTCATTCGCACGATCCATTCTAATTCATTCATACAATCCATTCTAATTCTTTTGCACGAATGTATCCATTCTAATTCATTCGTTCGATCCATTCTAATTCATTCGTACGATCCATCCTAATTCATTCGCACGAACCATTCTAATTCATGCATACGATCCAATCTAATTCATTCATACGATCCATTCTAATTCATTCACACGAATGTATCCATTCTAATTCATTCGTACGATCTATTCTAATTCATTCATACGATCCATTCTAATTTATTCGCACGATCCATTCTAATTCCTTCGTATGATCCATTCTAATTCATTCGTACGGTATGATTCATTCTAATTCATTCGTACGATTCATTCTAATTCAATCCATTCTAATTCATTCGTACGATCTATTCTAATTCATTCGTACGATCCATTCTAATTCATTCGTACGATTCATTCTAATTCAATCCATTCTAATTCATTCGTACGATCCATTCTTACTCATTCGTACGATCCATTCTAATTCATTCGCACGAATGAATCCATTCTAATTTCATTCGTATGATCCATTCTAATTCATTCGCATGAATTATCCATTCTAAGTCATTCGTACGATCCATTCTATCTCATTCGTACAATCCATTCTATTTCATTCGTACGATCCATTCTAATTCATTCGCACGATCCATTCTAATTCATTCGCATGATCCATTCTAATTCATTCGTACGATCGACTCTAATTCATTCATACGATCCATTCTAATTTCTTCGCACGATCCATTCTAATTCATTCATACGATCCATTCTAATTCATTCAAATGATCCATTCTAATTCATTCGCACGATCCATTCTTACTCATTCGTACGATCCATTCTAATTCATTTAGAATGGATACATTCGTGCGAATGAATTAGAATGGATCGTATGAATGAATTAGAATGGATCGTGCGAATGAATTAGAATGGATCGTACGAATGAATTAGAATGGATCGTGCGAATGAATTAGAATGGATCATAGTAATGAATTAGAATGGATCCTATGAATGAATTAGAATAGATTGTGCGAATGAATTAGAATGGATCTGGATCGTGTATCCATTCTAATTCATTCGTACGACCCATTCTAATTCATTCGCATGATCTATTCTAATTCATTCGTACGATCCATTCCAATACATTCGTACGATCCATTCTATTTCATTCATACGATCCATTCTAATTCATGCATACAATCCATTCTAATTCATTCGTATTATCCATTTTAATTCATTCACACGAATGTATCAACTCTAATTCATTCGCACGATCCATTCTAATTCATTCATACAATCCATTCTAATTCATTCGTATTATCCATTTTAATTCATTCACACGAATGTATCAACTCTAATTCATTCGTACGATCCATTCTAATTCCTTCGTACGATCCATTCTAATTCCTTCGTACGATCCATTCTAATTCATTCGTACGATCCATTCTAATTCATTCGTACGATCCAATCTAGTTCCTTCGTACGAGCCATTCTAATTCATTCGTACGATCCATTCTAATTCATTCGCACGATCCATTGAATTAGAATGGATACATTCGTGCGAATCCATTCTATTTCATTCATATGATCCATTCTAATTCATTCATACGATCCATTCTAATTCATTCTAATCCATTCTGTTTCATTCATACGATCCATTCTAATTCATTCGTATGATCCATTCTAATTCATTCATACAATCCATTCTAATTCTTTTGCACGAACGTATTCATTCTAATTCATTCGTACGATCCATTCTAATTCATTTGTACGAATGTATCCTTTCTAATTCATTCGTACGATCCATTCTAATTCATTCGTACGATCCATTCTAATTCATTCATACGATCTATTCTAATTCATTCGTACCATCCATTCTAATTCATTCGTACGATCCATTCTAATTCATTCGCACAATCTATTCTAATTCATTCGTACGATCCATTCTAATTCATTTGTACGATCCATTCTAATTCATTCGTACGATTCATTCTAATTCAATCCATTCTAATTCATTCCATTCTAATTCATTCGCACGATCCATTCGCATTCACTCAAACGATCCATTCTAATTCATTCATATAATCCATTCTAATTCTTTTGCACGAATGTATCCATTCTAATTCATTCATACGATCCATTCGTGCGAATCAATTCTATTTCATTCATACGATCCATTCTAATTCATTCGCATGATCCATTCTAATTCATTCGTACGATTCATTCTAATTCCTTCGTCTGATCCATATTCTAATTCATTCGCACGATCCATTCTAATTCATTCATACGATCCATTCTAATTTATTCGCACGATCCATTCTAATTCATTCGTACGATCCATTCTAATTCATTCGTACGATCCATTCTAATTCATTCGCACGATCCATTCTTACTCATTCGTACGATCCATTCTAATTCATTCATACGATCCATTCTAATTCATTCGTACGATCCATTCTAATTCAATCCATTCTAATTCATTCGCACGATCCATTCGCATTCACTCAAACGAATGAATTAGAATGGATACATTCGTGCGAATGAATTAGAATGGATCGTGCGAATGAATTTGAATGGATCGTACGAATGAATTAGAATGGATACATTCGTGCGTATCCATTCTAATTCATTCGTACGATCCATTCTAATTCATTCGCACGATCCATTCTAATTCATTCATACGATCCATTCTATTTCATTCGTATGATCCATTCTAATTCATTCGTACGGTATGATTTATTCTAATTCATTCGTACGATTCATTCTAATTCAATCCATTCTAAGTCATTCGTACGATCCATTCTAATTCATTCGTACGATCCATTCTAATTCCTTCGTACGATCCATTCTAATTCATTCGTACGAATCCATTCTATTTCATTCGCACGATCCATTCTAATTAATTCACACGATCCATTCTAATTCATTCATACGATCCATTCTAATTCGATCGTACGAATGTATCCATTCTAATTAGAATGGATCGTACGAATGAATTAGAATGGATCGTACGAATGAATTAGAATAGATTGTGCGAATGAATTAGAATAGATTGTGCGCATGAATTAGAATGGATCGTATGAATGAATTAGAATGGATCGTATGAATGAATTAGAATGGATCGTACGAATGAATTATAATGGATCGTGCGAATGAATTAGAATGGATCGTGCGAATGAATTAGAATGGATCGTACGAATGAATTAGAATGGATTGTACGAATGAGATAGAATGGATCGTGCGAATGAATTAGAATATAGATCGTACGAATGAATTAGAATGGATCGTATGAATGAACTAGAATGGATCGTGCGAATGAATTTGAATGGATCGTACGAATGAAATAGAATTGATCGTACGAATGGATCATACGAATGAATTAGAATTTATCGTGCGAATGAATTAGAATGGATAGTACGAATGAATTAGAATGGATCGTATGAATGAAATAGAATGGATTGTACGAATGAGATAGAATGGATCGTACGAATGAATTAGAATCGATTGTGCGAATGAATTAGAATGGATCGTACGAATGAATTAGAATGGGTCGTACGAATGAATTAGAATGGATACACGATCCAGATCCATTCTAATTCAATCGCACAATGTATTCTAGTTCATTCGTAGGATCGTACGAATGAATTAGAATAGATCGTACGAATGAATTAGAATGGATACGAATGGATCGTACGAATGAGTAAGAATGGATCGTACGAATGAAATAGAATGGATTGTACGAATGAATTAGAATGGATCATACGAATGAATTAGAATGGATTCATTCGTGCGAATGAATTAGAATGGATCGTACGAATGAGTAGAATGGATCGTGCGAATGAATTAGAATGGATCGTACGAATGAAATAGAATGGATTGTACGAATGAGATAGAATGGATCGTACGAATGAATTAGAATGGATACATTCGTATGAATGAATTAGAATCGATCGTACGAATGAATTAGAATGGATCATGCGAATGAATTAGAATGGATCATACGATTGAGTAAGAATGGATTGTACGAATGAAATAGAATAGATCGTACGAATGAATTAGAATGGATCGTATGAATGAATTAGAATGGATCGTACGAATGAATTAGAATGGATCGTACGAATGAATTAGAATGGATACATTCGTGCGAATCCATTCTAATTCATTCGTACGATCCATTCTAATTCATTCGCACGATCCATTCTAATTCATTCATACGATCCATTCTATTTCATTCGTATGATCCATTCTAATTCATTTGTACGGTATAATTCATTCTAATTCATTCGGAGGATTCATTCTAATTCAATCCATTCTAATTCATTCGTACGATCCATTTTAATTCATTCGTACGATCCATTCTAATTCCTTCGTACGATCCATTCTAATTCATTCGTACGAATCCATTCTATTTCATTCGTACGATCCATTCAAATTCATTCGCACGATCCATTCTAATTCATTCATACGATCCATTCTAATTCATTCGCACGATCCATTCTAATTCACTCATACGATCCATTCTATTTCATTTGTATGATCCATTCTAATTCATTCGTACGGTATGATTCATTCTAATTCATTCGTACGATTCATTCTAATTCAATCCATTCTAATTCATTCGTACGATCCATTCTAATTCATTCGTACGATCCATTCTAATTCATTCATACGATCAATTCTATTTCATTCGTACGATCCATTCTAATTCATTCGCACAATCTATTCTAATTAGAATGGATCGTACGAATGAAATAGAATGGATCGTATGAATGAAATAGAATAGATCATACGAATGAATTAGAATGGATCGTATGAATGAATTAGAATGGATCGTGCGTAAGAATTAGAATGGATCGTACGAATGAAATAGAATGGATTCGTACGAATGAATTAGAATGGATCGTACTAAGGAATTAGAATGGATCGTACGAATGAATTAGAATGGATCGTACGAATGAATTAGAATGGATTGAATTAGAATGAATCGTACGAATGAATTAGAATGAATCATACCGTACGAATGAATTAGAATGGATCATACGAATGAAATAGAATGGATCGTATGAATGAATTAGAATGGATCGTGCGAATGAATTAGAATGGATCGTATGAATGAATTAGAATGGATTCGCACGAATGTATCCATTCTAATTCATTCGTACGATCCATTCTAATTCATTCGCACGATCCATTCTAATTCATTCGCACGAATGTATCCATTCTAATTCAATGGATCGTGCGAATGAATTAGAATGGATCGTACGAATGAATTAGAATGGATCGTACGAATGAATTTGAATGGATTGAATTAGAATGAACCGTACGAATGAAATAGAATGGATCGTGCGAATGAATTAGAATGGATCGTACGAATGAATTAGAATGGATCGTACGAATGACTTAGAATGGATCGTTCGAATGAATTAGAATAGATTGTGCGAATGAATTAGAATGGATCGTACGAATGAATTAGAATGGATACATTCGTGCGAATCCATTCTATTTCATTCGTACGATCCATTCTAATTCATTCGTACGATCTATTCTAATTCATTCATACGATCCATTCTAATTCATTCGTACGATCCATTCTAATTCATTCGTACGATCCATTCGTACGACCAATTCTATTTCATACGTACGATCCATTCTAATTCATTCGCACGATCCATTCTAGTTCACTCATACGATCCATTCTAATTCATTCGTTTGATCTATATTCTAATTCATTCGCACGATCCATTCTAATTCATTCATACGATCCATTCTAATTTATTCGCACGATCCATTCTAATTCATTCGTACTATCTATTCTATTTCATTCGTAAATGAATTTGGATCGTGCTAATGAATTAGAATGGATCGTGCTAATGAATTAGAATCGATACATTCGTGCGAATGATTTAGAATGGATCATATGAATGAATTAAAATGGATCGTTTGAGTGAATGCGAATGGATCGTGCGAATGAATTAGATTGGATCGTATAAATGAATTAGAATGGATCGTACGAATGAATTAGAATGGATCGTACGAATGAAATAGAATGGATCGTATGAATGAAATAGAATGGATCGTACGAATGAATTAGAATGGATAGTACGAATGAATTAGAATGGATACCTTCGTGCAAATGAATTAGAATGGATCGTACGAATGAGTAAGAATGGATCATGCGAATGAATTAGAATGGATCGTACGAATGAAATAGAATGGATTCGCACGAATGTATCCATTCTAATTCATTCATACGATCCATTCTAATTCATTCGTACGATCCATTCTAATGATTCGTACGAATGAATTAGAATGGATCGTACGAAGGAATTAGAATGGATAGTACGAATGAATTAGATTGGATCGTACGAATGAATTAGAATGGATCGTGCGAATGAATTAGAATGGATCCATTCTAATTCATTCTACGATCCATTCTAATTCATTCGTACGTTCCATTCTAATTCATTCGCACGAATGTATCCATTCTAATTCATTCGTACGATCCATTCTAATTCATTCGTGCGAATCCATTCTATTTCATTCGTACGATCCATTCTAATTCATTCGCACGATCCATTCTAATTCATTCGTACGATCCATTCTAATTCATTCGTACGATCCATTCTAATTCATTCGTACGATCCATTCTAATTCATTCGCACAATCTATTCTAATTCATTCGTACGATCCATTCTAATTCATTTGTACGATCCATTCTAATTCATTCGTACGATTCATTCTAATTCAATCCATTCTAATTCATTCCATTCTAATTCATTCGCACGATCCATTCGCATTCACTCAAACGATCCATTCTAATTCATTCATACAATCCATTCTAATTCTTTTGCATGAATGTATCCATTCTAATTCATTCATACGATCCATTCGTGCGAATCCATTCTATTTCATTCGTACGATCCATTCTAATTCATTCGCACGATCCATTCTAATTCATTCGTACGATTCATTCTAATTCCTTCGTACGATCCATATTCTAATTCATTCGCACGATCCATTCTAATTCATTCATACGATCCATTCTAATTTATTCGCACGATCCATTCTAATTCATTCGTACGATCCATTCTAATTCCTTCGTACGATCCATTCTAATTCATTCGTACGATCTATTCTAATTCATTAGTACAATCCATTCTAATTCATTCGCACGATCCATTCTTACTCATTCGTACGATCCATTCTAATTCATTCATACGATCCATTCTAATTTATTCGTACGATCCATTCTAATTCAATCCATTCTAATTCATTCCATTCTAATTCATTCGCACGATCCATTCGCATTCACTCAAATGAATGAATTAGAATGGATACATTCGTGCGAATGAATTAGAATGGATCGTGCGAATGAATTAGAATGGATCGAACGAATGAATTAGAATGGATACATTCGTGCGAATCCATTCTAATTCATTCGTACGATCCATTCTAATTCATTCGCACGATCCATTCTAATTCATTCATACGATCCATTCTATTTCATTCGTATGATCCATTCTAATTCATTTGTACGGTATAATTCATTCTAATTCATTCGTACGATTCATTCTAATTCAATCTATTCTAATTCATTCGTACGATCCATTTTAATTCATTCGTACGATCAATTCTAATTCCTTCGTACGATCCATTCTAATTCATTCGTACGAATCCATTCTATTTCATTCGTACGATCCATTCTAATTCATTCGCACGATCCATTCTAATTCATTCATACGATCCATTCTAATTCATTCGCACGATCCATTCTAATTCACTCATACGATCCATTCTATTTCATTCGTATGATCCATTCTAATTCATTCGTACGGTATGATTCATTCTAATTCATTCGTACGATTCATTCTAATTCAATCCATTCTAATTCATTCGTACGATCCATTCTAATTCATTCGTACGATCCATTCTAATTCATTCATACGATCAATTCTATTTCATTTGTACGATCCATTCTAATTCATTCGCACAATCTATTCTAATTAGAATGGATCGTACGAATGAAATAGAATGGATCGTATGAATGAAATAGAATAGATCGTACGAATGAATTAGAATGGATCGTATGAATGAATTAGAATGGATCGTGCGAATGAATTAGAATGGATCGTACGAATGAAATAGAATGGATTCGTACGAATGAATTAGAATGGATCGTACGAAGGAATTAGAATGGATCGTACGAATGAATTAGAATGGATCGTACGAATGAATTAGAATGGATTGAATTAGAATGAATCGTACGAATGAATTAGAATGAATCATACCGTACGAATGAATTAGAATGGATCATACGAATGAAATAGAATGGATCGTATGAATGAATTAGAATGGATCGTGCGAATGAATTAGAATGGATCGTATGAATGAATTAGAATGGATTCGCACGAATGTATCCATTCTAATTCATTCGTACGATCCATTCTAATTCATTCGCATGATCCATTCTAATTCATTCGCACGAATGTATCCATTCTAATTCAATGGATCGTGCGAATGAATTAGAATGGATCGTACGAATGAATTAGAATGGATCGTACGAATGAATTAGAATGGATTGAATTAGAATGAACCGTATGAATGAAATAGAATGGATCGTGCGAATGAATTAGAATGGATCGTACGAATGAATTAGAATGGATCGTACGAATGACTTAGAATGGATCGTTCGAATGAATTTGAATAGATTGTGCGAATGAATTAGAATGGATCGTACGAATGAATTAGAATGGATACATTCGTGCGAATCCATTCTATTTCAATCGTACGATCCATTCTAATTCATTCGTACGATCTATTCTAATTCATTCATACGATCCATTCTATTTCATTCGTACGATCTATTCTAATTCATTCGTACGATCCATTCGTACGATCAATTATATTTCATTCGTACGATCCATTCTAATTCATTCGCATGATCCATTCTAGTTCACTGATACGATCCATTCTAATTCATTCGTACGATCTATATTCTAATTCATTCGCACGATCCATTCTAATTCATTCATACGATCCATTCTAATTTATTCGCACGATCCATTCTAATTCATTCGTACGATCTATTCTATTTCATTCGTAAATGAATTTGGATCGTGCTAATGAATTAGAATGGATCGTGCTAATGAATTAGAATGGATACATTCGTGCGAATGAATTAGAATGGATCATATGAATAAATTAGAATGGATCGTTTGAGTGAATGCGAATGGATCGTGCGAATGAATTAGATTGGATCGTATACATGAATTAGAATGGATCGTACGAATGAATTAGAATGGATCGTGCTAATGAATTAGAATGGATCGTACGAATGAATTAGAGTTGATACATTCATACAAATGAATTAGAATGGATACATTCGTACGAATGAATTAGAATGGATCGTACGAATGAATTAGAATGGATACATTCGCACGAATTAGAATGGATCGTGCGAATGAATTGGAATGGATCGTACGAATGAATTAGAATGGATCGTATGAATAAATTAGATTGGATCGTATAAATAAATTAGAATGGATCGTACGAATGAATTAGAATGGATCGTGCTAATGAATTAGAATGGATCGTACGAATGAATTAGAGTGGATACTTTCATACAAATGAATTAGAATGGATACATTCGTGCGATCCATTCTAATTCATTCTCACGATCCATTCTAATTCATTCGTACGATCCATTCTAATTCATTCGTACGATCCATTCTAATTCATTCGCACAATATATACGTTCCATTCTAATTCATTCGTAAGATCCATTCTAATTCATTCGTACGATCCATTCTAATTCATTCGTACGATCCATTCTTACTCATTCGTACGATCCATTCTAATTCATTTGCACGAAGGTATCCATTCTACTTCATTCGTACTATCCATTCTAATAACTTCGTACGATCCATTCTAATTCCTTCGTACGATCCATTCTAATTCATTCGTACGATCTATTCTAATTCATTCGTACGATCCATTCTAATTCATTCATACGATCCATTCTAATTCATTCACACAATCCATTCTAATTCATTCGTACGATCCATTCTAATTCATTAGCACAATCCAAATTCATTTATCCGTACGAATGAATTAGAATGGATCGTATGAATGAATTAGAATGGATCGTATGAATGAATTAGAATGGATCGTGCGAATGAATTAGAATGGATCGTGCGAATGAATTAGAATGGATCGTATGATCCATTCGCATGAATGTATCCATTCTAATTCATTCGTACTATCCATTCTAATTCATTCGTACGATCCATTCTAATTCATTCGTACGATAAGAATGGATCGTACGAATGAAATAGAATAGATCGTACGGATAATTAGAATGGATAGTACGAATGAAATAGAATGGATACCTTCGTGCAAAAGAATTAGAATGGATTGTATGAATGAATTAGAATGGATCGTGCAAATGAATTAGAATGGATTGTGCGAATGAATTAGAATGGATCGTACGAATGAATTAGAATAGATCGTACGTATGAATTAGAATGGATACATTTGTGCGAATGAATTAGAATGGATCGTGCGAATGAATTAGAATGGATCATACGAATGAATTAGAATGGATCGTACGAAGGAATTAGAATGGATAAACGATCCAGATCCATTCTAATTCATTCGTACGATCCATTCATAGAATGAATCATTCGTACGATCCAGAACCAGTCTAATTCATTCGTCCGATCCATTCTAATTCATTCGCACAATCTATTCTAATTCATTCGAACGATCCATTCTAAGTCATTCGTACGATCCATTCTAATTCATCCGTACGATCCATTCTAATTCATTCGCACGATCCATTCTATTTCATTCATACGATCCATTCTAATTCATTCGCACGAATGTATCCATTCTAATTCATGCGTACGAATGAATTAGAATGGATCGTACGAATGAATTAGAATGGATCGTACGAATGAATAAGAATGGATCGTATGAATGAATTAGAATGGATCGTGCGAATGAATTAGAATGGATCGTACGAATGAAATAGAATGGATTCGCACGAATGTATCCGAAAGGATCGTACGAAGGAATTAGAATGGATCGTACGAAGGAATTAGAATGGATAGTACGAATGAATTAGAATGGATACCTTCGTGCAAATGAATTAGAATGGATCGTACGAATGAGTAAGAATGGATCGTACAAATGAAATAGAATGGATCGTATGAATGAATTAGAATGGATCGTGCGAATGAATTAGAATGGATCGTACGAATGAATAAGAATAGATTGTGCGAATGAGTAAGAATGGATTGTACGAATGAATTAGAATGGATTGAATTATAATGAATCGTACGAATGAATTAGAATGGATCGTACGAATGAATTAGAATGGATCGTACGAATGAAATAGAATGGATCGTATGAATGATTTAGAATGGATCGTGCGAATGAATTAGAATGGATCATACGAATGAATTAGAATGGATCGTACAAATGAATTAGAATGGATCGTACGAATGAATTAGAATGGGTCGTGCGAATGAATTAGAATGGATCGTACGAATGAATTAGAATAGATTGTGCGAATGAATTAGAATGGATCGTACGAATGAATTAGAATGGATCGTACGAATGAAAGAATGGATCGTGCGAATGAATTAGAATGAATTAGAATGGATCGTACGAATGAATTAGAATGGATCGTACGAATGAATTAGAATGGATCATACGAATGAATTAGAATGGATTCATTCTAATGGATCGTACGAATGAATTAGAATGGATACATTCGCACGAATTAAAATGGATCGTACGAATGAATTAGAATGGATCGTACGAATGAATTAGAATGGATCGTATGAATGAATTAGATTGGATCGTATAAATGAATTAGAATGGATCGTACGAATGAATTAGAATGGATCGTGCTAATGAATTAGAATGGATCGTACGAATGAATTAGAGTGGATACATTCGTACAAATGAATTAGAATGGATACATTCGTGCGAATGAATTAGAATGGATCGTGCGAATGAATTAGAATGGATCGTACGAATAAATTAGAATAGAATGTGCTAATGAATTAGAATGGATCGTATGAATGAATTAGAATGGATCGTACGAATGAATTAGAATGGATTGTATGAATGAATTAGAATGGATCGTACGAATGAATTAGAATGGATCGTATGAATGAATTAGAATGGATCGTGCGAATGAATTAGAATGGATCGTACGAATGAAATAGAATGGATTCGCACGAATGTATCCATTCTAATTCAATCGTACGATCCATTCTAATTCATTCGTACAATCCATTCTAATTCATTGGCACGATCCATTCTTACTCATTCGTACGATCCATTCTAATTCATTCGCACGATCCATTCTTATTCATTAATACGATCCATTCTAATTCATTCGCACGATCCATTCTAATTCATTCACACTCATACGATCCATTCTAATTCATTCGCAGGAATGTATCCTTTCTAATTCATTCGTACGATCCATTCTAATTCATTCGCACAATCTATTCTAATTCATTCGAACGATCCATTCTAAGTCATTCGTACGATCCATTCTAATTCATTCGCACAATCCATTCTAATTCATTAGCACGATCCATTGTAATTCCTTCGTATGATCCATTCTAATTCACAATTCTAATTCATTCGCACGTATCCATTCTCATTCATTCGTACGAATGGATCGTATGAATGAATTAGAATGGATACATTCGTGCAAAAGAATTAGAATGGATTGTATGAATGAATTAGAATGGATCGTTTGAGTGAATGCGAATGGATCGTGCGAATGAATTAGAATGGAATGAATTAGAATGGATTGAATTAGAATGAATCGTACGAATGAATTAGAATGGATCGTACAAATCAATTAGAATGGATCGTACGAATGAATTAGAATAGATTGTGCGAATGAATTAGAATGGATCGTACGAATGAATTAGAATGGATCGTACGAATGAATTAGAATGGATCGTATGAATGAACTAGAATGGATCGTGCGAATGAATTAGAATGGATCGTACGAATGAAATAGAATGGATTCGCACGAATGTATCCATTCTAATTCAATGGATCGTGCGAATGAATTAGAATGGATCGTACGAATGAGTAAGACTGGATTCATACGAATGAATTAGAATGGATTGTATGAATGAATTAGAATGGATCATGCGAATGAATTAGAATGGATCATGCGAATGAATTAGAATGGATCGTATGAATGAATTAGAATGGAACGTACGAATGAATTAGAATGGATCGTAGAATGGATCGTACGAATGAATTAGAATAGATTGTATGAATGAATTATAATGGATCGTATGAATGAATTAGAATGGATACATTCGTGCGAATGAATTAGAATGGATCGTACGAATGAATTAGAATGGATACATTCGAGCGAATGAATTATTCCTTCGTATGATCCTTTCTAATTTATTCGTACGATCCATTCTAATTCATTAATACGATCCAATCGAATTCATTCATACGATCCATTCCAATTCATTCGTACGATCCATTCTAATTCATTCGTACGATCCATTCTAATTCATTCGCACGATCCATTCTAATTCCTTCGTACAATCCATTCTAATTCATTCGTACGATCCATTCTAATTCATTCGTACGATCCATTCTAATTCATTCGTACGATTCATTCTAATTCAATCCATTCTAATTCATTTGTACGATCCATTCTTACTCATTCGTACGATCCATTCTAATTCATTCGCACGAATAAATCCATTCTAATTCATTCGTATGATCCATTCTAATTCATTCACATGAATTATCCGTTCTAAGTCATTCGTACGATCCATTCTATCTCATTCGTACAATCCATTCTATTTCATTCGTACGATCCATTCTAATTCATTCGCACGATCCATTCTAATTCATTCGCATGATCCATTCTAATTCATTCGTACGATCGATTCTAATTCATTCATACGATCCATTCTAATTTATTCGCACGATCCATTCTAATTCATTCATACGATCCATTCTAATTCATTCATATGGTCCATTCTAATGCATTCGCACGATCCATTCTTACTCATTCGTACGATCCATTCTAATTCATTTAGAATGGATACATTCGTGCGAATGAATTAGAATGTATCGTATGAATGAATTAGAATGGATCGTGCGAATGAATTAGAATGGATCGTACGAATGAATTAGAATGGATCGTGCGAATGAATTAGAATGGATCGTAGTAATGAATTAGAATGGATCCTACGAATGAATTAGAATATATTGTGCGAATGAATTAGAATGGATCTGGATCGTGTATCCATTCTAATTCATTCGTACGACCCATTCTAATTCATTCGCACGATCCATTCTAATTCATTCGTACGATCCATTCTAATTCCTTCGTACGATCCATTCTATTTCATTCGTACGATCCATTCTAATTCATGCATACAATCCATTATAATTTATTTGTATTATCCATTTTAATTCATTCACACGAATGTATCAACTCTAATTCATTCGCACGATCCATTCTAATTCATTCATATAATCCATTCTAATTCATTCGTATTATCCATTTTAATTCATTCACACGAATGTATCAACTCTAATTCATTCGTACGATCCATTCTAATTCCTTCGTACGATCCATGCTAATTCATTCGTACGACCATTCTAATTCATTCGTACGATCCATTCTAATTCCTTCGTACGATCCATTCTAATTCATTTGTACGATCCATTCTAATTCATTCGCACGATCCATTGAATTAGAATGGATACATTCGTGCGAATCCATTCTATTTCATTCGTACGATCCATTCTAATTCATTCGCACGATCCATTCTAATTCATTCATACGATCCATTCTTTTCATTCGTACGATCCATTCTAATTCATTCGTACGATCCATTCTAATTCATTCTAATGCATTCGTACGATCCATTCTAATTCATTCGTACGATCCATTCTAATTCATTCGCACAATCTATTCTAATTCATTAGTACGATCCATTCTAATTCATTCGTACGATCCATTCTAATTCATTCGTACGATCCATTCTAATTCCTTCGTACGAGCCATTCTAATTCATTCGTACGATCCGTTCTAATTCATTCGCACGATCCATTGATTTAGAATGGATACATTCGTGCGAATCCATTCTATTTCATTCGTATGATCCATTCTAATTCATTCATACGATCCATTCTAATTCATTCTAATCCATTCAATTTCATTCGTACGATCCATTCTAATTCATTCATACGATCCATTCTAATTCATTCGTACGATCCATTCTAATTCATTCGTATGAGCCATTCTAATTCATTCGCACAACCTATTCTAATTCATTCGTACGATCCATTCTAATTCATTCGCACGATCCATTCTACTTCATTCATACGATCCATTCTAATTCATTCGCACGAATGTATCCATTCCAATTCATTCGTACGTTCCATTCTAATTCATTCGCACAATCTATTCTAATTCATTCGTACGATCAATTCTAATTCATCCGCTCGTATCCATTCTAATTCATTCATACGATCCATTCTATTTCATTCGTACGATCCATTCTTACTCATTCGTACGATCCATTCTAATTCATTCGTACGATCCATTCTAATTCATTCGTACGATCCATTCTAATTCATTCATACGATCCATTCTAATTCATTCATACGATACATTCTAATTCCTTCGTACGAATGAATTAGAATGGATCGTACGAATGAATTAGAATGGATACATTCGTGCAAAAGAATTAGAATGGAGTGTATGAATGAATTAGAATGGATCGTGCGAATGAATTAGAATGGATCGTGCGAATGAATTAGAATGGATCGTATGAATGAATTAGAATGGATCGTGCGAATGAATTAGAATGGATCGTACGAATGAATTAGAATGGATCGTACTAATGAATTAGAATGGATCGTACGAATGAGTAAGAATGGATCGTACGAATAAAATAGAATGGATCGTATGAATGAATTAGAATGGATACGTGCGAATGAATTAGAATTGATCGTACGAATGAATTAGAATAGATTATGCGAATGAATTAGAATGGATCGTACGAATGAATTGGAATGGATACATTCGTGCGAATGAATTAGAATGGATCATATGAATGAATTAGAATGGATCGTGCGAATGAATTAGAATGGATCGTACGAATGAATTAGAATAGATTGTGCGAATGAATTAGAATGGATCGTACGAATGAATTAGAATGGATCGTACGAATGAATTAGAATGGATCGTATGAATGAATTAGAATGGATCGTGCGAATGAATTAGAATGGATCGTACGAATGAAATAGAATGGATTCGCACGAATGTATCCATTCTAATTCCTTCGTACGATCCATTCTAATTCATTCGTATAATCCATTCTAATTCATTCGCACGATCCATTTGCATTCACTCAAACGATCCATTCTAATTCATTTTTATGATCCATTCAAATACATTCGCACGAATGTATCCATTCTAATTCATTCGTACGATCCATTCTAATTCATTCGTACGATCCATTCTTACTCATTCGTACGATCCATTCTAATTCATTCGTTTGATCCATTCTAATTCATTCGTACGATCCATTCTAATTCATTCGCACAATCCATTCTAATTCATGCATACGATCCAATCTAATTCATTCATACGATCCATTCTAATTCATTCACACGAATGTATCCATTCTAATTCATTCGCACGATCCATTCTAATTCATTCATACAATCCATTCTAATTAATTCGTATTATCCATTTTAATTCATTCACACGAATGTATCAACTCTAATTCATTCGTACGATTCATTCTAATTCAATCCATTCTAATTCATTCATACGATCCATTCTAATTCATTCGTACGATCCATTCTAATTCATTCTAATGGATACATTCGTGCAAAAGAATTAGAACGGATTGTATGAATGAATTAGAATGGATTGTGCGAATGAATTAGAATGGATACATTCGTGCGAATGAATTAGAATGGATCGTATGAATGAATTAGATTGGATCGTATGAATGAATTAGAATGGATCGTACGAATGAATTAGAATGGATACCTTCGTGCAAATGAATTAGGATGGATCGTACGAATGATTAAGAATGGATCGTACGAATGAAATACAATGGATCGTATGAATGAATTAGAATGGATCGTACGAATGAATTAGAATGGATTATACGAATGAATTAGAATGGATCGTACGAATGAAATAGAATGGATCGTACGAATGAAATAGAATGGATCGTACGAATGAATTAGAATAGATTGTGCGAATGGATTAGAATGGATCATACGATTGAGTAAGAATGGATTGTTCGAATGAAATAGAATAGATCGTACGAATGAATTAGAATGGATCGTATGAATGAATTAGAATGGATCGTGCGAATGAATTAGAATGGATCGTACGAATGAATTAGAATGGATCGTTCGAAGGAATTAGAATGAATCGTACAAATGAATTAAATGGATCGTACGAATGAATTAGAATGGATACGAATGGATCGTATGAATGAATTAGAATGGATCGTACGAATGAAATAGAATGGATCGTACGAAGGAATTAGAATGGATCATATGAATGAATTAGAATGGATCGTATGAATGAATTAGAATGGATCGTGCGAATAAATTAGAATGGATCGTATGAATGAATTAGAATAGATCGTACGAATGAATTAGAATGGATCGTAGTAATGAATTAGAATGGACCGTATGAATGAATTAGAATGGATCGTATGAATGAATTAGAATGGATCGTGCGAATGAATTAGAATGGATCGTACGAAGGAATTAGAATGGATCGTACGAAGGAATTAGAATGGATAGTACGAATGAATTAGAATGGATACCTTCGTGCAAATGAATTAGAATGGATCGTACGAATGAGTAAGAATGGATCGTACGAATAAAATAGAATGGATCGTATGAATGAATTAGAATGGATCGTGCGAATGAATTAGAATGGATCGTACGAATGAAATAGAATGGATCGTATGAATGAATTAGAATGGATTGAATTAGAATGAATCGTACGAATGAATTAGAATGGATCGTACGAATGAATTAGAATGGATCGTGCGAATGAATTAGAATGGGTCGTACGAATGAATTAGAATGGATACACGATCCAGATCCATTCTAATTCATTCGCACAATCTATTCTAATTCATTCGTAGGATCCATTCTAATTCATTACTACGATCCATTCTAATTCATTCATACGATCCATTCTAATTCATTCGTACGATCCATTCTAATTCATTCGCACGATCCATTCTAATTCATTCATACGATCCATTCTACTTCATTCGTATGAATCCATTCTAATTCATTCATACGATCCATTCTAATTCATTCGTACGATCTATTCTATTTCATTCGTACAATCCATTCTAATTCATTCGTATGATCCATTCTAATTCATTCGTACGATCCATTCTAATTCCTTCGTATGATCCATTCTAATTCATTCGTACGGTATGAATCATTCTAATTCATTCGTACGATTCATTCTAATTCAATCCATGCTAATTCATTCGTACGATCCATTCTAATTTATTCATACGATCCATTCTAATTCATTCGCACGATCCATTCTAATTCATTCATACGATCCATTCTATTTCATTCGTATGATCCATTCTAATTTATTCGTACGGTATGATTCATTCTAATTCATTCGTACGATTCATTCTAATTCAATCCATTCTAATTCATTCGTACGATTGTACGAATGAAATAGAATGGATCGTACGAATGAATTAGAATGGATCGTATGAATGAATTAGAATGGATCGTGCGAATGAATTAGAATGGATCGTACGAATGAAATAGAATGGATTCGCATGAATGTATCCATTCTAATTCATTCGTACGATCCATTCTATCTCATTCATACAATCCATTCTATTTCATTCGTACGATCCATTCTAATTCATTCATACGATCCATTCTAATTTATTCGCACGATCCATTCTAATTCATTCATACGATCCATTCTAATTCATTCATATGATCCATTCTAATTCATTCGCACGATCGATTCTAATTTATTCGTACGATCCATTCTAATTCATGCATACGATCCATTCCAATTCATTCGTACGATCCATTCTAATTCATTCGTACGATCCATTCTTACTCATTTGTACGATCCATTCTAATTCAATCCATGCTAATTCATTCGTACGATCCATTCTAATTCATTAATACGATCCAATCTAATTCATTCATACGATCCATTCTAATTCATTCGTACGATCCATTCTAATTCATTCATACGATCCATTCTAATTCATTCGCACGATCTATTCTAATTCATGCATACGATCCATTCTAATTCATTCGTACGATCCATTATAATTCTTTCGTACGATCCATTCTAATTCATTCGCACAATCTATTCTATTTCATTCATACGATCCATTCTAATTCATTCGCACGATCCATTCTAATTCATTCATACGATCCATTCTATTTCATTCGTACGATCCATTCTTACTCATTCGTATGATCCATTCTAATTCATTTGCACGAAGGTATCCATTCTAATTCATTCGTACTATCCATTCTAATTCCTTCGTACGATCCATTCTAATTCCTTCGTACGATCCATTCTAATTCATTCGTACGATCCATTCTATTTCCTTCGTATGATCCATTCTAATTCATTCGTACGGTATGATTCATTCTAATTCACTCATACGATTCATTCTAATTCCATCTATTCTAATTCATTCGTACGATCCATTCTAATTCATTCGTACGAATGAATTAGAATGGATTGTGCGAATGAATTAGAATGGATCTAATCATACCATACGGATGAATTATAATGGATCGTACGAATAAAATAGAATGGATTCGCACGAATGTATCCATTCTAATTCATTTGTACTATCCATTCTAATTCCTTCGTACGATCCATTCTAATTCATTCGCACGAATGTATCCATTCTAATTCATTCGTATGAATGAATTAGAATGGATCATACGAATGAATTAGAATGGATACATTCGTGCGAATGAATTAGAATGGATCGTGCGAATGAATTAGAATGGATCGTACGAATGAATTAGAATGGATACATTCGTGCAAATCCATTCTATTTCATTCGTACGATCCATTCTAATTCATTCGCACGATCCATTCTAATTCATTCGCACGATCCATTCTAATTCATTCGCACGATCCATTCTAATTCATTCGCACGATCCATTCTAATTCATTCACACTCATACGATCCATTATAATTCATTCGTACGATCCATTCTAATTCATTCGCACAATCTATTCTAATTCATTCGTACGATCCATTCTAATTCATTCGTACGATCCATTCTAATTCATTCGTACGATCCATTCTAATTCCTTCGTACGATCCATTCTAATTCATTCGTACGATCCATTCTAATTCATTCGCACGATCAACTGAATTAGAATGGATACATTCGTGCGAATCCATTCTATTTCATTCGTACGATCCATTCTAATTCATTCGCACAATCCATTCTAATTCATTCACACTCATACGATCCATTCTAATTCATTCGCACGAATGTATCCTTTCTAATTCATTCGTACGATGCATTCTAATTCATTCGCATAATCTATTCTAATTCATTCGAACGATCCATTCTAAGTCATTCGTACGATCCATTCTAATTCATTCGTACGATCCATTCTAATTCATTCGCATGATCCATTCTAATTCATTAATACGATCCAATCTAATTCATTCATACGATCCATTCTAATTCATTCGTACGATCTATTCTAATTCATTCGCACGATCCACTCTAATTCATTCGCACGATCCATTCTAATTCATTCATACGATCCATTCTAATTCATTCGCATGAATGTATCCATTCTAATTCATTCGTACGATCCATTCTAATTCATTCGCACAATCTATTCTAATTCATTCGTACGAATGTATCCACTCTAATTCATTCATACGATCCATCCTAATTCATTTGTACGAATGTATCCACTCTACTTCATTCATACGATCCATTCTAATTCATTCGCACGAATGTATCCATTCCAATTCATTCGTACGATCCATTCTAATTCATTCGCACAATCTATTCTAATTCATTCGTACAATCTATTCTAATTCATTCGTACGATCCATTCTAATTTATTCGTATAATCCATTCTAATTCATTCGTACAATCGTTTCTTACTTAATCGTATGATCCATTCTAATCCATTCGCACAATCTATTCTAATTCATTCGTACGATCCATTCTATTTCATTCGTACGATCCATTCTAATTCATTCGCACGATCCATTCTAATTCATTCATACGATCCATTCTAATTCATTCGTACGATCCATTCTAATTCATTCGTACGATCCAATGAATTAGAATGGATCGTACGAATGAAATAGAATGGTGAATTAGAATGAATTAGAATGGATCGTACGAATGAATTAGAAAGGATACATTCATACGATCCATTCTAATTCATTTGCACGAAGGTATCCATTCTAATTCATTCGTACTATCCATTCTAATTCCATTCTTACTCATTCGTACGATCCATTCTAATTCATTCGCACGAATGAATCCATTCTAATTCATTCGTATGATCCATTCTAATTCATTAGCATGAATGTATCCATTCTAATTCATTCGTACGATCCATTCTAATCATACCGTGCGAATGAATTAGAATGGATCGTACGAATGAATTAGAATAGATTGTGCGAATGAATTAGAATGGATCGTACGAACGAATTAAAATGGATACGAATGGATCATACGAATGAGTAAGAATGGATCGTACGAATGAAATAGAATGGATTGTACGAATGAATTAGAATGGATCATACGAATGAATTAGAATGGATTCATTCGTGCGAATGAATTAGAATGGATCGTACGAATGAGTAGAATGGATCGTACGAATGAATTAGAATGGATCGTGCGAATGAATTAGAATGGATCGTATGAATGAAATAGAATGGATCGTACGAATGAATTAGAATAGATTGTGCGAATGAATTAGAATGGATCGTACGAATGAATTAGAATGGATACAAATGGATCGTACGAATGAGTAAGAATGGATCGTACGAATGAAATAGAATGGATTGTACGAATGAATTAGAATGGATCATACGAATGAATTAGAATGGATTCATTCGTGCGAATGAATTAGAATGGATCGTACGAATAAGTAGAATGGATCGTGCGAATGAATTAGAATGGATCGTACGAATGAAATAGAATGGATTGTACGAATGAGATAGAATGGATCGTACGAATGAATTAGAATGGATACATTCGTATGAATGAATTAGAATCGATCGTACGTATGAATTAGAATGGATCATGCGAATGAATTAGAATGGATCATACGATTGAGTAAGAATGGATTGTACGAATGAAATAGAATAGATCGTACGAATGAATTAGAATGGATCGTATGAATGAATTAGAATGGATCGTACGAATGAATTAGAATGGATACATTCGTGCGAAAGAATTAGAATAGATCGTATGAATGAATTAGAATGGATCGTGCGAATGAATTAGAATGGATCGTACGAATGAAACAGAATGGATACATTCGTGCGAATCCATTCTATTTCATTCGTACGATCCATTCTAATTCATTCGCACGATCCATTCTAATTCATTCATACGATCTATTCTAATTCTTTCGCACGAATGTATCCATTCTAATTCATTCGTACGATCCATTCTAATTCATTCATACGATCCATTCTAATTCATTCGTACGATCCATTCTAGAATGGATCGTACGAATGAATTAGAATGGATCGTGCGAATGAGTAAGAATGGATCGTACGAATGAAATAGAATGGATCGTATGAATGAATTAGAATGGATCGTATTAATGAATTAGAATGGATCGTACGAATAAATTAGAATAGATCGTACGAATGAATTAGAATGGATACGAATGGATCGTATGAATGAATTAGAATGGATCGTACGAATGAATTAGAATAGATTGTGCGAGTAAGAATGGATCGTACGAATGAATTAGAATGGATTGAATTAGAATGGATCGTACGAATGAATTAGAATGGATCGTATGAATTAGAATGGATCGTGCGAATGAATTAGAATGGATTGTACGAATGAATTAGAATGGATTGTACGAATGAATTAGAATGGATCGTACGAATGAATTAGAATGGATACATTCGTGCGAATCAATTCTATTTCATTCGTACGATCCATTCTAATTCATTCGCACGATCCATTCTAATTCATTCATACGATCCATTCTAATTCCTTCGTACGATCCATTATAATTCATTCGCACGATCCATTCTAATTCATGCATACGATCCATTCTAATTCATTCGTACGATCCATTCTAATTCATTCGTACGATCCATTCTAATTCATTCGCACAATCTATTCTAATTCATTCGTACGATCCATTCTAATTCATTCGCACGGTCCATTCTAATTCATTCATTCGATCCATTCTAATTCATTCATACGATCCATTCTACGATCCATTCTAATTCATTCGTACGTTCCATTCTAATTCATTAGCACGATCAATGCTAATTCATTCGTACGATTCATTCTAATTCAATCCATTCTAATTCATTCATACGATCCATTCTAATTCATTCGTACGATCCATTCTAATTCATTCGTACGATCCATTCTAATTCATTCGTACGATCCATTCTTATTCATTCGCACAATCCTTTCTAATTCATTCGTATGATCCATTCTAATTCATTCGCACGAATGTATCCATTCTAATTCATTCGTACGATCCATTCTAATTCATTCGCACGATCCATTGAATTAGAATGGATACATTCGTGCGAATCCATTCTATTTCATTCGTACGATCCATTCTAATTCATTCGCACGATCCATTCTAATTCATTCATACGATCCATTCTATTTCATTCGTACGATCCATTCTAATTCATTCGTACGATCCATTCTAATTCATTCTAATGCATTCGTACGATCCATTCTAATTCATTCGTACGATCCATTCTAATTCATTCGCACAATCTATTCTAATTCATTAGTACGATCCATTCTAATTCATTCGTACGATCCATTCTAATTCATTTGTACGATCCATTCTAATTCCTTCGTACGAGCCATTCTAATTCATTCGTACGATCCATTCTAATTCATTCGCACGATCCATTGAATTAGAATGGATACATTCGTGCGAATCCATTCTATTTCATTCGTATGATCCATTCTAATTCATTCATACGATCCATTCTAATTCATTCTAATCCATTCAATTTCATTCGTACGATCCATTCTAATTCATTCATACGATCCATTCTAATTCATTCGTACGATCCATTCTAATTCATTCGTACGATCCATTCTAATTCATTCGCACAACCTATTCTAATTCATTCGTACGATCCATTCTAATTCATTCGCACGATCCATTCTAATTCATTCATACGATCCATTCTAATTCATTCGCACGAATGTATCCATTCCAATTCATTCGTACGTTCCATTCTAATACATTCGCACAATCTATTCTAATTCATTCGTACGATCAATTCTAATTCATCCGCACGTATCCATTCTAATTCATTCATACGATCCATTCTATTTCATTCGTATGATCCATTCTTACTCATTCGTACGATCCATTCTAATTCATTCGTACGATCCATTCTAATTCATTCGTACGATCCATTCTAATTCATTCATACGATCCATTCTAATTCATTCATACGATACATTCTAATTCCTTCGTACGAATGAATTAGAATGGATCGTACGAATGAATTAGAATGGATACATTCGTGCAAAAGAATTAGAATGGATTGTATGAATGAATTAGAATGGATCGTGCAAATGAATTAGAATGGATCGTGCGAATGAATTAGAATGGATCGTATGAATGAAGTAGAATGGATCGTGCGAATGAATTAGAATGGATCGTACGAATGAATTAGAATGGATCGTACTAATGAATTAGAATGGATCGTACGAATGAGTAAGAATGGATCGTACGAATGAAATAGAATGGATCGTATGAATGAATTAGAATGGATACGTGCGAATGAATTAGAATTGATCGTACGAATGAATTAGAATAGATTGTGCGAATGAATTAGAATGGATCGTACGAATAAATTGGAATGGATACATTCGTGCGAATGAATTAGAATGGATCATATGAATGAATTAGAATGGATCGTGCGAATGAATAAGAATGGATCGTACGAATGAATTAGAATAGATTGTGCGAATGAATTAGAATGGATCGTACGAATGAATTAGAATGGATCGTACGAATGAATTAGAATGGATCGTATGAATGAATTAGAATGGATCGTGCGAATGAATTAGAATGGATCGTACGAATGAAATAGAATGGATTCGCACGAATGTATCCATTCTAATTCCTTCGTACGATCCATTCTAATTCATTCGTACAATCCATTCTAATTCATTCGCACGATCCATTCGCATTTACTCAAACGATCCATTCTAATTCATTCTTATGATCCATTCTAATACATTCGCACGAATGTATCCATTCTAATTCATTCGTACGATCCATTCTAATTCATTCGTACGATCCATTCTTACTCATTCGTACGATCCATTCTAATTCATTCGTTCGATCCATTCTAATTCATTCGTACGATCCATTCTAATTCATTCGCACGATCCATTCTAATTCATGCATACGATCCAATCTAATTCATTCATACGATCCATTCGAATTCATTCACACGAATGTATCCATTCTAATTCATTCGCACGATCCATTCTAATTCATTCATACAATCCATTCTAATTAATTCGTATTATCCATTTTAATTCATTCACACGAATGTATCAACTCTAATTCATTCGTACGATTCATTCTAATTCAATCCATTCTAATTCATTCGTACGATCCATTCTAATTCATTCGTACGATCCATTCTAATTCATTCTAATGGATACATTCGTGCAAAAGAATTAGAATGGATTGTATGAATGAATTAGAATGGATCGTGCGAATGAATTAGAATGGATACATTCGTGCGAATGAATTAGAATGGATCGTATGAATGAATTAGATTGGATCGTATGAATGAATTAGAATGGATCGTACGAATGAATTAGAATGGATACCTTCGTGCAAATGAATTAGGATGGATCGTACGAATGATTAAGAATGGATCGTACGAATGAAATAGAATGGATCGTATGAATGAATTAGAATGGATCGTACGAATGAATTAGAATGGATTGTACGAATGAATTAGAATGGATCGTATGAATGAAATAGAATGGATCGTACGAATGAAATAGAATGGATCGTACGAATGAATTAGAATAGATTGTGCGAATGGATTAGAATGGATCATACGATTGAGTAAGAATGAATTGTACGAATGAAATAGAATAGATCGTACGAATGAATTAGAATGGTTCGTATGAATGAATTAGAATGGATCGTGCGAATGAATTAGAATGGATCGTACGAATGAATTAGAATGGATCGTACGAAAGAATTAGAATGGATCGTACGAATGAATTAAATGGATCGTACGAATGAATTAGAATGGATACGAATGGATCGTATGAATGAATTAGAATGGATCGTACGAATGAAATAGAATGGATCGTACGAAGGAATTAGAATGGATCATATGAATGAATTAGAATGGATCGTATGAATGAATTAGAATGGATCGTGCGAATAAATTAGAATGGATCGTATGAATGAATTAGAATAGATCGTACGAATGAATTAGAATGGATCGTAGTAATGAATTAGAATGGATCGTACGAATGAAATAGAATGGATCGTGTGAATGAATTATAATGGATCGTGCGAATGAATTAGAATGGATCGTACGAAGGAATTAGAATGGATCGTACGAAGGAATTAGAATGGATAGTACGAATGAATTAGAAAGGATACCTTCGTGCAAATGAATTAGAATGGATCGTACGAATGAGTAAGAATGGATCGTACGAATGAAATAGAATGGATCGTATGAATGAATTAGAATGGATCGTGCGAATGAATTAGAATGGATCGTACGAATGAATTAGAATGGATCGTATAAATGAATTAGAATGGATTGAATTAGAATGAATCGTACGAATGAATTAGAATGGATCGTACGAATGAATTAGAATGGATCGTGCGAATGAATTAGAATGGGTCGTACGAATGAATTAGAATGGATACACGATCCAGATCCATTCTAATTCATTCGCACAATCTATTCTAATTCATTCGTAGGATCCATTCTAATTCATTACTACGATCCATTCTAATTCATTCATACGATCCATTCTAATTCATTCGTACGATCCATTCTAATTCATTCGCACGATCCATTCTAATTCATTCATACGATCCATTCTACTTCATTCGTGTGAATCCATTCTAATTCATTCATATGATCCATTCTATTTCTACGATCCATTCTAATTCATTCGTACGATCTATTCTATTTCATTCGTACAATCCATTCTAATTCATTCGTATGATCCATTCTAATTCATTCGTACGATCCATTCTAATTCCTTCGTATGATCCATTCTAATTCATTCGTACGGTATGATTCATTCTAATTCATTCGTACGATTCATTCTAATTCAATCCATGCTAATTCATTCGTACGATCCATTCTAATTCATTCATACGATCCATTCTAATTCATTCGCACGATCCATTCTAATTCATTCATACGATCCATTCTATTTCATTCGTATGATCCATTCTAATTTATTCGTACGGTATGATTCATTCTAATTCATTCATACGATTCATTCTAATTCAATCCATTCTAATTCATTCGTACGATTGTACGAATGAAATAGAATGGATCGTACGAATGAATTAGAATGGATCGTATGAATGAATTAGAATGGATCGTGCGAATGAATTAGAATGGATCGTACGAATGAAATAGAATGGATTCGCATCAATGTATCCATTCTAATTCATTCGTACAATCCATTCTATCTCATTCGTACAATCCATTCTATTTCATTCGTACGATCCATTCTAATTTATTCGCACGATCCATTCTAATTCATTCATACGATCCATTCTAATTCATTCATATGATCCATTCTAATTCATTCGCACGATCGATTCTAATTCATTCGTACGATCCATTCTAATTCATGCATACGATCCATTCCAATTCATTCGTACGATCCATTCTAATTCATTCGTACGATCCATTCTTACTCATTCGTACGATCCATTCTAATTCAATCCATGCTAATTCATTCGTACGATCCATTCTAATTCATTAATACGATCCAATCTAATTCATTCATACGATCCATTCTAATTCATTCGTACGATCCATTCTAATTCATTCATACGATCCATTCTAATTCATTCGCACGATCTATTCTAATTCATGCATACGATCCATTCTAATTCATTCGTACGATCCATTATAATTCTTTCGTACGATCCATTCTAATTCATTCGCACAATCTATTCTATTTCATTCATACGATCCATTCTAATTCATTCGCACGATCCATTCTAATTCATTCATACGATCCATTCTATTTCATTCGTACGATCCATTCTTACTCATTCGTATGATCCATTCTAATTCATTTGCACGAAGGTATCCATTCTAATTCATTCGTACTATCCATTCTAATTCCTTCGTACGATCCATTCTAATTCCTTCGTACGATCCATTCTAATTCATTCGTACGATCCATTCTAATTCCTTAGTATGATCCATTCTAATTCATTCGTACGGTATGATTCATTCTAATTCACTCATACGATTCATTCTAATTCCATCCATTCTAATTCATTCGTACGATCCATTCTAATTCATTCGTGCGAATGAATTAGAATGGATTGTGCGAATGAATTAGAATGGATCAAATTATACCGTACGGATGAATTATAATGGATCGTACGAATAAAATAGAATGGATTCGCACGAATGTATCAATTCTAATTCATTTGTACTATCCATTCTAATTCCTTCGTACGATCAATTCTAATTCATTCGCACGAATGTATCCATTCTAATTCATTCGTATGAATGAATTAGAATGGATCATACGAATGAATTAGAATGGATACATTCGTGCGAATGAATTAGAATGGATCGTGCGAATGAATTAGAATGGATCGTACGAATGAATTAGAATGGATACATTCGTGCGAATCCATTCTATTTCATTCGTACGATCCATTCTAATTCATTCGCACGATCCATTCTAATTCATTCATACGATCCATTCTAATTCATTCGCACGATCCATTCTAATTCATTCGCACGATCCATTCTAATTCATTAATACGATCCATTCTAATTCATTCGCACGATCCATTCTAATTCATTCACACTCATACGATCCATTATAATTCATTCGTACGATCCATTCTAATTCATTCGCACAATCTATTCTAATTCATTCGTACGATCCATTCTAATTCATTCTTACGATCCATTCTAATTCCTTCGTACGATCCATTCTAATTCATTCGTACGATCCATTCTAATTCATTCGCACGATCCATTTAATTAGAATGGATACATTCATGCGAATCCATTCTATTTCATTCGTACGATCTATTCTAATTCATTCGCACGATCCATTCTAATTCATTCACACTCATACGATCCATTCTAATTCATTCGCACGAATGTATCCTTTCTAATTCACTCGTACGATCCATTCTAATTCATTCGCATAATCTATTCTAATTCATTCGAACGATCCATTCTAAGTCAATCGTACGATCCATTCTAATTCATTAGTACGATCCATTCTAATTCATTCGCACGATCCATTCTAATTCATTAATACGATCCAATCTAATTCATTCATACGATCCATTCTAATTCATTCGTACGATCTATTCTAATTCATTCGCACGATCCATTCTAATTCATTCGCACGATCCATTCTAATTCATTCATACGATCCATTCTAATTCATTCGCATGAATGTATCCATTCTAATTCATTCGTACGATCTATTCTAATTCATTCGTACGAATGTATCCACTCTAATTCATTCATACGATCCATCCTAATTCATTTGTACAAATGTATCCACTCTAATTCATTCATACGATCCATTCTAATTCATTCGCACGAATGTATCCATTCCAATTCATTCGTACGATCCATTCTAATTCATTCGCACAATTTATTCTAATTCATTCGTACAATCTATTCTAATTCATTCGTACGATCCATTCTAATTTATTCGTATAATCCATTCTAATTCATTCGTACAATCCGTTCTTACTCAATCGTATGATCCATTCTAATCCATTCGCACAATCTATTCTAATTCATTCGTACGAATGAGTAGAATGGATCGTACGAATGAATTAGAATGGATCGTGCGAATGAATTAGAATGGATCATACGAATGAAATAGAATGGATCGTACGAATGAATTAGAATAGATTGTGCGAATGAATTAGAATGGATCGTACGAATGAATTAGAATGGATACGAATGGATCGTACGAATGAGTAAGAATGGATCGTACGAATGAAATAGAATGGATTGTACGAATGAATTACAATGGATCATACGAATGAATTAGAATGGATTCATTCGTGCGAATGAATTAGAATGGATCGTACGAATGAGTAGAATGGATCGTGCGAATGAATTAGAATGGATCGTACGAATGATATAGAATGGATTGTACGAATGAGATAGAATGGATCGTACAAATGAATTAGAATGGATACATTCGTATGAATGAATTAGAATCGATCGTACGAATGAATTAGAATGGATCATACGAATGAATTAGAATGGATCATACGATTGAGTAAGAATGGATTGTACGAATGAAATAGAATAGATCGTACGAATGAATTAGAATGGATCGAATGAATGAATTAGAATGGATCGTACGAATGAATTAGAATGGATACATTCGTGCGAAAGAATTAGAATAGATCGTATGAATGAATTAGAATGGATCGTGCGAATGAATTAGAATGGATCGTACGAATGAAATAGAATGGATACATTCGTGCGAATCCATTCTATTTCATTCGTACGATCCATTCTAATTCATTCGCATGATCCATTCTAATTCATTCATACGATCTATTCTAATTCTTTCGCACGAATGTATCCATTCTAATTCATTCGTACGATCCATTCTAATTCATTCATACGATCCATTCTAATTCATTCGTACGATCCATTCTAGAATGGATCGTACGAATGAATTAGAATTGATCGTGCGAATGAGTAAGAATGGATCGTACGAATAAAATAGAATGGATCGTATGAATGAATTAGAATGGATCGTATTAATGAATTAGAATGGATCGTACGAATGAATTAGAATAGTTCGTACGAATGAATTAGAATGGATACGAATGGATCGTATGAATGAATTAGAATGGATCGTACGAATGAATTAGAATAGATTGTGCGAGTAAGAATGGATCGTACGAATGAATTAGAATGGATTGAATTAGAATGGATCGTACGAATGAATTAGAATGGATCGTATGAATTAGAATGGATCTTGCGAATGAATTAGAATGGATTGTACGAATGAATTAGAATGGATTGTACGAATGAATTAGAATGGATCGTACGAATGAGTTAGAATGGATACATTTGTGCGAATCCATTCTATTTCATTCGTACGATCCATTCTAATTCATTCGCACGATCCATTCTAATTCATTCATACGATCCATTCTAATTCCTTCGTACGATCAATTATAATTCATTCGCACGATCCATTCTAATTCATGCATACGATCCATTCTAATTCATTCGTACGATCCATTATAATTCATTCGTACGATCCATTCTAATTCATTCGCACAATCTATTCTAATTCATTCGTACGATCCATTCTAATTCATTCGCACGATCCATTCTAATTCATTCATACGATCCATTCTAATTCATTCATACGATCCATTCTACGATCCATTCTAATTCATTCGTACGTTCCATTCTAATTCATTAGCACGATCAATGCTAATTCATTCGTACGATTCATTCTAAATCAATCCATTCTAATTCATTCATACGATCCATTCTATTTCATTCGTACGATCCACTCTAATTCATTCGTACGATCCATTCTAATTCATTCATACGATCCATTCTTATTCATTCGCACAATCCATTCTAATTCATTCGTATGATCCATTCTAATTCATTCGCACGAATGTATCCATTCTAATTCATTCGTACGATCCATTCTAATTCATTCGCATAATCTATTCTAATTCATTCGAACGATCAATTCTAAGTCATTCGTACGATCCATTCTAATTCATTCGTACGATCCATTCTAATTCATTCGCACGATCAATTATAATTCATTAATACGATCCAATCTAATTCATTCATACGATCCATTCTAATTCATTCGTACGATCCATTCTAATTCATTCGCACGATCCATTCTAATTCATTCGCACGATCCATTCTAATTCATTCGTATGATCCATTCTAATTCATTCGCATGAATGTATCCATTCTAATTCATTCGTACGATCCATTCTATCTCATTCGTACAATCCATTCTATTTCATTCGCACGATCCATTCTAATTCATTCATACGATCCATTCTAATTCATTCGTACGATCCATTCTAATTCATTCGCACGATCCATTCTATCTCATTCTAATTCATTAGCATGATCCATTCTAATTCATTCGTATGATCCATTCTAATTCATTCGCACAATCTATTCTAATTCATTAGTACGATCCATTCTAATTCATTCGTACGATCCATTCTAATTCATTAGCACGATCCATTCTAATTCATTTGTACGATCCATTCTAATTCATTCGTACGATCCATTCTAATTCATTCGCACGATCCATTCTAATTCATTCGCACGATCCATTCTAATTCATTCGCACGATCCATTCTAATTCATTTGCACGAAGGTATCCATTCTAATTCCTTCGTACGATCCATTCTAATTCCTTCGTACGATCCATTCTAATTCATTCGTACGATCCATTCTAATTCATTCGTACGAATGTATCCATTCTAATTCATTCGTTCGATCCATTCTAATTCATTCGTACGATCCATTCTAATTCATCCGCACGATCCAATCTAATTCATTCGTACGATCCATTCTATCTCATTCGTACAAGATCCATTCTATCTCATTCGTACAATCCAATCTATTTCATTCGTACGATCGATTCTAAATCATTCATACGATCCATTCTAATTCATTCGCACGAATGTATCCATTCTAATTCATTCGTACGATCCATTCTAATTCATTCGCACAATCCATTCTAATTCATTAATACGATCCAATCTAATTCATTCATACGATCTATTCTAATTCATTCGCATGAATATATCCTTTCTAATTCATTCGTACGATCCATTTTAATTCATTCGCACAATCTATTCTAATTCATTCGAACGATCCATTCTAATTCATTCGTGCGAATCCATTCTATTTCATTCGTACGATCCATTCTAATTCATTCGCACGATCCATTCTAATTCATTCATACGATCCATTCTATTTCATTCTACGATCCATTCTAATTCATTCGTACAATCCATTCTAATTCAATCCATTCTAATTCATTCATACGATCCATTATTACTTATTCGTACGATCCATTCTAATTCATTCGTACAATCTATTCTAATTCATTCGTACGATCCATTCTAATTTATTCGTACAATCCATTCTAATTCATTCGTACAATCCTTTCTTACTCAATCGTATGATCCATTCTAATCCATTCGCACAATCTATTCTAATTCATTCGTACGATCCATTCTATTTCATTCGTACGATCCATTCTTACTCATTCGTACGATCCATTCTAATTCATTTGCACGAAGGTATCCATTCTAATTCCTTCGTACTATCCATTCTAATTCCTTCGTACGATCCATTCTAATTCCTTCGTACGATCCATTCTAATTCATTCGTACGATCCATTCTAATTCATTCGTACGATCCAATCTAATTCCTTCGTATGATCCATTCTAATTCATTCGTACGGTATGATTCATTCTAATTCATTCGTACGATTCATTCTAATTCAATCCATTCTAATTCATTCGTACGATCCATTCTAATTCATTTGTACGATCCATTCTAATTCATTCGTATGATTCATTCTAATTCAATCCATTCTAATTCATTCGTACAATCCATTCTTACTCATTCGTACGATCCATTCTAATTCATTCGCACGAATGAATTAGAATGGATCGTATGAATAAATTAGAATGGATCGTGCGAATGAATTAGAATGGATCGTGCGAATGAATTAGAATGGATCGTACGAATGAATTAGAATGGATCGTGCGAATGAATTAGAATGGATCATATGAATGAATTAGAATGGATCGTATGAATGAATTAGAATGGATCGTGCGAATAAATTAGAATGGATCGTATGAATGAATTAGAATGGATCGTACGAATGAAATAGAATGGATTGTACGAATGAGATAGAATGGATCGTACGAATGAATTAGAATGGATACATTTGTGCGAATCCATTCTATTTCATTCGTACGATCCATTCTAATTCATTCGCACGATCCATTCTAATTCATTCATACGATCCATTCTAATTCATTCGTACGATCCATTCTATTTCATTCGTACGATCGTACGAATGAATTAGAATGGATTGAATTAGAATGAATCGTACGAATGAATTAGAATGAATCATACCGTACGAATGAATTAGAATGGATCATACGAATAAAATAGAATGGATCGTATGAATGAATTAGAATGGATCTTGCGAATGAATTAGAATGGATCGTACGAATGAATTAGAATGGATCGTACGAATGAATTAGAATGGATCGTACGAAGGAATTAGAATGGATAGTACGAATGAATTAGAATGGATACCTTCGTGTAAATGAATTAGAATGGATCGTACGAATGAGTAAGAATGGATCGTACGAATGAAATAGAATGGATCGTATGAATAAATTAGAATGGATCGTGCGAATGAATTAGAATGGATCGTACGAATGAATTAGAATAGATTGTGCGAATGAATTAGAATGGATCGTACGAATGAATTAGAATGGATCGTATGAGTGTGAATGAATTAGAATGGATCGTGCGAATAAATTAGAATGGATCGTATTAATGAATTAGAATGGATCGTGCGAATGAATTAGAATGGATCGTGCGAATGAATTAGAATGGATCGTATGAATGAATTAGAATGGATCGTGCGAATGAATTAGAATGGATCGTACGAATGAAATAGAATGGATTCGCACGAATGTATCCATTCTAATTCATTAGTACGATCCATTCTAATTCATTCGCACGATCCATTCTAATTCATTCGCACGAATGTATCCATTCTAATTCATTTGTATGATCCATTCTAATTCATTCATGGATACATTCGTGCGAATGAATTAGAATGGATCGTACGAAGGAATTAGAATGGATAGTACGAATGAATTAGAATGGATACATTCGTGCGAATCCATTCTATTTCATTCGTACGATCCATTCTAATTCATTCGTACGGTATGATTCATTCTAATTCAATCCATTCTAATTCATTCGTACGATCCATTCTAATTCATTCGTATGATCCATTCTAATTCATTCGTACGATTCATTCTAATTCAATCCATTCTAATTCATTCGTACGATCCATTCTTACTCATTCGTACGATCCATTCTAATTCATTCGCACAAATGAATCCATTCTAATTCATTCGCACGATCCATTCTAATTCATTCGTACGATCCATTCTAATTCCTTCGTACGAATGTATCCATTCTAATTCATTCATACGATCGTGCGAATGAATTAGAATTGATCGTTCGAATGAATTAGAATGGATCGTGCGAATGAATTAGAATGGATCGTACGAATGAATTAGAATAGATTGTGCGAATGAATTAGAATGGATCGTACGAATGAATTAGAATGGATCGTACGAATGAATTAGAATGGATCGTGCAAATGAATTAGAATGGATCGTACAAATGAAATAGAATGGATTCGCACGAATGTATCCATTCTAATTCATTCGTACGATCCATTCTAATTCATTCGCACGATCCATTCTAATTCATTTGCACGAATGTATCCATTCTAATTCATTCGTATGAATGAATTAGAATGGATCATACGAATGAATTAGAATGGATACATTCGTGCGAATGAATTAGAATGGATCGTGCGAATGAATTAGAATGGATCGTACGAATGAATTAGAATGGATACATTCGTGCGAATCCATTCTATTTCATTCGTACGATCCATTCTAATTCATTCGCACGATCCATTCTAATTCATTCATACGATCCATTCTAATTCATTCGTACGATCCATTCTAATTCATTCGTACGATCCATTCTAATTCATTCGCACAATCTATTCTAATTCATTCGTACGAATGTATCCACTCTAATTCATTCATACGATCCATCCTAATTCATTTGTACGAATGTATCCACTCTAATTCATTCATACGATCCATTCTAATTCATTCGCACGAATGTATCCATTCCAATTCATTCGTACGATCCATTCTAATTCATTCGCACAATCTATTCTAATTCATTCGTACGATCAATTCTAATTCATTAGCATGATCCATTCTAATTCATTATTACGATCTATTCTATTTCATTCATACGATCCATTCTAATTCTTTTGCACGAATGTATCCATTCTAATTCATTCGTACGATCCATTCTAATTCATTCGTACGATCCATTCTAATTCATTCGCACGATCCATTCTAATTCATTCATACGATCCAATCTAATTCATTCATATGATCCATTCTAATTCATTTGCACGAATGTATCCATTCTAATTCATTCGTACGATCCATTCTTATCGCATGATCCATTCTAATTCATTCGCACGATCCATTCTCCATTCTAATTCCTTCGTACGAATGTACGAATGAATTAGAATGGATCGTACGAATGAATTAGCATGGATCGTACGAATGAAATAGAATGGATCGTTCGAATGAATTAGATTGGATCGTGCGAATGAATTAGAATGGATCGTACGAATGAATTAGAATAGATTGTGCGAATGAATTAAAATGGATCGTATGAATGAATTAGAATGGATCGTACGAATGAATTCGAATGGATCGTACGAAGGAATTAGAATGGATCGTGTATTAGAATGGATCGTACGAATGAATTAGAATGGATACATTCGTGCGAATGAATTAGAATGGATCGTGCAAATGAATTAGAATGGATCGTGCAAATGGAATAGAATGGATCGTGCAAATGAATTAGCATTGATCGTGCTAATGAATTAGAATGGAACGTACGAATGAATTAGAATGGATCGTAGAATGGATTAGAATGGATCGTACGAATGAATTAGAATAGATTGTGCGAATGAATTAGAATGGATCATACCGTACGAATGAATTAGAATGGATCATACGAAGGAATTAGAATGGATCGTACGAATTAATTACAAAGGATCGTACGAATGAATTAGCATTGATTGTGCGAATGGATTAGAATGGATCATACGATTGAGTAAGAAAGGATTGTACGAATGAAATAGAATAGATCGTATGAATGAAGTAGAATGGATCATATGAATGAATTAGAATGGATCGTTCGAATGAATTAGAATAGATTATGCGAATGAATTAGAATGGATCGTACGAATGAATTAGAATGGATCGTGCGAATAAATTAGAATGGATCTTATGAATGAATTAGAATGGATCGTGCGAATGAATTAGAATATGGATCGTACGAAGGAATTAGAATGGATTGTACGAATGAATTCGAATGTATCCTTTCTAATTCAATCGTACGATCCATTCTAATTCATTCATACGATCCATTCTAATTCATTCGTACGATCCATTCTAATTCATTCGCACGATCCATTCTAATTCATTCGCACGATCCATTCTAATTCATTCATACAATCCATTCTAATTCTTTTGCACGAATGTATCTATTCTAATTCATTCGTACGATCCATTCTAATTCATTCGTACGATCCATTCTAATTCATTCGCACAATCCATTCTAATTCATTCGCACAATCCATACTAATTCATTCGCACGAATGTATCCTTTCTAATTCATTCGTACGATCCATTCTAATTCATTCGCATAATCTATTCTAATTCATTCGAACGATCCATTCTAAGTCATTCGTACGATCCATTCTAATTCATTCGTACGATCCATTCTAATTCATTCGCACGATCCATTCTATTTCATTCGTACGATCCATTCTAATTCATTTGCACGAAGGTATCCATTCTAATTCATTCGTACTATCCATTCTAATTCCTTCGTACGATCCATTCTAATTCATTCGCACGATCCATTCTAATTCATTAATACGATCCATTCTAATTCATTCGCACGATCCATTCTATCTCATTCGTACAATCCATTCTATTTCATTCGTACGATCCATTCTAATTCATTCGTATGATCCATTCTAATTCATTCGCACGATCCTTTCTAATTCCTTCGTACGATCCATTCTAATTCATTCGCATAAATGTATCCATTCTAATTCATTCGTACGATCCATTCTATCTCATTCGTACAATCCATTCTATTTCATTCGTACGATCCATTCTAATTCATTCGTATGATCCATTCCAATTCATTCGCATGAATGTATCCATTCTAATTCATTCGTACGATCCATTCTATCTCATTCGTACGATCTATTCTAATTCATTCGCACGAATATATCCTTTCTAATTCATTCGTACGATCCATTCTAATTCATTCGCACAATCTATTCTAATTCATTAGTATGATCCATTCTAATTCATTCGTACGATCCATTCTAATTCATTTGCACGATCCAAATTCATTTATCCGTACGATCTATTCTATTTCATTCGTACGATCCATTCGTAGTCACTCAAACGATCCATTCTAATTCATTCATATGATCCATTCTAATTTATTCGCACGATCCATTCTAATACATTCATACGATCCATTCTAATTCACTCATATGATCCATTCTAATTCATTCGTACGATCCATTCTATCTCATTCGTACAATCCATTCTTACTCAACCGTATGATCCATTCTAATTCATTCGCACGAATGAATCCATTCTAATTCATTCTAATTCAGTCGTACAATCCTTTCTTACTCAATCGTATGATCCATTCTAATCCATTCGCACAATCTATTCTACTTCATTCGTACTATCCATTCTAATTCCTTCGTACGATCCATTCTAATTCATTCGCACAATCTATTCTAATTCATTCGTACGAATGAATTAGAATTAGAATGGATACATTCATGCTAATGAATTAGAATGGATCATACGAATGAATTAGAATGGATTCATTCGTGCGAATGAATTAGAATGGATCGTGCGAATGAATTAGAATGGATTGTACGAATGAATTAGAATGGATCGTACGAATGAATTAGAACGGATACATTCGTGCGAACCCATTCTATTTCATTCGTACGATCCATTCTAATTCATTCGCACGATTCATTCTAATTCATTCGTACGATCCATTCTAATTCATTCGTACGATCCATTCTAATTCATTCGTACGATCCATTCTAATTCATTCGCACGATCCATTCTAATTCATTCATACGATCCATTCTATTTCATTCGTACGATCTATTCTTACTCATTCGTACGATCCATTCTAATTCATTTGCACGAAGGTATCCATTCTAATTCATTCGTACTATCCATTCTAATTCCTTCGTACGATCCATTCTAATTCCTTCGTACGATCCATTCTAATTCATTCGTACGATCCATTCTAATTCATTCGTACGATCCATTCTAATTCCTTCGTATGATCCATTCTAATTCATTCGTACGGTATGATTCATTCTAATTCATTCGTACGATTCATTCTAATTCAATCCATTCTAATTCATTTGTAGGATCCATTCTAATTCATTCGTACGATCCATTTTAATTCATTCGTACGATTCATTCTAATTCAATCCATTCTAATTCATTCGTACGATCTATTCTTACTCATTCGTACGATCCATTCTAATTCATTCGTACAAATGAATTAGAATGGATTGTACGAATGAATTAGAATTAGAATGGATCGTACGAATGAATTAGATTGGATCGTACGAATGAATTAGAATGGATCGTGCGAATGAATTAGAATGGATCGTATGAATGAATTAGAATGGATCGTATGAATGAATTAGAAATGATCGTGCGAATGAATTAGAATGGATTGTGCGAATGAATTAGAATGGATCGTACGAATGAATTAGAATGGATCGTATGAATGAATTAGATTGGATCGTATTAATGAATTAGAATGGATCGTACGAATGAATTAGAATGGATCGTACGAATGAATTAGAATGGATCGTACGAATGAATTAGAATGGATACATTCGTGCGAACCCATTCTATTTCATTCGTACGATCCATTCTAATTCATTCGCACGATTCATTCTAATTCATTCGTACGATCCATTCTAATTCATTCGTACGATCCATTCTAATTCATTCGTACGATCCATTCTAATTCATTCGCACGATCCATTCTAATTCATTCATACGATCCATTCTATTTCATTCGTACGATCCATTCTTACTCATTCGTACGATCCATTCTAATTCATTTGCACGAAGGTATCCATTCTAATTCATTCG
Source organism: Chamaelirium japonicum (assembly GCA_947650365.1). Taxonomy (NCBI): domain Eukaryota; kingdom Viridiplantae; phylum Streptophyta; class Magnoliopsida; order Liliales; family Melanthiaceae; genus Chamaelirium; species Chamaelirium japonicum. Next base: position 1,034,431 of record CANTAL010000013.1, read on the forward strand.
TACTATCTATTCTAATTCCTTCGTACGATCCATTCTAATTCCTTCGTACGATCCATTCTAATTCATTCGTACGATCCATTCTAATTCATTCGTACGATCCATTCTAATTCCTTCGTATGATCCATTCTAATTCATTCGTACGGTATGATTCATTCTAATTCATTCGTACGATTCATTCTAATTCAATCCATTCTAATTCATTTGTAGGATCCATTCTAATTCATTCGTACGATCCATTCTAATTCATTCGTACGATTCATTCTAATTCAATCCATTCTAATTCATTCGTACGATCCATTCTTACTCATTCGTACGATCCATTCTAATTCATTCGTACAAATGAATTAGAATGGATTGTACGAATGAATTAGAATTAGAATGGATCGTACGAATGAATTAGATTGGATCGTACGAATGAATTAGAATGGATCGTGCGAATGAATTAGAATGGATCGTATGAATGAATTAGAATGGATCGTATGAATGAATTAGAAATGATCGTGCGAATGAATTAGAATGGATCGTGCGAATGAATTAGAATGGATCGTACGAATGAATTAGAATGGATCGTGTGAATGAATTAGATTGGATCGTATTAATGAATTAGAATGGATCGTACGAATGAATTAGAATGGATCGTACGAATGAATTACAATGGATCGTACGAATGAATTAGAACGGATACATTCGTGCGAACCCATTCTATTTCATTCGTACGATCCATTCTAATTCATTCGCACGATTCATTCTAATTCATTCGTACGATCCATTCTAATTCATTCGTACGATCCATTCTAATTCATTCGTACGATCCATTCTAATTCATTCGCACGATCCATTCTAATTCATTCATACGATCCATTCTATTTCATTCGTACGATCCATTCTTACTCATTCATACGATCCATTCTAATTCATTTGCACGAAGGTATCCATTCTAATTCATTCGTACTATCCATTCTAATTCCTTCGTACGATCCATTCTAATTCCTTCGTACGATCCATTCTAATTCATTCTTACGATCCATTCTAATTCATTCGTACGATCCATTCTAATTCCTTCGTATGATCCATTCTAATTCATTCGTACGGTATGATTCATTCTAATTCATTCGTACGATTCATTCTAATTCAATCCATTCTAATTCATTCATACGATCCATTCTATTTCAATCGTACAATCCATTCTAATTTATTCGCACGATCAATTCGCATTCACTCAAACGATCCATTCTAATTCATTCGTACGATCCATTCTATTTCATTTGCACGAAGGTATCCATTCTAATTCATTCGTACTATCCATTCTAATTCCTTCGTACGATCCATTCTAATTTATTCGCACGATCCATTCTAATTCATTCGTACGATCCATTCTATTTCATTCATACGATCCATTCTAATTCATTCGCACGATCCATTCTAATTCATTCGCATGATCCATTCTAATTCATTCGTACGATCGATTCTAATTCATTCATACGATCCACTCTAATTCATTCGCACGAATGTATCCATTCTAATTCATTCGTACGATCCATTCTAATTCATTCATACGATCCATCCTAATTCATTCGCACGAATGTATCCATTCTAATTCATTCGTACAATCCATTCTATTTCATTCGTATGATCCATTCTTACTCATTCGTACGATCCATTCGTATCCATTCTAATTCATTCGTACGATCTATTCTAATTCATTCGTACGATCCATTCTAATTCATTAATACGATCCAATCTAATTCATTCATACGATCCATTCTAATTCATTCGTACGATCCATTCTAATTCATTCGCACGATCCATTCTAATTCATTCGCACGATCCATTCTAATTCATTCATACGATCCATTCTAATACATTCGTACGATTCATTCTAATTCAATCCATTCTAATTCATTCGTACGATCCATTCTAATTCATTCATACGATCCATTCTAATTCATTCATACGATCCATTCTAATTCATACGTACGATCCATTCTAATTCATTCGTACAATCCATTCTAATTCATTCGCACGATCCATTCGCATTCACTCAAACGATCCATTCTAATTCATTCATATGATCCATTCTAATTCATTCGCACGAATGTATCCATTCTAATTCATTCGTATGATCCATTCTAATTCATTTGTACGAATGTATCCACTCTAATTCATACGATCCATTCTAATTCATTCGCACGAATGTATCTATTCTAATTCATTCGTACGATCCATTCTAATTAATTCGCACGATCCATTCTAATTCATTTGCATGATCCATTCTTACATATTCGTACGATCCATTCTAATTCATTCGCACGATCCATTCTAATTCATTAATACGATCCATTCTCGAATAGATCGTGCGAATGAATTAGAATTGATCGTACGAATGAATTGGAATGGATACATTCGTGCGAATGAATTAGAATGGATCGTATGAATGAATTAGAGTGGATACATTCTTACAAATGAATTAGAATGGATCGTACGAATGAATTAGAATGGATACATTCATGCGAATGAATTAGAATGGATCATATGAATGAATTAGAATGGATCGTTTGAGTGAATGCGAATGGATCGTGCGAATGAATTAGAATGGATTGTACGAATGAATTAGAATGGATCGTACGAATGAATTAGAATGGATACATTCGTGCGAATCCATTCTATTTCATTCGTACGATCCATTCTAATTCATTCGCACGATCCATTCTAATTCATTCATACGATCCATTCTAATTCATTCGTACGATCCATTCTAATTCATTCGTACGATCCATTCTAATTCATTCGCACAATCTATTCTAATTCATTCGTACGATCCATTCTAATTCATTCGCACGATCCATTCTAATTCATTCATACGATCCATTCTAATTCATTCGCACGATCCATTCTAATTCATTCGCACGATCCATTCTAATTCATTCGCATGATCCATTCTAATTCATTCGTACGATCGATTCTAATTCATTCATACGATCCATTCTAATTCATTCGCACGAATGTATCCATTCTAATTCATTCGTACGATCCATTCTAATTCATTCATACGATCCATCCTAATTCATTCGCACGAATGTATCAATTCTAATTCATTCGTACAATCCATTCTATTTCATTCGTACGATCCATTCTTACTCATTCGTACAATCCATTCATATCCATTCTAATTCATTCGTACGATCTATTCTAATTCATTCGTACGATCCATTCTAATTCATTAATACGATCCAATCTAATTCATTCATACGATCCATTCTAATTCATTCGCACGATCCATTCTAATTCATTAATACGATCCGTTCTCGAATAGATCGTGCGAATGAATTAGAATTGATCGTACGAATGAATTGGAATGGATACATTCGTGCGAATGAATTAGAATGGATCGTATGAATGAATTAGAGTGGATACATTCGTACAAATGAATTAGAATGGATCGTACGAATGAATTAGAATGGATGCATTCGTGCGAATGAATTAGAATGGATCATATGAATGAATTAGAATGGATCGTTTGAGTGAATGCGAATGGATCGTGCGAATGAATTAGAATGGATTCTACGAATGAATTAGAATGGGTCGTACGAATGAATTAGAATGGATACATTCGTGCGAATCCATTCTATTTCATTTGTACGATCCATTCTAATTCATTCGCACGATCTATTCTAATTCATTCATACGATCCATTCTAATTCATTCATACGATCCATTCTAATTCATTCGTACGATCCATTCTAATTCATTCGCACAATCTATTCTAATTCATTCGTACGATCCATTCTAATTCATTCGCATGATCCATTCTAATTCATTCATACGATCCATTCTAATTCATTCGCACGATCCATTCTAATTCATTCGCATGATCCATTCTAATTCATTCGTACGATCGATTCTAATTCATTCATACGATCCATTCTAATTCATTCGCACGAATGTATCCATTCTAATTCATTCGTACGATCCATTCTAATTCATTCATACGATCCATCCTAATTCATTCGCGCGAATGTATCCATTCTAATTCATTCGTACAATCCATTCTATTTCATTCGTACGATCCATTCTTACTCATTCGTACGATCCATTCGTATCCATTCTAATTCATTCGTACGATCTATTCTAATTCATTTGTACGATCCATTCTAATTCATTAATACGATCCAATCTAATTCATTCATACGATCCATTCTAATTCATTCGTACGATCCATTCTAATTCATTCGTGCGAACCATTCTATTTCATTTGCACGAAGGTATCCATTCTAATTCATTCGTACTATCCATTCTAATTCCTTCGTACGATCCATTCTAATTCATTCGTACGATCCATTCTAATTCATTCGCACGATCCATTCTAATTCATTCGTACGATCCATTCTATTTCATTCATATGATCCATTCTAATTCATTCGTATGATCCATTCTAATTCCTTCGTATCCATTCTAATTAACTCATACGATCCATTCTAATTCATTTATACGAATCATTTTAATTCATTCACACAATCTATTCTAATTCATTCGTACGATCAATTCTAATTCATTCGCACGATCCATTCTAATTCATTCGTACGATCCATTCTAATTCATTCGTACGAATGTATCCATTCTAATTCAATCCATTCTAATACATTCGTACGATTCATTCTAATTCATTCGTACGATCCATTCTAATTCATTCGTACGATCCATTCTAATTCATTCATTCATACGATCCATTCTAATTCATTCATACGATCCATTCTAATTCATTCGCACGATCCATTCTAATTCATTCATACGATCCATTCTAATTCTATTTCATTCGTACGATCTATTCTATTTCATTCGTACAATCCATTCTTACTCAATCGTATGATCCATTCTAATCCATTCGCACAATCTATACGTGCGAATGAATTAGAATGGATCGTTTGAGTGTGAATGAATTAGAATGGATCGTGCGAATGAGTAAGAATGGATTGTATGAATGAAATAGAATAGATCGTACGAATGAATTAGAATGGATCGTACGAATGAATTAGAATGGGTCGTTCGAATGAATTAGAATAGATTGTGCGAATGAATTAGAATGGATCGTACGAATGAATTAGAATGGATCGTACGAATGAATTAGAATGGATCGTACGAATGAATTAGAATGGATCGTGCGAATGAATTAAAATGGATCGTACGAAGGAATTAGAATGGATCATGCGAATGAATTAGAATAGATCATACGAATGAATTAGAATGGATCGTACGAATGAATTAGAATGGATACATTCGTGCAAAAGAATTAGAATGGATTGTATGAATGAATTAGAATGGATCGTTTGAGTGAATGCGAATGGATCGTGCGAATGAATTAGAATGGATTGTACGAATGAATTAGAATGGATCGTACGAATGAATTAGAATGGATACATTCGTGCGAATCCATTCTATTTCATTCGTACGATCCATTCTAATTCATTCGCACGATCCATTCTAATTCATTCATACGATCCATTCTAATTCATTCGTACGATCCATTCTAATTCATTCGTACGATCCATTCTAATTCATTCGCACAATCTATTCTAATTCATTCGAACGATCCATTCTAATTCATTCGTACGATCCATTCTAATTCATTCGTACGATCTATTCTATTTCATTCATACAATCCATTCTTACTCATTCGCACGATCCATTCTAATTCATTCACACTCAAACGATCCATTCTAATTCATTCGCACGTATAGATTGTGCGAATGGATTAGAATGGATCATACGATTGATTAAGAATGGATTGTACGAATGAAATAGAATAGATCGTACGAATGAAATAGAATGGATCGTGCGAATAAATTAGAATGGATCGTATGAATGAATTAGAATCGATCGTACGAATGAATTAGAATGGATCATGCGAATGAATTAGAATAGATTGAATTAGAATGAATCGTACGAATGAGTAAGAATGGATCCATTCTATTTCATTCGTACGATCCATTCTAATTCATTCATACGATCCTTTCTAATTCCTTCGTACGAATGAATTAGACTGGATTGCATGAATGAATTAGAATAGATCGTACGAATGAATTAGAATGGATCGTACGAAATGTATCCATTCTAATTCTGTCGTACGATCCATTCTAATTCATTCGTATGATCAATTCTTACTCATTCGTATGATCCAATCTAATTCATTCATACGATCCATTCTACGATCCATTCTAATTCATTCGTACGTTCCATTCAAATTCATTCATACGATCCATTCAAATTCATTAATACGATCCATTCTAATTCATTCGCACGATCCATTCTAATTCATTCGTACGATCCATTCTAATTCATTCGTACGATCCATTCTAATTCATTCGCACGAATGAATCCAATCTAATTCATTCGTATGATCCATTCTAATTCATTCGCATGAATGTATCCATTCTAATTCATTCGCACGATCCATTCAAATTCATTCGCAGGATACATTCTAATTCATTCATACAATGCATTCTACTTCTTTTGCACGAATGTATCCATTCTAATTCATTCGTACGATCCATTCTAATTCATTCGTACGATCCATTCTAATTCATTCGCACAATCCATTCTAATTCATTCACACTCATACGATCCATTCTAATTCATTCGCACGAATGTATCCGTTCTAATTCATTCGTACGATCCATTCTAATTCATTCGCACAATCTATTCTAATTCATTCGAACGATCCATTCTAAGTCATTCGTACGATCCATTATAATTCATTCGCACAATCCATTCTAATTCATTCACACTCATACGATCCATTCTAATTCATTCGCACGAATGTATCCGTTCTAATTCATTCGTACGATCCATTCTAATTCATTCGTACGAATGAATTAGAATGGATACATTCGTGCGAAAGAATTAGAATGGATCGTATGAATCAATTAGATTGGATCGTATAAATTAATTAGAATGGATCGTACGAATGAATTAGAATGGATCGTGCTAATGAATTAGAATGGATCGTGCGAATGAATTAGAATGGATCGTACGAATGAATTAGAATGGATCGTACGAATGAATTAGAATGGATCGTTCGAATGAATTAGAATAGATTGTGCGAATGAATTAGAATGGATCGTACGAATGAATTAGAAAGTATACATTCGTGCGAATGAATTAGAATGGATCGTATGAGTGTGAATGAATTAGAATGGATCGTGCGAATGAATTAGAATGGATCGTATTAATGAATTAGAATGGATCGTGCGAATGAATTAGAATGGATCGTACTAATGAGTTAGAATAGATTGTACGAATGAATTAGAATGGATCGTACGAATGAATTAGAATGGATACATTCGTGCGAATCCATTCTATTTCATTCGTACGATCCATTCTAATTCATTCGCACGATCCATTCTAATTCATTCATACGATCCATTCTAATTCATTCGTACGATCCATTCTATTTCATTCGTACGATCCATTCTAATTCATTCGTATAATCTATTCTAATTCATTCGCACGATCCATTCGCATTCACTCAAACGATCCATTCTAATTCATTCGTATGATCCATTCTAATTCATTATTACGATCCATTCTAATTCATTTGTACGAATGTATCCACTCTATTTCATTCATACGATCCATTCTAATTCATTCGCACGAATGTATCCATTCTAATTCATTCGCACGATCCATTCTAATTCATTCATATGATCCATTCTAATTCTACGATCCATTCTTACTCATTCGTACGATCCATTCTAATTCATTCGCACAATCTATTCTAATTCATTCGAACGATCCATTCTAATTCATTCGTACGATCCATTCTAATTCATTCGTAAGATCCATTCTAATTCATTCATTCTAATTCATTCATACAATCCATTCTAATTCATTCGTACGATTCATTCTAATTCAATCCATTCTAATTCATTCATACGATCCATTCTAATTCATTCGCACGAATGAATCCATTCTAATTCATTCGTATGATCCATTCTAATTCATTCGCATGAATGTATCCATTCTAATTCATTCGTACGATCCATTCTATCTCATTCGTACAATCCATTCTTACTCATTCGCACGATCCATTCTAATTCATTCACACTCATACGATCCATTCTAATTCATTCGCACGTATAGATTATGCGAAAGGATTAGAATGGATCATACGATTGAGTAAGAATGGATTGTACGAATGAAATAGAATAGATCGTACAAATGAATTAGAATGGATCGTGCGAATAAATTAGAATGGATCGTATGAATGAATTAGAATCGATCGTACGAATGAATTAGAATGGATCATGCGAATGAATTAGAATGGATTGAATTAGAATGAATCGTACGAATGAGTAAGAATGGATCCATTCTATTTCATTCGTACGATCCATTCTAATTCATTCATACGATCCTTTCTAATTCCTTCGTACGAATGAATTAGACTGGATTGCATAAATGAATTAGAATAGATCGTACGAATGAATTAGAATGGATCGTACGAAATGTATCCATTCTAATTCCTTCGTACGATCCATTCTAATTCATTCGTATGATCCATTCTTACTCATTCGTACGATCCAATCTAATTCATTCATACGATCCATTCTACGATCTATTCTAATTTATTCGTACGTTCCATTCTAATTCATTCGTACGATCCATTCAAATTCATTAATACGATCCATTCTAATTCATTCGCACGATCCATTCTAATTCATTCATACGATCCATTCTAATTCATTCGTACGATCCATTCTAATTCATTCGTACGATCCATTCTAATTCATTCGCACGAATGAATCCATTCTAATTCATCGTGCGAATGAAATAGAATGGATCAAACGAATGAATTAGAATGGATCGTATGAATGAATTAGAATGGATCATGCGAATGAATTAGAATGGATCGTACGAATGAATTAGAATGGATCGTATGAATGAAATAGAATGGATCGTACGAATGAATTAGAATGGATCGTGCGAATGAATTAGAATGGATCGTACGAAGGAATTAGAATGGATAGTACGAATGAATTAGAATGGATACCTTCGTGCAAATGAAATAGAATGGTTCGTACGAATGAATTAGAATGGATCGTATGAATGAATTAGAATGGATCGTATGAATGAATTAGATTGGATCATATTAATGAATTAGAATGGATCGTATGAATGAATTAGAATAGATCATACGAATGAATTAGAATGGATACGAATGGATCGTACGAATGAGTAAGAATGGATCGTACGAATGAAATAGAATGGATTGTACGAATGAATTAGAATGGATACATTCGTGCGAATGAATTAGGATGGATCGTATGAATGAATTAGAATGGATCGTACGAATGAATTAGAATGGATACATTCGTGCGAATGAATTAGAATGGATCGTATGAATGAATTAGAATCGATCGTACGAATGAATTAGAATGGATCATGCGAATTAATTAGAATGGATCATGCAAATGAATTAGAATGGATCGTATGAATGAATTAGAATGGATCGTGCGAATGAATTAGAATGGATCGTACGAATGAATTAGAATAGATTGTGCGAATGAATTAGAATGGATCGTACGAATGAATTAGACTGGATCGTACGAATGAATTAGAATGGATCGTATGAATGAATTAAAATGGATCGTGCGAATGAATTAGAATGGATCGTACGAATGAAATAGAATGGATTCGCACGAATGTATCCATTCTAATTCATGCATACGATCCATTCTAATTGATTCGTACAATCCATTCTAATTCATTCGCACGATCCATTCGCATTCACTCAAACGATCCATTCTAATTCATTCATATGATCCATTCTAATTCATTCGCACGAATGAGTAAGAATGGATCGTGCGAATGAGTAAGAATGGATCGTGCGAATGAGTAAGAATGGATCGTACGAATGAGTAAGAATGGATCGTGCGAATGAGTAAGAATGGATCGTACGAATGAGTAAGAATGGATCGTGTGAATGAGTAAGAATGGATCGTGCGAATGAATTAGAATGGATCGTGCGAATGAATTAGAATGGATCGTACGAATGAATTAGAATGGATACATTCGTGCGAATGAATTAGAATGGATAGTATGAATGAATTAGAGTGGATACATTCGTACAAATGAATTAGAATGGATCGTACGAATGAATTAGAATGGATACATTCGTGCGAATGAATTAGAATGGATCATATGAATGAATTAGAATGGATCGTTTGAGTGAATGCGAATGGATTGTACGAATGAATTAGAATGGATTGTACGAATGAATTAGAATGGATCGTACGAATGAATTAGAATGGATCGTATGAATGAATTAGAATGGATCGTACGAATGAATTAGAATGGATTGAATTAGAATGAATCGTACGAATGTATTAGAATGGATCGTATGAATGAATTAGAATGGATCGTGCGAATGAATTAGAATGGATCGTGCGAATGAAATAGAATGGATCGTACGAATGAATTAGAATGGATCGTATGAATGAATTAGATTGGATCGTATTAATGAATTAGAATGGATCGTACGAAGGAATTAGAATAGATCGTACGAATGAATTAGAATGGATACGAATGGATCGTACGAATGAGTAAGAATGGATCGTACGAATGAAATAGATGGATTGTACGAATGAATTAGAATGGGTACATTCGTGCGAATGAATTAGGATGGATCGTATGAATGAATTAGAATGGATCGTACGAATGAATTAGAATGGATACATTCGTGTGAATGAATTAGAATGGATCGTATGAATGAATTAGAATCGATCGTACGAATGAATTAGAATGGATCATGCGAATGAATTAGAATGGATCGTGCGAATGAATTAGAATGGATCGTATGAATGAATTAGAATGGATCGTATGAATGAAATAGAATGGATCGTACGAATGAATTAGAATGGATCGTGCGAATGAATTAGAATGGATCGTACGAATGAATTAGAATGGATCGTACGAAGGAATTAGAATGGATAGTACGAATGAATTAGAATGGATACCTTTGTGCAAATGAAATAGAATGGATCGTACGAATGAATTAGAATGGATCATTTGAGTGAATAGGAATGGATCGTGCGAATGAATTAGAATGGATTGTACGAATGAAATTAGAATGGATCGTATGAATAAATTAGAATGGATCGTGCGAATGAATTAGAATGGATCGTGCGAATGAATTAGAATGGATCGTGCGAATGAATTAGAATGGATCGTATGAATGAATTAGAATGGATCGTACGAATGAATTAGAATGGATCGTACGAATGAATTAGAAAGGATACATTCGAATTCATTCGTACGATCCATTCTAATTCATTTGTACGATCTATATTCTAATTCATTCGCACGATCCATTCTAATTCATTCATACGATCCATTCTAATTTATTCGCACGATCCATTCTAATTCATTCGTACGATCCTCATTCTAATTCATTTGTACGATTCATTCTAATTCAATCCATTCTAATTCATTCGTACGATCTATTCTAATTCATTCGTACGATCCATTCTAATTCATTCGTACGATTCATTCTAATTCAATCCATTCTAATTCATTCGTACGATCTATTCTAATTCATTCGTACGATCCATTCTAATTCATTCGTACGATCCATTCTAATTCATTCGTATAATCCATTCTAATTCATTCGCACGATCCATTCTAATTCATTCGCACGATTCATTCTAATTTAATCCATTCTAATTCATTCGTACGATCCATTGATACATTCGTGCGAATGAATTAGAATGGATCCTATGAATGAATTAGAATGGATCGTGTGAATGAATTAGAATGGATCGTATAAATGAATTAGAATGGATCGTGTGAATGAATTAGAATGGATCGTACGAATGAAATAGAATGGATTCGCACGAATGTATCCATTCTAATTCATTCGTACGATCCATTCTAATTCATTCGTATGATCTATTCTAATTCATTCGCATGATCCATTATAATTCATTCATACGATCCAATCTAATTCATTCGTACGATCCATTCTAATTAATTCGCATGAATGTATCAACTCTAATTCATTCCTACGATCCATTCTAATTCATTCATATATGTACGAATGAATTAGAATGGATACATTCGTGCGAATGAATTAGAATGGATCGTACGAATGAATTAGAATGGATCGTATGAAGGAATTAGAATGGATCGTATGAATGAATTACAATGGATCGTGCGAATGAATTAGAATGGATCGTACGAATGAGTAAGAATGGATCGTACGAATGAATTAGAATGGATCATGCGAATGAATTAGAATGGATCGTATGAATGAATTAGAGTAGATTGTGCGAATGAATTAGAATGGATTGTACGAATGAATTAGAATGTATCCTTTCTAATTCATTCGTACGATCCATTCTAATTCATTCGCACGATCCATTCTAATTCATTCGTACGATCCATTCTAATTCATTCGTACAATCCATTCTAATTCATTCGCACGATCCATTCTAATTCATTCGTACGATTCATTCTAATTCAATCCATTCTAATTCATTCGTACGATCCATTGATACATTCATGCGAATGAATTAGAATGGATCGTATGAATGAATTAGAATGGATCGTGTGAATGAATTAGAATGGATCGTATGAATGAATTAGAATGGATCGTGCGAATGAATTAGAATGGATCGTACGAATGAATTAGAAAGGATACATTCTAATTCATTCATACGATCCATTCTAATTCATTCGCACAATCTATTCTAATTCATTCGTACGATCCATTCTAATTCATTAGCACGATCCATTCTAATTCCTTCGTATGATCCATTCTAATTCACAATTCTAATTCATTCGCAAGTATCCATTCTAATTCATTCATACGATCCATTCTATTTCATTCGTACGATCCATTATTACTCATTCGTACGATCCATTCTAATTCATTCGTACGATCCATTCTAATTCATTTGTATGAATGTATCCACTCTAATTCATTCATACGATCCATTCTAATTCATTCGCACGAATGTATCCATTCCAATTCATTCGTACGATCCATTCTAATTCATTCGCACAATCTATTCTAATTCATTCGTACGATCAATTCTAATTCCTTCGTACGATCCATTCTAATTCATTCGTACGATCCATTCTAATTCATTCGTACGATCCATTCTAATTCATTCGCTCAATCTATTCTAATTCATTCGTACGATCCATTCTAATTCATTCGCACGATCCATTCTATATCATTCATACGATCCATTCAATTTCATTCATACGATCCATTCTTACTCATTCGTACGATCCATTCTAATTCATTTGCACGAAGGTATCCATTCTAATTCATTCGTACTATCCATTCTAATTCCTTTGTACGATCCATTCTAATTCCTTCGTACGATCCATTCGGATACATTCGTGCGAATCCATTCTATTTCATTCGTACGATCCATTCTAATTCATTCGCACGATCCATCCTAATTCATTCATACGATCCATTCTAATTCATTCGTACGATCCATTCTAATTCATTCGTACGATCCATTCTATTTCATTCGCACAATCTATTCTAATTCATTCGTACGATCCATTCTAATTCATTCGTACGATCCATTCTAATTCATTCGCACAATCTATTCTAATTCATTCATACGATTCATTCTAATTCATTCATTTGATCCATTCTAATTCATTCGTACGATCCATTCTAATTCATTCGCACGATCCATTCTAATTAATTCGTACAATCAATTCTAATTCATTCGCACAATCTATTCTAATTCATTCGTACGATCCATTCTAATTCATTCGCACGATCCATTCTAATTCATTTATACGATCCATTCTAATTCAATCGTACGATCCATTCTAATTCATTCGTACGATCCATTCTAATTCTTTCGCACAATCTATTCTAATTCATTCGTACGATCCATTCTAATTCATTCGCACGATCCATTCTAATTCATTCACACAATCTATTCTAATTCATTCGTACGATCCATTCTAATTCATTCGTACGATCCATTCTAATTCATTCGTATGATTCATTCTAATTCAATCCATTCTAATTCATTCGTACGATCCATTCTTACTCATTCGTACGATCCATTCTAATTCATTTATACGATCCATTCTACGATCCATTCTAATTCATTCGTACGTTCCTTTCTAATTCATTCGCACGAATGTATCCATTCTAATTCATTCGTATGATCCATTCTAATTCATTCGTGCGAATCCATTCTATTTCATTCGTACGATCCATTCTAATTCATTCGCACGATCCATTATAATTCATTCATACGATCCATTCTAATTCATTCGTACGATCCATTCTAATTCATTCGCACGATTCATTCTAATTCATGCATACGGTCCATTCTAATTCATTACTACGATCCATTCTAATTCATTCGTACGATCCATTCTAATTCCTTCGTATGATCCATTCTAATTTATTCGCACGATCCATTCTAATTCATTCGTACGATCCATTCTATTTCATTCGTACGATCCATTCTAATTCATTCGCACGAATGTATCCATTCTAATTCATTCGTACGATCCATTCTAATTCATTTGTACGAATGTATCCACTCTAATTCATTCATACGATCCATTCTAATTCATTCGCACGAATGTATCCATTCTAATTCATTCGTACGATCCATTCTAATTCATCCGCACAATGAATTCGAATGGATCGTACGAATGAGTAAGAATGGATCGTATGAATGAAATAGAATGGATCGTATGAATGAATTAGAATGGATCGTGTGAATGAACTAGAATGGATCGTACGAATGAATTAGAATAGATTGTGCGAATGAATTAGAATGGATCGTACGAATGAATTAGATTGGATCGTGCGAATGAATTATAATGGATCATATGAATGAATTAGAATGGATCGTATGAATGAATTAGAATGGATCGTGCGAATAAATTAGAATGTATTGGAATGGATTGTACGAATGAAATAGAATGGATCGTATGAATGAATTAGAATGGATTGAATTAGAATGAATCGTACGAATGAATTAGAATGAATCATACCGTACGAATGAATTAGAATGGATCATACGAAGGAATTAGAATAGATCGTACGAATGAATTAGAATGGATCGTACGAATGAATTAGAATGGATCGTACGAAGGAATTATAATGGATCGTACGAAAGAATTAGAATGGATAGTACGAATGAATTAGAATGGATACCTTCGTGCAAATGAATTAGAATGGATCGTACGAATGAGTAAGAATGGATCGTACGAATGAAATAGAATGGATCGTATGAATGAATTAGAATGGATCGTGCGATGCGAATGAATTAGAATGGATCGTACGAATGAATTAGAATAGATTGTGCGAATGAATTAGAATGGATCGTACGAATGAATTAGAATGGATCGTACGAATGAATTAGAATGGATCGTGCGAATGAATTAGAATGGATCGTACGAATGAAATAGAATGGATTCGCACGAATGTATCCATTCTAATTCATTCGTACGATCCATTCTAATTCATTCGTACGATCCATTCTAATTCATTCCCATGATCCATTCTAATTCATTCGCACGAATGAATCCATTCTAATTCATTCGTATGATCCATTCTAATTCATTAGCATGAATGTATCCATTCTAATTCATTCTAATTTATTCGTACTATCCATTCTAATTCATTCGCACAATCCATTCTAATTCATTCGTACGATCCATTCTAATTCATTCGTACGATCCATTCTAATTTATTCGCACGATCCATTCTAATTCATTTATACGATCCATTCTAATTCATTCATATGATCCATTCTAATTCATTCGCACGATCCATTCTTACTCATTCGTACGATCCATTCTAATTCATTCGCACGATCCATTCTAATTCATTAATACGATCCATTCTAATTCATTCGCACGATCCATTCTAATTCATTCACACTCATACGATCCATTCTAATTCATTCGCACGAATGTATCCTTTCTAATTCATTCGTACGATCCATTCTAATTCATTCGCACAATCTATTCTAATTCATTCGTAGGATCCATTCTAATTCATTACTACGATCCATTCTAATTCATTCATACGATCCATTCTAATTCATTCATACGATCCATTCTAATTTATTCGCACGATCCATTCTAATTCCTTCGTATGATCCATTCTA
This sequence comes from Chamaelirium japonicum, assembly GCA_947650365.1. NCBI lineage: Eukaryota > Viridiplantae > Streptophyta > Magnoliopsida > Liliales > Melanthiaceae > Chamaelirium > Chamaelirium japonicum. The sequence continues at coordinate 1,050,594 of CANTAL010000013.1, forward strand.
ATTCATTCATATGATCCATTCTAATTCATTCGCACAATCCATTCTAATTCATTCGTATGATCCATTCTAATTCATTCGTACGATCCATTCTAATTCATTCGCACGATCCATTCTATTTCATTCGTATGATCCATTCTAATTCATTCGCACGAATATATCCATTCCAATTCATTCGTACGATCCATTCTAATTCATTCGCACAATCTATTCTAATTCATTCGTACGATCCATTCTAATTCATTCGCACAATCTATTCTAATTCATTCGTGCGAAAGAATTAGAATAGATCGTATGAATGAATTAGAATGGATCGTACGAAGGAATTAGAATAGATCATACGAAGAAATTAGAATGGATCGTACGAATGAATTAGAATGGATCGTATGAATGAATTAGAATGGATCGTGCGAATGAATTAGAATGAATCGTACGAATGAATTAGAATAGATTGTGCGAATGAATTAGAATGGATCATACGAATGAAATAGAATGGATCGTACAGATGAATTAGAATGGATCGTGCGAATGAATTTGAATGGATCGTACGAATGAGTAAGAATGGATTGTATGAATGAATTAGAATGGATCGTGCGAATGAATTAAAATGGATCGTATGAATGAAATAGAATGGATCGTACGATTTAGAATGGATCGTACGAATAAAATAGAATGGATCGTACGAATGAATTAGAATAGATTGTGCGAATGGATTAGAATGGATCATACGATTGAGTAAGAATGGATTGTACGAATGAAATAGAATAGATCGTACGAATGAATTAGAATGGATCGTATGAATGAATTAGAATGGATCGTACGAATGAATTAGAATGGATCGTATGCATGCATTAGAATGGATCGTGCGAATGAATTAGAATGGATCGTACGAATGAATTAGAATGGATCGAACGAATGAATTAGAATGGATCGTGCGAATGAATTAGAATGGATCGTACGAAGGAATTAGAATGGATCGTATGAATGAATTAGAATGGATCGTGCGAATGAATTAGAATGGATTGAATTAGAATGAATCGTACGAATGAATTAGAATGAATCATACCGTACGAATGAATTAGAATGGATCATACGAAGGAATTAGAATGGATCGTACGAATGAAATAGAATGGATCGTTCGAATGAATTAGAATGGATCGTACGAAGGAATTAGAATGGATCATACGAAGGAATTAGAATGAATTAGAATAGATTGTGCGAATGAATTAGAATGGATCGTACGAATGAATTAGAATGGATCGTATGAATGAATTAGAATGGATCATAGTAATGAATTAGAATGGATCGTATGAATGAATTAGAATGGATACATTCGTACGATCCATTCTTACTCATTCGTACGATCGATTCTAATTCATTCATACGATCCATTCTAATTCATTCGTACGATCTATTCTATTTCATTCATACAATCCATTCTTACTCAATCGTATAATCCATTCTAATCCATTCGCACAATCTAGTCTAATTCATTCGTACGATCCATTCTAATTCATTCGTACGATCCATTCTAATTCATTCGTATGATCCATTCTAATTCATTTGTACGATCCATTCTAATTCATTCGTATGATTGATTCTAATTCAATCCATTCTAATTCATTCCATTCTAATTCATTCGCACGATCCATTCGCATTCACTCAAACGATCCATTCTAATTCATTCGTATGATCTATTCTAATTCCTTCGTACGATCCATTCGCATTCACTCAAACGATCCATTCTAATTCATTCATACAATCCATTCTAATTCTTTTGCACGAATGTATCCATTCTAATTCATTCGTACGATCCATTCTAATTCATTCGTTTGATCTATTCTAATTCATTCGCACGAAGGTATCCATTCTAATTCATACAATCCATTCTAATTCATTCATACGATCCAATCTAATTCATTCATACGATCCATTCTAATTCATTCGCACGAATGTATCCATTCTAATTCATTCGTACGATCCATTCTAATCCATTTGTACGAATGTATCCACTCTAATTCATTCATACGATCCATTCTAATTCATTCGCACGAATGTATCCATTCCAATTCATTCGTACGATCCATTCTAATTCATTCGCACAATCTATTCTAATTCATTCGTACGATCAATTCTAATTCATTAGCATGATCCATTCTAATTCATTCGTACGATCTATTCTATTTCATTCGTACAATCCATCCTAATTCATTCGTACTATCCATTCTAATTCCTTCGTACGATCCATTCTAATTCATTCATACGATCCATTCTAATTCATTCGCATGAATGTATCTATTCTAATTCATTCGTACGATGCATTCTAATTCATTCATACGATCCATTCTAATTCTACGATCCATTCTTACTCATTCGTATTATCCATTTTAATTCATTCACACGAATGTATCAACTCTAATTCATTCGTACGATTCATTCTAATTCAATCCATTCTAATTCATTCGTACGATCCATTCTAATTCATTCGTACGATCCATTCTAATTCATTCATACGATCCATTCTAATTCATTCGTACGATCCATTCTAATTCATTCGTACAATCCATTCTAATTCATTCGCACGATCCATTCGCATTCACTCAAACGATCAATTCTAATTCATTCATATGATCCATTCATTCGTACGATCCATTCTTACTCATTCGTACGATCCATTCTAATTCATTTGCACGAAGGTATCCATTCTAATTCATTCGTACTATTCGTGCGAATGAATTAGAATGGATCATATGGTTGAGTAAGAATGGATTGTACGAATGAAATAGAATAGATCGTATGAATGAATTAGAATGGATTGAAGTAGAATGGATCATACGAATGAATTAGAATAGATTGTACGAATGAATTAGAATGGATCGTACGAATGAATTAGAATGGATCGTACGAATGAATTAGAATGGATCGTACGAATGGATTAGAATGGATACATTCGTGCGAATGGATTAGAATGGATCATACGAATGAATTAGAGTTGATACATTCGTGTGAATGAATTAAAATGGATAATACGAATGAGTAAGAATGGATCGTAGAATTAGAATGGATCGTATGAATGAATTAGAATGGATTCATACGAATGAATTAGAATGGATCGTATGAATGAATTAGAATGGATCGTGCGAATGAATTAGAATGGATCTTACGAATGAATTAGAATGGATCGTATGAATGAATTAGAATGGATCATAGTAATGAATTAGAATGGATCCTACGAATGAATTAGAATAGATTGTGCGAATGAATTAGAATGGATCTGGATCGTGTATCCATTCTAATTCATTCGTACGACCCATTCTAATTCATTCGCACGATCCATTCTAATTCATTCGTACGATCCATTCTAATTCATTCGTACGATTCATTCTAATTCAATCCATTCTAATTCATTCGTACGATCCATTCTAATTCATTCGTACGATCCATTCTAATTCATTCGCACAATCTATTCTAATTCATTCATACGATCCATTCTAATTTATTCGCACGATCCATTCTAATTCATTCATATGATCCATTCTAATTCATTCATATGAACCATTCTAATTCATTCGCACGATCCATTCTTACTCATTCGTACGATCCATTCTAATTCATTTGCACGAAGGTATCCATTCTAATTCATTCGTACTATCCATTCTAATTCCTTCGTACGATCCATTCTAATTCCTTCGTACGATCCATTCTAATTCATTCGTACGATCCATTCTAATTCATTCGTACGATCCATTCTAATTCCTTCGTATGATCCATTCTAATTCATTCGTACGGCATGATTCATTCTAATTTATTCGTACGATTCATTCTAATTCAATCCATTCTAATTCTTTCGTACGATCCATTCTAATTCATTCGTACGATCCATTCTAATTCATTCGTACGATCTATTCTATTTCATTCGTACAATCAATTCTTACTCAATCGTATGATCCATTCTAATCCATTCGCACAATCTAGTCTAATTCATTCGTACGATCTATTCTAATTCATTCGTACGATCCATTCTAATTCATTCGCACAATCTATTCTAATTCATTCGTATGATCCATTCTAATTTATTTGCACGATCCATTCTAATTCATTCGTATGATCCATTCAAATTCATTCGCACGAATCTATCCATTCTAACTCATTCGTACGATCCATTCTAGTTCATTCGCACGATCCATTCTAATTCATTAATACGATCCATTCTAATTCATTCGTACGATCCATTCTATTTCATTCATACAATCCATTCTAATTCTTTTGCACGAATGTATCGTACGAATGGGTCGTACGAATGAATTAGAATGGATACACGATCCAGATCCATTCTAATTCATTCGTACGATCCATTCTAATTCATTCGCACGATCCATTCTAATTCATTAATACGATCCAATCTAATTCATTCATACGATCTATTCTAATTCATTCGCACGAATATATCCTTTCTAATTCATTCGTACGATCCAAATTCATTTATTCGTACGATCTATTCTATTTCATTCGTACGATCCATTCTTATCGTACGATCCATTCTAATTCAATCCATTCTAATTCATTCGTACGATCCATTCTAATTCATTCGTACGATCCATTCTATTTCATTCGTACGATCCATTCTAATTCATTCGCACGATCCATTCTAATTCATTCATACGATCCATTCTAATTCATTCGTACGATCCATTCTAATTCATTCGCACAATCTATTCTAATTCATTCGTACGATCCATTCTAATTCATTCGCACGATCCATTCTAATTCATTCATACGATCCATTCTATTTCATTTGTACGATCCATTCTTACTCATTCGTACGATCCATTCTAATTCATTTGCACGAAGGTATCCATTCTAATTCATTCGTACTATCCAATGGATCGTACGAATGAAATAGAATGGATTCGCACGAATGTATCCATTCTAATTCGTGCGAATGTATCCATTCTAATTCATTCGTACGATCCATTCTAATTCATTCGTACGATCCATTCTAATTCATTCATACGATCCATTCTAATTCATTCGTACGATCCATTCTAATTCATTCGTACGATCCATTCTAATTTATTCACACGATCCATTCTAATTCATTCGTACGATCTATTCTATTTCATTCGTACAATCCATTCTTACTCAATCGTATGATCCATTCTAATCCATTCACACAATCTACTCTAATTCATTCGTACGATCCATTCTATTTCATTTGCACGAAGGTATCCATTCTAATTCATACAATCCATTCTAATTCATTCATACGATCCAATCTAATTCATTCATGTGATCCATTCTAATTCATTCGCACGATCCATTCGCATAAATTTAAACGATCCATTCTAATTCATTCATATGATCCATTCTAATTCATTCGCACGAATGTATCCATTCTAATTCATTCGTATGATCCATTCTAATTCATTCGTACGATCCATTCTTACTCATTCGTACGATCCATTCTAATTCATTCGTACGACCCATTCTAATTCATTCGGACGATCCATTCTAATACGAATGAATTAGAATGGATCATGCTAATGAATTAGAATTGATCGTACGAATGAATTAGAATAGATTGTGCGAATGAATTAGAATGGATCGTACGAATGAATTGGAATGGATACATTCGAGCGAATGAATTAGAATGGATCGTATGAATGAATTAGAGTAGATACATTCGTACAAATGAATTAGAATGGATCGTACGAATGAATTAGAATGGATCGTATGAATGAATTAGATTGGATCGTATGCATGAATTAGAATGCATCGTGCGAATGAATTAGAATGGATCGTACGAATGAATTAGAATGGATCGAACGAATGAATTAGAAAGGATACATTCGTGCAAAAGAATTAGAATGGATTGTATGAATGAATTAGAATGGATCGTGCGAATGAATTAGAATGGATCGTACGAATCAATTAGAATGGATACATTCGTGCGAAAGAATTAGAATAGATCGTATGAATGAATTAGAATGGATCGTATGAATGAAATAGAATGGATCGTACGAATGAATTAGAATGGATCGTGCGAATGAATTAGAATGGATCGTACGAATGAATTAGAATGGATCGTACGATTGAATTAGAATAGATCGTATGAATGAATTAGAATGGATACGAATGGATCGTACGAATGAGTAAGAATGGATCGTACGAATGAATTAGAATGGATCGTACGAATGAGTAAGAAAGGATCGTACGAATGAAATAGAATGGATCGTATGAATGAATTAGAATGGATCGTGCAAATGAATTAGAATGGATCGTACGAATGAGTTAGAATAGATTGTGCGAATGAATTAGAATGGATCGTACGAATGAATTAGAATGGATCGTCCGAATGAATTAGAATGGATCGTATGAATGAATTAGAATGGATCGTGCGAATGAATTAGAATGGATCGTACGAATGAAATATTAGAATGGATCGTGCGAATGAGTTAGAATGGATCGTACGAATGAATTAGAATGGGTCGTACGAATGAATTAGAATGGATACACGATCCAGATCCATTCTAATTCATTCGCACAATCTATTCTAATTCATTCGTAGGATCGTGTGAATGAATTAGAATGGATCGTGCGAATGAGTTAGAATGGATCGTACGATTGAATTAGAATGGATCGTACGAATGAATTAGAAAGGATACATTCATACAAATGAATTAGAATGGATCGTACGAATGAATTAGAGTGGATACATTCGTACAAATGAATTAGAATGGATCGTACGAATGAATTAGAATGGATACATTCGTGCGAATGAATTAGAATGGATCGTATGAATGAATTAGAATCGATCGTACGAATGAATTAGAATGGATTCATTCGTGCGAATGAATTAGAATGGATCGTACGAATGAATTAGAATATGGATCGTACGAAGGAATTAGAATGGATCGTACGAATGAATTCGAATGTATCCTTTCTAATTCATTCGTACGATCCATTCTAATTCATTCGTATGATCTATTCTAATTCATTCGCATGATCCATTCTAATTCCTTCGTACGATCCATTTTAATTCAATCGCACGAATTAGAATGGATCGTGCGAATGAATTAAAATGGATCGTACGAAGGAATTAGAATGGATCATGCGAATGAATTAGAATAGATCATACGAATGAATTAGAATGGATCGTACGAATGAATTAGAATGGATACATTCTAATTCATTCGTACGATCCATTCTAATTCATTCATACAATCCATTCTAATTCATTCATATGATCCATTCTAATTCATTCGTACGGTATGATTCATTCTAATTCATTCGTACGATTCATTCTAATTCAATCCATTCTAATTCATTCGTATGATTCATTCTAATTCAATCCATTCTAATTCATTCGTACGATCCATTCTTACTCATTCGTATGATCCATTCTAATTCATTCGCACGAATGAATCCATTCTAATTCATTCGTATGATCCATTCTAATTCATTCGCATGAATGTATCCATTCTAATTCATTCGTACGATCCATTCTATCTCATTCGTACAATCCATTCTATTTCATTCGTACGATCCATTCTAATTCATTCGCACGATCCATTCTAATTCATTCGCATGATCCATTCTAATTCATTCGTACGATCGATTCTAATTCATTCATACGATCCATTTTAATTCATTCGCACGAATGTATCCATTCTAATTCATTCATACGATCCATTCTAATTCATTCGTACGATCCATTCTAATTCATTCATACGATCCAATCTAATTCATTCATACGATCCATTCTAATTCATTCGCACGAATGTATCCATTCTAATTCATTCGCACGGTCCATTCTAATTCATTCATACAATCCATTCTAATTCTTTTGCACGAATGTATCCATTAGAATGAATTAGAATGGATCGTACGAATGAATTAGAATGGATCGTACGAATGAATTAGAATGGATCGTACGAATGAGTAAGAATGGATCGTGCGAATGAATTAGAATGGATTGTACGAATGAAATAGAATAGATCGTACGAATGAATTAGAATGGATCATGCTAATGAATTAGAATTGATCGTACGAATGAATAGAATGGATCGTACGAATGAATTAGAATGGATCGTACGAATGAAATAGAATGGATCGTACGAATGAATTAGAATAGATTGTGCAAATGGATTAGAATGGATCATACGATTGAGTAAGAAAGGATTGTACGAATGAATTAGAATGGATTGTACGAATAAATTAGAATGGATCGTACGAATGAATTAGAATAGATTGTACGAATGAATTAGAATGGATCGTACGAATGAGTAAGAATGGATCGTACGAATGAATTAGAATGGATTGAATTAGAATGGATTGTACGAATGAATTAGAATGGATCGTACGAATGAATTAGAATGGATCGTACGAATGAATTAGAATGGATTGAATTAGAATGGATTGAATTAGAATGAATCGTACGAATGAATTAGAATGAATCATACCGTACGAATGAATTAGAATGGATCATACGAAGGAATTAGAATGGATCGTACGAATGAATTAGAAAGGATCGTACGAATGAATTAGAATGGATCGTACGAAGGAATTAGAATGGATGGTACGAAGGAATTAGAATGGATAGTACGAATGAATTAGAATGGATACCTTCGTGCAAATGAATTAGAATGGATCGTACGAATGAGTAAGAATGGATCGTACGAATGAAATAGAATGGATCGTACGAATGAATTAGAATAGATTGTGCGAATGGATTAGAATGGATCATACGATTGAGTAAGAAAGGATTGTACGAATGAATTAGAATGGATTGTACGAATATATTAGAATGGATCGTACGAATGAATTAGAATAGATTGTACGAATGAATTAGAATGGATCATACGAATGAGTAAGAATGGATCGTACGAATGAATTAGAATGGATTGAATTAGAATGGATTGTACGAATGAATTAGAATGGATCGTACGAATGAAATAGAATGGATCGTATGAATGAATTAGAATGGATCGTGCGAATGAATTAGAATGGATCGTACGAATGAAATAGAATGGATTCGCACGAATGAATTACAATGGATCGTTCGAATGAATTAGAATAGATTGTGCGAATGAATTAGAATGGATCGTACGAATGTATTAGAAAGGATATATTCGTGCGAATGAATTAGAATAGATCGTATGAATGAATTAGATTGGATCGTATTAATGAATTAGAATGGATTGTGCGAATGAATTAGAATGGATCGTACGAATGAATTAGAATGGATACATTCGTGCAAATGAATTAGAATGGATTGTATGAATGAATTAGAATCGACCGTACGAATGAATTAGAATGGATCATACGAAGGAACTAGAATGGATCGTACGAATGAATTAGAATGGATACATACGAATGAATTAGAATGGATCGTATGAATGAATTAGAATGGATCGTGCGAATGAATTAGAATGGATCGTACGAATGAATTAGAATGGATCGTACGAATGAATTAGAATGGATCGTACGAATGAATTAGAATGGATCGTACGAATGAATTAGAATAGATCGTACGAATGAATTAGAATGGATCGTACGAAGGAATTAGAATGGATCGTACAAAGGAATTAGAATGGATAGTATGAATGAAGTAGAATGGATACCTTCGTGCAAATGAATTAGAATGGATCGTACGAATGAGTAAGCATGGATCGTACGAATGAATTAGAATGGATCGTACGAATGAAATAGAATGGATACATTTGTGCGAATGAATTAGAATGGATCATATGAATGAATTAGAATGGATCGTTTGAGTGAATGCGAATGGATCGTGCGAATGAATTAGAATGGATTGTACGAATGAATTAGAATGGATCGTACGAATGAATTAGATTGGATCGTATTAATGAATTAGAATGGATCGTGCGAATGAATTAGAATGGATCTTACGAATGAATTAGAATGGAACGTATAGATTGTGCGAAAGAATTAGAATGGATCGTACGAATGAATTAGAATGGATCGTACGAATGAATTAGAATGGATCGTACGAATGAGTAAGAATGGATCGTACGAATGAAATAGAATGGATCGTATGAATGAATTAGAATGGATACGTGCGAATGAATTAGAATTGATCGTACGAATGAATTAGAATAGATTGTGCGAATGAATTAGAATGGATCGTACGAATGAATTGGAATGGATACATTCGTGCGAATGAATTAGAATGGATCGTACGAATGAAATAGAATGGATCGTGCGAATGAATTAGAATGGATCGTATGAATGAATTAGAATGGATCGTACGAATGACTTAGAATGGATCGTACGAATGAATTAGAATGGATCGTACGAATGAATTAGAATGGAGACATTCGTGCAAAAGAATTAGAATGGATTGTATGAATGAATTAGAATGGATCGTGCGAATGAATTAGAATGGATTGTACGAATGAATTAGAATGGATCGTATGAATGAATTAGATTGGATCGTATTAATGAATTAGAATGGATCGTATTAATGAATTAGAATATATTGTGCGAATGAATTAGAATGGATCGTACGAATGAATTAGAATAGATTGTGCGAATGAATTAGAATGGATCGTACGAATGAATTAGAATGGATCGTGCGATAAGAATGGATCGTACGGATAAATGAATTTGGATCGTGCTAATGAATTTGAATGGATCGTACGAATGAATTAGAATGGGTCGTACGAATGAATTAGAATGGATCGTACGAATGAGTAAGAATGGATCGTATGAATGAGTTAGAATGGATCGTACGAATGAGTAAGAATGGATCGTACGAATGAAATAGAATGGGTCATACGAAGGAATTAGAATGGATTGTACGAATAAATTAGAATGGATCGTACGAATGAATTAGAATGGATCGTACGAATGGATCGTATGAATGAATTAGAATAGATCGTACGAATGAATTAGAATGGATCGTATGAATGAATTAGAATGGATCGTATGAATGAATTAGAATGGATCGTGCGAATGAATTAGAATGGATCGTACGAATGAATTAGAATAGATTGTGCGAATGAATTAGAATGGATCGTACGAATGAATTAGAATGGATCGTACGAATGAATTAGAATGGATCGTACGAAGGAATTAGAATTGATCGTACGAATGAATTAGAATAGATTGTGCGAATGAATTAGAATGGATCGTACGAATGAATTGGAATGGATACATTCGTGCGAATGAATTAGAATGGATCGTATGAATGAATTAGAGTGGATACATTCATACAAATGAATTAGAATGGATCGTACGAATGAATTAGAATGGATCATACGAATGGATTAGAATGGATCGTACGAATGGATCGTATGAATGAATTAGAATAGATCGTACGAATGAATTAGAATGGATCGTATGAATGAACTAGAATGGATCGTATGAATGAATTAGCATGGATCGTGCGAATGAATTAGAATGGATCGTACGAATGAATTAGAATAGATTGTGCGAATGAATTAGAATGGATCGTACGAATGAATTAGAATGGATCGTACGAATGAATTAGAATGGATCATACGAATGAATTAGAATGGATCGTATGAATAAATTAGAATGGATCGTGCGAATAAATTAGAATGGATCGTATGAGTGTGAATGAATTAGAATGGATCGTGCGAATGAATTAGAATGGATCGTATTAATGAATTAGAATGGATCGTGCAAATGAATTAGAATGGATCGTACGAATGAGTAAGAATGGATCGTGCGAATGAATTAGAATGGATCATATGAATGAATTAGAATGGATCGTATGAATGAATTAGAATGGATCGTGCGAATAAATTAGAATGGATCGTATGAATGAATTAGAATAGATTGTGCGAATGAATTAGAATGGATTGTACGAATGAATTAGAATGGATACATTCGTGCGAATGAATTAGAATGGATCGTATGAATGAATTAGAATCGATCGTACGAATGAATTAGAATGGATCGTGCGAATGAATTAGAATGGATACATTCATGCGAATGAATTAGAATGAATCGTATGAATGAATTAGAGTGGATACATTCGTACAAATGAATTAGAATGGATCGTACGAATGAATTAGAATGGATACATTCGTGCGAATGAATTAGAATGGATCATATGAATGAATTAGAATGGATCGTTTGAGTGAATTAGAATGGATCGTTTGAGTGAATTAGAATGGATCGTACGAATGAATTAGAATGGATCGTGCGAATAAATTAGAATGGATCGTATGAATGAATTAGAATGGATCGTGCGAATGAATTAGAAAATAGATCATACGAATGAATTAGAATGGATCGTACGAATCAATTCGAATGTATCCTTTCTAATTCATTCGTACGATCCATTCTAATTCATTCGTACGATCCATTCTAATTTATTCGCACGATCCATTCTAATTCATTCGTACGATTCATTCTAATTCAATCCATTATAATTTATTCGTACGATCCATTCTTACTCATTCGTACGATCCATTCTAATTCATTCGCACGATCCATTTTAATTCATTAATACGATCCATTCTAATTCATTCGCACGATCCATTCTAATTCATTCACACAATCCATTCTATTTCATTCGTACGATCCATTCTAATTCATTCGCACGATCCATTCTAATTCATTCATACGATCCATTCTAATTCATTTATACGACCCATTCTAATTCATTCGCACAATCCATTCTAATTCATTCGAACGATCCATTCTAATTCATTCGCATGATCCATTCTAATTCATTCGTACGATCGATTCTAATTCATTCATACGATCCATTCTAATTCATTCGCAATAATGTATCCATTTTAATTCATTCGTACGATCCATTCTAATTCATTCGCACAATCTATTCTAATTCATCCATACGATCCATTCTAATTCATTCATACGATCCAATCTAATTCATTCACACGATCCATTCTAATTCATTCGTACGATCTATTCTATTTCATTCATACGATCCATTCTAATTCGTTTGTACGATCCTTTCTAATTCCTTCGTACGATCCATTCTATTTCATTCGTACGAATGAATTAGAATGGATCGTACGAATGAATTAGAATGGATTCATTCGTGCGAATGAATTAGAATGGATCGTACGAATGAGTAAGAATGGATCGTACGAATGAATTAGAATGGATTGAATTAGAATGAATCGTACGAATGAATTAGAATGGATCGTACGAATGAATTAGAATGGATCGTACGAATGAATTAGAATGGATTGAATTAGAATGAATCGTACGAATGAATTAGAATGAATCATACCGTACGAATGAATTAGAATGGATCATACGAAGGAATTAGAATGGATCGTGCGAATAAATTAGAATGGATCGTACGAATGAATTAGAATAGATTGTGCGAATGAATTAGAATGGATCGTACGAATGAATTAGAATGGATCGTACGAATGAATTAGAATGGATCGTATGAATGAATTAGAATGGATCGTGCGAATGAATTAGAATGGATCGTACAAATGAAATAGAATGGATTCGCACGAATGTATCCATTCTAATTCATTCGTACGATCCATTCTAATTCATTCGTACAATCCATTCTAATTCATTCGCACGATCCATTCGCATTCACTCAAACGATCCATTCTAATTCATTCATATGATCCATTCTAATTCATTCGTACGATCCATTCTAATTCATTCGTACGATCCATTCTAATTCATTCGCACAATCTATTCTAATTCATTCGTACGTTCCATTCTAATTCATTAATACGATCCATTCTAATTCATTCGTACAATCCATTCTAATTCATTCGCACGTCCATTCTAATTCATTCGTACGATCCATTCTAATTCATTCGCACGATCCAATCTAATTCATTCGTACGATCCATTCTAATTCATTCATACATTTACGAATGAATTAGAATGGATACATTCGTGCGAATGAATTAGAATGGATCGTATGAATGAATTAGATCGGATCGTATGCATGAATTAGAATGGATCGTGTGAATGAATGAGAATGGATCGTACGAATGAATTAGAATGGATCGAACGAACGAATTAGAATGGATACATTCGTGCAAAAGAATTAGAATGGATTGTATGAATGAATTAGAATGGATCGTACGAATGAATTAGAATGGATCGTACGAATGAATTAGAATGGTTCGAATTAGAATGGATCGTGCGAATGAATTAGAATAAGAATCGTACGAATGAATTAGAATGGATCGTGCGAATGAATTAGAATGGATCGTACGAATGAATTATAATAGATTGTGCGAATGAATGAGAATTGATCGTACGAATGAATTAGAATGGATCGTACGAATGAATTAGAATGGATCGTACGAATGAATTGGAATGGATACATTCGTGCGAATGAATTAGAATGGATCGTATGAATGAATTAGATTGAATCGTATTAATGAATTAGAATGGATCGTGCGATTGAATTAGAATGGATCGTACGAATGAATTAGAATGGATAGATTCGTTCGAATGAATTTGAATGGATCATACGAAGGAATTAGAATGGATCGTACGAATGAATTAGAATGGATCGTACGAATGAATTAGAATGGATCGTACGAAGGAATTAGAATGGATAGTACGAATGAATTAGAATGGATACCTTCGTGCAAATGAATTAGAATGGATCGTACGATTGAGTCAGAATGGATCGTACGAATGAAATAGAATGGATCGTATGAATAAATTAGAATGGATCGTGCGAATGAATTAGAATGGATCGTACGAATGAATTAGAATAGATTGTGCGAATGAATTAGAATGGATCGTGCGAATGAATTAGAATGGATCGTACGAATGAATTCATTTGCACGAAGGTATCCATTCTAATTTATTCGTACTATCCATTCTAATTCCTTCGTACGATCCATTCTAATTCCTTCGTACGATCCATTCGGATACATTCGTGCGAATCCATTCTATTTCATTCGTACGATCCATTCTAATTCATTCGCACGATCCATTCTAATTCATTCATACGATCCATTCTAATTCATTCGTACGATCCATTCTAATTCATTCATACGATCCATCCTAATTCATTCGCACGAATGTATCCATTCTAATTCATTCGTACAATCCATTCTATTTCATTCGTACTATCCATTCTTTCTCATTCGCACAATCTATTCTAATTCATTCGTAAGATCCATTCTAAGTCATTCGCACGATTCATTCTAATTCATTCATACGATCCATTCTATTTCATTCGTACGATCCATTCTTACTCAATCGTACGATCCATTCTAATTCATTTGCACGAAGGTATCCATTCTAATTCCTTCGTATGATCCATTCTAATTCCTTCGTACGATCCATTCTAATTCATTCGTACGATCCATTCTAATTCATTCGTACGATCCATTCTAATTCCTTCGTATGATCCATTCAAATTCATTCACACGAATCTATCCATTCTTATTCATTCGTACGATCCATTCTAATTCATTCGCACGATCCATTCTAATTCATTAATACGATCCAATCTAATTCATTCATACGATCCATTCTAATTCATTCGCACGAATGTATCCATTCTAATTCATTTGTACGATCCATTCTAATTCATTCGTACGATCCATTCTAATTCATTCGTACGATCCATTCTCATTCATTCGCACAATCTATTATAATTCATTCGTACGATCCATTCTAATTCATTCGCACGATCCATTCTAATTCATTCGTACGATCCATATTCTAATTCATTCGCACGATCCATTCTAATTCGAGCCATTCTAATTCATTCGTACGATCCATTCTAATTCATTCGTATGATCCATTCTAATTCATTCATACAATCCATTCTAATTCTTTTGCACGAATGTATCCATTCTAATTCATTCGTTCGATCCATTCTAATTCATTCGTATGATCCATTCTCATTCATTCGCACGATCCATTCTAATTCATGCATACGATCCAATCTAATTCATTCATACGATCCATTCTAATTCATTCGCACGAATGTATCCATTCTAATTCATTCGTACATGTATGAATGAATTAGAATGGATCGTACGAATGAATTAGATTGGATCGTGCGAATGAATTAGAATGGATCGTACGAATGAATTAGAATGGACGTGCGAATGAATTAGAATGGATTGTACGAATGAATTAGAATGGATCGTATTAATGAATTAGAATGGATCGTACGAATGAATTAGAATAGATTGTGCGAATGAATTAGAATGGATCGTACGAATGAATTAGAATGGATCGTACGAATGAATTAGAATGGATCATATGAATGAATTAGAATGGATCGTTTGAGTGAATGCGAGTGGATCGTGCGAATGAATTAGAATGGATTGTACAAATGAATTAGAATGGATCGTACGAATGAATTAGAATGGGTACATTCGTCCGAATCCATTCTATTTCATTCGTACGATCCATTCTAATTCATTCGCACGACCTATTCTAATTCATTCATACGATCCATTCTAATTCATTCGTACGATCCATTCTAATTCATTCGTACGATCCATTCTAATTCATTCGCACAATCTATTCTAATTCATTCGTCCGATCCATTCTAATTTATTCGCACGATCCATTCTAATTCCTTCGTATGATCCATTCTAATTCATTCGTACGGTATGATTCATTCTAATTCATTCGTACGATTCATTCTAATTCAATCCATTCTAATTCATTCGTACGATCCATTCTAATTCATTCGTACGATCTATTCTAATTCATTCATACGATCCATTCTAATTCATTCGTACGATCCATTTTAATTCATTCGTACGATCCATTCTTACTCATTCGTACGATCCATTCTAATTCATTCGCACGAATGAATCCATTCTAATTCATTCGAACGATCCATTCTAATTCATTCGTACGAATGAAATAGAATGGATCGTACGAAAAAATTAGAAAGGATCGTACAAACGAATTAGAATGGATCGTATGAATGAAATAGAATAGATCGTACGAATGAATTAGAATGGATCGTATGAATGAATTAGATTGGATCGTATGAATGAATTAGAATGGATCGTATGGATGAATTAGAATAGATTGTGCGAATGAATTAGAATGGATCGTACGAATGAATTAGAATGGATACATTCGTGCGAATGAATTAGAATGGATCGTATGAATGAATTAGAATCGATCGTATGAATGAATTAGAATGGATCATGCGAATGAATTAGAATGGATCGTGCGAATGAATTAGAATGGATTGTGCGAATGAATTAGAATGGATCGTATAAATGAATTAGAATGGATCGTATGAATGAATTAGAATGGATCGTGCGAATGAATTAGAATGGATCGTACGAATGAAATAGAATGGATTGTGTGAATGAATTAGAATGGATCGTGCGAATGAATTAGAATGGATCGTATTAATGAATTAGAATGGATCGTGCGAATGAATTAGAATGGATCGTACGAATGAGTAAGAATGGATCGTACGAATGAATTAGAATAAATCGTATGAATGAATTAGAATGGATCGTGCGAATGAATTAGAATGGATCGTACGAATGAATTAGAATGGATCGTACGAATGAATTAGAATGGATCGTACGAATGAATTAGAAAGGATACATTCGAATTCATTCGTACGATCCATTCTAATTCACTCGTACGATCTATATTCTAATTCATTCGCACGATCCATTCTAATTCATTCATACGATCTATTCTAATTTATTCGCACGATCCATTCTAATTCATTCGTACGATCCATTCTAATTCATTCGCACAATCTATTCTAATTCACTCAAACGATCCATTCTAATTCATTCATATGATCCATTCTAATTCATTCGCACGAATGTATCCATTCTAATTCATTCGTACGATCCATTCTAATTCATTTGTACGAATGTATCCACTCTAATTCATTCATACGATTCATTCTAATTCATTCGCACGAATGTATCCATTCTAATTCATTCGCACGATCCATTCTAATTCATTCGTACGATCGATTCTAATTCATTCATACGATCCATTATAATTCATTCGCACGAATGTATCCATTCTAATTCATTCGTACGATCCATTCTAATTCATTCGCACAATCTAATCTAATTCATTCATACGATCCATTCTAATTTATTCGCACGATCCATTCTAATTCATTCATACGATCCATTCTAATTCATTCATATGATCCATTCTAATTCATTCGCACGATCCATTCTTACTCATTCGTACGATCCATTCTA
Source organism: Chamaelirium japonicum (assembly GCA_947650365.1). Taxonomy (NCBI): domain Eukaryota; kingdom Viridiplantae; phylum Streptophyta; class Magnoliopsida; order Liliales; family Melanthiaceae; genus Chamaelirium; species Chamaelirium japonicum. The sequence continues at coordinate 1,068,782 of CANTAL010000013.1, forward strand.
ATTCATTCTCACGATCCATTCTAATTCATTAATACGATCCATTCTAATTCATTCGCACGATCCATTCTAATTCATTCACACTCATACGATCCATTCTAATTTATTCGCACGATCCATTCTAATTCATTCATACGATCCATTCTAATTCATTCATACGATCCATTCTAATTCATTCGTACGATCCATTCTAATTCATTCGTACGATCCATTCTATTCATTCATACGATCCATTCTAATGAATTAGAATGGATTGAATTAGAATGAATCGTACGAATGAATTAGAAAGGATACATTCGTGCGAATGAATTAGAATGGATCGTATGAGTGTGAATGAATTAGAATGGATCGTGCGAATGAATTAGAATGGATCGTATTAATGAATTAGAATGGATCGTGCGAATGAATTAGAATGGATCGTACGAATGAGTAAGAATGGATCGTGCGAATGAATTAGAATGGATCATATGAATGAATTAGAATGGATCGTATGAATGAATTAGAATGGATCGTGCGAATAAATTAGAATGGATCGTATGAATGAATTAGAATAGATTGTGCGAATGAATTAGAATGGATCGTACGAATGAATTAGAATGGATACATTCGTGCGAATGAATTAGAATGGATCGTATGAATGAATTAGAATCGATCGTACGAATGAATTAGAATGGATCGTGCGAATTAATTAGAATGGATACATTCGTACGAATGAATTAGAATAGATCGTATGAATGAATTAGAGTGGATACATTCGTACAAATGGATTAGAATGGATCGTACGAATGAATTAGAATGGATACATTCGTGCGAATGAATTAGAATGGATCGTATGAATGAATTAGATTGGATCGTATGAATGAATTAGAATGGATTGTATGAATTAGAATGGATACCTTCGTGCAAATGAATTAGAATGGATCGTACGAATGAGTAAGAATGGATCGTACGAATGAAATAGAATGGATCGTACGAAGGAATTAGAATGGATCGTACGAAGGAATTAGAATGGATAGTACGAATGAATTAGAATGGATACCTTCGTGCAAATGAATTAGAATGGATCGTGCGAATGAGTAAGAATGGATCGTACGAATGAAATAGAATGGATCGTATGAATGAATTAGAATAGATCATGCGAATGAATTAGAATGGATCGTACGAATGAATTAGAATAGATTGTGCGAATGAATTAGAATGGATCGTACGAATGAATTAGAATGGATCGTATGAATGAATTAGAATGGATCGTGCGAATGAATTAGAATGGATCGTGCGAATGAATTAGAATGGGTCGTGCGAATAAATTAGAATGGATCGTATGAGTGTGAATGAATTAGAATGGATCGTGCGAATGAATTAGAATGGATCGTATTAATGAATTAGAATGGATCGTGTGAATGAATTAGAATGGATCGTACGAATGAATTAGAATGGATCGTACGAATGAGTTAGAAAGGATACATTCGAATTCATTCGTACGATCCATTCTAATTCATTCGTACGATCTATATTCTAATTCATTCGCACGATCCAATCTAATTCATTCATACGATCCATTCTAATTCATTCGTACGATCCATTCAAATTCATTCGTATGATCCATTCTAATTCATTCGTACGATCCATTCTAATTCCTTCATATGATCCATTCTAATTCATTCGTACGGTATGATTCATTCTAATTCATTCGTACGATTCATTCCAATTCAATCCATGCTAATTCATTCGTACAATCCATTCTAATTCATTCATACGATCCATCCTTATTCATTCGCACGAATGTATCCATTCTAATTCATTCGTACAATCCATTCTATTTCATTCGTACGATCCATTCTTACTCATTCGTACGAATGAATTAGAATGGATCGTATGAATGAATTAGAATGGATCGTGCGAATGAATTAGAATGGATCGTGCGAATGAATTAGAATGGATCGTACGAATGAATTAGAATGGATCGTACGAATGAATTAGACTAGATTGTGCGAATGGATTATAATGGATCGTACGAATGAAATAGAATGGATCGTATGAATGAATTAGAATGGATTGAATTAGAATGAATCGTACGATCCATACGGATGAATGAATTAGAATAGATCGTACGAATGAATTAGAATGGATCGTGCGAATGAATTAGAATGGGTCGTACGAATGAATTAGAATGGATACACGATCCAGATCCATTCTAATTCATTCGCACAATCTATTCTAATTCATTCGTAGGATCCATTCTAATTCATTCGCAAGATCTATTCTAATTCATTCGTACGATCCATTCTAATTCATTCGCACGATCCATTCTAATTCATTCATACGATCCATTCTATTTCATTCGTACGATCCATTCTTACTCATTCGTACGATCCATTCTAATTCATTTGCACGAAGGTATCCATTCTAATTCATTCGTACTATCCATTCTAATTCCTTCGTACGATCCATTCTAATTCCTTCGTACGATCCATTCAAATTCATTCGTACGATCCATTCTAATTCATTTATACAATCCAATCTAATTCATTCATACGATCCATTCTAATCGTGCGAATAAATTAGAATGGATCGTATGAATGAATTAGAATCGATCGTACGAATGAATTAGAATGGATCATGCGAATGAATTAGAATGGATCGTGCGAATGAATTAGAATGGATCGTACGAATGAAATAGAATGGATTGTACGAATGAGATAGAATGGATCGTACGAATGAATTAGAATGGATACATTCATGCGAATGAATTAGAATGGATCATACGAATGAATTAGAATGGATTCATTCGTGCGAATGAATTAGAATGGATCGTACGAATGAGTAAGAATGGATCGTACGAATGAATTAGAATGGATTGAATTAGAATGAATCGTACGAATGAATTAGAATGGATCGTACGAATGAATTAGAATTGATCGTACAAATGAATTAGAATGGATCGTACGAAGGAATTAGAAAGGATCGTACAAAGGAATTAGAATGGATAGTACGAATGAATTAGAATGGATAGTACGAATGAATTAGAATAGATCGTGCGAATGAAGTAAAATGGATCGTATGAATGAAATAGAATGGATCGTATTAATTAGAATGGATCGTACGAATGAAATAGAATGGATCGTACGAATGAATTAGAATAGATTGTGCGAATGGATTAGAATGGATCATAAGATTGAGTAAGAATGGATTGTACGAATGAAATAGAATAGATCGTACGAATGAATTAGAATGGATCATGCTAATGAATTAGAATTGATCGTACGAATGAATTAGAATAGATTGTGCGAATGAATTAGAATGGATCGTACGAATGAATTGGAATGGATACATTCGTGCGAATGAATTAGAATGGATCGTAAGAATTAGAATGGATCGTACGATTGAGTAAGAATGGATTGTACGAATGAAATAGAATAGATCGTACGAATGAATTAGAATGGATCATGCTAATGAATTAGAATTGATCGTACGAATGAATTAGAATAGATTGTGCGAATGAATTAGAATGGATCGTATGAATGAATTGGAATGGATACATTCGTGCGAATGAATTAGAATGGATCGTATGAATTAGAATGGATCGTACGATTGAGTAAGAATGCATTGTACGAATGAAATAGAATAGATCGTACGAATGAATTAGAATGGATCATGCTAATGAATTAGAATTGATCGTACGAATGAGTAAGAATGGATCGTACGAATGAAATAGAATGGATCGTATGAATGAATTAGAATGGATCGTACGAATGAATTAGAATGGGTCGTACGAATGAATTAGAATGGATACACGATCCAGATCCATTCTAATTCATTCGCACAATCTATTCTAATTCATTCGTAGGATCGTGCGAATGAATTAGAATGGATCGTGCGAATGAGTTAGAATGGATCGTACGAATGAATTAGAATGGATCGTACGAATGAATTAGAAAGGATACATTCGAATTCATTCGTACGATCCATTCTAATTCCTTCGTACGATCCATATTCTAATTCATTCGCACGATCCATTCTATTTCCTTCGTACGATCGTATGAATGAATTAGAATGGATCGTATGAATGAAATAGAATGGATCGTACGAATGAATTAGAATGGATCTGGATCGTGTATCCATTCTAATTCATTCGTACGACCCATTCTAATTCATTCGCAGGATCCATTCTAGTTCATTCGTACGATCCATTCTAATTCATTCGTACGATTCATTCTAATTCAATCCATTCTAATTCATTCGTACGATCCATTCTTACTCATTCGCACGATCCATTCTAATTCATTCGTACCATCCATTCTAATTCATTCGTACTATCCATTCTAATTCCTTCGTACGATCCATTCTAATTCATTCGTACGATCCATTCTAATTCATTCATACAATCCATTCTAATTCATTCGCACGATCCATTCGCATTCACTCAAACGATCCATTCTAATTCATTCATATGATCCATTCTAATTCATTCGCACGAATGTATCCATTCTAATTCATTCGTACGATCCATTCTAATTCATTCGTACGATCCATTCTTACTCATTTGTACGATCCATTCTAATTCATTCGTTCGATCCATTCTAATTCATTCGTACGATCCATTCTAATTCATTCGTTCGATACATTCGTGCAAAAGAATTATAATGGATCGTACGAATGAAATAGAATGGATCGTATGAATGAATTAGAATGGATCGTGCGAATGAATTAGAATGGATCGTACGAATGAATTAGAATAGATTGTGCGAATGAATTAGAATTGATCGTACGAATGAATTAGAATGGATCGTACGAATGAATTAGAATGGATCGTATGAATGAATTAGACTATATTGTGCGAATGGATTAGAATGGATCATACGATTGAGTAAGCATGGATTGTACGAATGAAATAGAATAGGTCGTACGAATGAATTAGAATGGATCGTATGAATGAATTAGAATCGATCGTACGAATGAGTAAGAATGGATCGTACGAATGTATCCATTCTAATTTATTCATACGATCCATTCTAATTCATTACTACGATCCATTCTAATTCATTCATACGATCCATTCTAATTCATTCGTACGATCCATTCTAATTCATTCGTACGATCCATTCTAATTCATTCGTACGATTGAATTAGAATTAATCGTACGAATGAATTAGACTGGATCGTACGAATGAATTAGAATGGATCGTACGAATGAATTAGAATGGATTGAATTAGAATGAATCGTACGAATGAATTAGAATGAATCATACCGTACGAATGAATTAGAATGGATCATACGAAGGAATTAGAATGGATCGTACGAATGAATTAGAATGGATCATACAAAGGAATTAGAATGGATCGTACAAAGGAATTAGAATGGATCGTACGAAGGAATTAGAATGGATCGTACGAAGGAATTAGAATGGATAGTACGAATGAATTAGAATGGATACCTTTGTGCAAATGAATTAGAATGGATCGTACGAATGAGTAAGAATGGATCGTATGAATGAATTAGAATGGATCGTGCGAATGAATTAGAATGGATCGTACGAATGAATTAGAATGGATCGTATGAATGAATTAGATTGGATCGTATTAATGAATTAGAATGGATCGTACGAATGAATTAGAATAGAACATACGAATGAATTAGAATGGATCGTACGAAGGAATTAGAATGGATCGTACGAATGAATTAGAATGGATCGTACGAATGAATTAGAATGGATACGAATGGATCGTATGAATGAATTAGAATAGATCGTACGAATGAAATAGAATGGATCGTACGAAGGAATTAGAATGGATCATACGAATGAATTAGAATGGATCGTATGAATGAATTAGAATGGATCGTGCGAATAAATTAGAATGGATCGTATGAATGAATTAGAATGGATCGTACGAACGAACTAGAATGGATCGTGCGAATGAATTAGAATGGATCGTGCGAATGAATTAGAATGGATCGTACGAATGAATTAGAATGGATCGTACGAAGGAATTAGAATGGATCGTACGAATGAATTAGAATGGATCATACGAATGAATTAGAATGGATCATATGAAGGAATTAGAATGGATCGTACGAATTAATTAGAATGGATCGTACGAATGAATTAGAATGGATCGTACGAAGGAATTAGAATGGATCGTACGAAGGAATTAGAATGGATAGTACGAATGAATTAGAATGGATACCTTCGTGCAAATGAATTAGAATGGATCGTACGAATGAGTAAGAATGGATCGTACGAATGAAATAGAATGGATCGTATGAATGAATTAGAATGGATCGTGCGAATGAATTAGAATGGATCGTACGAATGAATTAGAATAGATTGTGCAAATGAATTAGAATGGATCGTACGAATGAATTAGAATGGATCGTACGAATGAATTAGAATGGATCGTATGCATGAATTAGAATGGATCGTGCGAATGAATTAGAATGGATCGTACGAATGAATTAGAATGGATCGTACGAATGAATTAGAATGGATCGTATGAATGAATTAGATTGGATCGTATTAATGAATTAGAATGGATCGTACGAATGAATTAGAATAGAACATACGAATGAATTAGAATGGATCATGCAAATGAATTAGAATGGATCGTACGAATGAATTAGAATGGATCGTACGAATGAATTAGAATGGATCGTGCGAATAAATTAGAATGGATCATACGAAGGAATTAGAATGGATCGTACGAATGAATTAGAATGGATCATAGTAATGAATTAGAATGGATCGTATGCATGAATTAGAATGGATCATGCGAATGAATTAGAATGGATCGTACGAATGAATTAGAATGGATCGTACGAAGGAATTAGAATGGATCGTATGAATGAATTAGAAGGATCATGCAAATGAATTAGAATGGATCGTACGAATGAGTAAGAATGGATCGTACGAATGAAATAGAATGGATCGTATGAATGAATTAGAATGGATCGTATGAATGAATTAGAATGGATACATTCGTGCGAATCCATTCTATTTCATTCGTACAATCCATTCTAATTCATTCGCACGATCCATTCTAATTCATTCATACGATCCATTCTAATTCCTTCGTACGATCCATTCTAATTCATTCGTACGATCAATTCTAATTCATTCGCACGATCCATTCTAATTCATGCATACGATCCATTCTAATTCATTCGTACGATCCATTCTAATTCATTCGTACGATCCATTCTAATTCATTCGCACAATCGATTCTAATTCATTCGTACGATCCATTCTAATTCATTCGCACGATCCATTCTAATTCATTCGTACGATCCATTCTAATTCATTCGCACAATCTATTCTAATTCATTTGTACGATCCATTCTAAATCATTCGTACGATCCATTCTAATTCATTCGCACAATCTATTCTAATTCATTCGTACGATCCATTCTAATTCATTCATACGATCCATTCTAATTTATTCGCACGATCCATTCTAATTCATTCGTAAGATCCATTCTAATTCATTCGCACAATCTATTCTAATTCATTCGAACAATCCATTCTAATTCATTCGCACGATCCATTCTAATTCATTCATACGATCCATTCTATTTCATTCGTACGATCCATTCTAATTCATTCGTACGATCCATTCTAATTCCTTCGTATGATTCATTCTAATTCATTCGTATGGTATGATTCATTCTAATTCATTCGTATGATTCATTCTAATTCAATCCATGCTAATTCATTCGTACGATCCATTCTAATTCATTAATACGATCCAATCTAATTCATTCATACGATCCATTCTAATTCATTCGTACGATCCATTCTAATTCATTCGTACGATCCATTCTAATTCATTCGCACGATCCATTCTAATTCATGCATACGATCCATTCTAATTCATTCGTACGATCCATTCTAATTCATTCGTACGATCCATTCTAATTCATTCGCACAATCTATTCTAATTCATTCGTACGATCCATTCTAATTCATTCGCACGATCCATTCTAATTCATTCATACGATCCATTCTATTTCATTCGTACGATCCATTCTTACTCATTCGTACGATCCATTCTAATTCATTTGCACGAAGGTATCCATTCTAATTCATTCGTACTATCCATTCTAATTCCTTCGTACGATCCATTCTAATTCCTTCGTACGATCCATTCTAATTCATTCGTACGATCCATTCTAATTCATTCGTACGATCCATTCTAATTCCTTCATATGATCCATTCTAATTCATTCGTACGATCCATTCTAATTCATTCGTACGATCCATTCTAATTCCTTCGTACGATCCATTCTAATTCATTCGTACGATCCATTCTAATTCATTCGCACGATCCATTCTAATTCATTCGCACGATCCATTCTAATTCATTCGTACGATCCATTCTAATTCATTCATACGATCCATTCTAATTTATTCGCACGATCCATTCTAATTCATTCATACGATCCATTCTAATTCATTCGTATGATCCATTCTAATTCCTTCGTACGATCCATTCTATTTCATTCGTACGATCTATTCTAATTCATTCATACGATCCATTCGTATCCATTCTAATTCATTCGTACGATCCATTCTAATTCATTCGTACGATCCATTCTAATTCCTTCGTACGATCCATTCTAATTCATTCGTACGATCCATTCTAATTCATTCGCACGATCCATTCTAATTCATTCATACGATCCATTCTAATTCATTCGTAGGATCGTGCGAATGAATTAGAATGGATCGTGCGAATGAGTTAGAATGGATCGTATGAATGAATTAGAATGGATCGTGCGAATGAATTAGAATGGATCGTACGAATGAATTAGAATAGATTGTGCGAATGAATAAGAATAGATCATACGAAGAAATTAGAATGGATCGTACGAATGAATTAGAATGGATCGTATGAATGAATTAGAATGGATACATTCGTGCGAATCCATTCTATTTCATTCGTATGATCCATTCTAATTCATTCGCACGATCCATTCTTACTCATTCGTACGATCCATTCTAATTCATTTGCACGATCCATTCTAATTCATTAATATGAATCGTATGAATGAAATAGAATGGATTCATGCGATCCATTCTAATTCATTCGCACGATCCATTCTAATTCATTCATACGATCCATTCTAATTGGATCGTATGAATGAATTAGAATGGATCGTGCGAATGAATTAGAATGGATCGTACGAATGAAATAGAATGGATTCGCACGAATGTATCCATTCTAATTCATTCATACGATCCATTCTATTTCATTCATACGATCCATTTTATTTCATTCGTACGATCCATTCTAATTCATTCGTACGATCCATTCTAATTCATTCGTACGATTCATTCTAATTCAATCCATTCTAATTCATTCCATTCTAATTCATTCGCACGATCCATTCGCATTCACTCAAACGATCCATTCTAATTCATTCATACAATCCATTCTAATTCTTTTGCACGAATGTATCCATTCTAATTCATTCGTACGATCCATTCTAATTTATTCGTATGATCTATTCTAATTCATTCACATGATCCATTCTAATTCCTTCGTACGATCCATTCTAATTCATTCCTACGATCCATTCTAATTCATTCGCACAATCCATTCTAATTCATTCGTATGATCCATTCTAATTCATTCGCATGATCTATTCTAATTCATTCATACGATCCATTCTAATTTATTCGCGCGATCCATTCTAATTCATTCATACAATCCATTCTAATTCTTTTGCACGAATGTATCAATTCTAATTCATTCGTACGATCCATTCTAATTCATTCGTACGATCCATTCTAATTCATTCGCACAATCAATTCTAATTCATTCATACTCATACGATCCATTCTAATTCATTCGCACGAATGTATCCTTTCTAATTCATTCGTACGATCCATTCTAATTCATTCGCACAATCTATTCTAATTCATTCGAACGATCCATTCTAAGTCATTCGTACGATCTATTCTAATTCATTCGTACGATCCATTCTAATTCATTCGCACGATCCATTCTATTTCATTCGTACTATCCATTCTAATTCGTTCGCACGAATGTATCCATTCCAATTCATTCGTACGATCCATTCTAATTCATTCGCACAATCTATTCTAATTCATTCGTACGATCAATTCTAATTCATTCGCACGTATCCATTTTAATTCATTCATACGATCCATTCTATTTCATTCGTACGATCCATTCTTACTCATTCGTACGATCCATTCTAATTCATTCGTACGATCCATTCTAATTCATTCGCACAATCTATACGTTCCATTCTAATTCATTCGTAAGATCCATTCTAATTCATTCGCATGATCCATTCGAATTCATTAATACTATCCAATCTAATTCATTCGTACGATCCATTCTAATTCATTCGTACGATCCATTCATACATGCAAAAGAATTAGAATGGATTGTATGAATGAATTAGAATGGATCGAGCAAATGAAATAGAATGGATCGTATGAATGAATTAGAATGGATCGTGCGAATGAATTAGAATGGATCGTACGAATGAATTAAAATGGATCGTACGAATGAATTAGAATGGATCGTATGAATGAATTAGAATGGATCGTACGAATGAATTAGAATGGATCGTACGAATGAATTAGAATGGATCGTACGAATGAGTAAGAATGGATCGTACGAATGAATTAAAATGGATTGAATTAGAATGAATCGTACGAATGAATTAGAATGGATCGTACGAATGAAATAGAATGGATCGTATGAATGAATTAGAATGGATCGTGTGAATGAATTAGAATGGATCGTACGAATGAATTAGAATAGATTGTGTGAATGAATTAGAATGGATCGTGCGAATGAATTAGAATAGATTGTGCGAATGAATTAGAATGGATCGTACGAATGAATTAGAATGGATCGTACGAATGAATTAGAATGGATCGTGCGAATGAATTAGAATGGATCGTGCGAATGAATTAGAACAGATTGTGCGAATGAATAAGAATAGATCATACGAAGAAATTAGAATGGATCGTACGAATGAATTAGAATGGATCGTATGAATGAATTAGAATGGATACATTCGTGCGAATCTATTCTATTTCATTCGTACGATCCATTCTAATTCATTCGTACGATCCATTCTAATTCATTCGTACGATCCATTCTAATTCATTCGTACGATCCATTCTAATTCAATCCATGCGAATGAATACGAATGGATTAGAATGGATCGTACGAATGAATTAGATTGGATTGTATTAATGAATTAGAATTGATCGTGCGAATGAATTAGAATGGATCTTACGAATGAATTAGAATGGAACATATAGATTGTGCGAATGAATTAGAATGGATCGTACGAATGAATTAGAATGGATCGTACGAATGAATTAGAATGGATCGTACGAATGAGTAAGAATGGATCGTACGAATGAAATAGAATGGATCGTATGAATGAATTAGAGTGGATACGTGCGAATGAATTAGAATTGATCGTACGAATGAATTAGAATAGATTGTGCGAATGAATTAGAATGGATCGTACGAATGAATCGGAATGGATACATTCGTGCGAATGAATTAGAATGGATCGTACGAATGAAATAGAATGGATCGTGCGAATGAATTAGAATGGATCGTACGAATGAATTAGAATGGATCGTACGAATGACTTAGAATGGATCGTTCGAATGAATTAGAATAGATTGTGCGAATGAATTAGAATGGATCGTATGAATGAATTAGAAAGGATACATTCGTGCGAATGAATTAGAATGGATACATTCGTGCAAAAGAATTAGAATGGATTGTATGAATGAATTAGAATGGATCGTGCAAATGAATTAGAATGGATTGTACGAATGAATTAGAATGGATACATTCGTGCGAATGAATTAGAATGGATCGTATGAATGAATTAGATTGGATCGTATGCATGAATTAGAATGGATCATGCGAATGAATTAGAATGGATCGTACGAATGAATTAGAAAGGATATATTCGTGCGAATGAATTAGAATAGATCGTATGAATGAATTAGATTGGATCGTATTAATGAATTAGAATGGATTGTGCGAATGAATTAGAATGGATCGGACGAATGAATTAGAATGGATACATTCGTGCGAATGAATTAGAATGGATCGTATGAATGAATTAGAATCGATCGTACGAATGAATTAGAATGGATCATGCGAATGAATTAGAATGGATCTTGCGAATGAATTAGAATGGATCGTACGAATGAAATAGAATGGATTGTACAAATGAGATAGAATGGATCGTACGAATGAATTAGAATGGATACATTCATGCGAATGAATTAGAATGGATCATACGAATGAATTAGAATGGATTCATTCGTGCGAATGAATTAGAATGGATCGTACGAATGAGTAAGAATGGATCGTACGAATGAATTAGAATGGATTGAATTAGAATGAATCGTATGAATGAATTAGAATGGATCGTACGAATGAATTAGAATGGATCGTACGAATGAATTAGAATGAATCATACCGTACGAATGAATTAGAATGGATCATATGAAGGAATTAGAATGGATCGTACGAATGAATTAGAATGGATCGTACGAATGAGTTAGAATGGATCGTACGAATGAAATTGAATGGATCGTTCGAATGAATTAGAATGGATCGTGCGAATGAATTAGAATGGATCGTACGAATGAATTAGAATGGATCGTATGAATGAATTAGATTGGATCGTATTAATGAATTAGAATGGATCGTACGAATGAATTAGAATGGATCGTACGAATGACTTAGAATGGATCGTTTGAATGAATTAGAATGGATCGTACGAAGGAATTAGAATGGATCGTACAAATGAATTAGAATGGACCGTACGAATGAATTAGAATGAATTAGAATGGATCGTACGAATGAATTAGAATGGATTGTACGAAAGAAATAGAATCGATCGTATGAATGAATTAGAATGGATCGTGCGAATGAATTAGAATGGATCGTACGAATGAAATAGAATGGATTCGCACGAATGTATCCATTCTAATTCAATGGATCGTGCGAATGAATTAGAATGGATCGTACGAATTAATTAGAATGGATCGTACGAAGGAATTAGAATGGATCGTACGAATGAATTAGAATGGATTGAATTAGAATGAATCGTACGAATGAATTAGAATGAATCATACCGTACGAATGAATTAGAATGGGTCATACGAATGAATTAGAATGGATCGTGCGAATGAATTAGAATGGATCGTACGAATGAAATAGAATGGATTCGCACGAATGTATCCATTCTAATTCATTCGCACGATCCATTCTTACTCATTCGTACGATCCATTCTAATTCATTCGTACGATCCATTCTAATTCATTCGTACGATCCATTCTAATTCAATCCATGCGAATGAATACGAATGGATTAGAATGGATCGTACGAATGAATTAGATTGGATCGTATTAATGAATTAGAATGGATCGTACGAATGAATTAGAATGGATACACTCATGCGAATGAATTAGAATGGATCATACGAATGAATTAGAATGTATTCATTCATGCAAATGAATTAGAATGGATCGTACGAATGAGTAAGAATGGAACGTACGAACGAATTAGAATGGATCGTATGAATGAATTAAAATGGATACATTCGTGCGATCCATTCTAATTCATTCGCACGATCCATTCTAATTCATTCGTACGATCCATTCTAATTCATTCGTACGATCCATTTTAATTCTTTCGCACAATCTATACGTTCCATTCTAATTCATTCGTAAGATCCATTCTAATTCATTCGTACGATCCATTCTAATTCATTCGTACGATCCATTCTTACTCATTCGTACAATCCATTCTAATTCATTTGCACGAAGGTATCCATTCTACTTCATTCGTACTATCCATTCTAATTCCTTCGTACGATCCATTCAAATTCCTTCGTACGATCCATTCTAATTCATTCGTACGATCTATTCTAATTCATTCGTACGATCCATTCTAATTCATTCGTATGATCCATTCTAATTCATTCGCACAATCCATTCTAATTCATTCGAACGATCCTTTCTTACTCATTCATACGAATGAATTAGAATGAATGGATCGTTTGAGTGAATGCGAATGGATTGTGCGAATGAATTAGAATGGATTGAATTAGAATGAATCGTACGAATGAATTAGAATGGATACATTCGTGCGAATGAATTAGAATGGATCATATGAATGAATTCGAATGGATCGTACGAATGAAATAGAATGGATCGTATGAATGAATTAGAATGCATCGTGCGAATGAATTAGAATGGATCGTGCGAATGAATTAGAATGGATCGTGCGAATGAATTAGAATGGATACATTCGTGCGAATGAATTAGAATGGATCGTATGAATGAATTAGAGTGGATACATTCGTACAAATGGATTAGAATGGATCGTACGAATGAATTAGAATGGATACATTCATGCGAATGAATTAGAATGGATCGTATGAATGAATTAGATTGGATCGTATGAATGAATTAGAATGGATTGTATGAATTAGAATGGATACCTTCGTGCGAATGAATTAGAATGGATCGTACGAATGAAATAGAATGGATTGTGTGAATGAAATAGAATGGATCGTGCGAATGAATTAGAATGGATCATATTAATGAATTAGTATGGATCGTGCGAATGAATTAGAATGGATCGTATGAATGAGTAAGAATGGATCGGACGAATGAATTAGAATGGATTGAATTAGAATGACTCGTACGAATGAATTAGAATGGAACGTACGAATGAATTAGAATGGATTGTAGAATGGATCGTATGAATGAATTAGATTGGATCGTACGAATGAGTAAAAATGGATCATACGAATGAATTAGAATGGATCGTATGAATGAATTAGAATGGATCGTACGAATGAATTAGAATAGATTGTATGAATGAATTAGAGTGGATCGTGCGAATGAATTAGAATGGATCGTATGAATGAATTAGAATGGATCGTACGAATGAATTAGAATGGATACATTCGTGCAAAAGAATTAGAATGGATCGTATGAATGAAATAGAATAGATTGTGCGAATGAATTAGAATGGATCGTACGAATGAATTAGAATGGATCGTGCGAATGAATTAGAATGGATCGTATTAATGAATTAGAATGGATCGTGCGAATGAATTAGAATGGATCGTACGAATGTGTAAGAATGGATCGTGCGAATGAATTAGAATGGATTGTACGAATGAATTAGAATGGATCGTACGAATGAATTAGAATGGATACATTCGTGCGAATCCATTCTATTTCATTCGTACGATCCATTCTAATTCATTTGCACGATCCATTCTAATTCATTCAAACGATCCATTCTAATTTATTCGTACGATCCATTCTAATTCATTCGTACGATCCATTCTAATTCATTCGCACAATCTATTCTAATTCATTCGTACGATCCATTCTAATTCATTCGCACGATCCATTCTAATTCATTCATACGATCCATTCTATTTCATTCGTACGATCCATTCCTACTCATTCGTACGATCCATTCTAATTCATTTGCACGAAGGTATCCTTTCTAATTCATTCGTATGATCCATTCAAATTCATTCGCATGAATGTATCCATTCTAATTCCTTCGTACGATCCATTCTATCTCATTCGTACAATCCATTCTATTTTATTCGTACGATCCATTCTAATTCATTCGCACGATCCATTCTACTCATTCGTACGATCCATTCTAATTCATTCGTACGAATGAATCCATTCTAATTCATTCGTATGATCCATTCTAATTCATTCGTAAGATCCATTCTAATTCATTCGTACGATCCATTCTAATTCATTCGTACGATCCATTCTTACTCATTCGTACGATCCATTCTAATTCATTTGCACGAAGGTATCCATTCTACTTCATTCGTACTATCCATTCTAATTCCTTCGTACGATCCATTCTTATTCCTTCGTACGATCCATTCTAATTCATTCGTACGATCTATTCTAATTCATTCGTACGATCCATTCTAATTCATTCGTACGATCCATTCTAATTCATTCGCACAATCCATTCTAATTCATTCGTACGATCCATTCTAATTCATTAGCACGATCCAAATTTATTTATCCGTACGAATGAATTAGAATGGATCGTATGAATGAATTAGAATGGATCGTATGAATGAATTAGAATGGATCGTGCGAATGAATTAGAATGGATCGTGCGAATGAATTAGAATGGATCGTATGATCCATTCGCATGAATGTATCCATTCTAATTCATTCGTACTATCCATTCTAATTCATTCGTACGAACCATTCTAATTCATTCGTACGATAAGAATGGATCGTACGAATGAAATAGAATAGATCGTACGGATAATTAGAATGGATAGTACGAATGAATTAGAATGGATACCTTCATGCAAAAGAATTAGAATGGATTGTATGAATGAATTAGAATGGATCGTGCAAATGAATTAGAATGGATTGTGCGAATGAATTAGAATGGATCGTACGAATGAATTAGAATAGATCGTACGTATGAATTAGAATGGATACATTCGTGCGAATGAATTAGAATGGATCATGCGAATGAATTTGAATGGATCGTATGAATGAATTAGAATGGATCGTACGAAGGAATTAGAATGGATAAACGATCCAGATCCATTCTAATTCATTCGCACAATCTATTCTAATTCATTCGAACGATCCATTCTAAGTCATTCGTACGATCCATTCTAATTCATTCGTACGATCCATTCTAATTCATTCGCACGATCCATTCTATTTCATTCGTACGATCCATTCTAATTCATTCGCACGAATGTATCCATTCTAATTCATACATACGATCTATTCTAATTAATTCGTACGATCCATTCTAATTCATTCGTACGGTATGATTCATTCTAATTCATTCGTACGATTCATTCTAATTCAATCCATTCTAATTCATTCGTACGATCCATTCTAATTCATTCGTACGATCCATTCTAATTCCTTCGTACGATCCATTCTAATTCATTCGTACGATCCATTCTAATTCATTCGCACGATCCATTGAATTAGAATGGATACATTCGTGCGAATCCATTCTATTTCATTCGTACGATCCATTCTAATTCATTCGCACGATCCATTCTAATTCATTCATACGATCCATTCTATTTCATTCGTACGATCCAATCTAATTCATTCGTACGATCCATTCTAATCCATTCGTATTCATTCTCATGGATTGAATTAGAATGGATCGTACGAATGAATTAGAATGGATTGTACGAATGAATTAGAATGGATCGTATGAATGAGTAAGAATGGATCGTGTGAATGAATTAGAATGGATCATACGAATGAAATAGAATGGATTCGCACGAATGTATCCATTCTAATTCATTCATACGATCCATTCTAATTCATTCGTACGATCCATTCTAATTTCTTCGTATGATCTATTCTTATTCATTCGCACAATCTATTCTAATTCATTCGTACGATCCATTCTAATTCATTCGCACGATCCATTCTAATTCATTTATATGATCCATTCTAATTCATTCGTACGATCCATTGTAATTCATTCGTACGATCCATTCTAATTCATTCGCACAATCTATTCTAATTCATTCGTTCAATCTATTCTAATTCATTCGTACGATCCATTCTAATTCATTCGCACGATCCATTCTAATTCATTCGTACGATCCATTCTAATTCATTCGTACGATCCATTCTAATTCATTCGCACGATCCATTCTAATTCATTCATACGATCCATTCTATTTCATTCGTACGATCCATTCTAATTCATTCGTACGATCCATTCTAATTCATTCGTACGATTCATTCTAATTCAATCCATTCTAATTCATTCGTACGATCCATTCTTACTCATTCGCACAATCTATTCTCATTCATTCGTACGATCCATTCTAACTCATTCGCACGATCCATTCTAATTCATTCATACGATCCATTCTATTTCATTTGTACGATCCATTCTTACTCATTCGTACGATCCATTCTAATTCATTTGCACGAAGGTATCCATTCTAATTCATTCGCACGATCCATTCTAATTCATTCATACGATCCATTCTATTTCATTCGTACGATCCATTCTAATTCATTCGTACGATCCATTCTAATTCATTCGTACGATCCATTCTAATTCATTCGTACGATTCATTCTAATTCAATCCATTCTAATTCATTCGTACGATCCATTCTTACTCATTCGTACGATCCATTCTTACTCATTCGTACGATCCATTCTAATTCATTTGCACGAAGGTATCCATTCTAATTCATTCGCACGATCCATTCTAATTCATTCATACGATCCATTCTATTTCATTCGTACGATCCATTCTAATTCATTCGTACGATCCATTCTAATTCATTCGTACGATTCATTCTAATTCAATCCATTCTAATTCATTCGTACGATCCATTCTTACTCATTCGTACGATCCATTCTAATTCATTCGCACGAATGAATCCATTCTAATTCATTCGTATGATCCATTCTAATTCATTCGTACGATCCATTCTAATTCATTCGTACGATCCATTCTAATTCATTCTAATTCATTCGCACGATCCATTCTTTCATTCGTACGATCCATTCTAATTCATTCGTACGATCCATTCTAATTCATTCGCACAATCTATTCTAATTCATTCGTACGATCCATTCTAATTCATTCGCACGACCCATTCTAATTCATTCGTACGATCCATTCTAATTCATTCGTACGATCCATTCTAATTCATTCGCACGATCCATTCTAATTCATTCATACGATCCATTCTATTTCATTCGTACGATCCATTCTAATTCATTCGTACGATCCATTCTAATTCATTCGTACGATTCATTCTATTTCAATCCATTCTAATTCATTCGTACGATCCATTCTTACTCATTCGCACAATCTATTCTTATTCATTCGTACGATCCATTCTAATTCATTTGCACGATACATTCTAATTCATTCATACGATCCATTCTATTTCATTTGTACGATCCATTCTTACTCATTCGTACAATCCATTCTAATTCATTTGCACGAAGGTATCCATTCTAATTCATTCGTACTATCCATTCTAATTCCTTCGTACGATCCATTCTAATTCCTTCGTACGATCCATTCGGATACATTCGTGCGAATCCATTCTATTTCATTCGTACGATCCATTCTAATTCATTCGCACGATCCATTCTAATTCATTCGTACGATCCATTCTAATTCATTCGTACGATCCATTCTAATTCATTCGCACAATCTATTCTAATTGATTCATACGATCCATTCTAATTCATTTGCACGAATGTATCCATTCTAATTCATTCATACGATCCATTCTAATTCATTCGCACGATCTGAATTAGAATGGATCATACGAAGGAATTAGAATGGATCGTGCGAATAAATTAGAATGGATCGTATGAATGAATTAGAATAGATTGTGCGAATGGATTAGAATGGATCATACGATTAAGTAAGAATGGATTGTACGAATGAAATAGAATAGATCACACGAATGAATTAGAATGGATCGTGCGAATAAATTAGAATGGATCGTATGAATGAATTAGAATGGATCGTGCGAATGAATTAGAATATAGATCGTACGAATGAATTAGAATGGATCATATGATTGAACTAGAATGGATCGTGCGAATGAATTAGAATGGATCGTACGAATGAAATAGAATTGATCGTACGAATGGATCGTACGAATGAATTAGAATGGATCGTACGAATGAATTAGAATGGATACATTCGTGCGAATCCATTCTAATTCAATCCATTCTAATTCATTCGCACGATCCATTCGCATTCACTCAAACGATCCATTCTAATTCATTCATACGATCCATTCTAATTCATTCGTACAATCCATTCTAATTCATTCGTACGATCTATTCTATTTCATTCGTACAATCCATTCTTACTCAATCGTATGATCCATTCTAATTCATTCGCACGATCCATTCTAATTCATTCGTACGATCCATTCTAATTCATTCGTACGATCCATTCTAATTGATTCGTACGATCCATTCGTACGATCAATTCTATTTCATTTGTACGATCCATTCTAATTCATTCGTACGATCCATTCTAATTCATTCGTACGATCCATTCGTACGATCAATTCTATTTCATTCGTATCCATTCTAATTCATTCGTACGATCCATTCTAATTCATTCGCACGATCCATTCTAATTCATTCGTACGATCCATTCTAATTCATTCGTACGATCCATTCTAATTCATTCGTACGATCCATTCTAATTCATTCGTACGATCCATTCTAATTCATTTGTACGATCCATTCTAATTCATTCGTACGATTCATTCTAATTCAATCCATTCTAATTCATTCCATTCTAATTCATTCGCACGATCCATTCGCATTCACTCAAACGATCCATTCAAATTCATTCATACAATCCATTCTAATTCTTTTGCACGAATGTATCCATTCTAATTCATTCATACGATCCATTCGTGCGAATCCATTCTATTTCATTCGTACGATCCTTTCTATCTCATTCGTACAATCCATTCTATTTCATTCGTATGATCCATTCGAATTCATTCGTACGGTATGATTCATTCTAATTCATTCGTACGATTCATTCTAATTCAATCCATTCTAATTCATTCGTACAATCCATTCTAATTCATTCGTACGATCCATTCTAATTCCTTCGTACGATCCATTTTAATTCATTCGTACGATCCATTCTAATTCATTCGCACGATCCATTGAATTAGAATGGATACATTCGTGCGAATCCATTCTATTTCATTCGTACGATCCATTCTAATTCATTCATACGATCTGTTCTATTTCATTCGTACGATCCATTCTAATTCATTCGTACGATCCATTCTAATTCATTCGTACGATCCATTCTAATTCATTCGTACGATCCATTCTAATTCCTTCGTACGATCCATTCTAACTCATTCAAACGATCCATTCTAAGTCATTCGTACGATCCATTCTAATTCATTCGTACGATCCATTCTAATTCATTTGCACGATCCATTCTAATTCATTAATACGATCCAATCTAATTCATTCATACGATCAATTCTATTTCATTCGTACGATCCATTCTAATTCATTCGTACGATCCATTCTTACTCATTCGTACGATCCATTCTAATTCATTCGTACGATCCATTCTAATTCATTCGTACGATCCATTCTAATTCAATCCATGCGAATGAATACGAATGGATCGTACGAATGAATTAGAATGGATCGTACGAAGGAATTAGAATGGATCGTACGAATGATTTAGAATGGATCGTACGAATGAATTAGAATGGATACGAATGGATCGTATGAATGAATTAGAATGGATCGTACAAATGAATTAGAATGGATCGTACGAATGAATTAGAATGGATCGTACGAATGAATTAGAATGGATCGTACGAATGAGTAAGAATGGATCGTGCGAATGAATTAGAATGGATTGTACGAATGAATTAGAATGGATCGTACGAATGAATTAGAATGGATACATTCATGCGAATCCATTCTATTTCATTCGTACGATCCATTCTAATTCATTCGCACGATCCATTCTAATTCATTCATACGATCCATTCTAATTCATTTGTACGATCCATTCTAATTCATTCGTACAATCCATTCTAATTCATTCGTACGATCCATTCTAATTCATTCATACAATCCATTCTAATTCATTAGCACAATCTATTCTAATTCATTCGTACGATCCATTCTAATTCATTCGCACGATCCATTCTAATTCATTCGCACGAATGTATCCATTCTAATTCATTTGTACGAATGTATCCACTCTAATTCATTCGTATGATCCATTCTAATTCATTAGCACGATCCATTCTAATTCATTCGTACGATCCATTCTAATTCATTTATACGATCCAATCTAATTCATTCATACGATCCATTCTAATTCATTCGTACGATCCATTCTAATTCATTCGTACGATCCATTCTAATTCGTGCGAATGTATCCATTCTAATTCATTCGTATGATCCATTCTAAATCATTCGTACGAATGTATCCATTCTAATTCATTTGTACGAATGTATCCACTCTAATTCATTCGTACGATCCATTCTAATTCATTAGCACGATCCATTCTAATTCACTCGTACGATCCATTCTAATTCATTTATACGATCCAATCTAATTCATTCGATGGATCCATTCGCATTCACTCAAACGATCCATTCTAATTCATTCATATGATCCATTCTAATTCATTCGCACGAATGTATCCATTCTAATTCATTAGCACGATCCATTCTAATTCATTCGTACGATTTATTCTAATTCATTCATACGATCCATTCTAATTCATTCGTACGATCCATTCTAATTCATTCGTACGATCCATTCGTACGATCAATTCTAATTCATTCGTACGATCCATTCGCATTCACTCAAACGATCAATTCTAATTCATTCGTACGATCAATTCTAATTCATTCGTACGATCCATTCGCATTCACTCAAACGATCAATTCTAATTCATTCGTACGATCCATTCGCATTCACTCAAACGATCAATTCTAATTTATTCGTACGATTCATTCGTACGATCAATTCTATTTCATTCGTACGATCCATTCGCACTCACTCAAACGATCAATTCTAATTCATTCGTACGATCCATTCGTACAATCCATTCTATTTCATTCGCACGATCCATTCGCATTCACTCAAACGATCTATTCTAATTCATTCATATGATCCATTCTAATTCATTCGCATGAATGTATCCATTCTAATTCATTAGCACGATCCATTCTAATTCATTCGTACGATCTATATTCTAATTCATTCGCACGATCCATTCTAATTCATTCATACGATCCATTCTAATTTATTCGCACGATCCATTCTAATTCATTCGTACGATCTATTCTATTTCATTCGTACAATCCATTCTTACTCAATCGTATGATCCATTCTAATCCATTCGCACAATCTATTCTAATTTATTCGCACGATCCATTCTAATTCCTTCGTACGATCCATTCTAATTGGAATGGATCCATTCTAATCCCTTCCGATTCATTAGTACGATCGTACGAATGAGTAAGAATGGATCGTACGAATGAAATAGAATGGATCGTATGAATGAATTAGAATGGATCGCGCGAATGAATTAGAATGGAATCATACCGTATGAATGAATTAGAATCTATTCAATTAGAATAGATTGTGCGAATGAATTAGAATGGATACCTTCGTACGAATGAATTAGAATGGATTGTGCGATTGAATTAGAATGAATTAGAATGGATCGTACGAATGAATTGGAATGGATCGTACGAATGAATTAGAATGGATTGCATTAGAATGAATCGTACGGATGAATTAGAATGGATCGTACGAAAGAATTAGAATGGATCGTACGAAGGAATTAGAATGGATAGTACGAATGAATTAGAATAGATCGTGCGAATGAATTAGAATGGATCGTACGAATGAAATAGAATTGATCGTACGAATGGATCGTACAAATGAATTAGAATGGATCGTACGAATGAATTAGAATGGATCGTACGAATGAATTAGAATGGATCGTACGAATGAGTAAGAATGGATCGTGCGAATGAATTAGAATGGATCGTACGAATGAATTAGAATGGGTCGTACGAATGAATTAGAATGGATACACGATCCAGATCCATTCTAATTCATTCGCACAATCTATTCTAATTCATTCGTAGGATCGTGCGAATGATTTAGAATGGATCGTACGAATGAGTAAGAATGGATCGTACGAATGAATTAGAATGGATCGTATGAATGAATTAGAATGGATACATTCGAGCGAATCCATTCTATTTCATTCGTACGATCCATTCTAATTCATTCGCACGATCCATTCTTACTCATTTGTACGATCAATTCTAATTCATTCGTACGATCCATTCTTATTAAGTCCATTCTAATTCATTCGTACGATCCATTCTTACTCATTCGTACGATCCATTCTAATTCATTCGCACGAATGAATCCATTCTAATTCATTCGTATGATCCATTCTAATTCATTCGCATGAATGTATCCATTCTATTTCATTCGTACGATCCATTCTATCTCATTCGTACAATCCATTCTATTTTATTCGTACGATCCATTCTAATTCATTCACACGATCCATTCTACTCATTCGTACAATCCATTCAAATTTATTCGCACGAATGAATCCATTCTAATTCATTCGTATGATCCATTCTAATTCATTCGTACAATCCATTTTATTTCATTCGTACGATCCATTCTTACTCATTCGTACGATCCATTCGTATCCATTCTAATCTATTCGTACGATCTATTCTAATTCATTCGTACGATCCTACGAATGAATTAGAATAGATTGTGCGAATGAATTAGAATGGATCTGGATCGTGTATCCATTCTAATTCATTCGTACGACCCATTCTAATTCATTCGTACGATCCATTCTACTTCATTCGCATGATCCATTCTAATTCATTCGCACGATCCATTCTAATTCATTACTACGATCCATTCTAATTCATTCATACGATCCATTCTAATTCATTCGCACGATCCATTCGCATTCATTCGCACGATCCATTCTAATTCATTCGTACGATCCATTCTAATTCATTCGCACGATCCATTCGCATTCATTCGCACGATCCATTCTAATTCATTCATATGATCCATTCTAATTCATTCGCACGATCCATTCTAATTGATTCGTACGATCCATTCTAATTCATGCATACGATCCATTCTAATTCATTCGTACGATCCATTCTAATTCTTTTGCACGAATGAACTAGAATGGATCCTTCGAATGAATTAGAATAGCGTGCGAATGAATTAGAATGGATCGTACGAATGAATTAGAATGGATCGTACGAATGAATTAGAATAGATTGTGCGAATGAATTAGAATAGATTGTGCGCATGAATTAGAATGGATCGTACGAATGAATTAGAATGGATCGTGCGAATGAATGCGAATGGATCGTGCGAATGAATTAGAATGGATCGTATGAATGAATTAGAATGGATCGTAGTAATGAATTAGAATGGATTGTGCGAATGAATTAGAATGGATCGTGCGAATGAATTAGAATGGATCATACGAATGAATTAGAATGGGTCGTACGAATGAATTAGAATGGATACACGATCTAGATCCATTCTAATTCATTCGCACAATCTATTCTAATTCATTCGTAGGATCGTACGAATGAATTAGAATAGATCGTACGAATGAATTAGAATGGATACGAATGGATCGTACGAATGAGTAAGAATGGATCGTACGAAAGAAATAGAATGGATTGTACGAATGAATTAGAATGGATCATACGAATGAATTAGAATGGATTCATTCGTGCGAATGAATTAGAATGGATCGTACGAATGAGTAGAATGGATCGTGCGAATGAATTAGAATGGATCGTACGAATGAAATAGAATGGATTGTACGAATGAGATAGAATGGATCGTACGAATGAATTAGAATGGATACATTCATGCGAATGAATTAGAATGGATCATACGAATGAATTAGAATGGATTCATTCATGCGAATGAATTAGAATGGATCGTACGAATGAGTAAGAATGGATCGTACGAATGAATTAGAATGGATTGAATTAGAATGGATCGTACGAATGAATTAGAATGGATCGTACGAATGAATTAGAATGGATCGTACGAATGAGTAAGAATGGATCGTGCGAATGAATTAGAATGGATCGTACGAATGAAATAGAATGGATTCACACGAATGTATCCATTCTAATTCATTCATACGATCCATTCTAATTCATTCGTATGATCCATTCTTACTCATTCGTACGATCCATTCTAATTCATTCGCACGATCCTACGAATGAATTAGAATAGATTGTGCGAATGAATTAGAATGGATCTGGATCGTGTATCCATTCTAATTCATTCGTACGACCCATTCTAATTCATTCGTACGATCCATTCTAATTCATTCGCACGATCCATTCTTACTCATTCGTACGATCCATTCTAATTCATTCGTACGATCCATTCTAATTCATTCGTACGATCCATTCGTACGATCAATTCTATTTCATTCGTACGATCCATTCTAATTCATTCGCACGATCTATTCTAATTCATTCGTACTATCCATTCTAATTCCTTCGTACGATCCATTCTAATTCCTTCGTACGATCCATTCTAATTCATCCGTACGATTCATTCTAATGCAATGCATTCTAATTCATTCGTACGATCCATTCCAATTCATTCGTATGATCCATTCTAATTCATTCTAATTCAATCGCACAATCCATTCTAATTCATTCACACAATCTATTCTAATTGAATAGATTCTAATTCATTCGTACGGTATGATTCCATTCTAATTCATTCGCACGATCCATTCTAATTCATTCATACGATCTATTCTATTTCATTCGTACGATCCATTCTTACTCATTCGTACGATCGTACTAATGAATCGGAATGGATTAGAATGGATCCATTCCAATTAGAATGGATCGTACGAAGGAATTAGAATGGATCGTGCGAATAAATTAGAATAGATTGTGCGAATGGATTAGAATGGATCATACGATTGAGTAAGAATGGATTGTACGAATGAAATAGAATAGATCGTACGAATGAATTAGAATGGATCGTGCGAATAAATTAGAATGGATCGTATGAATGAATTAGAATGGATCGTGCGAATGAATTAGAATATAGATCGTACGAATGAATTAGAATGGATCATATGAATGAACTCGAATGGATCGTGCGAATGAATTAGAATGGATCGTACGAATGAAATAGAATTGATCGTACGAATGGATCGTACGAATGAATTAGAATGGATCGTACGAATGAATTAGAATGGATCGTATGAATGAATTAGAATAGATCGTACGAATGAATTAGAATGGATCGTGCTAATGAATTAGAATGGATACATTCGTGCGAATGAATTAGAATGGATCATATGAATGAATTAGAATGGATCGTTTGAGTGAATGCGAATGGATCGTGCGAATGAATTAGATTGGATCGTATAAATGAATTAGAATGGATCGTACGAATGAATTAGAATGGATCGTGCTAATGAATTAGAATGGATCGTACGAATGAATTAGAGTGGATACATTCGTACGCATGAATTAGAATGGATACATTCGTACGAATGAATTAGAATGGATCGTACGAATGAACTAGAATGGATACATTCGCACGAATTAGAATGGATCGTACGAATGAATTAGAATGGATCGTACGAATGAATTAGAATGGATCGTATGAATGAATTAGATTGGATCGTATAAATGAATTAGAATGGATCGTACGAATGAATTAGAATGGATCGTGCTAATGAATTAGAATGGATCGTACGAATGAATTAGAGTGGATACATTCGTACAAATGAATTAGAATGGATACATTCGTGCGAATGAATTAGAATGGATCGTGCGAATGAATTAGAATGGATCGTACGAATGAATTAGAATAGATTGTTCTAATGAATTAGAATGGATCGTATGAATGAATTAGAATGGATCGTACGAATGAATTAGAATGGATTGTACGAATGAATTAGAATGGATCGTACGAATGAATTAGAATGGATCGTATGAATGAATTAGAATGGATCGTGCGAATGAATTAGAATGGATCGTACGAATGAAATAGAATGGATTCGCACGAATGTATCCATTCTAATTCATTCATACGATCCATTCTAATTCATTCGTACAATCCATTCTAATTCATTCGCACGATCCATTCTTACTCATTCGTACGATCCCTTCTAATTCATTCATACGATCCATTCTAATTCATTCGTACGATCCATTTTAATTCATTCGTACGATCCATTCTAATTCATTCATACGATCCATTCGTATCCATTCTAATTCATTCGTACGATCCATTCTAATTCTTTCGTACGATCCATTCTAATTCATTCGTACGATCCATTCTAATTCATTCGCACGATCCATTCTAATTCATTCATACGATCCATTCTAATTCATTCGAACGATCTATTCTATTTCATTCGTATAATCCATTCTTACTCAATCGTTTGATCCATTCTAATCCATTCGCACAATCTATTCTAATTCATTCGTACGATCCATTCTATTTCATTCGTATGATCCATTCTAATTCATTCGCACAATCCATTCTAATTCATACGTACGATCTATTCTAATTCATTCGTAGGATCCATTCTAATTCATTCGCACAATCCATTCTAATTCATTTGCACGATCCATTCTAATTCATTCATACAATCCATTCTAATTCTTTTGCACGAATGTATCCATTCTAATTCATTCGCACGAATGTATCCTTTCTAATTCATTCGTACGATCCATTCTAATTCATTCGCACAATCTATTCTAATTCATTCGAACGATCCATTCTAAGTCATTCGTACGATCCATTCTAATTCATTTGTACGATCCATTCTAATTCATTCGCACGATCCATTCTATTTCATTCGTACGATCCATTCTAATTCATTCGCACGAATGTATCCATTCCGATTCATTCGTACGATCCATTCTAATTCATTCGTACGATCTATTCTAATTCCTTCGTACGATCCTACGAATGAATTAGAATAGATAGTGCGAATGAATTAGAATGGATCTGGATCGTGTATCCATTCTAATTCATTCGTACGACCCATTCTAATTCATTCATACGATCCATTCTAATTCATTCGCACGATCCATTCTAATTCATTCGCACGATCCATTCTAATTCATTACTACGATCCATTCTAATTCATTCATACGATCCATTCTAATTCATTCGCACGATCCATTCGCATTCATTCGCACGATCCATTCTAATTCATTCGTACGATCCATTCTAATTCATGCGCACAATCTATTCTAATTCATTCGCACAATCTATTCTAATTCATTCGTACGATCCATTATAATTCATTCGTACGATCCATTCTAATTCATTCGCACGCTATTCTAATTCATTCGTAGGATCGTGCGAATGAATTAGAATGGATCGTACGAATGAATTAGAATGGATCATATGAATGAATTAGAATGGATCGTATGAATGAATTAGAATGGATTGTGCTAATGAATTAGAATGGATACATTCGTGCGAATGAATTAGAATGGATCATATGAATGAATTAGAATGGATCGTTTGAGTGAATGCGAATGGATCGTGCGAATGAATTAGATTGGATCGTATAAATGAATTAGAATGGATCGTACGAATGAATTAGAATGGATCGTGCTAATGAATTAGAATGGATCGTACGAATGAATTAGAGTGGATACATTCGTACGCATGAATTAGAATGGATACATTCGTACGAATGAATTAGAATGGATCGTACGAATGAACTAGAATGGATACATTCGCACGAATTAGAATGGATCGTACGAATGAATTAGAATGGATCGTACGAATGAATTAGAATGGATCGTATGAATGAATTAGATTGGATCGTATAAATGAATTAGAATGGATCGTACGAATGAATTAGAATGGATCGTGCTAATGAATTAGAATGGATCGTACGAATGAATTAGAGTGGATACATTCGTACAAATGAATTAGAATGGATACATTCGTGCGAATGAATTAGAATGGATCGTGCGAATGAATTAGAATGGATCGTACGAATGAATTAGAATAGATTGTTCTAATGAATTAGAATGGATTGTATGAATGAATTAGAATGGATCGTACGAATGAATTAGAATGGATTGTACGAATGAATTAGAATGGATCGTACGAATGAATTAGAATGGATCGTATGAATGAATTAGAATGGATCGTGCGAATGAATTAGAATGGATCGTACGAATGAAATAGAATGGATTCGCACGAATGTATCCATTCTAATTCATTCATACGATCCATTCTAATTCATTCGTACAATCCATTCTAATTCATTCGCACGATCCATTCTTACTCATTCGTACGATCCCTTCTAATTCATTCATACGATCCATTCTAATTCATTCGTACGATCCATTTTAATTCATTCGTACGATCCATTCTAATTCATTCATACGATCCATTCGTATCCATTCTAATTCATTCGTACGATCCATTCTAATTCTTTCGTACGATCCATTCTAATTCATTCGTACGATCCATTCTAATTCATTCGCACGATCCATTCTAATTCATTCATACGATCCATTCTAATTCATTCGAACGATCTATTCTATTTCATTCGTATAATCCATTCTTACTCAATCGTTTGATCCATTCTAATCCATTCGCACAATCTATTCTAATTCATTCGTACGATCCATTCTATTTCATTCGTATGATCCATTCTAATTCATTCGCACAATCCATTCTAATTCATACGTATGATCTATTCTAATTCATTCGTAGGATCCATTCTAATTCATTCGCACAATCCATTCTAATTCATTTGCACGATCCATTCTAATTCATTCATACAATCCATTCTAATTCTTTTGCACGAATGTATCCATTCTAATTCATTCGCACGAATGTATCCTTTCTAATTCATTCGTACGATCCATTCTAATTCATTCGCACAATCTATTCTAATTCATTCGAACGATCCATTCTAAGTCATTCGTACGATCCATTCTAATTCATTTGTACGATCCATTCTAATTCATTCGCACGATCCATTCTATTTCATTCGTACGATCCATTCTAATTCATTCGCACGAATGTATCCATTCTGATTCATTCGTACGATCCATTCTAATTCATTCGTACGATCTATTCTAATTCCTTCGTACGATCCTACGAATGAATTAGAATAGATAGTGCGAATGAATTAGAATGGATCTGGATCGTGTATCCATTCTAATTCATTCGTACGACCCATTCTAATTCATTCATACGATCCATTCTAATTCATTCGCACGATCCATTCTAATTCATTCGCACGATCCATTCTAATTCATTACTACGATCCATTCTAATTCATTCATACGATCCATTCTAATTCATTCGCACGATCCATTCGCATTCATTCGCACGATCCATTCTAATTCATTCGTACGATCCATTCTAATTCATGCGCACAATCTATTCTAATTCATTCGCACAATCTATTCTAATTCATTCGTACGATCCATTATAATTCATTCGTACGATCCATTCTAATTCATTCGCACGCTATTCTAATTCATTCGTAGGATCGTGCGAATGAATTAGAATGGATCGTACGAATGAATTAGAATGGATCATATGAATGAATTAGAATGGATCGTATGAATGAATTAGAATGGATTGTGCGAATGAATTAGAATGGATCGTACGAATGAATTAGAATGGATCGTATGAATGAATTAGAATGGATCGTAGTAATGAATTAGAATGGATCCTACGAATGAATTAGAATAGATTGTGCGAATGAATTAGAATGGATCTGGATCGTGTATCCATTCTAATTCATTCGTACGACCCATTCTAATTCATTCGCACGATCCATTCTAATAGATTGTTCGAATGAATTAGAATGCATCGTGCGAATGAATTAGAATGGATCGTACGAATGAATTAGAATAGATTGTGCGAATGAATTAGAATGGATAGTACGAATGAATTAGAATGGATATTACGAATGAATTAGAATGGATCGTACGAATGAATTAGAATGGATCGTACGAATGAGTAAGAATGGATCGTGCGAATGAATTAGAATGGATTGTACGAATGAAATAGAATGGATTCGCATGAATGTATCCATTCTAATTCATTCATACGATCCATTCTAATTCATTCGTACGATCCATTCTAATTTCTTCGTATGATCTATTCTTATTCATTCGCACAATCTATTCTAATTCATTCGTACGATCCATTCTAATTCATTCGCACGATCCATTCTAATTCATTCGTACGATCCATTCTAATTCATTCGTACGATCCATTCTAATTAATTCGCACAATCTATTCTAATTCATTCGTACGATCCATTCTAATTCATTCGCACGATCCATTCTAATTCATTCGCACAATCTATTCTAATTCATTCGTACGATCCATTCTAATTCATTCGCACGATCCATTCTAATTCATTCGTACGATCCATTCTAATTCATTCGTACGATTCATTCTAATTCAATCCATTCTAATTCATTCGTACGATCCATTCTTACTCATTCGTACGATCCATTCTAATTCATTCGCACGAATGAATCCATTCTAATTCATTCATACGATCCATTCTATTTCATTCGTATGATCCATTCTAATTCATTCGTACGATCCATTCTAATTCATTCGTACGATCCATTCTAATTCATTCGTACGACCCATTCTAATTCATAAGTACGATCCATTCTAATTCATTCGCACGATCCATTCTAATTCATTCATACGAATCCATTCTATTTCATTCGCACGATCTATTCTAATTCATTCGTACGGATAAATGAATTTGGATCGTGCTAATGAATTAGAATGGATCGTACGAATGAATTAGAATGGATACATTCGTGCGAATGAATTAGAATGGATCATATGAATGAATTAGAATGGATCGTTTGAGTGAATGCGAATGGATCGTGCGAATGAATTAGATTGGATCGTACGAATGAATTAGAATGGATCGTGCTAATGAATTAGAATGGATCGTACGAATGAATTAGAGTGGATATATTCGTACAAATGAATTAGAATGGATACATTCGTACAAATGAATTAGAATGGATCGTACGAATGAATTAGAATGGATACATTCGCACGAATTAGAATGGATCGTACGAATGAATTAGAATGGATCGTACGAATGAATTAGAATGGATCGTATGAATGAATTAGATTGGATCGTATAAATGAATTAGAATGGATCGTACCAATGAATTAGAATGGATCGTGCTAATGAATTAGAATGGATCGTACGAATGAATTAGAGTGGATACATTCGTACAAATGAATTAGAATGGATACATTCGTGCGAATGAATTAGAATGGATCGTGCGAATGAATTAGAATGGATCGTACGAATGAATTAGATTAGATTGTGCTAATGAATTAGAATGGATCGTATGAATGAATTAGAATGGATCGTACGAATGAATTAGAATGGATTGTACGAATGAATTAGAATGGATCGTACGAATGAATTCAAATGGATCGTATGAATGAATTAGAATAGATCGTGCGAATGAATTTGAATGGATCGTACGAATGAAATAGAATGGATTCGCACGAATGTATCCATTCTAATTCATTCGTACAATCCATTCTAATTCATTCGCACGATCCATTCTTACTCATTCATACGATCCATTCTAATTCATTCGCACGATCCATTCTAATTAATTAATACAATCCATTCTAATTCATTCGCACGATCCATTCTAATTCATTCACACTCATACGATCCATTCTAATTCATTCGCACGAATGTATCCTTTCTAATTCATTCGTACGATCCATTCTAATTCATTCGCACAATCTATTCTAATTCATTCGAACGATCCATTCTAAGTCATTCGTACGATCCATTCTAATTCATTCGCACAATCCATTCTAATTCATTAGCACGATCCATTCTAATTTCTTCGATGATCCATTCTAATTCACAATTCTAATTCATTCGCACGTATCCATTCTAATTCATTCGTACGATCCATTCTAATTCATTCATACGATCCATTCTAATTCATTAGCACAATCTATTCTAATTCGTTCGTACGATCCATTCTAATTCATTCGCACGATCCATTCTAATTCATTCGCACGAATGTATCCAGTCTAATTCATTTGTACGAATGTATCCACTCTAATTCATTCGTACGATCCATTCTAATTCATTAGCACGATCCATTCTAATTCATTCGTACGATCCATTCTAATTCATTTATACGATCCAATCTAATTCATTCATACGATCCATTATAATTCATTCGTACGATCCATTCTAATTCATTCGTACGATCCATTCTAATTCGTGCGAATGTATCCATTCTAATTCATTCGTACGATCCATTCCAATTCATTCGTACGAATGTATCCATTCTAATTCATTTGTACGAATGTATCCACTCTAATTCATTCGTACGATCCATTCTAATTCATTAGCACGATCCATTCTAATTCATTCGTACGATCCATTCTAATTCATTTATACAATCCAATCTAATTCATTCGCACGATCCATTCGCATTCACTCAAACGATCCATTCTAATTGATTCATATGATCCATTCTAATTCATTCGCATGAATGTATCCATTCTAATTCATTGGCACGATCCATTCTAATTCATTAGCACGATCCAAATTCATTTACGAATGAAATAGAATAGATCGTACGAATGAATTAGAATGGATCATGCGAATAAATTAGAATGGATCGTATGAATGAATTAGAA
Source organism: Chamaelirium japonicum (assembly GCA_947650365.1). Lineage (NCBI taxonomy): Eukaryota > Viridiplantae > Streptophyta > Magnoliopsida > Liliales > Melanthiaceae > Chamaelirium > Chamaelirium japonicum. Next base: position 1,103,164 of record CANTAL010000013.1, read on the forward strand.
TGGATCGTGCGAATGAATTAGAATATAGATCGTACGAATGAATTAGAATGGATCGTATGAATGAACTAGAATGGATCGTGCGAATGAATTAGAATGGATCGTACGAATGAAATAGAATTGATCGTACGAATGGATCGTACGAATGAATTAGAATGGATCGTACGAATGAATTAGAATGGATCGTATGAATGAATTAGAATAGATCGTAGGAATAAATTAGAATGGATCGTACGAATGAAATAGAATGGATTCGCACGAATGTATCCATTCTAATTCATTCGTACGATCCATTCTAATTCATTCGCACAATCTATTCTAATTCATTCGAACGATCCATTCTAAGTCATTCGTACGATCCATTCTAATTCATTCGTACGATCCATTCTAATTTATTCGCACGATCCATTCTATTTCATTCGTATGGTTCATTCTAATTCAATCCATTCTAATTCATTCGTACGATCCATTCTAATTCATTCGTACGATCCATTCTAATTCATTCGCACGATCCATTGAATTAGAATGGATACATTCGTGCGAATCCATTCTATTTCATTCGTATGATCCATTCTAATTCATTCGCACGATCCATTCTAATTCATTCATACGATCCATTCTAATTCATTCATACGATCCATTCGTACCCATTCTAATTCATTCGTACGATCCATTCTAATATATTCGTACGATCCATTCTAATTCCTTCGTACGATCCATTCTAATTCATTCGTACGATCCATTCTAATTCATTCACACGATCCATTCTAATTCATTCATACGATCCATTCTAATTCATTCGTACGATCTATTCTATTTCATTCGTACAATCCATTCTTACTCAATCGTATGATCCATTCTAATCCATTCGCACAATCTATTCTAATTCATTCGTACGATCCATTCTATTTCATTCGTACGATCCATTCTAATTCATTCGCACGATCCATTCTAATTCATTCATACGATCCATTCTAATTCATTCATACGATCCATTCTAATTCATTCATACGATCCATTCTAATTCATTCGTACGATCCATTCTATTTCATTCGTACGATCCATTCTAATTCATTCCTACGATCCATTCTAATTCATTCATACGATCCATTCTAATTCATTCATACGATCCATTCTAATTCATTCGCACGATCCATTCTAATTCATTCATACGATCCATTCTATTTCATTCGTACGATCCAATCTAATTCATTCGTACGATCAATTCTAATTCATTCGTACGATTCATTCTAATTCAATCCATTCTAATTCAATCCATTCTAATTCATTCATACGATCCATTCTAATTCATTCGTACGATCCATTCTAATTCATTCGCACGATCCATTGAATTAGAATGGATACATTCGTGCGAATGAATTAGAATGGATCGTGCGAATGAATTAGAATGGATCGTACGAATGAATTAGAATAGATTGTGCGAATGAATTAGAATGGATCGTACGAATGAATTAGAATGGATCGTACGTATGAATTAGAATGGATCGTATGAATGAATTAGAATGGATCGTGCGAATGAATTAGAATGGATCGTACGAATGAATTAGAATAGATTGTGCGAATGAATAAGAATAGATCATACGAAGAAATTAGAATGGATCGTACGAATGAATTAGAATGGATCGTATGAATGAATTAGAATGGATACATTCGTGCGAATCCATTCTATTTCATTCGTACGATCCATTCTAATTCATTCGCACGATCCATTCTTACTCATTCGTATGATCCATTCTAATTCATTCGTACGATCCATTCTAATTCAATCCATGCGAATGAATACGAATGGATTAGAATGGATCGTACGAATGAATTAGATTGGATCGTACGAATGAAATAGAATGGATCGTATGAATGAATTAGAATGGATCGTGCGAATGAATTAGAATGGATCGTACGAATGAAATAGAATGGATTCGCACGAATGTATCCATTCTAATTCAATGGATCGTGCGAATGAATTAGAATGGATCGTACGAATGAATTAGAATGGATCGTACGAATGAATTAGAATGGATCGTACGAATGAATTAGAATGGATCGTACGAATGAATTAGAAAGGATACATTCGTACAAATGAATTAGAATGGATCGTACGAATGAATTAGAGTGGATACGTTCGTGCAAAAGAATTAGAATAGATTGTATGAATGAATTAGAATGGATCGTACGAAGGAATTAGAATGGATAGTACGAATGAATTAGAATGGATACTACGAAGGAATTAGAATGGATCATACGAATGAATTAGAGTGGATCATATGAATGAATTAGAATGGATCGTATGAATGAATTAGAATGGATCGTGCGAATGAATTAGAATGGATCGTGCGAATGAATTAGAATAGATCGTACGAATGAATTAGAATGGATACACGATCCAGATCCTTTCTAATTCATTCGCACAATCTATTCTAATTCATTCGTATGATCCATTCTAATTCATTCATACGATCCATTCTAATTCTACGATCCATTCTTACTCATTCGTATTATCCATTTTAATTCATTCACATGAATGTATCCATTCTAATTCATTCGCACGATCCTACGAATGAATTAGAATAGATTGTGCGAATGAATTAGAATGGATCTGGATCGTGTATCCATTCTAATTCATTCATACGATGCATTCTAATTCATTACTACGATCCATTCAAATTCATTCGTACGATCCATTCTAATTCATTCGCACGATCCATTCTAATTCATTCATACGATCCATTCTAATTCATTCGTATGAATCCATTCTAATTCATTCATACGATCTATTTTAATTCATTTCGCACGATCCATTCAAATTCATTCATACGATCCATTCTAATTCATTCGTACGATCTATTCTATTTCATTCGTACAATCCATTCTAATTCATTCACACGATCCATTCTTACTCATTCGTACGATCCATTCTAATTCATTTGCACGAATGTATCCATTCTAATTCATTCATACGATCCATTCTAATTCATTCACACGAATGTATCAACTCTAATTCATTCGTATGATCCATTCTAATTCATTCGCACGAATGTATCCATTCTAATTCATTCGTACGATCCATTCTAATTCATTCGCACGAATATATCCTTTCTAATTCATTCGTACGAATGAATTAGAATGGATTGAATTAGAATGGATTGTACGAATGAGATAGAATGGATCGTGCGAATGAATTAGAATGGATCGTACGAATGAATTAGAATGGATTGTACGAATGAGATAGAATGGATCGTATGAATGAATTAGAATGGATACATTCGAATTCATTCGTACGATCCATTCTAATTCATTCGTACGATCCATTCTAATTCATTCGTACGATCCATTCTTACTCATTCGTACGATCCATTTTAATTCATTCGTTCGATCTATTCTAATTCATTCGTACGATCCATTCTAATTCATTCGCACGATCCATTCTAATTCATGCATACGGTCCAATCTAATTCATTCATATGATCCATTCTAATTAATTCGCATGAATGTATCCATTCTAATTCATTCGTACGATCCATTCTAATTCATTCGCACGATCCATTCTAATTCATTCATATAATCCATTCTAATTCTTTTGCACGAATGTATCCATTCTAATTCATTCGTACGAATGAATTAGAATGGATACATTCGTACGAATGAATTAGAATGGATCGTACGAATGAATTAGAATGGATCGTTCAATGAATTAGAATGGATACATTCGTGCAAAAGAATTAGAATGGATCGTATGAATGAATTAGAATGGATCGTGCGAATGAATTAGAATGGATACATTCGTGCGAATGAATTAGAATGGATCGTATGAATGAATTAGATTGGACCGTATGCATGAATTAGAATGGATCGTGCGAATGAATTAGAATGGATCGTACAAATGAATTAGAATGGATCGAACGAATGAATTAGAATGGATCGTACGAATGAATAAGAATGGATCGTACGAATGAATTAGAATGGATCGTACGAATGAATTAGAATGGATCGTACGAATGAATTCGAATGTATCCATTCTAATTCATTCATACGATCCATTCTATCTCATTCGTACAATCCATTCTAATTCATTCGTACGATCCATTCTAATTCATTCACACGATCCATTCTATCTCATTCGTACAATCCATTCTAATTCAATCCATTCTAATTCATTCGTACGAATGAATTAGAAAGGATATATTCGTGCGAATGAATTAGAATGGATCGTACGTACGAATGAATTAGAATGGATACATTCGTGCGAATGAATTAGAATGGATCATACGAATGAATTAGAGTTGATACATTCGTGTGAATGAATTAGAATGGATCATATGAATGAATTAGAATGGATACATTCGTGCAAATGAATTAGAATGGATCGTACGAATGAGTAAGAATGGATCGTGTGAATGAATTAGAATGGATTGTACGAATGAAATAGAATAGATCGTACGAATGAATTAGAATGGATCGTATGAATGAATTTGAATGGATCGTGCGAATGAATTAAAATGGATCGTATGAATGAATTAGAATGGATCATATGAATGAATTAGAATGGATACATTCGAATTCATTCGTACGATCCATTCTAATTCATTCGTACGATCCATTCTAATTCATTCGTACGATCCATTCTTATTCATTCGTACGATCCATTCTAATTCATTCGTGCGAATGAATTAGAATGGATCATATGAATGAATTAGAATGGATCGTGCAAATAAATTAGAATGGATCGTATGAATGAATTAGAATAGATGTGCGAATGAATTAGAATAGATCGTACGAATGAATTAGAATGGATACATTCGTGCGAATGAATTAGAATGGATCATACGAATGAATTAGAGTTGATACATTCGTGTGAATGAATTAGAATGGATCGTATGAATGAATTAGAATGGATCGTGCGAATCCATTCTATTTCATTCGTACGATCCATTCTAATTCATTCGCACGATCCATTCTAATTCATTCATACGATCCATTCTATTTCATTCGTACGATCCATTCTAATTCATTCGTACGATCCATTCTAATTCATTCTAATTCATTCGTACGATCCATTCTAATTCATTCGTACGATCCATTCTAATTCATTCGTACGATCCATTCTATTTCATTCGTACGGTCCATTCTAATTCATTCGCACAATCTATTCTAATTCATTCATACGATCCATTCTAATTCATTCGTACGATCCATTCTAATTCATTCGCACGAATGAATCCATTCTAATTCATTCGTACGATCCATTCTAATTCATATGATCCATTCTAATTCATTCGCACGATCCATTCTAATTCATTCGCACAATCTATTCTAATTCATTCGTACGATCCATTCTAATTCATTCGTACGATCCATTCTATTTCATTCGCACAATCTATTCTAATTCATTCGTACGATCCATTCTAATTCATTAATACGAATTAGCATGAATTAGAATGGATCGTACGAATGAATTGGAATGGATACATTCGTGCGAATGAATTAGAATGGATCGTATGAATGAATTAGAATGGATCGTACGATCCATTCTAATTCATTCGTACGATCCATTCTAATTCGTGCGCACAATCTATTCTAATTCATTCGTACGATCCATTCTAATTCATTCGTACGAATGTATCCATTCTAATTCATTTGTACGAATGTATCCACTCTAATTCATTCGTACGATCCATTCTAATTCATTAGCACGATCCATTCTAATTCAGTCGTACGATCCATTCTAATTCATTTATACGATCCAATCTAATTCATTCGCACGATCCATTCGCATTCACTCAAACGATCCATTCTAATTCATTCATATGATCCATTCTAATTCATTCGCACGTATCCATTCTAATTCATTCATACGATCCATTCTAATTCATTCGTATGATCCATTCTTAATTACTCATTCATACGATCCATTCTAATTTATTCGCACGATCCATTATAATTCATTCGTACGATCCATTCTAATTCCTTCGTACAATTCATTCTAATTCATTCGTACGATCCATTCTAATTCATTAGCACGAATGTATCCATTCTAATTCATTCGTTCGATCCATTCTAATTCATTCGCACGATCCATTCTAATTCATTCGCACGATCCATTCTAATTCATGCATTAGAATGGATCGTACGAATGAATAAGAATGGATCCATTCTAATTCATTCGCGCGAATGAGTAAGAATGGATCGTACGAATGAGTAAGAATGGATCGTACGAATGAAATAAAATGGATCGTGCGAATGAATTAGAATGGATCGTACGAATGAATTAGAATAGATTGTGCGAATGAATTAGAATAGATCGTATGAATGAATTAGAATGGATCGTACGAATGAATTAGAATGGATCGTACGAATGAATTAGAATGGATCGTACGAATAAGTAAGAATGGATCGTACGAATGAAATAGAATGGATCGTATGAATGAATTAGAATGGATACGTGCGAATGAATTTGAATTGATCGTACGAATGAATTAGAATAGATTGTGCGAATGAATTAGAATGGATCGTACGAATGAATTGGAATGGATACATTCGTGCGAATGAATTAGAATGGATCGTATGAATGAATTAGAATGGATCGTGCGAATGAATTAGAATGGATCGTACGAATGGATTAGAATGGATTGAATTAGAATAGAATGGATTCGCACGAATGGATCGTATGAATGAATTAGAATGGATCGTGCGAATGAATTAGAATGGATTGAATTAGAATGGATTCGCACGAATGTATCCATTCTAATTCATTCGTACGATCCATTCTAATTCATTCGTACGATCCGTTCGTACGATCAATTCTATTTCATTCGTACGATCCATTCTAATTCATTCGTACGACCCATTCTAATTCGTGCGAATGAATTTGAATGGATCGTATGAGTGTGAATGAATTAGAATGGATTGTGCGAATGAATTTGAATGGATCGTACGAATGAATTAGAATGGATACATTCGTGCGACATTCTATTTCATTCGTACGATCCATTCTTACTCATTCGTACGATCCATTCTAATTCATTCGCACGATCCATTCTAATTCATTCATATGATCCATTCTAATTCATTCGCACGAATGTATCCATTCTAATTCATTCATACGATCCATTCTAATTCATTAGTACGAATGTATCCACTCTAATTCATTCATACGATCCATTCTAATTCATTCGCACGAATGTATCCATTCCAATTCATTCGTACGATCCATTCTAATTCATTCGCACAATCTATTCTAATTCATTCGTACGATCAATTCTAATTCATTAGCATGATCCATTCTAATTCATTCGTACGATCTATTCTATTTCATTCGTACAATCCATTCTTACTCAATCATATGATCTATTCTAATCCATTCGCACAATCTATTCTAATTTATTCGTACGATCTATTCTATTTCATTCGTACGATCCATTCTAATTCATACGATCCATTCTATTTCATTCATACGATCCATTTTAATTTATTCGCACGATCCATTCTAATTCATTCATACGATCCATTCTAATTCATTCGTACGATCCATTCTAATTTCTTCGTATGATCTATTCTAATTCCTTCGTACGATCCATTCTAATTCCTTCGTACGATCCATTCAAATTCATTCGCACGAATCTATCCATTCTAATTCATTCGTACGATCCATTCTAATTCATTCGCACGATCCATTCTAATTCATTAATACGATCCAATCTAATTCATTCATATGATCTATTCTAATTCATTCGCACGAATATATCCTTTCTAATTCATTCGTACAATCCATTCTAATTCAATCGCACAATCTATTCTAATTCATTAGTACGATCCATTCTAATTCATTCGTACGATCCATTCTAATTCATTAACACGATCCAAATTCATTTATCTGTGCGAATGAATTAGAATGGATCTGGATCGTACGAATGAGTTAGAATGGATACACGATCCAGATCCATTCTAATTCATTCGCACAATCTATTCTAATTCATTCGTAGGATCGTGCGAATGAATTAGAATGGATCGTGCGAATGAGTTAGAATGGATCGTACGAATGAATTAGAATGGATCGTACGAATGAATTAGAATGGATCGTACGAATGAATTAAAAAGGATACATTCGTACAAATGAATTAGAATGGATCGTACGAATGAATTAGAGTGGATATATTCGTACAAATGAATTAGAATGGATCGTACGAATGAATTAGAATGGATACATTCGTGCGAATGAATTAGAATGGATCATATGAATGAATTAGAATGGATCGTGCGAATGAATTAGAATGGATCGTACGAATGAGTAAGAATAGATCGTACGAATGAAATAGAATGTCGCACGAATGTATCCATTCTAATTCATTCATACGATCCATTCTAATTCATTCATACGATCCGTTCTATTTCATTCGTACGATCCATTCTTACTCATTTGTACGATCCATTCTAATTCATTTGCACGAAGGTATCCATTCTAATTCATTCGTACTATCCATTATAATTCTTTCGTACGATCCATTCTAATTCATTCATACGATCCATTCTAAATCATTCGCATGAATGTATCCATTCTAATTCATTCGTACGATCCATTCTAATTCATTCATACGATCCATTCTAATTCTACGATCCATTCTTACTCATTTGTATTATCCATTTTTTTTTTTTATTTAATGCTAGGGGATTTTATTAGGGACCCCGCCCATGAAAACAGAACACTATTACACCTCTGGCCTTTTATAAAACGAGGCATCAGAGTAAAGAAACCCAAAAACAAACCAGGAACAACTAAAAGAATACAACTGAAACCATGGAACATATATCTCAATTAACAATCTGTTTCCCATATGCAACTGCAAACTACCATTATGAAACCAACTGCAAGCTACCATCTTGAAACCATCAGAGAAAAGAAACCCATTCTGTGTCCCATTAGCAAACTGCAAGCTACCATCTTGAAATCAACTTGGATTAACAGCTGCAAGCTGTGCCTGAATTAATTTGCCATGCTCACTTTAGACTTAAATTCTGTTGTAACTCTTCCCCACCTTATCATTTTTAATAGCAATACGCAGATTTTCTTTGAAATCATGAGGATACATCCTTTCCAGCAACTCTGAGTGACTCATTTTGGATAGAATATCAGCTGGTTGATTTCCTTCCCTCCATATATGAGAAATCATATGCTTATGGAAACGCTCCAGCTTAGCTTTAATACTTAAAACCTGATGCTTATTCTTCCAAGGGACATCACAATTCCCTTTAATACAATTTACAGCAAGTAAAGAATCAGATTCAATCCAAAGGCAAGATGTGATTCCTGATGCAATACTGATACCATGCTCAATAGCTTCTAGTTCAACAGAAAGGATATTATTGTAATTTGATTTCCCCATATAAGCTTCAACTGCATTACCACTAGAATTCCTTAAAATCCCACCAATAGAAGCCCCTGTAGAATTGATTGCTCCATCAGTATTCAGTTTAATTTCATCCTTCTGTGGCTTCAGCAAAGATATTTGACTGGAAATAGGTATATTTTGCTGGAAATAACAGCCCCATTTGGCTGCAATAATTCGATTCTCCTGGGTATCCTCTTCACAAATATGAAGCTCATTTACATGGAGTTGAACTAGAGAAGTAATATTAGCCATCAAAACTCTTTTATGCATAGAAGTTTTCTCAAAAATTCTTCTGTTTCTTTCTTTCCACAGCAGATGAACAACACAACCTGTGACAATTTGTGCAATTGTAGTGATGAGGCCTTTGCCATGAAACTTTTTCTGAAGCCTTGTAATTTCATTTCCAATATTCCCAATCCTGCTAGCCTTTATACCCATTCTAGACAAAGCTGATCTCCAAATCCAGGCAGAGTATGAACATTTAAAAAAAAGATGATCATGGTCCTCTCTGTCAGACCAACATAATGAGCAAAGGGAAGGAACCTGCATACCTCTTTTTTGGAGTTTATCACAAGTGAGAAGTTTCCTTATGAACACTCTCCACAAAGTAAAGGAGTGCTTTTCAATCCTGTTTTGATGCCAAATCCAATTGTATTCTGTCATAACTGTACCCTGACTTCTAATGGAATGCCAAGCTGATTTTAAAGAAAAAATACCATTTGGAGATGGAGTCCAAACATCCAAGTCTGCTAGATTAGTGTGCTGAAGTTTATGTTCAGTCATAATCTGAAACAAATCAAATATTTTTGCTGAAGTTGGAGTTGGTAAAGACCAGCAGCCATCACAAATGAAATCTTTAACAAGCACATTCTTCTCATACCCCAAATCATAAACAGTTCGTAAATCAAATCTATCAATCAGTCTGCCATGGGAGGACCAATTATCATACCAGAGTTTAGTATTATATCCATCACCTAACACCTTTTTAATTTTTGGGAGAAAAAGATGTCTAATCTTTAGGATTCCTTTCCAAATTCCTGAAGCATTTGGACTAATTTAGCAATCCCAAATTGAATCATTTTTAAGATATTTCTGCTTAATCCATCTCACCCAAAGGGAAGGGTCATTGCTGCAAATATGCCAAAGATGTTTAGCTAGAGCAGCTTTATTCCATTCATCCAGTTTTCGAAACCCAAGACCACCTTCCTTCTTTGGAAAACAAAGCTTAGACCAAGCTATAGGCACAATTTTGCTACTTAAAGAAGGACCACCCCAAAGAAATCTACTAAAAATATTCTCAATTTCTTTTATAATAGAAGCAGGGAGAGCAAAAATGCCTGACCAGTAAATATGAAGAGAGTTCAAAACCGATTTAATCAATTCCACTCTACCAGCAAGAGATAGGAAATTTCTATTCCAAGTACCTATTCTAGTCCGAATTTGATCTATCAAAGGTTGACAATCAATTCTCTTGAGACTTTTGGAGTTAAGTGGGAGCCCAAGATATCTGACTGGAAGCTGATCCTCTGCAAAGCCAAGGCAATTTAAAATATTTTGTTTCACTTCCACATTCCTGCTAAAGAAAACTTTGGATTTTGCTTGATTTATATCCAGTCCAGATTGATTCTTAAAATCCGAAAGAACTTTAGAAATCTCTATAGCTGAGTGAGAATCTGCTTTACAAAAGATCAAAAGATCATCTGCATAAGCAAGGTGAGAAATAGGAAATCCACCAAGAGCTGGAATAGTTATCTTCTTATCATTAACAGCCTTATTAATCAAGCAAGTAAAGACATTCATAGAGATTGCAAATAAGTATGGTGAGAGCGGATCTCCCTGTCTGATACCACGAAATCCTTGAAAATATCCTGTGGCCGCACCATTGATAATAACTGAGAATTTAACAGTAGAAATGCAACATTTGATCCAGTTGATCCACTGAGTTGGGAAGTTCATACTCTCTAAAGTTTGCAGAATGAAATGATGATTAACTGAATCAAAAGCCTTCTTCAAATCAATCTTAAGACACATGCGAGGAGTACCTGCTGCAGTATGAAAACGATTTAATAACTCATGAGCCACCATAACAGCATCCTGAATATGCCTCCCATTTATAAAGGCTAGCTGATTTTCTTCAATAATATTCGGAAGGAGAGGCTTTAGTCTATTTGCAAGAATGCTAGCAATTATTTTATAAGCATAATTGCATAAGGATATAGGTCTGCAATTTGCAAAGCTTGTGATTCTTCCATCTTTCGGAATAAGAGCTAGTAAAGTGTGGTTTAGAGAAGAAATCCTTTCTGGCTGAGAATAGAAGAAGTTGATCATTCTAATAATATCCTCCTTAATAATGGACCAGCATTTGATGAAGAAAGAAGCCGAGAAACCATCTGCACCTGGAGATTTGTTCGGAGGGGAGGAACTGATAACATTAAAAATTTCTTCAACAGAGAAAGGATTGCATAAGGAATTTTGACAATCATCTGATATCTTAGCAAGACCTTGACAATCCAATTTTCTTTGCCCATTGAACTTGAAAAGTTGAGTAAAATAGTTGATACCCTCTTGTTTGATATCCTCAGTATTATGGAGCATATTTCCATCTGAAGAGAGAATGGAATGAATTCTAGATTTAGCCCTTCTTCCACCAATAGCTGCATGAAAAAACTTGGTATTTCTGTCACCTTTAGAAAGCCAATTAATACGGGATTTAGAACACAACAGTTCAGTTTCAAGATCTTTTTCATGCTTCAAATTTATCAAAGCATCTCTTTCTTCTGCAGCAAGAGTAATATCAAGAGGGAGAAAACTGATTTTATCCTGTATAGCATCCAACTTCTTTTGAGCCTCAGCACATCTAGTAGAAGTATCATCCATTTTAATTCATTCACACGAATGTATCAACTCTAATTCATTCGTACGATTCATTCTAATTCAATCCATTCTAATTTATTCGTACGATCCATTCCAATTCATTCGTACGATCCATTCTAATTCATTCGTACGATCCATTCTAATTCATTCGTACAATCCATTCTAATTCATTCGCACGATCCATTCGCATTCACTCAAACGATCCATTCTAATTCATTCATATGATCCATTCATTCGTACGATCCATTCTTACTCATTCGTACGATCCATTCTAATTCATTTTCACGAAGGTATCCATTCTAATTCATTCGTACTATTCGTGCGAATGAATTAGAATGGATCATACGGTTGAGTAAGAATGGATTGTACGAATGAAATAGAATAGATCGTACGAATGAATTAGAATGGATCATGCTAATGAATTAGAATTGATCGTACGAATGAATTAGAATAGATTGTGCGAATGAATTAAAATGGATACATTCGTGCGAATGGATTAGAATGGATCGTATGAATGAATTAGAATGGATCGTATGAATTAGAATGGATCGTATGAATGAATTAGAATGGATCGTATGAATGAAATAGAATGGATCGTACGAATGAATTAGAATGGATCGTGCGAATGAATTAGAATGGATCGTGCGAATGAGTAAGAATGGATCGTACGAATGAAATAGAATGGATCGTATGAATGAATTACATTGGATCGTATTAATGAATTAGAATGGATCATACGAATGAATTAGAATAGATCGTACGAATGAATTAGAATGGATACGAATGGATCATATGAATGAATTAGAATGGATCGTACGAATGTATTAGAATGGATCGTACGAATGAATTAGAATGGATTGAATTAGAATGAATCGTACGAATGAATTAGAATGAATCATACCGTACGAATGAATTAGAATGGATCATATGAATGAATTAGAATGGATCGTACGAATGAATTAGAATAGATTGTGCGAATGAATTACAATGGATCGTGCGAATGAATTAGAATGGATCGTACGAATGAATTAGAATGGATCATGCTAATGAATGAATTAGAATGGATCGTGCGAATGAATTAGAATGGATCGTATGAATGAGTAAGAATGGATCGTGCGAATGTATTAGAATGGATCGTACGAATGAAATAGAATGGATTGTATGAATGAGATAGAATGGATCGTACGAATGAATTAGAATGGATACATTCATGCGAATGAATTAGAATGGATCATACGAATGAATTAGAATGGATTCATTCGTGCGAATGAATTAGAAAGGATCGTATGAATGAGTAAGAATGGATCGTATGAATGAATTAGAATGGATTGAATTAGAATGAATCGTACGAATGAATTAGAATGGATCGTATGAATGAATTAGAATGGATCGTACGAATGAATTAGAATGGATTGAATTAGAATGAATCGTACGAATGAAATAGAATGAATCATACCGTACGAATGAATTATAATAGATCATACGAAGGAATTAGAATCGATCGTACGAATGAATTAGAATGGATCGTACGAAGGAATTATAATGGATCGTACGAAGGAATTAGAATGGATAGTACGAATGAATTAGAATGGATACCTTCGTGCAAATGAATTAGAATGGATCGTACGAATGAGTAAGAATGGATCGTACGAATGAAATAGAATGGATCGTATGAATGAATTAGAATGGATCGTATGAATGAAGTAGAATGGATACATTCGTGCGAATCCATTCTATTTCATTCGTACGATCCATTCTAATTCATTCGCACGATCCATTCTAATTCATTCATACGATCCATTCTAATTCCTTCGTACGATCCATTCTAATTCATTCGTACGATCCAATCTAATTCATTCATACGATCCATTCTAATTCATTCGTACGATCCATTCTAATTCATTCGTACGATCCATTCTAAGTCGTGCGAATGTATCCATTCTAATTCATTCGTACGATCCATTCTAATTCATTCGTACGAATGTATCCATTCTAATTCACTTGTACGAATGTATCCACTCTAATTCATTCGTACGATCCATTCTAATTCATTAGCACGATCCATTCTAATTCATTCGTACGATCCATTCTAATTCATTTATACGATCCAATCTAATTCATTCGCACGATCCATTCACATTCACTCAAACGATCCATTCTGATTCATTCATATGATCCATTCTAATTCATTCGCACGATCCATTCTAATTCATTCGCACGATCCATTCTAATTTATTCATACGATCCATTCTATTTCATTCGTACGATCCATTCTAATTCATTCGTATGATCTATTCTAATTCATTCGTACGATCCATTCTAATTCATTCGCACAATCTATTCTAATTCATTCGTACGATCCATTCTAATTCATTCGCACGATCCATTCTAATTCATTCATACGATCCATTCTATTTCATTCGTACGATCCATTCTTACTCATTCGTACGATCCATTCTAATTCATTTGCACGAAGGTATCCTTTCTAATTCATTCGTACTATCCAATCTAATTCATTCGTACGATCCATTCTAATCCAGTCATATCCATTCTAATTCATTCGTACGATCCATTCTAATTCATTCGCACGATTCATTCTAATTCAATCCATTCTAATTCATTCGTACGATCCATTCTTACTCATTCGTACGATCCATTCTAATTCATTCGCACAATCCATTCTAATTCAATCCATTCTAATTCATTCGTACGATCCATTCTTACTCATTCGTACGATCCATTCTAATTCATTCGCACAATCCATTCTAATTCATTTGCACGAAGGTACCATTCTAATTCATTCGTACTATCCATTCTAATTCCTTCGTACGATCCATTATGAATGAATTAGAATGGATCGTGCGAATGAATTAGAATGGATCGTGCGAATGAATTAGAATGGATCGTACGAATGAAATAGAATGGATTGTACGAATGAGATAGAATGGATCGTACGAATGAATTAGAATCGATTGTGCGAATGAATTAGAATGGATCGTACGAAGGAATTAGAATGGATCATACGAATGAATTAGAATGGATCGTACGAATGAATTAGAATGGATCGTACGAATGAATTAGAATGGATCGTATGAATGAATTAGATTGGATCGTATTAAAGAATTAGAATGGATCGTACGAATGAATTAGAATAGATCGTACGAATGAATTACAATGGATACGAATGGATCGTACGAATGAGTAAGAATGGATCTATTCTAATTCATTCATATGATCCATTCTAATTCATTCGTACGATCCATTCTAATTCATTCGCACGCTATTCTAATTCATTCGTAGGATCCATTCTAATTCATTCGTACGATCCATTCTAATTCATAAGTACGATCCATTCTAATTCATTCGCACGATCCATTCTAATTCATTCATACGAATCCATTCTATTTCATTCGAACGATCTATTCTATTTCATTCGTACAATCTATTCTAATTCATTCATACGACCCATTCTAATTCATTTGTACGATCCATTCTAATTCATTCGCACGCTATTCTAATTCATTCGTAGGATCCATTCTAATTCATTACTACGATCCATTCTAATTCATTCATACGATCCATTCTAATTCATTCGTACGGTCCATTCTAATTAATTCGTACGATCCATGCTAATTCATTCGTACGATCCATTCTAATTCATGCGCACAATCTAGAATGGATCGTACGAAGGAATTAGAATGGATCGCACGAATGAACTAGAATGGATTGTACGAATGAATTAGAATGGATCGTACGAATGAATTAGAATGGATCGTATGAAGGAATTAGAATGGATCGTACGAATGAATTAGAATGGATCGTACGAATGAATTAGAATGGATTGAATTAGAATGAATCGTACGAATGAATCATATGAATGAATTAGAATGGATCGTGCGAATGAATTAGAATGGATCGTACGAATGAGTAAGAATGGATCGTACGAATGAAATAGAATGTCGCACGAATGTATCCATTCTAATTCATTCATACGATCCATTCTAATTCATTCATACGATCCATTCTATTTCATTTGTACGATCCATTCTTACTCATTCGTACGATCCATTCTAATTCATTTTCACGAAGGTATCCATTCTAATTCATTCGTACTATCCATTCTAATTCCTTCGTACGATCCATTCTAATTCATTCATACGATCCATTCTAAGTCATTCGTACGATCCATTCTATTTCATTCGTACGAATGAATGGATCATATGAATGAATTAGAATGGATCGTTTGAGTGAATGCGAATTGATCGTACGAATGAATTAGAATGGATTCATTCCTACGATCCATTCTAATTCATTCGTACGATTCATTCTAATTCAATCCATTCTAATTCATTCGTATGATCCATTCTAATTCATTCGTACGATCCATTCTAATTCATTCATACTATCCATTCTAATTCATTCTTACGATCCATTCTAATTCATTCGTACAATCCATTCTAATTCATTCGCACGATCCATTCGCATTCACTCAAACGATCCATTCTAATTCATTCATATGATCCATTAATTCGTACGATCCATTCTTACTCATTTGTACGATCCATTCTAATTCATTTGCACGAAGGTATCCATTCTAATTCATTCGTACTATTCGTGCGAATGAATTAGAATAGATTGTGTGAATGAATTAGAATGGATCGTGCGAATGAATTAGAATGGATCGTACGAATGAATTAGAATGGATACATTCGTGCGAATGAATTAGAATGGATCGTATGAATGAATTAGAATCGATCGTACGAATGAATTAGAATGGATCATGCGAATGAATTAGAATGGATCGTGCGAATGAATTAGAATGGATTAGAATGGATCGTACGAATGAGTAAGAATGGATCGTACGAATGAGTAAGAATGGATCGTACGAATGAAATAGAATGGATCATGCGAATGAATTAGAATGGATCGTACGAAAGAATTAGAATAGATTGTGCGAATGAATTAGAATGGATCATATGAATGTATTAGAATGGATCGTACGAATGAATTAGAATGGATCGTACGAATGAGTAAGAATGGATCGTACGAAGGAAATAGAATGGATCATATGAATGAATTAGAATGGATACGTGCGAATGAATTCGAATTGATCGTACGAATGAATTAGAATGGATCGTATGAATGAATTAGATTGGATCGTATTAATGAATTAGAATGGATCGTACGAATGAATTGGAAACGATCATACGAATGAATTAGAATGGATCGTACGAATGAATTAGAATGGATCGTACGAATGAATTAGAATGGATCGTACGAAGGAATTAGAATGGATCGTACGAAAGAATTAGAATGGATAGTACGAATGAATTAGAATAGATACCTTCGTGCAAATGAATTAGAATGGATCGTACGAATGAGTAAGAATGGATCGTATGAATGAAATAGAATGGATCGTGCGAATGAATTAGAATGGATCGTACGAATGAATTAGAATAGATTGTGCGAATGAATTAGAATGGATCGTACGAATGAATTAGAATGGATCGTACGAATGAATTAGACTAGATTGTGCGAATGGATTAGAATGGATCATACGATTGAGTAAGAATGGATTGTACGAATGAAATAGAATAGATCGTACGAATGAATTAGAATGGATCGTACGAATGAAATAGAATGGATATTACGAATGAGATAGAATGGATCGTACAAATGACTTAGAATGGATAATTCATGCGAATGAATTATAATGGATCATACAAATGAATTAGAATGGATTCATTCGTGCGAATGAATTAGAATGGATCGTACAAATGAGTAAGAATGGATCGTACGAATGAATTAGAATGGATTGAATTAGAATGAATCGTACGAATGAATTAGAATGGATCGTACGAATGAATTAGAATAGATCGTACGAATGAATTAGAATGGATTGAATTAGAATGAATCGTACGAATGAATTAGAATGAATCATACCGTACGAATGAATTAGAATGGATCATACGAAGGAATTAGAATGGATCGTGCGAATAAATTAGAATGGATCGTATTAATGAATTAGAATAGATCGTACAAATGAATTAGAATGGATCGTACGAATGAATTAGAATGGATACATTCATGCGAATGAATTAGAATGGATCGTATAAATGAATTAGATTGGATCGTATGCATGAATTAGAATGGATCGTGCGAATGAATTAGAATGGATCGTACGAATGAATTAGAATGGATCGAACGAATGAATTAGAATGGATACATTCGTGCAAAAGAATTAGAATGGATTGTATGAATGAATTAGAATGGATCGTGCGAATGAATTAGAATGGATCATACGAATGAATTAGAATGGATACATTCGTGCGAATGAATTAGAATGGATCGTATGAATGAATTAGATTGGACCATTTGCATGAATTAGAATGGATCGTGCGAATGAATTAGAATGGATCGTACGAATGAATTATAATGGATCGAACGAATGAATTAGAATGGATCGTACGAATGAGTAAGAATGGCTCGTACGAATGAATTAGAATGGATCGTACGAATGAATTAGAATGGATCGTACGAATGAATTCGAATGTATCTATTCTAATTCATTCATACGATCCATTCTATCTCATTCGTACAATCCATTCTAATTCATTCGTACGATCCATTCTAATTCATTCGCACGATCCATTCTATCTCATTCGTACAATCCATTCTAATTCAATCCATTCTAATTCATTCGTACGAAGGAATTAGAATGGATCGTACGAAGGAATTAGAATGGATAGTATGAATGAATTAGAATGGATACCTTCGTGCAAATGAATTAGAATGGATCGTACGAATGAGTAAGAATGGATCATACGAATGAAATAGAATGGATCGTATGAATGAATTAGAATGGATCGTACGAATGAATTAGAATAGATTGTGCGAATGAATTAGAATGGATCATACGAATGAATTAGAATGGATCGTACGAATGAATTAGAATGGATCGTACGAATGAAATAGAATGGATCGTATGAATGAATTAGAATGGATCGTGCGAATGAATTAGAATGGATCGTGCGAATGAATTAGAATGGATCATATGAATGAATTAGAATGGATCATTTGAGTGAATGCGAATGGATCGTGTGAATGAATTAGATTGGATCGTATAAATGAATTAGAATGGATCGTACGAATGAATTAGAATGGATCGTGCTAATGAATTAGAATGGATCATATGAATGAATTAGAGTGGATACATTCATACAAATGAATTAGAATGGATACATTCGTACGAATGAATTAGAATGGATCGTACGAATGAATTAGAATGGATACATTCGCACGAATTAGAATGGATCGTACGAATGAATTAGAATGGATCGTACGAATGAATTAGAATGGATCGTACGAAGGAATTAGAATGGATCGTATGAATGAATTAGAATGGATCGTGCGAATGAATTAAAATGGATCGTACGAATGAATTAGAATGGATCGTACGAAGGAATTAGAATGGATCGTATGAATGAATTAGAATGGATCGTGCGAATGAATTAGAATGGATCGTACGAATGAATTAGAATGGATCGTACGAATGAATTAGAATGGATCGTACTAATGAATTAGAATAGATTGTGCGAATGAATTAGAATGGATCGTACGAATGAATTAGAATGGATCGTACGAATGAATTAGAATGAATTAGAATAGATCGTACGAATGAATTAGAATGGATCGTACGAATGAAATAGAATGGATCGTATGAATGAATTAGAATGGATCGTGCGAATGAATTAGAATGGATCGTACGAATGAAATAGAATGGATTCGCACGAATGTATCCATTCTAATTCAATGGATCGTGCGAATGAATTAGAATGGATCGTACGAATGAATTAGAATGGATCGTACGAAGGAATTAGAATGGATCGTACGAATGAATTAGAATGGATCGTACGAAGGAATTAGAATGGATCGTACGAAGGAATTAGAATGGATCGTACGAAGGAATTAGAATGTATCGTGCGAATAAATTAGAATGGATCGTACGAATGAATTAGAATGTATCGTACGAATAAATTAGAATGGATCGTATGAATGAATTAGAATGGATCGTGCGAATGAATTAGAATGGATCGTACGAATGAATTAGAATGGATTGTATGAATGAGATAGAATGGATCATATGAATGAATTAGAATGGATACATTCGAATTCATTCGTACGATCCATTCTAATTCATTCGTACGATCCATTCTAATTCATTCGTACGATCCATTCTTACTCATTCGTACGATCCATTCTAATTCATTCGTTCGATCCATTCTAATTCATTCGTACGATCCATTCTAATTCATTCGCACGATCCATTCTAATTCATGCATACGGTCCAATCTAATTCATTCATACGATCCATTCTAATTCATTCGCACGAATGTATCCATTCTAATTCATTCGTACGATCCATTCTAATTCATTCATATGATCCAATCTAATTCATTCATACAATCCATTCTAATTCTTTTGCATGAATGTATCCATTCTAATTCATTCGTTCGATCCATTCTAATTCATTCGTACGATCCATTCTAATCCATTCGCACGATCCATTCTAATTCATGCATACGATCCAATCTAATTCATTCATACGATCCATTCTAATTCATTCGCACGAATGTATCCATTCTAATTCATTCGTACGATCCATTCTAATTCATTCGTACGATCTATTCTAATTCATTCATACGATCCATTCTAATTTATTCGCACGATCCATTCTAATTCCTTCGTATGATCCATTCTGATTCATTCGTACGGTATGATTCATTCTAATTCATTCGTACGATTCATTCTAATTCAATCCATTCTAATTCATTCGTACGATCCATTCTAATTCATTCGTACGATTCATTCTAATTCAATCCATTCTAATTCATTCGTACGATCCATTCTTACTCATTCGTACGATCCATTCTAATTCATTTGCACAAATGAATCCATTCTAATTCATTCGTATGATCCATTCTAATTCATTCGCATGAATTATCCATTCTAAGTCATTCGTACGATCCATTCGATCTCATTCATACAATCCATTCTATTTCATTCGTACGATCCATTCTAATTCATTCGCACGATCCATTCTAATTCATTCGCATGATCCATTCTAATTCATTCGTACGATCGATTCTAATTCATTCATACGATCCATTCTAATTTATTCGCACGATCCATTCTAATTCATTCATACGATCCATTCTAATTCATTCATATGATCCATTCTAATTCATTCGCACAATCCATTCTAATTCATTAGTACGATCCATTCTAATTCATTCTAATGGATACATTCGTGCAAAAGAATTAGAATGGATTGTATGAATGAATTAGAATGGATCTAACGAATGAATTAGAATGGATACATTCGTGCAAATGAATTAGAATGGATCGTGCGAATGAATTAGAATGGATCGTGCGAATGAATTAGAATGCATCGTATGAATGAATTAGAATGGATCGTGCGAATGAATTAGAATGGATCGTACGAATGAATTAGAATGGATCGTACGAATGAATTAGAATGGATCGTAAGAATGAATTAGAAAGGATACATGCGAATAAATTAGAATTGATCGTACGAATGAATTAGAATAGATTGTGCGAATGAATTAGAATGGATCGTACAAATGAATTAGAATGGATCATATGAATGAATTAGAATGGATCGTATGAATAAATTAGAATGGATCGTGCAAATAAATTAGAATGGATCGTATGAATGAATTAGAATCGATCGTACGAATGAATTAGAATGGATCATGCGAATGAATTAGAATGGATCGTGCGAATGAATTAGAATGGATTCATTAGTACGATCCATTCTAATTCAATCCAATCTAATTCATTCGTACGATCCATTCTAATTCATTCGTACGATCCATTCTAATTCATTCATACGATCCATTCTAATTCATTCGTACGATCCATTCTAATTCATTCGTATAATCCATTCTAATTCATTCGCACGATCCATTCGCATTCACTCAAACGATCCATTCTAATTCATTCATATGATCCATTCATTCGTACGATCCATTCTTACTCATTCGTACGATCCATTCTAATTCATTTGCACGAAGGTATCCATTCTAATTCATTCGTACTATTCGTGCGAATGAATTAGAATAGATTGTGCGAATGAATTAGAATGGATCGTGCGAATGAATTAGAATGGATCGTACGAATGAATTAGAATGGATACATTCGTGCGAATGAACTAGAATGGATCGTATGAATGAATTAGAATCGATCGTACGAATGAATTAGAATGGATCATGCGAATGAATTAGAATGGATCGTGCGAATGAATTAGAATGGATCGTATGAATGAATTAGAATCGATCGTACGAATGAATTAGAATGGATCATGCGAATGAATTTGAATGGATCGTGCGAATGAATTAGAATGGATCGTACGAATGAAATAGAATGGATTGTACGAATGAGATAGAATGGATCGTACGAATGACTTAGAATGGATAATTCATACGAATGAATTAGAATGGATAATACGAATGAATTAGAATGGATTCATTCGTGCGAATGAATTAGAATGGATCGTACGAATGAGTAAGAATGGATCGTACGAATGAATTAGAATTGATAGAATTAGAATGAATCGTACAAAGGAATTAGAATGGATCGTACGAATGAATTAGAATGGATCGTACGAATGAATTAGAATGGATTGAATTAGAATGAATCGTACGAATGAATTAGAATGATTCATACCGTACGAATGAATTAGAATGGATCATACGAAGGAATTAGAATGGATCGTGCGAATAAATTAGAATGGATCGTATGAATGAATTAGAATAGATCGTATGAATGAATTAGAATGGATCGTACGAATGAATTAGAATGGATACATTCGTGCGAATGAATTAGAATGGATCGTATGAATGAATTAGATTGGATCGTATGCATGAATTAGAATGGATCGTGCGAATGAATTAGAATGGATCGTACGAATGAATTAGAATGGATCGAACGAATGAATTAGAATGGATACATTCGTGCAAAAGAATTAGAATGGATTGTTTGAATGAATTAGAATGGATCGTGCGAAAGAATTAGAATGGATCGTACGAATGAATTAGAATGGATACATTCGTGCGAATGAATTAGAATGGATCGTATGAATGAATTAGATTGGACCGTATACATGAATTGGAATGGATCGTGCGAATGAATTAGAATGGATCGTACGAATGAATTAGAATGGATCGAACGAATGAATTAGAATAGATCGTACGAATGAGTAAGAATGGATCGTACGAATGAATTAGAATGGATCGTACGAATGAATTAGAATGGATCGTACAAATGAATTTGAATGTATCCATTCTAATTCATTCATACGATCCATTCTATCTCATTCGTACAATCCATTCTAATTCATTCGTACGATCCATTCTAATTCATTCGCACGATCCATTCTATCTCATTCGTACAATCCATTCTAATTCAATCCATTCTAATTCATTCGTACGATCCATTATAATTCATTCGTACGATCCAGTCTAATTCATTCGTACGATTCATTCTAATTCCTTCGTACGATCCATATTCTAATTCATTCGTACGATCCATTCTAATTCATTCATACGATCCATTCTAATTTATTCGCATGATCCATTCTAATTCATTTGTACGATCCATTCTAATTCCTTCGTACGATCCATTCTAATTCATTCGTACGATCCATTCTAATTCATTCGTACGATCCATTCTAATTCCTTCGTACGATCCATTCTAATTCATTCGTACGATCCATTCTAATTCATTCGCACGATCCCTTGAATTAGAATGGATACATTCGTGCGAATCCATTCAATTTCATTCGTACGATCCATTCTAACTCATTCGCACGATCCATTCTAATTCATTCATACAACCCATTCTATTTCATTCGTACGATCCATTCTAATTCATTCGTACGATCCATTCTAATTTATTCTAATTCATTCGTATGATCCATTCTAATTCATTCGTACGATCCATTCTAATTCATTCGCACAATCTATTCTAATTCATTAGTACGATCCATTCTAATTCATTCGTACGATCCATTCTAATTCATTCGTACGATCCATTCTAATTCATTCGCACGATCCATTCTAATTCATTCATACGATCCATTCTAATTCCTTCGTACGATCCATTCTAATTCATTCGTACGAATGAATTAGAATGGATCGTACGAATGAATTAGAATAGATTGTGCGAATGAATTAGAATGGATCGTACGAATGAATTAGAATAGATTGTGCGAATGAATTAGAATGGATCGTACGAATGAATTAGAATGGATCGTACGAATGAATTACACTAGATTGTGCGAGTGGATTAGAATGGATCATACGATTGAGTAAGAATGGATTGTACGAATCAAATAGAATAGATCGTACGAATGAATTAGAATGGATCGTATGAATGAATTAGAATGGATTTAATTAGAATGAATCGTACGAATGAATTAGAATGGATCGTACGAATGAATTAGAATGGATCGTACGAATGAATTAGAATGGATTGAATTAGAATGAATCGTACGAATGAATTAGAATGAATCATACCGTACGAATGAATTAGAATGGATCATACGAAGGAATTAGAATGGATTGTGCGAATAAATTAGAATGGATCGTATGAATGAATTAGAATAGATCGTACGAATGAATTAGAATGGATCGTACGAATGAGTAAGAATGGATCGTGCGAATGAATTAGAATGGATCGTACGAATGAATTAGAATGGATCGAACGAATGAATTAATTTGGATCGTACGAATGAATTAGAATAGATCGTACGAATGAAATAGAATAGATCGTATGGATAAATGAATTTGGATTGTACGAATGAATTAGAAAGGATATATTCGTGCGAATGAATTAGAATAGATCGTATGAATGAATTAGATTGGATCGTATTAATGAATTAGAATGGATCGTGCGAATGAATTAGAATGGATCATACGAAGAAATTAGAATGGATCGTACGAATGAATTTGAATGGATCGTATGAATGAATTAGAATGGATCGTGCGAATAAATTAAAATGGATCGTACGAAGGAATTAGAATGGATCGTACGAATGAATTAGAATGGATCGTGCGAATGAATTAGAATCGATCGTACGAATGAATTAGAGTTGATACATTCGTACGAATGAATTAGAATGGATCGTATGAATGAATTAGAATAGATTGTGCGAATGAATTAGAATGGATCATACGAATGAAATAGAATGGATTGTACGAATGAATTAGAATAGATTGTGAGAATGAATTAGAATGGATCGTGTGAATGAATTAGAATGGATCGTACGAATGAATTAGAATGGATCGTACGAATGAATTAGAATGGATCGCACGAATGAATTAGAATGGATCGTACGAATGAAATAGAGTTGATACATTCGTGTGAATGAATTAGAATGGATCGTACAAATGAATTAGAATGGATTGTATGAATGAATTAGAATGGATCGTGCGAATGAATTAGAATGGATCGTACGAATGAAATAGAATGGATCGTATGAATGAATTAGATTGGATCGTATTAATGAATTAGAATGGATCGTACGAATGGATTAGAATAGATCGTACGAATGAATTAGAATGGATCATGCGAATGAATTAGAATGGATCGTACGAATGAATTAGAATGGATTGAATTAGAATGAATTGTACGAATGAATTAGAGTTGATACATTCGTACAAATGGCTTAGAATGGATCGTACGAATGAATTAGAATGGATACATTTGTACAAATGAATTAGAATGGATCATACGAATGAATTAGAATGGATACATTCGTGCGAATGAATTAGCATGGATCGTACGAATGAAATAGAATGGATCATACGAATGAATTAGAATCGATCGTGCGAATAAATTAGAATGGATCATACGAAGGAATTAGAATGGATCGTACGAATGAATTAGAATGGATCGTAGTAATGAATTAGAATGGATCGTACGAATGAATTAGAATGGATCGTACGAATGAAATAGAATGGATCGTATGAATGAATTAGAATGGATCGTGCGAATGAATTAGAATGGATCATACGAATGAATTAGAATAGATTGTGCGAATGGATTAGAATGGATCGTGCGAATGAATTAGAATGGATCGTACGAATGAATTAGAATAGATTGTGCGAATGATATAGAATGGATCGTACGATTGAATTAGAATGGATCGTACGAATGAATTAGAATGGATCGTGCGAATGAATTAGAATGGATCGTACGAAGGAATTAGATTAGATCATACGAAGAAATTCGAATGGATCGTACGAATGAATTAGAATGGATCGTATGAATGAATTAGAATGGATCGTGCGAAAGAATTAAAATGGATCGTACGAAGGAATTAGAATGGATCATGCGAATGAATTAGAATAGATCATACGAATGAATTAGAATGGATCGTACGAATGAATTAGAATGGATACATTCTAATTCATTCGTACGATCCATTCTAATTCATTCATACGATCCATTCTAATTCATTCATATGATCCATTCTAATTCATTCGTACGGTATGATTCATTCTAATTCATTCATACGATTCATTCTAATTCAATCCATTCTAATTCATTCGTACGATCCATTCTAATACATTCGTACGATCCATTCTAATTTATTCATACGATCCATTCGTATCCATTCTAATTCATTCGTACGATCTATTCTAATTCATTCGTACGATCCATTCTAATTCATTAATACGATCCAATCTAATTCATTCATACGATCCATTCTATTTCATTCGTACGATCCATTCTTACTCATTCGCACGATCCATTCTAATTCATTCGCACGATCTATTCTAATTCATTCGTACGATCCATTCTATTTCATTCATACGATCCATTCTAATTCATTCATACGATCCATTCTAATTCATACGATCCATTCTAATTCATTCATACGATCCATTCTAATCCATTCGCACGAATGTATCCATTTTAATTCATTCGCACAATCTATTCTAATTCATTCGTACGATCAATTCTAATTCATTAGCATGATCCATTCTAATTCATTCGTACGATCTATTCTATTTCATTCGTTCAATCCATTCTTACTCAACCGTATGATCCATTCTAATTCATTCGCACGAATAGTACGAATGAATTAGAATGGATACCTTCGTGCAAATGAATAAGAATGGATCGAACGAATGAGTAAGAATGGATCGTACGAATGAATGGATCATATGAATGAATTAGAATAGATCGTTTGAGTGAATGCGAATGGATCGTGCGAATGAATTAGAATGGATTGTACGAATGAATTAGAATGGATCGTACGAATGAATTAGAATGGATCGTATAAATGAATTAGAATGGATCATACGAATGAATTAGAATGGATCGTACGAATGAATTAGAATGGATTGAATTAGAATGAATCGTACGAATAAATTAAAGTCGATACATTCGTGTGAATGAATTAAAATGGATAATACGAATGAGTAAGAATGGATCGTAGAATTAGAATGGATCGTATGAATGAATTAGAATGGATCGTACGAATGAATTAGAATGGATACATTCGTGCGAATGAATTAGAATGGATCGTATGAATAAATTAGAATGGATCGTACGAAGGAATTAGAATGGATAGTACGAATGAATTAGAATGGATACCTTCGTGCAAATGAATTAGAATGGATCGTACGAATGAGTAAGAATGTATCCATTCTAATTCATTCATATGATCCATTCTAATTCATTCGCACGAATGTATCAATTCTAATTCATTCGTACGATCCATTCTAATTCATTTGTACGAATGTATCCTTTCTAATTCATTCGTACGATCCATTCTAATTCATTCGTACGATCCATTCTAATTCATTCGTACGATCCATTCTAACTCATTCGCACGATCCATTCTAATTCATTCGCACGATCCTACGAATGAATTAGAATAGATTGTGCGAATGAATTAGAATGGATCTGGATCGTGTATCCATTCTAACTCATTCGTACGATCCAGATCCATTCTAATTCATTCGCACATTCTATTCTAATTCATTCGTAGGATCGTGCGAATGAATTAGAATGGATCGTGCGAATGAGTTAGAATGGATCGTACGAATGAATTAGAATGGATCGTACGAATGAATTAGAATGGATCGTACGAATGAATTAGAAAGGATACATTCGTATAAATGAATTAGAATGGATCGTACGAATGAATTAGAGTGGATATGTTCGTACAAATGAATTAGAATGGATCGTACGAATGAATTAGAATGGATACATTCGTGCGAATGAATTAGAATGGGTCATATGAATGAATTAGAATGGATCATGCGAATGAATTAGAATGGATCGTACGAATGAAATAGAATGTCGCACGAATGTATCCATTCTAATTCATTCATACGATCCATTCTAATTCATTCATACGATCCATTCTATTTCATTCGTACGGTCCATTCTTACTCATTCGTACGATCCATTCTAATTCATTTGCACGAAGGTATCCATTCTAATTCATTCGTACTATCCATTCTAATTCCTTCATACGATCCATTCTAATTCATTCATTCGATCCATTCTAATTCATTCGCACGATCCATTCTAATAAATTCATACGATCCATTCTATTTCATTCGTACGATCCATTCTTACTCATTCGTACGATCCATTCTAATTCATTTGCACGAATGATCCATTCTACTTCATTCGTACTATCCATTCTAATTCCTTCGTACGATCCATTCTAATTCATTCGAACGATCTATTCTAAGTCATACGTACGATCCATTCTAATTCATTCGTACAATCCATTCTAATTCATTCGTACGATCCATTCTTACTCATTCGTACGATCCATTCGTATCCATTCGAATTCATTCGTACGATCTATTCTAATTCATTCGTACGATCCATTCTAATTCATTAAAACGATCCAATCTAATTCATTCATACGATCCATTCTAATTCATTCGTACGATCCATTCTAATTCATTACTACGATCCATTCTAATTCATTCATACGATCCATTCTAATTCATTCGTACGATCCATTCTAATTCATTCGCACGATCCATTCTAATTCATTCATACGATCCATTCTAATTCATTCGTATGTATCCATTCTAATTCATTCATACGATCCATTCTAATTCTACGATCCATTCTTACTCATTCGTATTATCCATTTTAATTCATTCACACGAATGTATCAACTCTAATTCATTCGTATGATCCATTCTAATTCATTCACATGAATGTATCCATTCTAATTCATTCGTACGATCCATTCTAATTCATTCGCACAATCTATTCTAATTCATTCACATGAATGTATCCATTCTAATTCATTCGTACGATCCATTCTAATTCATTCGCACAATCTATTCTAATTCATTCATACGATCCATTCTAATTTATTCGCACGATCCATTATAATTCATTCATACGATCCATTCTAATTCATTCATATGATCCATTCTAATTCATTCGCACGAATATATCCTTTCTAATTCATTCGTACGATCCAAATTCATTTATCCGTACGATCTATTCTATTTCATTCGTACGATCCATTCTTATCGTACGATCCATTCTAATTGAATCCATTCTAATTCATTCGTACGATCCATTATAATTCATTCGTACGATCCATTCTAATTCATTCGTACGATTCATTCTAATTCAATCCATTCTAATTCATTCGTACGATCCATTCTATTTCATTCGTACGATCCATTCTTACTCATTCGTACGATCCATTCATATCCATTCTAATTCAATGGATCGTATGAATGAGTAAGAATGGATTAGAATGGATCGTATGAATGAATTAGAATGGATCGTATGAATGAATTAGAATCGATCGTACGAATGAATTAGAATGGATCATGCGAATGAATTAGAATGGATCGTACGAATGAATTAGAATGGATCGTATGAATGAATTAGAATGGATCGTAGTAATGAATTAGAATAGATCGTACGAATGAATTAGAATGGATACGAATGGATCGTACGAATGAGTAAGAATGGATCTATTCTAATTCATTCATACGATCCATTCGAATTCATTCGTACGATCCATTCTAATTCCTTCGTGTGATCCATTCTAATTCATTCGTACGGTATGATTCATTCTAATTCATTCGTACGATTCATTCTAATTCAATCCATGCTAATTCATTCGTACGATCCTTTCTAATTCATTCATATGATCCATTCTAATTCATTCGCACGATCCATTCTAATTCATTCATACGATCCATTCTATTTCATTCGTATGATCCATTCTAATTCATTCGTACGGTATGATTCATTCTAATTCATTCGTACGATTTATTCTAATTCAATCCATTCTAATTCATTCGTACGATCGTACAAATGAAATAGAATAGATCGTACGAATGAATTAGAATGGATCGTATGAATGAATTAGAATGGATCGTGCGAATGAATTAGAATGGATCGTACGAATGAAATAGAATGGATTCGCTCGAATGTATCCATTCTAATTCATTCGTACGATCCATTCTATCTCATTCGTACAATCCATTCTATTTCATTCGTACGATCCATTCTAATTCATTCATACGATCCATTCTAATTTATTCGCACGATCCATTCTAATTCATTCATACGATCCATTCTAATTCATTCATACGATCCATTCTAATTCATTCGCACGATCCATTCTAATTCATTCGTACGATCCATTCTAATTCATGCATACGATCCATCCTAATTCATTCGTACGATCCATTCTAATTCTTTTGCACGAATGAATTAGAATGGATCCTACGAATGAATTAGAATAGCGTGCGAATGAATTAGAATGGATCGTACGAATGAATTAGAATGGATCGTACGAATGAATTAGAATAGATTGTGCGAATGAATTAGAATAGATTGTGCGCATGAATTAGAATGGATCGTACGAATGAATTAGCATGGATCGTACGAATGAATTAGAATGGATCGTACGAATGAATTAGAATGGATCGTATGAATGAATTAGAATGGATCGTAGTAATGAATTAGAATGGATCCTACGAATGAATTAGAATAGCGTGCGAATGAATTAGAATGGATCGTACGAATGAATTAGAATGGATCGTATGAATGAATTAGAATAGATTGTACGAATGAAATAGAATAGATCGTACGAATGAAATAGAATGGATTCGTATGAATGAATTAGAATGGATCGTGCGAATGAATTAGAATGGATCGCACTTATGAATTAGAATGGATCGTACGAATGAATTAGAATGGATCCTACGAATGAATTAGAATAGCGTGCGAATGAATTAGAATGGATCGTACGAATGAATTAGAATGGATCGTATGAATGAATTAGAATAGATTCATTCTTACTCATTCGTACGATCCATTCGTATCCATTCTAATTCATTCGTACGATATATTCTAATTCATTCGTACGATCCATTCTAATTCATTAATATGATCCAATCTAATTCATTCATACGATCCATTCTAATTCATTCGTACGATCCATTCTAATTCCTTCGTACGATCCATTCTAATTCATTCGTACGATCCATTCTAATTCCTTCATACGATCCATTCTAATTCATTCGCACAATCGATTCTAATTCATTCGTACGATCCATTCTATCTCATTCGTACAATCCATTCTATTTCATTCGTACGATCCATTCAAATTCAATCGCACGATCCATTCTAATTCAATCGCACGATCCATTCTAATTCATTCGCACGATCCATTCTAATTCATTCATAATGGATCGTACGAAGGAATTAGAATGGATAGTACGAATGAATTAGAATGGATTGTGCAAATGAATTAGAATGGATCGTACGAATGAGTAAGAATGGATCGTACGAATGAATTAGAATGGATTGAATTAGAATGAATCGTACGAATGAATTAGAATGGATCGTGCAAATGAATTAGAATGGATCGTACGAATGAATTAGAATGGATCGTATGAATGAATTAGAATGGATCGTGCGAATGAATTAGAATGGATCGTACGAATGAGTAAGAATGGATCGTGCGAATGAATTAGAATGGATTGTACGAATGAATTAGAATGGATCGTATGAAGGAATTAGAATGGATAGTACGAATGAATTAGAATGGATACCTTCGTGCAAATGAATTAGAATGGATCGTACGAATGAGTAAGAATGGATCGTACGAATGAAATAGAATGGATCGTACGAATGAATTAGAATATGAAATAGAATGAATTAGAATGGATTAGAATGGATCGTATGAGTGTGAATGAATTAGAATGGATTGTGCGAATGAATTAGAATGGATCATACGAAGGAATTAGAATGGATCATACGAATGAATTAGAATGGATCGTACAAATGAATTAGAATGGATAGAATGGATACATTCGTGCGAATGAATTAGAATGGATCGTACGAATGAATTAGAATGGATAGTACGGATGAATTAGAATGGATACCTTCGTGCAAATGAGTTAGAATGGATCGTACGATAAGAATGGAACGTACGAATGAATTAGAATGGATCGTAGAATGGATCGTATGATTGAATTAGAATGGATCGTACGAATGAATTAGAATGGATATGCGAATCCATTCTAATTCATTCGTACGATCCATTCTAATTCATTCGTACAATCTATTCTAACTCATTCATACGATCCATTCTAATTCATTCGCACGATCTATTCTAATTCATTAATACGATCCATTCTAATTCATTCGTACGAAGGAATTAGAATGGATAGTACGAATGAATTAGAATGGATACCTTCGTGCAAATGAATTAGAATGGATCGTACGAATGAGTAAGAATGGATCGTACGAATGAAATAGAATGGATCGTACGAATGGATTAGAATGGATCGTACGAATGAGTAAGAATGGATTGTACGAATGAATTAGAACGGATTGAATTAGAATGAATCGTACGAATGAATTAGAATGGATCGTACGAATGAATTAGAATGGATTGTGCAAATGAATTAGAATGGATCGTACGAATGAATTAGAATGGATCGTACGAATGAATTAGAATGGATCGTATGAATGAATTAGAATGGATCATGCGAATGAATTAGAATGGATCGTACGAATGAAATAGAATGGATTCGCACGAATGTATCCATTCTAATTCATTCGTACGACCCATTCTAATTCATTCGTACAATCCATTCTAATTCATTCGCACGATCCATTCTTACTCATTCGTACGATCCATTCTAATTCATTTGCACGAAGGTATCCATTCTAATTCATACAATCCATTCTAATTCATTCATACGATCCAATCTAATTCATTCATACGTTCCATTCTAATTCATTCGCACGAATGTATCCATTCTAATTCATTCGTACGATCCATTCTAATCCATTTGTACGAATGTATCCACTCTAATTCATTCATACTATCCATTCTAATTCATTCGCACGAATGTATCCATTCCAATTCATTCGTACGATCCATTCTAATTCATTCGCACAATCTATTCTAATTCATTCGTACGATCAATTCTAATTCATTAGCATGATCCATTCTAATTCATTCGTACAATATATTCTATTTCATTCGTACAATCCATTCTAATTCATTCGTACGATCCATTCTTATTCCTTCGTACGATCCATTCTAATTCATTCATACGATCCATTCTAATTCATTCGCACGAATGTATCCATTCTAATTCATTCGTACGATCCATTCTAATTCATTCATACGATCCATTCTAATTCTACGATCCATTCTTACTCATTCGTATTATCCATTTTAATTCATTCACACGAATGTATCAACTCTAATTCATTCGTACGATTCATTCTAATTCAATCCATTCTAATTCATTCGTACGATCAATTCTAATTCATTCGTACGATCCATTCTAATTCATTCATACGATCCATTCTAATTCATTCGTACGATCCATTCTAATTCATTCGTACAATCCATTCTAATCCATTCGCACGATCCATTCGCATTCACTCAAACGATCCATTCTAATTCATTCATATGATCCATTCATTCGTACGATCCATTCTTACTCATTCGTACGATCCATTCTAATTCATTTGCACGAAGGTATCCATTCTAATTCATTCGTACTATTCGTGCGAATGAATTAGAATGGATCATACGGTTGAGTAAGAATGGATTGTACGAATGAAATAGAATAGATCGTACGATAGAATGGATCGTGCGAATGAATTAAAATGGATCGTATGAATGAAATAGAATGGATCGTATGAATTAGAATGGATCGTACGAATGAAATAGAATGGATCGTACGAATGAATTAGAATAGATTGTGCGAATGGATTAGAATGGATCATACGATTGAGTAAGAATTGATTGTACGAATGAAATAGAATAGATCGTACGAATGAATTAGAATGGATCATGCTAATGAATTAGAATTGATCGTACGAATGAATTAGAATAGATTGTGCGAATGAATTAGAATGGATCGTACGAATGAATTGGAATGGATACATTCGTGCGAATGAATTAGAATGGATCGTATGAATTAGAATGGATCGTACGATTGAGTAAGAATGGATTTACGAATGAAATAGAATAGATCGTACGAATGAATTAGAATGGATCATGCTAATGAATTAGAATTGATCGTACGAATGAATTAGAATAGATAGTGCAAATGAATTAGAATGGATTGTGCGAATGAATTAGAATGTATCGTACGAATGAATTAGAATGGATACATCCGAATTCATTCGTACGATCCATTCTAATTCATTCGCACGAATGTATCCATTCTAATTCATTCGTACGATCCATTCTAATTCATTCGCACAATCTATTCTAATTCATTCATACGATCCATTCTAATTCATTCGCACGATCCATTCTAATTAATTCATACGATCCATTCTAATTCATTCATATGATCCATTCTAATTCATTCGCACGATCCATTCTTACTCATTCGTACGATCCATTCTAATTCATTCGCACGATCCATTCTAATTCATTAATACGATCCATTCTAATTCATTCGCACGATCCATTCTAATTCATTCACACTCATACGATCCATTCTAATTCATTCGCTGGATCGTGCGAATGAATTAGAATGGATCGTACGAATGAGTTAGAATAGATTGTACAAATGAATTAGAATGGATCGTACGAATGAATTAGAATGGATACATTCGTGCGAATCCATTCTATTTCATTCGTACGATCCATTCTAATTCATTTGCACGATCCATTCTAATTCATTCATACGATCCATTCTAATTCATTCGCATGATCCATTCCAATTCATTCGTACGATCGATTCTAATTCATTCATACGATCTATTCTAATTCATTCGTACGATCCATTCTAATTCATTCGCACGATCCATTCTAATTCATTCGCATGATCCATTCTAATTCATTCGTACGATCCATTCTAATTCCTTCGTACGATCCATTCTAATTCATTCGTACGATCCATTCTAATTCATTCGCACGATCTATTCTAATTCATGCATACGATCCATTCTAATTCATTCGTACGATCCATTCTAATTCATTCGTACGATCCATTCTAATTCATTCGCACAATCTATTCTAATTCATTCGTACGATCCATTCTAATTCATTCGCACGATCCATTCTAATTCATTCATACGATCCATTCTATTTCATTCGTACGATCCATTCTAATTCATTCGCACAATCCATTCTAATTCATTCACACTCATACGATCCATTCTAATTCATTCGCACGAATGTATCCGTTCTAATTCATTCGTACGATCCATTCTAATTCATTCGCACAATCTATTCTAATTCATTCGAACGATCCATTCGTGCGAATGAATTAGAATGGGTCGTGCGAATGAGTAAGAATGGATCGTACGAATGAAATAGAATGGATCGTATGAATGAATTAGAGTGGATCGTGCAAATGAATTAGAATGGATCGTACGAATGAATTAGAATAGATTGTGGGAATGAATTAGAATGGATCGTACGAATGAATTAGAATGGATTGTACGAATGAATTAGAATGGATCGTACAAATGAACGAATGAAATAGAATGGATCGTATGAATGAATTAGAATGGATCGTGCGAACGAATTAGAATAGATTGTGCGAATGAATTAGAATGGATCGTACGAATGAATTGGAATGGATACATTCGTGCGAATGAATTAGAATGGATCGTACGAATGAATTAGAATGGATCGTACGAATGACTTAGAATGGATCGTTCGAATGAATTAGAATAGATTGTGCGAATGAATTAGAATGGATCGTACGAACGAATTAGAAAGGATACATTCGTGCGAATGAATTAGAATGGATACCTTCGTGCAAATGAATTAGGATGGATCGTACGAATGAGTAAGAATGGATCGTACGAATGAAATAGAATGGATCGTATGAATGAATTAGAATGGATCGTACGAATGAATTAGAATGGATCATACGAATGAATTAGAATGGATCGTACGAATGATTTAGACTGGATCGTACGAATGAATTAGAATGGATCGTACGAATGAGTAAGAATGGATCGTACGAATGAAATAGAATGGATCGTATGAATGAATTAGAATGGATACGTGCGAATGAATTAGAATTGATCGTACGAATGAATTAGAATAGATTGTGCGAATGAATTAGAATGGATCGTACGAATGAATTAGAATGGATCATACGAAGGAATTAGAATGGATCGTGCTAATGAATTAGAATGGATTGTGCGAATGAATTAGAATGGATCGTACGAATGACTTAGAATGGATCGTTCGAATGAATTAGAATAGATTGTGCGAATGAATTAGAATGGATCGTACGAATGAATTAGAAAGGATACATTCGTGCGAATGAATTAGAATGGATCGTCTGAGAGTGAATGAATTAGAATGGATCGTGCGAATGAATTAGAATGGATCGTATTAATGAATTAGAATGGATCGTGCGAATGAATTAGAATGGATCGTACGAATGAGTAAGAATGGATCGTGCGAATGAATTAGAATGGATTGTACGAATGAATTAGAATGGATCGTACGAATGGATTAGAATAGATCGTACGAATGAATTAGAATAGATCGTACGAATGAGTAAGAATGGATCGTACGAATGAATTAGAATGGATCGTACGAATGAATTAGAATGGATCGTACGAATGAATTAGAATAGATTGTGCGAATGAATTAGAATAGATTGTGCGCATGAATTAGAATGGATCGTACGAATGAATTAGAATGGATCGTACGAATGAATTAGAATGAATCGTACGAATGAATTAGAATGGATCGTACGAATGAATTAGAATGGATCGTACGAATGAATTAGAATGGATCGTACGAAGGAATTAGAATGGATCGTACGAAAGAATTAGAATGGATAGTACGAATGAATTAGAATGGATCGTACGAATGAATTAGAATGGATCGTATGAATGAATTAGAATGGATCGTGCGAATGAATTAGAATGGATCGTGCGAATGAAATAGAATGGATCGTACGAATGAATTAGAATGGATAGAATTAGAATGAATCGTACGAATGAATTAGAATGGATCGTACGAATGAATTAGAATGGATCGTACGAATGAATTAGAATGGATTGAATTAGAATGGATCGTACGATAAGAATGGATCGTACGAATGAAATAGAATAGATCGTACGGATAATTAGAATGGATAGTATGAATGAATTAGAATGGATACCTTCGTGCAAATGAATTAGAATGGATCGTACGAATGAGTAAGAATGGATCGAACGAATGAAATAGAATGGATCGTATGAATGAATTAGAATGGATCGTGGGAATGAATTAGAATGGATCGTACGAATGAATTAGAATAGATTGTGCGAATGAATTAGAATGGATCGTACGAATGAATTAGAATGGATCGTACGAATGAATTAGAATGGATCGTATGAATGAATTAGAATGGATCGTGCGAATGAATTAGAATAGATACCTTCGTGCAAATGAATTAGGATGGATCGTACGAATGAGTAAGAATGGATCGTACGAATGAAATAGAATGGATCGTATGAATGAATTAGAATGGATCGTACGAATGAATTAGAATGGATTGTACGAATAAATTAGAATGGATCGTATGAATGAATTAGAATGGATCGTTTGAGTGAATGCGAATGGATCGTGCGAAAGAATTAGAATGGATTAAATTAGAATGGATTCGCACGAATGTATCCATTCTAATTCATTCGTACGATCCATTCTAATTCATTCGTATGATCCATTCGTACGATCAATTCTATTTCATTCGTACGATCCATTCTAATTCATTCGCACGATCCATTCTAGTTCATTCATACGATCCATTCTAATTCATTCGTACGATCTATATTCTAATTCATTCGCCTGATCCATTCTAATTCATTCATACTGTCCATTCTAATTTATTCGCACGATCCATTCTAATTCATTCGTACGATCCATTCTATTTCATTCGTACAATCCATTCTAATTCATTCGCACGATCCATTCGCATTCACTCAAACGATCCATTCTAATTCATTCATACAATCCATTCTAATTCTTTTGAACGAATGTATCCTTTCTAATTCATTCGTACGATCCAAATTCATTTATCCGTACGATCTATTCTATTTCATTCGTACGATCCATTCTTATCGTACGATCCATTCTAACGAATGAATTAGAATGGATCATGCGAATGAATTAGAATGGATCGTGCGAATGAATTAGAATGGATCGTATGAATGAAATAGAATGGATCATACGAATGAATTAGAATGGATCGTGCGAATGAATTAGAATGGATCGTACGAATGAATTAGAATGGATCGAACGAAGGAATTAGAATGGATCGTATGAATGAATTAGAATGGATCATGCGAATGTATTAGAATGGATCGTACGAATGAATTAGAATGGATACATTCGTGCGAATGAATTAGAATGGATCCTACGAAGGAATTAGAATGGATCGTACGAATGAATTAGAATGGATCGTACGAATGAATTAGAATGGATCGTACGAATGAATTAGAATGGATACATTCGTGCGAATGAATTAGAATGGATCATACGAATGAGTAAGAATGGATCGTGCGAATGAATTAGAATGGATCATATGAATGAATTAGAATGGATCGTATGAATGAATTAGAATGGATCGTGCGAATAAATTAGAATGGATCGTATGAATGAATTAGAATAGATTGTGCGAATGAATTAGAATGGATCGTACGAATGAATTAGAATGGAAACATTCGTGCGAATGAATTAGAATGGATCGTATAAATGAATTAGAATCGATCGTACGAATGAATTAGAATGGATCATGCGAATGAATTAGAATGGATTGAATTAGAATGAATCGTACGAATGAGTAAGAAAGGATCCATTCTATTTCATTCGTACGATCCATTCTAATTCATTCATACTATCCTTTCTAATTCCTTCGTACGAATGAATTAGAATGGATTCCATGAATGAATTAGAATAGATCGTACGAATGAATTAGAATGGATCGTACGAAATGTATCCATTCTAATTCATTCGTACGATCCATTCTAATTCATTCGTATGATCCATTCTTACTCATTCGTACGATCCAATCTAATTCATTCATACGATCCATTCTACGATCCATTCTAATTCATTCGTACGTTCCATTCTAATTCATTCGTACGATCCATTCAAATTCATTAATACGATCCATTCTAATTCATTCGCACGATCCATTCTAATTCATTCATACGATCCATTCTAATTCATTCGTACGATCCATTCTAATTCATTCGTACGATCTATTCTAATTCATTCGCACGAATGAATCCATTCTAATTCATTCGTACGATCGATTCTAATTCATTCATACGATCCATTCTAATTCATTCGCACGAATGTATCTATTCTAAATGAATTAGAATGGATCGTACGAATGAGTAAGAATGGATCGTGCGAATGAATTAGAATGGATCATATGAATGAATTAGAATGGATCGTATGAATGAATTATAATGGATCGTGCGAATAAATTAGAATGGATCATACGAATGAATTAGAATGGATCATGCGAATGAATTAGATAGGATCATACGATTGAGTAAGAATGGATTGTACAAATAAAATAGACTAGATCGTACGAATAAATTAGAATGGATCGTATGAATGAATTAGAATCGATCGTACGAATGAGTAAGAATGAATCGTACGAATGAATTAGAATGGATCGTACGAATGAATTAGAATGGATCGTACGAATGAATTAGAATGGATCGTGCGAATAAATTAGAATGGATCGTAGGAGTGTGAATGAATTAGAATGGATCGTGCGAATGAATTAGAATGGATCGTATTAATGAATTAGAATGGATCGTGCGAATGAATTAGAATGGATCGTACGAATGAGTAAGAATGGATCGTGCGAATGAATTAGAATGGATCATATGATTGAATTAGAATGGATCGTATGAATGAATTAGAATGGATCGTGCGAATAAATTAGAATGGATCGTATGAATGAATTAGAATAGATTGTGCGAATGAATTAGAATGGATTGTACGAATGAATTAGAATGGATACATTCGTGCGAATGAATTAGAATGGATCGTATGAACGAATTAGAATCGATCGTACGAATGAATTAGAATGGATCGTGCGAATGAATTAGAATGGATACATTTGTGCGAATGAATTAGAATGAATCGTATGAATGAATTAGAGTGAATACATTCGTACAAATGAATTAGAATGGATCGTACGAATGAATTAGAATGGATACATTCGTGCGAATGAATTAGAATGGATCATATGAATGAATTAGAATGGATCGTTTGAGTGAATTAGAATAGATTGTGCGAATGAATTAGAATGGATCGTACGAATGAATTAGAATGGATCGTGCGAATAAATTAGAATGGATCGTATGAATGAATTAGAATGGATCTTGCGAATGAATTAGAATATAGATCGTACGAATGAATTAGAATGGATCGTACGAATGAATTCGTATGTATCCTTTCTAATTCATTCGTACGATCCATTCTAATTCATTCGTACGATCCATTCTAATTCATTCGTACGATCCATTCTAATTCATTCGCACGATCCATTCTAACTCATTCATACGATTCATTCTAATTCAATCCATTCTAATTCATTCGTACGATCCATTCTTACTCATTCGTACGATCCATTCTAATTCATTCGCACGGTCCATTCTAATTCATTAATACGATCCATTCTAATTCATTCGCACGATCCATTCTAATTCATTCACACAATCCATTCTATTTCATTCGTACGATCCATTCTAATTCATTCGCACGATCCATTCTAATTCATTCATATGATCTATTCTAATTCATTCATACGATCCATTCTAATTCATTCGCACAATCCATTCTAATTCATTCGCACGATCCATTCTAATTCATTCGCATGATCCATTCTAATTCATTCGTACGATCGATTCTAATTCATTCATACGATCCATTCTAATTCATTCGCACGAATGTATCCATTCTAATTCATTCGTACGATCCATTCTAATTCATTCGCACAATCTATTCTAATTCATCCATACGATCCATTCTAATTCATTCATACGATCCAATCTAATTCATTCATACGATCCATTCTAATTCATTCGTACGATCTATTCTATTTCATTCATACGATCCATTCTAATTCGTTTGTACGATCCTTTCTAATTCCTTCGTACGATCCATTCTATTTCATTCGTACGAATGAATTAGAATGGATCGTACGAATGAATTAGAATGGATTCATTCGTGCGAATGAATTAGAATGGATCGTACGAATGAGTAAGAATGGATCGAACGAATGAATTAGAATCGATTGAATTAGAATGAATCGTACGAATGAATTAGAATGGATCGTACGTATGAATTAGAATGGATTGAATTAGAATGAATCATACGAATGAATTAGAATGAATCATACCGTACGAATGAATTAGAATGGATCATACGAAGGAATTAGAATGGATCGTGCGAATAAATTAGAATGGATCGTACGAATGAATTAGAATAGATTGTGCGAATGAATTAGAATGGATCGTACGAATGAATTAGAATGGATCGTACGAATGAATTAGAATGGATCGTGCGAATGAATTAGAATGGATCGTACGAATGAAATAGAATGGATTCGCACGAATGTATCCATTCTTATTCATTCGTACGATCCATTCTAATTCATTCGTACAATCTATTCTAATTCATTCGCACGATCCATTCGCATTCACTCAAACGATCCATTCTAATTCATTCATATGATCCATTCTAATTCATTCGTACGATCCATTCTAATTCATTCGTACGATCCATTCTAATTCATTCGCACAATCTATTCTAATTCATTCGTACGATCCATTCTAATTCATTAATACGATCCATTCTAATTCATTCGTACAATCCATTCTAATTCATTCGCACGTCCGTTCTAATTCATTCGTACGATCCATTCTAATTCATTCGCACGATCCAATCTAATTCATTCGTACGATCCATTCTAATTCATTCATACATGTACGAATGAATTAGAATGGATACATTCGTGCGAATGAATTAGAATGGATCGTATGAATGAATTAGATTGGATCGTATGCATGAATTAGAATGGATCGTGCGAATGAATGAGAATGGATCGTACGAATGAATTAGAATGGATCGAACGAATGAATTAGAATGGATACATTCGTGCAAAAGAATTAGAATGGATTGTATGAATGAATTAGAATGGATCGTACGAATGAATTAGAATGGATCGTACGAATGAATTAGAATGGTTCAAATTAGAATGGATCGTGCGAATGAATTAGAATATGGATCGTACGAATGAATTAGAATGGATCGTGCGAATGAATTAGAATGAATCGTACGAATGAATTAGAATAGATTGTGCGAATGAATGAGAATGGATCGTACGAATGAATTAGAATGGATCGTACGAATGAATTAGAATGGATCGTACGAATGAATTGGAATGGATACATTCGTGCGAATGAATTAGAATGGATCGTATGAATGAATTAGATTGGATCGTATTAATGAATTAGAATGGATCGTGCGAATGAATTAGAATGGATCGTACGAATGAATTAGAATGGATAGATTCGTGTGAATGAATTTGAATGGATCATACGAAGGAATTAGAATGGATCGTACGAATGAATTAGAATGGATCGTACGAATGAATTAGAATGAATCGTACGAAGGAATTAGAATGGATCGTACGAAGGAATTAGAATGGATAGTACGAATGAATTAGAATGGATACCTTCGTGCAAATGAATTAGAATGGACCGTACGATTGAGTAAGAATGGATCGTACGAATGAAATAGAATGGATCGTATGAATGAATTAGAATGGATCGTGCAAATGAATTAGAATGGATCGTACGAATGAATTCTTTTGCATGAAGGTATCCATTCTA
Organism: Chamaelirium japonicum; assembly: GCA_947650365.1. Taxonomy (NCBI): domain Eukaryota; kingdom Viridiplantae; phylum Streptophyta; class Magnoliopsida; order Liliales; family Melanthiaceae; genus Chamaelirium; species Chamaelirium japonicum. Next base: position 1,146,897 of record CANTAL010000013.1, read on the forward strand.
ATTCATTCGTACTATCCATTCTAATTCCTTCGTACGATCCATTCTAATTCCTTCGTACGATCCATTCGGATATATTCGTGCGAAACCATTTTATTTCATTCGTACGATCCATTCTAATTCATTCGCACGATCCATTCTAATTCATTCATACGATCCATTCTAATTCATTCGTACGATCCATTCAAATTCATTCATACGATCCATCCTCATTCATTCGCACGAATGTATCCATTCTAATTCATTCGTACAATCCATTCTATTTCATTCGTACGATCCATTCTTACTCATTCGCACAATCTATTCTAATTCATTCATACGATCCATTCTAAGTCATTCGCATGATCTATTCTAATTCATTCATACGATCCATTCTATTTCATTCGTACGATCCATTCTTACTCAATCGTACGATCCATTCTAATTCATTTGCACGAAGGTATCCATTCTAATTCATTCGTACTATCCATTCTAATTCCTTCGTACGATCCATTCTAATTCCTTCGTACGATTCATTCTAATTCATTCGTATGATCCATTCTAATTCATTCGTACGATCCATTCTAATTCCTTCATATGATCCATTCAAATTCATTCGCACGAATCTATCCATTCTAATTCATTCGTACGATCCATTCTAATTCATTCGCACGATCCATTCTAATTCATTAATACGATCCAATCTAATTCATTCATAATATCCATTCTAATTCATTCGCACGAATGTATCCATTCCAATTCATTCGTACGATCCATTCTAATTCATTCGTACGATCCATTCTAATTCATTCGTACGATCCATTCTCATTCATTCGCACAATCTATTCTAATTCATTCGTACGATCCATTCTAATTCATTCGCACGATCCATTCTAATTCATTCGTACGATCCATATTCTAATTCATTCGCACGATCCATTCTAATTCGAACCATTCTAATTCATTCGTACGATCCATTCTAATTCATTCGTACGATCCATTCTAATTCATGCATATGATCCATTCTAATTTATTACTACGATCCATTCTAATTCATTCGTACGATCCATTCTAATTCCTTCGTATGATCCATCCTAATTTATTCGCACGATCCATTCTAATTCATTCGTACGATCCATTCTAATTCATTCGTACGATCCATTCTATTTCATTCGTATGACCCATTCTAATTCATAAGTACGATCCATTCTAATTCCTTCGCACGATCCATTCTAATTCATTCATACGAATCCATTCTATTTCATTCGTACGATCTATTCTATTTCATTCGTACAATCTATTCTAATTCATTCATACGATCCATTCTAATTCATTCGTACGATCCATTCTAATTCATACGATCTATTCTAATTCATTTGTACGATCCATTCTAATTCATTCGCACAATCTATTCTAATTCATTCTAATTCATTCACACGATCCATTCTAATTCATTCATACGATCCATTCTAATTCATTCGCACGAATGTATCCATTCTAATTCATTCGCACAATCCATTCTAATTCATTCATACAATCCATTCTTACTCATTCGTATTATCCATTTTAATTCATTCACACGAATGTATCAACTCTAATTCATTCGTACGATTCATTCTAATTCATTCGTACGATCCATTCTAATTCATTCGTACGATCCATTCTAATTCATTCATACGATCCATTCTAATTCATTCGTACGATCCATTCTAATTCATTCGTACAATCCATTCTAATTCATTCGCACGATCCATTCGCATTCACTCAAACGATCCATTCTAATTCATTCATATGATCCATTCATTCGTACGATCCATTCTTACTCATTCGTACGATCCATTCTAATTCATTTGCACGAAGGTATCCATTCTAATTCATTCGTACTATTCGTGCGATCCATTCATTCGTACGAAAGAATTAGAATGGATTGTATGAATGAATTAGAATGGATCGTGCGAATGAATTAGAATGCGAATGAATTAGAATGGATCGTACGAATGAATTAGAATAGATTGTGCGAATGAATTAGAATAGATTGTGCGTACGAATGAATTAGAATGGATCGTACGAATGAATTAGAATGGATCGTGCTAATGAATTAGAATGGATCGAGCGAATGAATTAGAATGGATCGTGCGAATGAATTAGAATGGATCGTGCGAATGAATTAGAATGGATCGTACGAATGAATTAGAATGGATACATTCGTGCGAATGAATTAGAATGGATCGTGCGAATGAATTAGAATGGATCGTACGAATGAATTAGAATAGATTGTGCTAATGAATTAGAATGGATCGTATGAATGAATTAGAATGGATACATTCGTACGAATCCATTCTATTTCATTCGTACGATCTATTCTAATGCATTCGCACGATCCATTCTAATTCATTCATACGATCCATTCTAATTCCTTCGTACGATCCATTCTAATTCATTCGTACGATCCATTCTAATTCCTTCGTATGATCCATTCTAATTCATTCGTACGGTATGATTCATTCTAATTCATTCGTACGATTCATTCTAATTCAATCCATTCTAATTCATTCGTACGATCCATTCTAATTTCTTCGTATGATCTATTCTAATTCCTTCGTACGATCCATTCTATTTCATTCGTATGATCCATTCTAATTCATTCGTACGATCCATTCTAATTCATTCGTACGATCCATTCTAATTCATTCGTACGATTCATTCTAATTCAATCCATTCTAAGTCATTCCATTCTAATTCATTCGCACGATCCATTCGCATTCACTCAAACGATCCATTCTAATTCAGTCATACAATCCATTCTAATTCTTTTGCACGAATGCATCCATTCTAATTCATTCGTACGATCCATTCTAATTCATTCGTATGATCTATTCTAATTCATTCGCATGATCCATTCTAATTCCTTCGTACGATCCATTTTAATTCATTCGCACGATCCATTCTAATTCATTCATACGATCTGTTCTAATTCATTCGTACGATCTATTCTAATTTCTTCGGATGATCTATTCTAATTCCTTCGTACGATCCATTCTAATTCATTCGCACGATCCATTCTAATTCATTCATACGATCCATTCTAATTCATTCGTACGATCCATTCTAATTCCTTCGTATGATCCATTCTAACTCATTCGCACGATCCATTCTAATTCATTCGCACAATCTATTCTAATTCATTCGTACGATCCATTCTAATTAGAATGGATCGTATGAATGAATTAGAATGGATCGTGCGAATGAATTAGAATGGATCGTACGAATGAAATAGAATGGATACATTCGTGCCAATGAATTAGAATGAATCATATGAACGAATTAGAATGGATCGTTTGAGTGAATGCGAATGGATCGTGCGAATGAATTAGAATGGATTGTACGAATGAATTAGAATGGATCGTACGAATAAATTAGAATGGATACATTCGTGCGAATGAATTAGAATGGATCGTATGAATAAATTAGATTGGATCGTATGAATGAATTAGAATGGATTGTATGAATTAGAATGGATACCTTCGTGCAAATGAAATAGAATGGATCGTACGAATGAATTAGAGTAGATTGTGCGAATGGATTAGAATGGATCATACGATTGAGTAAGAATGGATTGTACGAATGAAATAGAAGATCGTACGAATGAATTAGAATGGATCGTACGAATGAATTAGAATGGATCGTTCGAATGAATTAGAATGGATCGTTCGAATGAATTAGAATAGATTGTGCGAATGAATTAGAATGGATCGTACGAATGAATTAGAATGGATCGTACGAATGAATTAGAATGGATCGTACGAATGAATTAGAATGGATCGTGCGAATGAATTAGAATGGATCGTACGAATGAATTAGAATGGATCGTATGAATGAATTAGAATGGATCGTACGAATGAATTAGAATAGTTACATTCGTGCGAATGAATTAGAATGGATCGTATGAATGAATTAGAATCGATCGTACGAATGAATTAGAATGGATCATGCGAATGAATTAGAATGGATCGTGCGAATGAATTAGAATGGATCGTACGAATGAAATAGAATGGATCGTACGAATGAGATAGAATGGATCGTACGAATGAATTAGAATGGATCGTACGAATGAATTAGAATTGATCGTGCGAATGAATTAGAATGGATCGTACGAATGAATTAGAATGGATCGTATGAAGGAATTAGAATGGATCGTACGAAGGAATTAGAATGGATCGTACGAAGGAATTAGAATGGATCGTACGAAGGAATTAGAATGGATAGTACGAATGAATTAGAATGGATACCTTCGTGCAAATGAATTAGGATGGATCGTACGAATGAGTAAGAATGGATCGTACGAATGAAATAGAATGGATCGTATGAATGAATTAGAATGGATCGTGCGAATGAATTAGAATGGATCGTACGAATGAATTAGAATGGATACATTCGTGCGAATGAATTAGAATGGATCGTATGAATGAATTAGAATCGATCGTACGAATGAATTAGAATGGATCCTGCGAATGAATTAGAATGGATCGTGCGAATGAAGTAGAATAGATTGTGCGAATGGATTAGAATGGATCATACGATTGAGTAAGAAAGGATTGTACGACTGAATTAGAATGGATTCATTTGTGCGAATGAAATAGAATGGATCATACGGTTGAGTAAGAATGGATTGTACGAATGAAATAGAATAGATCGTACGAATGAATTAGAATGGATCATGCTAATGAATTAGAATTGATCATACGAATGAATTAGAATAGATTGTGCGAATGAATTAAAATGGATCGTATAAATGAATTAGAATGGATCGTATGAATGAATTAGAATGGATCATGCGAATGAATTAAAATGGATCGTATGAATGAAATAGAATGGATCGTATGAATTAGAATGGATCGTATGAATGAAATAGAATGGATCGTATGAATGAATTAGAATGGATCGTGCGAATGAATTAGAATGGATCGTACGAAGGAATTAGAATGGATCGTACGAAGGAATTAGAATGGATAGTACGAATGAATTAGAATGGATTGTACGAATGAATTAGAATGGATCGTATGAATGAATTAGAATAGATCCATTCTTACTCATTCGTACGATCCATTCGTATCCATTCTCCATTCTATTTCATTCGTACGATCCATTCTAATTCATTCGCACGATCCATTCTAATTCATTCATACGATCCATTCTAATTCCTTCGTACGATCCATTCTAATTCATTCGTACGATCCATTCTAATTCATTCGCACGATCAATTCTAATTCATTCATACGATCCATTCTAATTCATTCGTATGATCCATTCTAATTCATTCGCACGATCCATTCTTACTCATTCGCACGATCCATTCTAATTCATTCATACGATCCATTCTAATTCATTCGTACGATCCATTCTAATTCATTCGTACGATCCATTCTAATTCATGCGCACAATCTATTCTAATTCATTCGCACAATCTATTCTAATTCATTCGTACGATCCATTCTAATTCATTCATACGATCCATTCTAATTCATTCGTACGATCCATTCTTACTCATTCGTACGATCTATTCTAATTCATTCGTACGATCCATTCTATTTCATTCGTACGATCCATTCTAATTCATTCGTACAATCCATTCTAATTCATTCGCACGATCCATTCTTACTCATTCGTACGATCCATTCTAATTCATTCGCACAATCCATTCTAATTCATTAATACGATCCATTCTAATTCATTCGCACGATCCATTCTAATTCATTCACACTTATACGATCCATTCTAATTCATTCGCACGAATGTAACCTTTCTAATTCATTCGTACGATCCATTCTAATTCATTCGGACAATCTATTCTAATTCATTCGAACGATCCATTCTAAGTCATTCGTATGATTCATTCTAATTCATTCGCACAATCCATTCTAATTCATTAGCACGATCCATTCTAATTCCTTCGGATGATCCATTCTAATTCATTCGTACGATCCATTCTAATTCATTCGCACAATCTATTCTAATTCATTCGTATGATCAATTCTAATTCATTCGCACGTATCCATTCTAATTCATTCATACGATCCATTCTATTTCATTCGTACGATCCATTCTTACTCATTCGTACGATCCATTCTAATTCATTCGTACGATCCATTCTAATTCATTCGTACGATCCATTCTAATTCATTCATACGATCCATTCTATTTCATTCGTACGATCCATTCTTACTCATTCGTACGATCCATCCTAATTCATTTGCACGAAGGTATCCATTCTAATTCATTCGCACGAATGTATCCTTTCTAATTCATTCGTACGATCCATTCTAATTCATTCGCACAATCTATTCTAATTCATTCGAACGATCCATTCTAAGTCATTCGTACGATCCATTCTAATTCATTCGTACGATCCATTCTAATTCATTCGTACGATCCATTCTAATTTATTCGCACGAATGTATCCATTCCAATTCATTCGTACGATCCATTCTAATTCATTCGCACAATCTATTCTAATTCATTCGCACGATCCATTCTAATTCATTCATACGATCCATTCTATTTCATTCGTTCATTCGTACGATCCATTCTAATTCATTCGTACGATCCATTCTAATTTATTCGTACGATCCATTCTAATTCATTCGCACAATCTATTCTAATTCATTCGTACGATCCATTCTAATTCATTCGCACGATCCATTCTAATTCATTCATACGATCCATTCTATTTCATTCGTACGATCCATTCTTACTCATTCGCACGATCCATTCTAATTCATTCGCACGAATGGATCGTTCGAATGAATTAGAATAGATTGTGCGAATGAATTAGAATGGAACGTACGAATGAATTAGAACGGATACATTCGTGCGAATGAATTAGAATGGATCGTATGAGTGTGAATGAATTAGAATGGATTGTGCGAATGAATTAGAGTGGATACATTCGTACGAATGAATTAGAATAGATTGTGCGAATGAATTAGAATGGATCGTACGAAGGAATTAGAATGGATAGTATGAATGAATTAGAATGGATACCTTCGTGCAAATGAATTAGAATGGATCGTACGAATGAGTAAGAATGGATCGTACGAATGAAATAGAATAGATCGTATGAATGAATTAGAATGGATCGTGCGAATGAATTAGAATGGATCGTACGAATGAATTAGAATAGATTGTGCGAATGAATTAGAATGGATCGTTCGAATGAATTAGAATGGATCATACGAATGAATTAGAATGGATCGTATGCATGAATTAGAATGGATCGTGCGAATGAATTAGAATGGATCGTACGAATGAATTAGAATGGATCGTACGAAGGAATTAGAATGGAACGTACGAATGAATTAGAATGGATCATGCGAATGAATTAGAATGGATCGTGCGAATGAATTAGAATGGATCGTACGAATGAATTAGAATGGATCGTATGAATGAATTAGAATCGATCGTACGAATGAATAAGAATGGATCATGCGAATGAATTAGAATGGATCGTATGAATGAATTAGAATGGATCGTGCGAATGAATTAGAATGGATCGTACGAATGAAATAGAATGGATTCGCACGAATGTATCCATTCTAATTCATTCGTACGATCCATTCTAATTCATTCGTACAATCTATTCTAACTCATTCGTACGATCCATTCTAATTCATTCGCACGATCCAGCGAATGAATTAGAATGGATCGTATGAGTGTGAATGAATTAGAATGGATCGTGCGAATGAATTAGAATGGATCGTATTAATGAATTAGAATGGATCGTGCGAATGAATTAGAATGGATCGAACGAATGAGTAAGAATGGATCATGCGAATGAATTAGAATGGATCATATGAATGAATTAGAATGGATCGTATGAATGAATTAGAATGGATCGTGCGAATAAATTAGAATGGATCGTATGAATGAATTAGAATAGATTGTGTGAATGAATTAGAATGGATCGTACGAATGAATTAGAATGGATACATTCGTGCGAATGAATTAGAATGGATCGTACGAATGAATTCGGATGTATCCATTCTAATTCATTCGTACGATCCATTCTAATTCATTCGCACAATCCATTCTAATTCATTTGCACAATCTATTCTAATTCATTCGTACGATCAATTCTAATTCATTAGCATGATCCATTCTAATTCATTCGTACGATCTATTCTATTTCATTCGTACAATCCATTCTTACTCAATCGTACGATCCAATCTAATTCATACGATCTATTCTAATTCATTCGCACGAATTTATCCATTCCAATTCATTCGTACGATCCATTCTAATTCATTCGCACAATCTATTCTAATTCATTCGTACGATCAATTCTAATTCATTAGCATGATCCATTCTAATTCATTCGTACGATCTATTCTATTTCATTCGTACAATCCATTTTTACTCAATCGTATGATCCATTCTAATCCATTCGCACAATCTATTCTAATTCATTTGTACGATCCATTCTATTTCATTCGTACGATCCATTCTAATTCATACGATCCATTCTATTTCATTCATACGATCCATTTTAATTCATTCGCACGATCCATTCTATCATACGATCTATTCTATTTCATTCGTACAATCCATTCTTACTCAACCGTATGATCCATTCTAATTCATTCGCACGAATAGTACGAATGAATTAGAATGGATACCTTCGTGCAAATGAATTAGAATGGATCGTACGAATGAGTAAGAATGGATCATATGAATGAATTAGAATGGATCGTTTGAGTGAATGCGAATGGATCGTGCGAATGAATTAGAATGGATTGTACAAATGAAATAGAATGGATCGTACGAATAAATTAGAATGGATCGTATGAATGAATTAGAATGGATCGTACGAATGAATTAGAATGGATCGTACGAATAAATTAGAATGGATTGAATTAGAATGAATCGTACGAATGAATTAGAGTTGATACATTCGTGTGAATGAATTAAAATGGATAATACGAATGAGTAAGAATGGATCGTAGAATTAGAATGGATCGTATGAATGAATTAGAATGGATCGTACAAATGAATTAGAATAGATATATTCAAGCAAATGAATTAGAATGGATCGTATGAATGAATTAGAATGGATCGTACGAAGGAATTAGAATGGATAGTACGAATGAATTAGAATGGATTGTACGAATGAAATAGAATAGATCGTACGAATGAATTAGAATGGATCATGCTAATGAATTAGAATTGATCGTACGAATGAATTAGAATAGATTGTGCGAATGAATTAGAATGGATCGTACGAATGAATTGGAATGGATACATTCGTGCGAATGAATTAGAATGGATCGTATGAATGAATTAGAGTGGATACATTCATGCAAATGGATTAGAATGGATCGTACGAATGAATTAGAATGGATACATTCGTGCGAATGAATTAGAATGGATCGTATGAATGAATTAGATTGGATCGTATGAATGAATTAGAATGGATTGTATGAATTAGAATGGATACCTTCGTGCAAATGAATTAGAATGGATCGTACGAATGAATAAGAATGGATCGTGCGAAAGAATTAGAATGGATTGTACGAATGAATTAGAATGGATCGTACGAATGAATTAGAATGGGTACATTCGTGCGAATCCATTCTATTTCATTCGTACGATCCATTCTAATTCATTCGCACGATCCATTCTAATTCTTTCATACGATCCATTCTAATTCATTCGTACGATCCATTCTAATTCATTCGTACGATCCATTCTAATTCATTCGCACAATCCATTCTAATTCATTCGTACGATCCATTCTAATTCATTCATATGATTCATTCTAATTCAATCCGTTCTAATTCATTCGTATGATCCATTCTTACTTATTCGTACGATCCATTCTAATTCATTCGTACGAACCATTCTATTTCATTCGTACGATCCATTTTACTCATTCGTACGATCCATTCTAATTTATTTGCACGAAGGTATCCATTCTAATTCATTCGTACTATCCATTCAAATTCCTTCGTACGAATGAATTAGAATGGATCGTATTAATGAATTAGAATGGATCGTGCGAATGAATTAGAATGGATCGTACGAATGAGTTAGAATAGATTGTACGAATGAATTAGAATGGATCGTACGAATGAATTAGAATGCATACATTCGTGCGAATCCATTCTATTCAATTCGTACGATCCATTCTAATTCATTCATACGATCCATTCTACGATCCATTCTAATTCATTCATACGTTCCATTCTAATTCATTAGCACAATCTATTCTAATTCATTCGTACGATCCATTCTAATTCATTCGCACGATCCATTCTAATTCATTCGCACGAATGTATCCATTCTAATTCATTTGTACGAATGTATCCACTCTAATTCATTCGTACGATCCATTCTAATTCATTAGCACGATCCATTCTAATTCATTCGTACGATCCATTCTAATTCATTTATACGATCCAATCTAATTCATTCACACGATCCATTCTAATTCATTCGCACGAATGTATCCATTCTAATTCATTCGTACGATCCATTCTAATTCATTCGTTCGATCCATTCTAATTCATTCGCACGATCCATTCTAATTCATTCGTACGATCCATTCTATTTCATTCGTACGATCCATTAGAATGGATACCTTCGTGCAAATGAATTAGAATGGATCGTACGAATGAGTACGAATGGATCGTACAAATGAAATAGAATGGATCGTATGAATGAAATAGAATGGATCGTATGAATGAATTAGAATGGATACATTCGTGCGAATCCATTCTATTTCATTCGTACGATCCATTCTAATTCATTCGCACGATCCATTCTAATTTATTCATACGATCCATTCTAATTCCTTCGTACGATCCATTCTAATTCATTCGTACGATCCATTCTAATTCATTCGCACAATCCATTCTAATTCAAGCATACGATCCATTCTAATTGATTCGTACGATCCATTCTAATTGATTCGTACGATCCATTCTAATTCATTCGCACAATCTATTCTAATTCATTCGTACGATCCATTCTAATTCATTCGCACGATCCATTCTAATTCATTCATACGATCCATTCTATTTCATTCGTACGATCCATTCTTACTCATTCATACGATCCATTCTAATTCATTTGCACGAAGGTATCCATTCTAATTCATTCGTACTATCCATTCTAATTCCTTCGTACGATCCATTCTAATTCCTTCGTACGATCCATTCGGATACATTCGTGCGAATCCATTCTATTTCATTCGTACGATCCATTCTAATTCATTCGCACGATCCATTCTAATTCATTCATACGATCTATTCTAATTCATTAGAACGATCCATTCTAATTCATTCGTACGATCCATTCTAATTCATTCGCACAATCTATTCTAATTCATTCGTACGATCCATTCTAATTCATTCGCACGATCCATTCTAATTCATTCATACGATCCATTCTATTTCATTCGTACGATCCATTCTTACTCATTCGTACGATCCATTCTAATTCATTTGCACGAAGGTATCCATTCTAATTCATTCGTACTATCCATTCTAATTCATTCGCACGATCCATTCTAATTCATTCATACGATCCATTCTAATTCATTCGTATGATCCATTCAATTTCATTCGTACGATCCATTCTAATTCATTCGCACGATCCATTCTAATTCATTCATACGATCCATTCTAATTCATTCGTACGATCCATTCTAATTCATTATTACGATCCATTCTAATTCATTCGCACGAATGTATCTATTCTAATTCATTCGTACGATCCATTCTAATTCATTCATACGATCCATTCTAATTAGAATGGATCGTACGAATGAAATAGAATGGATCGTATGAATGAATTAGAATGGATCGTGCGAATGAATTAGAATGGATCGTACGAATGAATTAGAATAGATTGTGCGAATGAATTAGAATGGATCGTACGAATGAATTAGAATGGATCGTACGAATGAATTAGAATGGATTGTATGAATGAATTAGAATGGATCGTGCGAATGAATTAAAATGGATTGTACGAATGAAATAGAATGGATTCGCACGAATGTATCCATTCTAATTCATTCATACGATCCATTCTAATTCATTCGTACAATCCATTCTAATTCATTTGCACGATCCATTCGCATTCACTCAAACGATCCATTCTAATTCATTCATATGATCCATTCTAATTCATTCGCACGAATGTATCCATTCTATTTCATTTGTACGATCCAGTCTAATTCATTCGTACGATCCATTCTAATTCATTCATACGATTCATTCTAATTCATTCGTACGATTCATTCTAATTCAATCCATTCTAATTCATTCGTACGATCCATTCTAATTCATCCGTACGATCCATTCTAATTCATTCATACGATCCATTCTAATTCATTCGTACGATCCATTCTAGATTGTACGAATGAATTACAATGGATCGTACGAATGAATTAAAATGGATCGTACGAAGGAATTAGAATGGATCGTATGAATGAATTGGAATGAATCGTATGAATGAATTAGAATGGATCGTACGAAGGAATTAGAATGGATAGTACGATTGAATTAGAATGGATACCTTCGTGCAAATGAATTAGAATGGATTGTACGAATGAGTAAGAATGGATCGTACGAATGAAATGGAATGGATCGTATGAATGAATTAGAATGGATCGTGCGAATGAATTAGAATGGATCGTACGAATGAATTAGAATAGATCGTACGAATGAATTAGAATACATTGTGCGCATGAATTAGAATGGATCGTACGAATAAATTAGAATGGATCGTACGAATGAATTAGAGTAGATTGTGCGAATGAATTAGAATGGATCGTACGAATGAATTAGAATGGATACATTCATGCTAATGAATTAGAATGGATCATACGATTGAATTAGAATGGATTCATTCATGCGAATGAATTAGAATGAATCGTACGAATGAGTAAGAATGGATCGTACGAATGAATTAGAATGGATTGAATTAGAATGAATCGTACGAATGAATTAGAATGGATCGTACGAATGAATTAGAATGGATCGTACGAATGAATTAGAATGGTTCGAATTAGAATGGATCATGCGAATGAATTAGAATATGGATCGTACGAATGAATTAGAATGGATCGTGCGAATGAATTAGAATGGATCGTACGAATGAATTAGAATAGATTGTGCGAATGACTTAGAATGGATCGTACGAATGAATTAGAATGGATCGTATGAATGAATTAGAATGGATCATATGAATGAATTAGAATGAATCGTTTGAGTGAATGCGAATGGATCGTGCGAATGAATTAGAATGGATTGTACGAATGAATTAGAATGGATCGTACGAATGAATTAGAATGGATACATTCGTGCGAATCCATTCTATTTCATTCGTACGATCCATTCTAATTCATTCGCACGATCCATTCTAATTCATTCATACGATCCATTCTAATTTATTCGTACGATCCATTCTAATTCATTCGTACGATCCATTCTAATTCATGCGCACAATCTATTCTAATTCTTTCGTACGATCCATTCTAATTCATTCGCACGATCCATTCTAATTCATTAGTACGATCCATTCTAATTCATTCGTACGATCTATATTCTAATTCATTCGCACGATCCATTCTAATTCATTCATACGATCCATTCTAATTTATTCGCATGATCCATTCTAATTCATTCGTACGATCTATATTATTTCATTCGTACAATCCATTCTTACTCAATCGTATGATCCATTCTAATCCATTCGCACCATCTATTCTAATTCATTCATACGATCCATTCTAATTTATTCGCAAGATCCATTCTAATTCCTTCGTATGATCCATTCTAATTCATTCGTACGGTATGATTCATTCTAATTCATTCGTACGATTCATTCTAATTCAATCCATTCTAATTCATTCGTACGATCCATTCTAATTCATTCATACGATCCATTCTAATTCATTCGTACGATTCATTCTAATTCAATCCATTCTAATTCATTCGTACGATTCATTCTAATTCAATCCATTCTAATTCATTCGTACGAATGAGTAAGATTGGATCGTACGAATGAATTAGAATCGATTGAATTAGAATGAATCGTACAAATGAATTAGAATGGATCATACGAATGAATTAGAATGGATTGAATTAGAATGAATCGTACGAATGAATTAGAATGAATCATACCGTACGAATGAATTAGAATGGATCATACGAAGGAATTAGAATGGATCGTACGAATGAATTAGAATGGATCGTACGAATGAATTAGAATAGATTGTGCGAATGAATTAGAATGGATCGTACGAATGAAATAGAATGGATCGTACGAATGAATTAGAATGGATCGTACGAATGAATTAGAATAGATTGTGCGAATGAATTAGAATGGATCGTACGAAAGAATTAGAATGGATTAGAATGAATTAGAATGGATCGTATGAATGAATTAGAATGGATCGAACGAATGAATTAGAATGGATACATTCGTGCAAAAGAATTAGAATGGATTGTATGAATGAATTAGAATGGATCGTATGAATGAATTAGAATGGATCGTGCGAATGAATTAGAATGGATCGTACGAATGAATTAGAATGGGTCGTACGAATGAATTAGAATGGATACACGATCCAGATCCATTCTAATTCATTCGCACAATCTATTTAATTCATTCGTAGGATCTATTCTAATTCATTACTACGATCCATTCTAATTCATTCATACGATCCATTCTAATTCATTCGTACGATCCATTCTAATTCATTCGCACGATCCATTCTAATTCATTCATACGATCCATTCTAATTCATTCATACGATCCATTCTAATTCATTCGTACGATCCATTCTAATTCATTCGTACGATTCATTCTAATTCAATCCATTCTTATTCATTCGTACGATCCATTCTTACTCATTCGTACGATCCATTCTAATTCATTCATACGATCCATTCTACGATCCATTCTAATTCATTCGTACGTTCCATTCTAATTCATTAGCACAATCTATTCTAATTCATTCGTATGATCCATTCTAATTCATTCGCACGATCCATTCTAATTCATTCGCACGAATGTATCCATTCTAATTCATTTGTACGAATGTATCCACTCTAATTCATTTGTACGATCCATTCTAATTCATTCGTACGATCCATTCTAATTCATTCGCACGATCCATTCTAATTCATTCGTACGATCCATTCTATTTCATTCATACGATCCATTAGAATGGATACCTTCGTGCAAATAAATTAGAATGGATCATACGAATGAGTAAGAATGGATCATACGAATGTAATAGAATGGATCGTATGAATGAAATAGAATGGATCGTATGAATGAATTAGAATGGATACATTCGTGCGAATCCATTCTATTTCATTCGTACGATCCATTCTCATTCATTCGCACGATCCATTCTAATTCATTCATACGATCCATTCTAATTCCTTCATACGATCCATTCTAATTCATTCGTACGATCCTTTCTAATTCATTCGCACGATCCATTCTAATTCATGCATACGACCCATTCTAATTCATTCGCACAATCTATTCTAATTCATACGTACGATCCATTCTAATTCATTCGCACGATCCATTCTAATTCATTCGCACAATCTATTCTAATTCATTCGTACGATCCATTCTAATTCATTCGTACGATCCATTCTAATTCATTCGTACGATTCATTCTAATTCAATCCATTCTAATTCATTCGTACGATCCATTCTTACTTATTCGTACGATCCATTCTAATTCATTCATACGATCCATTCTACGATCCATTCTAATTCATTCGTACGTTCCATTCTAATTCATTCGCATGAATGTATCCATTCTAATTCATTCGTACGATCCATTCTAATTTATTCGTGCGAATCCATTCTATTTCATTCGTACGATCCATTCTAATTCATTCGCACGATCCATTCTAATTCATTCATACGATCCATTCTAATTCATTCGTACGATCCATTCTAATTCATTCGTACGATCCATTCTAATTCATTCGCACAATCTATTCTAATTCATTCGTACGATCCATTCTAATTCATTTGTACGATCCATTCTAATTCATTCGTACGATTCATTCTAATTCAATCCATTCTAATTCATTCCATTCTAATTTATTCGCACGATCCATTCGCATTCACTCAAACGATCCATTCTAATTCATTCATACAATCCATTCTAATTCTTTTGCACGAATGTATCCATTCTAATTCATTCGCACAATCTATTCTAATTCATTACTACGATCCATTCTAATTCATTACTACGATCCATTCTAATTCATTCGTACGATCCATTCTAATTCATTCGCACAATCTATTCTAATTCATTCGTACGATTGAGTAAGAAAGGATTGTACGAATGAAATAGAATAGATCGTACGAATGAATTAGAATGGATCGTATGAATGAATTAGAATGGATCGTTCGAATGAATTAGAATAGATTGTGCGAATGAATTAGAATGGATCGTACGAATGAATTAGAATGGATCGTGCGAATAAATTAGAATGGATCGTATGAATGTATTAGAATGGATCGTGCGAATGAATTAGAATATGGATCGAACGAAGGAATTAGAATGGATCGTACGAATGAATTCGAATGTATCCTTTCTAATTCATTCGTACGATCCATTCTAATTCATTCGTACGATCCATTCTAATTCATTCGCACGATCCATTCTAATTCATTCGCACGATCCATTCTAATTAATTCATACAATCCATTCTAATTCTTTTGCACGAATGTATCCATTCTTATTCATTCGTACGATCCATTCTAATTCATTCGTACGATCCATTCTAATTCATTCGCACAATCCATTCTAATTCATTCACACTCATACGATCCATTCTAATTCATTCGCACGAATGTATCCTTTCTAATTCATTCGTACGATCCATTCTAATTCATTCGCACAATCTATTCTAATTCATTCGAACGATCCATTCTAAGTCATTCGTACGATCCATTCTAATTCATTCGTACGATCCATTCTAATTCATTCGCACGATCCATTCTATTTCATTCGTACGATCCATTCTAATTCATTTGCACGAATGTATCCATTCCAATTCATTCGTACGATCCATTCTAATTCATTCGCACAATCTATTCTAATTCATTCGTACGATCAATTCTAATTCATTCGCACGTATCCATTCTAATTCATTCATACGATCCATTATATTTCATTCGTACGATCCATTCTTACTCATTCGTACGATCCATTCTAATTCATTCGTACAATCCATTCTAATTCATTCGTACGATCCATTCTAATTCATTCGTACGATCCATTCTAATTCATTCATACGATCAATTCTAATTTATTCGCACGATCCATTCTAATTCATTCGTACGATCCATTCTAATTCATTCGCACAATCTATTTTAATTCATTCGAACGATCCATTCTAATTCATTCGTACGATCCATTCTAATTCATTCGTACGATCTATTCTATTTCATTCGTACAATCCATTCTTACTCAATCGTATGATCCATTCTAATCTATTCGCACAATCTACTCTAATTCATTCGTACGATCCATTCTAATTCATTCGTACGATCCACTCTAATTCATTCGCACGATCCATTCTATTTCATTCGTACGATCCATTCTAATTCATTCGCACGAATGTATCCATTCCAATTCATTCGTACGATCCATTCTAATTCATTCGCACAATCTATTCTAATTCATTCGTACGATCAATTCTAATTCATTCGCATGTATCCATTCTAATTCATTCATAGGATCCATTCTATTTCATTCGAACGATCCATTCTTACTCATTCGTACGATCCATTCTAATTCATTTGTACGATCCATTCTAATTCATTCGTACGATCCATTCTAATTCATTCGCACGATCCATTCTAATTCATTCATACGATCCATTCTAATTCATTCGTACGATCCATTCTAATTCATTCGAACGATCCATTCTAATTCATTCGTACGATCAATTCTAATTCATTCGTACGATCTATTCTATTTCATTCGTACAATCCATTCTTACTCAATCGCACGATCCATTCTAATCCATTCGCACGATCCATTCTAATTCATTCGCACGATCCATTCTAATTCATTCCTACGATCCATTCTAATTCATTCTAATTCATTCGCACGATCCATTCGCATTCACTCAAACGATCCATTCTAATTCATTCATATGATCCATTCTAATTCATTCGCACGAATGTATCCATTCTATTTCATTCGTACGATCCATTCTAATTCATTCGCACGATCCATTCTAATTCATTCGTACGATCCATTCTAATTCATTCATACAATCCATTCTAATTTATTCGCACGATCCATTCTAATTCATTCATACGATCCATTCTAATTCATTCATATGATCCATTCTAATTCCTTCGTACGATCCATTCTATTTCATTCGTACGATCCATTCTAATTCATTCATACGATCCATTCGTATCCATTCTAATTCATTCGTACGATCCATTCTAATTCATTCGTACGATCCATTCTAATTCCTTCGTATGATCCATTCTAATTCATTCGTACGATCCATTCTAATTCATTCGCACGATCCATTCTAATTCATTCATACGATCCATTCTAATTCATTCGTACGATCTATTCTATTTCATTCGTACAATCCATTCTTACTCAATCGTATGATCCATTCTAATCCATTCGCACAATCTATTCTAATTCATTCATACGATCCATTCTATTTCATTCGTACGATCCATTCTAATTCATTCGTACAATCCATTCTAATTCATTCGTACGATCCATTCTAATTCATTCATACGATCCATTCAATTTCATTCGTACGATCCATTCTTACTCATTCGTACGATCCATCCTAATTCATTTGCACGAAGGTATCCATTCTAATTCATTCGTACTATCCATCTAATTCCTTCGTACGATCCATTCTAATTCCTTCGTACGATCCATTCTAATTCATTCGTACGATCCATTCTATTTCATTCGTACGATCCATTCTATTTCATTCATACGATCCAAGTTTATTCATTCATACGATCCATTCTAATTCATTCGCACGATCCATTCGAATTCATTCGTACGATCCATTCTAATTCATTCGTACGATCCATTCTAATTCATTCGTACGATCCATTCTAATTCCTTCGTATGATCCATTCTAATTCATTCGTACGATCCATTCTAATTCATTCGTACGATTCATTCTAATTCAATCCATTCTAATTCATTCGTACGATCTATTCTTACTCATTCATTCGATCCATTCTAATTCATTCGCACGAATGAATCCATTCTAATTCATTCGTATGATCCATTCTAATTCATTCGCATGAATGTATCCATTCTAATTTATTCGTACGATCCATTCTATCTCATTCGTACAATCCATTCTATTTCATTCGTACGAATGTATCCATTCTAATTCATTCGTACGATCCATTCTAATTCCTTCGTACGATCCATTCTAATTCATTCCCATGAATGTATCCATTCTAATTGATACGTACGATCCATTCTATTTCATTCGTATGATCCATTCTTACTCATTCGTACGATCCATTCTAATTCTAATTCATTCATATGATCCATTCTAATTCATTCGCACGATCCATTCTAATTCATTCGTACGATCCATTCTAATTCATTCGTACGATTCATTCTAATTCAATCCATTCTAATTCATTCGTACGATCCATTCTTACTCATTCGTACGATCCATTCTAATTCATTCGCACAAATGAATCCATTCTATTTCATTCGTATGATCCATTCTAATTCATTCGCATGAATGTATCCATTCTAATTCATTCGTACGATCCATTCTATCTCATTCGTACAATCCATTCTATTTCATTCATACGATCCATTCTAATTCATTCGCACGGTCCATTCTAATTCATTCATACGATCTATTCTAATTCTTTCGCACGAATGTATCCATTCTAATTCATTCGTACGATCCATTCTAATTCATTCGCACGATCCATTCTAATTCATTCATACAATCCATTCTAATTCTTTTGCACGAATGTATCGATTCTAATTCATTCGTTCGATCCATTCTAATTCATTCGTACGATCCATTCTAATTCATTCACACGATCCAATCTAATTCATTCGTACGATCCATTCTAATTCATTCATACATGTACGAATGAATTAGAATGGTTACATTCGTGCGAATGAATTAGAATGGATCGTATGAATGAATTAGATTGGATCGTATGCATGAATTAGAATGGATCGTGCGAATGAATGAGAATGGATCATACGAATGAATTAGAATGGATCGAACGAATCAATTAGAATGGATACATTCGTGCAAAAGAATTAGAATGGGTTGTATGAATGAATTAGAATGGATCGTGCGAATGAATTAGAATGGATCGTACGAATGAATTAGAATGGATACATTCGTGCGAAAGAATTAGAATAGATCGTATGAATGAATTGGAATGGATCGTATGAATGAAATAGAATGGATCGTACGAATGAATTAGAATGGATTGTGCGAATGAATAAGAATGGATCGTACGAATGAATTGGAATGGATACATTCGTGCGAATGAATTAGAATGGATCGTACGAATGAAATAGAATGGATCGTTTGAGTGAATTAGAATAGATTTTGCGAATGAATTAGAATCGATCGTACGAATGAATTAGAATGGATCGTGCGAATAAATTAGAATGGATCGTATGAATGAATTAGAATGGATCGTGCGAATGAATTAGAATATAGATCGTACGAATGAATTAGAATAGATTGTGCGAATGAATTAGAATGGATCATATGAATGAATTAGAATGGATCGTACGATCTATTCTAATTCATTCATGCAATCCATTCTAATTCATTCGTAGGAAGGAATTAGAAAGGATCGTACGAATGAATTAGAATGGATCGTACGAATGAATTAGAAAGGATACATTCGAATTCATTCGTACGATCCATTCTAATTCATTCATACGATCTATATTCTAATTCATTCGCACGATCCATTCTAATTCATTCGTACGATCCATTCTAATTCATTCGCACGATCCATTCTAATTCATTCGCACGATTCACTCTAATTCATTCATACAATCCATTCTAATTCTATTGCACGAATGTATCCATTCTAATTCATTCGTACGATCCATTCTAATTCATTCGTACGATCCATTCTAATTCATTCGTACGATCCATTCTAATTCATTTGCACAATCCATTCTAATTCATTCACACTCATACGATCCATTCTAATTCATTCGCACGAATGTATACGTTCTAATTCATTCGTACGATCCATTCTAATTCATTCGCACAATCTATTCTAATTCATTCGAACGATCCATTCTAAGTCATTCGTACGATCCATTCTAATTCATTCGTACGATCCATTCTAATTCATTCGCACGATCCAGTCTATTTCATTCGTACGATCCATTCTAATTCATTCGCACAAATGTATCCATTCCAATTCATTCGTACGATCCATTCTAATTCATTCGCACGATCCATTCTAATTCATTCGCACGAATGTATCCATTCTAATTCATTTGTACGAATGTATCAACTCTAATTCATTCGTACGATCCATTCTAATGCATTAGCACGATCCATTCTAATTCATTCGTACGATCCATTCTAATTCATTTATACGATCCAATCTAATTCATTCACACGATCCATTCTAATTCATTCGCACGAATGTATCCATTCTAATTCATTCGTACGATCCATTCTAATTCATTCGTTCGATCCATTCTAATTCATTCGCACGATCCATTCTAATTCATTCGTACGATCCATTCTATTTCATTCGTACGATCCATTAGAATGGATACCTTCGTGCAAATGAATTAGAATGGATCGTACGAATGAGTACGAATGGATCGTACGAATGAAATAGAATGGATCGTATGAATGAAATAGAATGGATCGTATGAATGAATTAGAATGGATACATTCGTGCGAATCCATTCTATTTCATTCGTACAATCCATTCTAATTCATTCGCACGATCCATTCTAATTCATTCATACGATCCATTCTAATTCCTTCGTACGATCCATTCTAATTCATTCGTACGATCCATTCTAATTCATTCGCACGATCCATTCTAATTCATGCATACGATCCATTCTAATTGATTCGTACGATCCATTCTAATTCATTCGTACGATCCATTCTAATTCATTCGCACAATCTATTCTAATTCATTCGTACGATCCATTCTAATTCATTCGCACGATCCATTCTAATTCATTCATACGATCCATTCTATTTCATTCGTACGATCCATTCTTACTCATTCATACGATCCATTCTAATTCATTTGCACGAAGGTATCCATTCTAATTCATTCGTACTATCCATTCTAATTCCTTCGTACGATCCATTCTAATTCCTTCGTACGATCCATTCGGATACATTCGTGCGAATCCATTCTATTTCATTCGTACGATCCATTCTAATTCATTCGCACGATCCATTCTAATTCATTCATACGATCTATTCTAATTCATTCGTACGATCCATTCTAATTCATTCGTACGATCCATTCTAATTCATTCGCACAATCTATTCTAATTCATTCGTACGATCCATTCTAATTCATTCGCACGATCCATTCTAATTCATTCATACGATCTATTCTATTTCATTCGTACGATCCATTCTTACTCATTCGTACGATCCATTCTAATTCATTTGCACGAAGGTATCCATTCTAATTCATTCGTACTATCCATTCTAATTCATTCGCACGATCCATTCTAATTCATTCATACGATCCATTCTAATTCATTCGTATGATCCATTCAATTTCATTCGTACGATCCATTCTAATTCATTCGCACGATCCATTCTAATTCATTCATACGATCCATTCTAATTCTTTCGTACGATCCATTCTAATTCATTATTACGATCCATTCTAATTCATTCGCACGAATGTATCTATTCTAATTCATTCGTACGATCCATTCTAATTCATTCATACGATCCATTCTAATTAGAATGGATCGTACAAATGAAATAGAATGGATCGTATGAATGAATTAGAATGGATCGTGCGAATGAATTAGAATGGATCGTACGAATGAATTAGAATAGATTGTGCGAATGAATTAGAATGGATCGTACGAATGAATTAGAATGGATCGTACGAATGAATTAGAATGGATTGTATGAATGAATTAGAATGGATCGTGCGAATGAATTAAAATGGATCGTACGAATGAAATAGAATGGATTCGCACGAATGTATCCATTCTAATTCATTCATACGATCCATTCTAATTCATTCGTACAATCCATTCTAATTCATTTGCACGATCCATTCGCATTCACTCAAATGATCCATTCTAATTCATTCATATGATCCATTCTAATTCATTCGCACGAATGTATCCATTCTATTTCATTTGTACGATCCAGTCTAATTCATTCGTACGATCCATTCTAATTCATTCATACGATTCATTCTAATTCATTCGTACGATTCATTCTAATTCAATCCATTCTAATTCATTCGTACGATCCATTCTAATTCATCCGTACGATCCATTCTAATTCATTCATACGATCCATTCTAATTCATTCGTACGATCCATTCTAGATTGTACGAATGAATTACAATGGATCGTACGAATGAATTAAAATGGATCGTACGAAGGAATTAGAATGGATCGTATGAATGAATTGGAATGGATCGTACGAATGAATTAGAATGGATCGTACGAAGGAATTAGAATGGATAGTACGATTGAATTAGAATGGATACCTTCGTGCAAATGAATTAGAATGGATTGTACGAATGAGTAAGAATGGATCGTACGAATGAAATGGAATGGATCGTATGAATGAATTAGAATGGATCGTGCGAATGAATTAGAATGGATCGTACGAATGAATTAGAATAGATCGTACGAATGAATTAGAATAGATTGTGCGCATGAATTAGAATGGATCGTACGAATAAATTAGAATGGATCGTACGAATGAATTAGAGTAGATTGTGCGAATGAATTAGAATGGATCGTACGAATGAATTAGAATGGATACATTCATTCTAATGAATTAGAATGGATCATACGATTGAATTAGAATGGATTCATTCGTGCGAATGAATTAGAATGAATCGTACGAATGAGTAAGAATGGATCGTACGAATGAATTAGAATGGATTGAATTAGAATGAATCGTACGAGTGAATTAGAATGGATCGTACGAATGAATTAGAATGGATCGTACGAATGAATTAGAATGGTTCGAATTAGAATGGATCATGCGAATGAATTAGAATATGGATCGTACGAATGAATTAGAATGGATCATGCGATTGAATTAGAATGGATCGTACGAATGAATTAGAATAGATTGTGCGAATGAATTAGAATGGATCATACGAATGAATTAGAATGGATCGTATGAATGAATTAGAATGGATCATATGAATGAATTAGAATGAATCGTTTGAGTGAATGCGAATGGATCGTGCGAATGAATTAGAATGGATTGTACGAATGAATTAGAATGGATCGTACGAATGAATTAGAATGGATACATTCGTGCGAATCCATTCTATTTCATTCGTACGATCCATTCTAATTCATTCGCACGATCCATTCTAATTCATTCATACGATCCATTCTAATTTATTCGTACGATCCATTCTAATTCATTCGTACGATCCATTCTAATTCATGCGCACAATCTATTCTAATTCATTCGTACGATCCATTCTAATTCATTCGCACGATCCATTCTAATTCATTAGTACGATCCATTCTAATTCATTCGTACGATCTATATTCTAATTCATTCGCACGATCCATTCTAATTCATTCATACGATCCATTCTAATTTATTCGCATGATCCATTCTAATTCATTCGTACGATCTATATTATTTCATTCGTACAATCCATTCTTACTCAATCGTATGATCCATTCTAATCCATTCGCACAATCTATTCTAATTCATTCATACGATCCATTCTAATTTATTCGCAAGATCCATTCTAATTCCTTCGTATGATCCATTCTAATTCATTCGTACGGTATGATTCATTCAAATTCATTCGTACAATTCATTCTAATTCAATCCATTCTAATTCATTCGTACGATCCATTCTAATTCATTCATACGATCCATTCTAATTCATTCGTACGATTCATTCTAATTCAATCCATTCTAATTCATTCGTACGATTCATTCTAATTCAATCCATTCTAATTCATTCGTACGAATGAGTAAGATTGGATCGTACGAATGAATTAGAATCGATTGAATTAGAATGAATCGTACAAATGAATTAGAATGGATCATACGAATGAATTAGAATGGATTGAATTAGAATGAATCGTACGAATGAATTAGAATGAATCATACCGTACGAATAAATTAGAATGGATCATACGAAGGAATTAGAATGGATCGTACGAATGAATTAGAATGGATCGTACGAATGAATTAGAATAGATTGTGCGAATGAATTAGAATGGATCGTACGAATGAAATAGAATGGATCGTACGAATGAATTAGAATGGATCGTACGAATGAATTAGAATAGATTGTGCGAATGAATTAGAATGGATCGTACGAAAGAATTAGAATGGATTAGAATGAATTAGAATGGATCGTATGAATGAATTAGAATGGATCGAACGAATGAATTAGAATGGATACATTCGTGCAAAAGAATTAGAATGGATTGTATGAATGAATTAGAATGGATCGTATGAATGAATTAGAATGGATCGTGCGAATGAATTAGAATGGATCGTACGAATGAATTAGAATGGGTCGTACGAATGAATTAGAATGGATACACGATCCAGATCCATTCTAATTCATTCGCACAATCTATTCTAATTCATTCGTAGGATCTATTCTAATTCATTACTACGATCCATTCTAATTCATTCATACGATCCATTCTAATTCATTCGTACGATCCATTCTAATTCATTCGCACGATCCATTCTAATTCATTCATACGATCCATTCTAATTCATTCATACGATCCATTCTAATTCATTCGTACGATCCATTCTAATTCATTCGTACGATTCATTCTAATTCAATCCATTCTTATTCATTCGTACGATCCATTCTTACTCATTCGTACGATCCATTCTACGATCCATTCTAATTCATTTGTACGTTCCATTCTAATTCATTAGCACAATCTATTCTAATTCATTCGTATGATCCATTCTAATTCATTCGCACGATCCATTCTAATTCATTCGCACGAATGTATCCATTCTAATTCATTTGTACGAATGTATCCACTCTAATTCATTCGTACGATCCATTCTAATTCATTCGTACGATCCATTCTAATTCATTCGCACGATCCATTCTTATTCATTCGTACGATCCATTCTATTTCATTCATACGATCAATTAGAATGGATACCTTCGTGCAAATGAATTAGAATGGATCATACGAATGAGTAAGAATGGATCATACGAATGTAATAGAATGGATCGTATGAATGAAATAGAATGGATCGTATGAATGAATTAGAATGGATACATTCGTGCGAATCCATTCTATTTCATTCGTACGATCCATTCTCATTCATTCGCACGATCCATTCTAATTCATTCATACGATCCATTCTAATTCCTTCATACGATCCATTCTAATTCATTCGTACGATCCTTTCTAATTCATTCGCACGATCCATTCTAATTCATGCATACGACCCATTCTAATTCATTCGCACAATCTATTCTAATTCATACGTACGATCCATTCTAATTCATTCGCACGATCCATTCTAATTCATTCGCACAATCTATTCTAATTCATTCGTACGATCCATTCTAATTCATTCGTACGATCCATTCTAATTCATTCGTACGATTCATTCTAATTCAATCCATTCTAATTCATTCGTACGATCCATTCTTACTTATTCGTACGATCCATTCTAATTCATTCATACGATCCATTCTACGATCCATTCTAATTCATTCGTACGTTCCATTCTAATTCATTCGCATGAATGTATCCATTCTAATTCATTCGTACGATCCATTCTAATTTATTCGTGCGAATCCATTCTATTTCATTCGTACGATCCATTCTAATTCATTCGCACGATCCATTCTAATTCATTCATACGATCCATTCTAATTCATTCGTACGATCCATTCTAATTCATTCGTACGATCCATTCTAATTCATTCGCACAATCTATTCTAATTCATTCGTACGGTCCATTCTAATTCATTTGTACGATCCATTCTAATTCATTCGTACGATTCATTCTAATTCAATCCATTCTAATTCATTCCATTCTAATTTATTCGCACGATCCATTCGCATTCACTCAAACGATCCATTCTAATTCATTCATACAATCCATTCTAATTCTTTTGCACGAATGTATCCATTCTAATTCATTCGCACAATCTATTCTAATTCATTCGTAGGATCCATTCTAATTCATTACTACGATCCATTCTAATTCATTCGTACGATCCATTCTAATTCATTCGCACAATCTATTCTAATTCATTCGTACGATTGAGTAAGAAAGGATTGTACGAATGAAATAGAATAGATCGTACGAATGAATTAGAATGGATCGTATGAATGAATTAGAATGGATCGTTCGAATGAATTAGAATAGATTGTGCGAATGAATTAGAATGGATCGTACGAATGAATTAGAATGGATCGTGCGAATAAATTAGAATGGATCGTATGAATGTATTAGAATGGATCGTGCGAATGAATTAGAATATGGATCGAACGAAGGAATTAGAATGGATCGTACGAATGAATTCGAATGTATCCTTTCTAATTCATTCGTACGATCCATTCTAATTCATTCGTACGATCCATTCTAATTCATTCGTACGATCCATTCTAATTCATTCGCACGATCCATTCTAATTCATTCGCACGATCCATTCTAATTCATTCATACAATCCATTCTAATTCTTTTGCACGAATGTATCCATTCTTATTCATTCGTACGATCCATTCTAATTCATTCGTACGATCCATTCTAATTCATTCGCACAATCCATTCTAATTCATTCACACTCATACGATCCATTCTAATTCATTCGCACGAATGTATCCTTTCTAATTCATTCGTACGATCCATTCTAATTCATTCGCACAATCTATTCTAATTCATTCGAACGATCCATTCTAAGTCATTCGTACGATCCATTCTAATTCATTCGTACGATCCATTCTAATTCATTCGCACGATCCATTCTATTTCATTCGTACGATCCATTCTAATTCATTTGCACGAATGTATCCATTCCAATTCATTCGTACGATCCATTCTAATTCATTCGCACAATCTATTCTAATTCATTCGTACGATCAATTCTAATTCATTCGCACGTATCCATTCTAATTCATTCATACGATCCATTATATTTCATTCGTACGATCCATTCTTACTCATTCGTACGATCCATTCTAATTCATTCGTACAATCCATTCTAATTCATTCGTACGATCCATTCTAATTCATTCGTACGATCCATTCTAATTCATTCATACGATCAATTCTAATTTATTCGCACGATCCATTCTAATTCATTCGTACATCCATTCTAATTCATTCGCACAATCTATTTTAATTCATTCGAACGATCCATTCTAATTCATTCGTACGATCCATTCTAGTTCATTCGTACGATCTATTCTATTTCATTCGTACAATCCATTCTTACTCAATCGTATGATCCATTCTAATCTATTCGCACAATCTACTCTAATTCATTCGTACGATCCATTCTAATTCATTCGTACGATCCACTCTAATTCATTCGCACGATCCATTCTATTTCATTCGTACGATCCATTCTAATTCATTCGCACGAATGTATCCATTCCAATTCATTCGTACGATCCATTCTAATTCATTCGCACAATCTATTCTAATTCATTCGTACGATCAATTCTAATTCATTCGCACGTATCCATTCTAATTCATTCATAGGATCCATTCTATTTCATTCGAACGATCCATTCTTACTCATTCGTACGATCCATTCTAATTCATTTGTACGATCCATTCTAATTCATTCGTACGATCCATTCTAATTCATTCGCACGATCCATTCTAATTCATTCATACGATCCATTCTAATTTATTCGCACTATCCATTCTAATTCATTCGTACGATCCATTCTAATTCATTCGCACAATCTATTCTAATTCATTCGAACGATCCATTCTAATTCATTCGTACGATCAATTCTAATTCATTCGTACGATCTATTCTATTTCATTCGTACAATCCATTCTTACTCAATCGCACGATCCATTCTAATCCATTCGCACGATCCATTCTAATTCATTCGCACGATCCATTCTAATTCATTCCTACGATCCATTCTAATTCATTCTAATTCATTCGCACGATCCATTCGCATTCACTCAAACGATCCATTCTAATTCATTCATATGATCCATTCTAATTCATTCGCACGAATGTATCCATTCTATTTCATTCGTACGATCCATTCTAATTCATTCGCACGATCCATTCTAATTCATTCGTACGATCCATTCTAATTCATTCATACAATCCATTCTAATTTATTCGCACGATCCATTCTAATTCATTCATACGATCCATTCTAATTCATTCATATGATCCATTCTAATTCCTTCGTACGATCCATTCTATTTCATTCGTACGATCCATTCTAATTCATTCATACGATCCATTCGTATCCATTCTAATTCATTCGTACGATCCATTCTAATTCATTCGTACGATCCATTCTAATTCCTTCGTATGATCCATTCTAATTCATTCGTACGATCCATTCTAATTCATTCGCACGATCCATTCTAATTCATTCATACGATCCATTCTAATTCATTCGTACGATCTATTCTATTTCATTCATACAATCCATTCTTACTCAATCGTATGATCCATTCTAATCCATTCGCACAATCTATTCTAATTCATTCGTACGATCCATTCTATTTCATTCGTACGATCCATTCTATTTCATTCGTACGATCCATTCTAATTCATTCGTACAATCCATTCTAATTCATTCGTACGATCCATTCTAATTCATTCATACGATCCATTCAATTTCATTCGTACGATCCATTCTTACTCATTCGTACGATCCATCCTAATTCATTTGCACGAAGGTATCCATTCTAATTCATTCGTACTATCCATTCTAATTCCTTCGTACGATCCATTCTAATTCCTTCGTACGATCCATTCTAATTCATTCGTACGATCCATTCTATTTCATTCGTACGATCCATTCTATTTCATTCATACGATCCAAGTTAATTCATTCATACGATCCATTCTAATTCATTCGCACGATCCATTCGAATTCATTCGTACGATCCATTCTAATTCATTCGTACGATCCATTCTAATTCATTTGTACGATCCATTCTAATTCATTCGTACAATCCATTCTAATTCCTTCGTATGATCCATTCTAATTCATTCGTACGATCCATTCTAATTCATTCGTACGATTCATTCTAATTCAATCCATTCTAATTCATTCGTACGATCTATTCTTACTCATTCATTCGATCCATTCTAATTCATTCGCACGAATGAATCCATTCTAATTCATTCGTATGATCCATTCTAATTCATTCGCATGAATGTATCCATTCTAATTTATTCGTACGATCCATTCTATCTCATTCGTACAATCCATTCTATTTCATTCGTACGAATGTATCCATTCTAATTCATTCGTACGATCCATTCTAATTCCTTCGTACGATCCATTCTAATTCATTCCCATGAATGTATCCATTCTAATTGATACGTACGATCCATTCTATTTCATTCGTATGATCCATTCTTACTCATTCGTACGATCCATTCTAATTCTAATTCATTCATATGATCCATTCTAATTCATTCGCACGATCCATTATAATTCATTCGTGCGATCCATTCTAATTCATTCGTACGATTCATTCTAATTCAATCCATTCTAATTCATTCGTACGATCCATTCTTACTCATTCGTACGATCCATTCTAATTCATTCGCACAAATGAATCCATTCTATTTCATTCGTATGATCCATTCTAATTCATTCGCATGAATGTATCCATTCTAATTCATTCGTACGATCCATTCTATCTCATTCGTACAATCCATTCTATTTCATTCATACGATCCATTCTAATTCATTCGCACGGTCCATTCTAATTCATTCATACGATCTATTCTAATTCTTTCGCACGAATGTATCTATTCTAATTCATTCGTACGATCCATTCTAATTCATTCGCACGATCCATTCTAATTCATTCATACAATCCAATCTAATTCTTTTGCACGAATGTATCGATTCTAATTCATTCGTTCGATCCATTCTAATTCATTCGTACGATCCATTCTAATTCATTCACACGATCCAATCTAATTCATTCGTACGATCCATTCTAATTCATTCATACATGTACGAATGAATTAGAATGGTTACATTCGTGCGAATGAATTAGAATGGATCGTATGAATGAATTAGATTGGATCGTATGCATGAATTAGAATGGATCGTGCGAATGAATGAGAATGGATCATACGAATGAATTAGAATGGATCGAACGAATGAATTAGAATGGATACATTCGTGCAAAAGAATTAGAATG
Organism: Chamaelirium japonicum; assembly: GCA_947650365.1. Taxonomy (NCBI): domain Eukaryota; kingdom Viridiplantae; phylum Streptophyta; class Magnoliopsida; order Liliales; family Melanthiaceae; genus Chamaelirium; species Chamaelirium japonicum. The sequence continues at coordinate 1,178,539 of CANTAL010000013.1, forward strand.
GGTTGTATGAATGAATTAGAATGGATCGTGCGAATGAATTTGAATGGATCGTACGAATGAATTAGAATGGATACATTCGTGCGAAAGAATTAGAATAGATCGTATGAATGAATTGGAATGGATCGTATGAATGAAATAGAATGGATCGTACGAATGAATTAGAATGGATTGTGCGAATGAATAAGAATGGATCGTACGAATGAATTGGAATGGATACATTCGTGCGAATGAATTAGAATGGATCGTACGAATGAAATAGAATGGATCGTTTGAGTGAATTAGAATAGATTTTGCGAATGAATTAGAATCGATCGTACGAATGAATTAGAATGGATCGTGCGAATAAATTAGAATGGATCGTATGAATGAATTAGAATGGATCGTGCGAATGAATTAGAATATAGATCGTACGAATGAATTAGAATAGATTGTGCGAATGAATTAGGATGGATCATATGAATGAATTAGAATGGATCGTACGATCTATTCTAATTCATTCATGCAATCCATTCTAATTCATTCGTAGGAAGGAATTAGAAAGGATCGTACGAATGAATTAGAATGGATCGTACGAATGAATTAGAAAGGATACATTCGAATTCATTCGTACGATCCATTCTAATTCATTGGTACGATCTATATTCTAATTCATTCGCACGATCCATTCTAATTCATTCGTACGATCCATTCTAATTCATTCGCACGATCCATTCTAATTCATTCGCACGATTCACTCTAATTCATTCATACAATCCATTCTAATTCTTTTGCACGAATGTATCCATTCTAATTCATTCGTACGATCCATTCTAATTCATTCGTACGATCCATTCTAATTCATTTGCACAATCCATTCTAATTCATTCACACTCATACGATCCATTCTAATTCATTCGCACGAATGTATACGTTCTAATTCATTCGTACGATCCATTCTAATTCATTCGCACAATCTATTCTAATTCATTCGAACGATCCATTCTAAGTCATTCGTACGATCCATTCTAATTCATTCGTACGATCCATTCTAATTCATTCGCACGATCCAGTCTATTTCATTCGTACGATCCATTCTAATTCATTCGCACAAATGTATCCATTCCAATTCATTCGTACGATCCATTCTAATTCATTCGCACAATCTATTCTAATTCATTCGTACGATCAATTCTAATTCATTCGCACGTATCCATTCTAATTCATTCATACGATCCATTCTATTTCATTCGTACGATCCATTCTTACTCATTCGTACGATCCATTCTAATTCATTCATATGATCCTTTCTAATTCATTCGTACGATCCATTCTAATTCATTCGTACGATCCATTCTAATTCATTCGCACAATCTATTCTAATTCATTCGTACGATCCATTCTAATTCATTCGCACGATCCATTCTAATTCATTCATACGATCCATTCTATTTCATTCGTACGATCCATTCTTACGCATTCGTACGATCCATTCTAATTCATTTGCACGAATGAGTAAGAATGGATCGTACGAATGAATTAGAATAGATTGAATTAGAATGAATCGTACGAATGAATTAGAATGGATCGTACGAATGAATTAGAATGGATCGTGCGAATGAATTAGAATGGGTCGTACGAATGAATTAGAATGGATACACGATCCAGATCCATTCTAATTCATTCGCACAATCTATTCTAATTCATTCGTAGGATCCATTCTAATTCATTACTACGATCCATTCTAATTCATTCTACGATCCATTCTAATTCATTCGTATGATCCATTCTAATTCATTCGCACGATCCATTCTAATTCATTCATACGATCCATTCTAATTCATTCGTATGTATCCATTCTAATTCATTCATACGATCCATTCTAATTCTATGATCCATTCTTACTCATTCGTATTATCCATTTTAATTCATTCACACGAATGTATCAACTCTAATTCATTCGTATGATCCATTCTAATTCATTCGCACGAATGTATCCATTCTAATTCATTCGTACGATCCATTCTAATTCATTCGTATGATCCATTCTAATTCATTCGTACGATCCATTCTAATTTATTCGCACGATCCATTCTAATTCATTCATACGATTCATTCTAATTCATTCATATGATCCATTCTAATTCATTCGTACGGTATGAATTCTAATGGATCGTACGAATGAATTAGAATGGATCGTATGAATGAATTATAATGGATCGTGTGAATGAATTAGAATGGATTGTATGAATGAATTAGAATGGATCGTATGAATGAATTAGAATGGATACATTCGTGCGAGCGAATGAATTAGAATGGATCTGGATCGTGTATCCATTCTAAATCATTCGTATGACCCATTCTAATTCATTCGTACGATCCATTCTAATTCATTCGCACGATCCATTCTAATTCATTCGCACGATCCATTCTAATTCATTCATACGATCCATTCTAATTCATTCATATGATCCACTCTAATTCATTCATACGATCCATTCTAATTCATTCGTACGATCCATTCTAATTTATTCGCACGATCCATTCTAATTCATTCGTACGATCTATTCTATTTCATTCGTACAATCCATTCTTACTCAATCGTATGATCCATTCTAATCCATTCGCACAATCTACTCTAATTCATTCGTACGATCCATTCTAATTCATTCGTACGATCAATTCTAATTCATTCGCACGATCTATTCTAATTCATTCATACGATCCATTCTAATTTATTCGCACGATCCATTCTAATTCATTCATACGATCCATTCTAATTCATTCATATGATCCATTCTAATTCATTCACACGATCCATTCTTACTCATTCGTACGATCCATTCTAATTCATTTGCACGAAGGTATCCATTCTAATTCATTCGTACTATCCATTCTAATTCCTTCGTACGATCCATTCTAATTCATTCGTACGATCCATTCTAATTCATTCGTACGATCCATTCTAATTCCTTAGTATGATCCATTCTAATTCATTCGTACGGTATGATTCATTCTAATTCATTCGTATGATTCATTCTAATTCAATCCATTCTAATTCATTCGTACGATCCATTCTAATTAATTCGTACGATCCATTCTAATTCATTCATACGATCCATTCTAATTCATTCATACGATCCATTCTAATTCTTTTGCACGAATGTATCCATTCTAATTCATTCATACGATCCATTCTAATTTCTCATTCGTACGATCCATTCTATTTCATTCGTACGATCCATTCTTATTCATTCGTACGATCCATTCGTATCCATTCTAATTCATTCGCAAGTATCCATTCTAATTCATTCATACGATCCATTCTATTTCATTCGTACGATCCATTCTTACTCATTCGTACGATCCATTCTAATTCATTCGTACGATCCATTCTAATTCATTCGTACGATCCATTCTAATTCATTCATACGATCCATTCTATTTCATTCGTACGATCCATTCTTACTCATTCGTACGATCCATCCTAATTCATTTGCACGAAGGTATCCATTCTAATTCATTCGCACGAATGTATCCTTTCTAATTCATTCGTACGATCCATTCTAATTCATTCGCACAATCTATTCTAATTCATTCGAACGATCCATTCTAAGTCATTCGTACGATCCATTCTAATTCATTCGTACGATCCATTCTAATTCATTCGTACGATCCATTCTAATTCATTCGCACAATCTATTCTAATTCATTCGTATGATCCATTCTATCTCATTCGTACAATCCATTCTATTTCATTCGTACGATCCATTCTAATTCATTCGCACGATCCATTCTAATTCATTCGCACGATCCATTCTAATTCATTCATACGATCCATTCTATTTTATTCGAACGATCCATTCTTACTCATTCGTACGATCCATTCTAATTCATTTGCACGAAGGTATCCATTCTAATTCATTCGTACTATCCATTCTAATTCCTTCGTACAATCCATTCTAATTCATTCGCACGATCCATTCTAATTCATTCGTACGATCCATTCTAATTCATTCATACGATCTATTCTAATTTATTCGCACGATCCATTCTAATTCATTCATACGATCCATTCTAATTCATTCATATGATCCATTCTAATTCCTTCGTACGATCCATTCTATTTCATTCGTACGATCCATTCTAATTCATTCATACGATCCATTCGTATCCATTCTAATTCATTCGTACGATCCATTCTAATTCATTCGTACGATCCATTCTAATTCCTTCGTACGATCCATTCTAATTCATTCGTACGATCCATTCTAATTCATTCGCACGATCCATTCTAATTCATTCATACGATCCATTCTAATTCATTCGTACGATCTATTCTATTTCATTCGTACAATCCATTCTTACTCAATCATATGATCCATTCTAATCCATTCGCACAATCTATTCTAATTCATTCGTATGATCCATTCTATTTCATTCGTACGATCCATTCTAATTCATTCGTACAATCCATTCTAATTCATTCGCACGAATGTATCCATTCCAATTCATTCATACGATCCATTCTAATTCATTTGCACAATCTATTCTAATTCATTCGTACGATCAATTCTAATTCATTCGCACGTATCCATTCTAATTCATTCATACGATCCATTCTATTTCATTCACACGATCCATTCTTACTCATTCGTACGATCCATTCTAATTCATTCGTACGATCCATTCTAATTCATTCGTACGATCCATTCTAATTCATTCGCACGAATGTATCCATTCCAATTCATTCGTACGATCCATTCTAATTCATTCGCACAATCTATTCTAATTCATTCGTACGATCAATTCTAATTCATTCGCACGTATCCTTTCTAATTCATTCGTACGATCCATTCTAATTCATTCGCACAATCTATTCTAATTCATTCGAACGATCCATTCTAAGTCATTCGTACGATCCATTCTAATTCATTCGTACGATCCATTCTAATTCATTCGCACGAATGTATCCATTCCAATTCATTCGTACAATCCATTCTAATTCATTCGCACAATCTATTCTAATTCATTCGTACGATCAATTCTAATTCATTCGCACGTTTCCATTCTAATTCATTCATACGATCCATTCTATTTCATTCGTACGATCCTTTCTTACTCATTCGTACGAATGAATTAGAATGGATCGTACGAAGGAATTAGAATGGATCGTACGAAGGAATTTGAATGGATCGTACGAAGGAATTAGAATGGATAGTACGAATGAATTAGATTGGATCGTACGAATGAATTAGAATGGATCGTGCGAATGAATTAGAATGGATCGTACGAATGAATTAGAATGGATCGTACGAAGGAATTAGAATGGATCGTACGAATGAATTAGAAAGGATACATTCGAATTCATTCGTACGATCCATTTTAATTCCTTCGTACGATCCATATTCTAATTCATTCGCACGATCCATTCTAATTCATTCATACGATCCATTCTAATTTATTCGCATGATCCATTCTAATTAATTCGTACAATCCATTCTAATTCATTCGCACAATCTATTCTAATTCATTCGAACGATCCATTCTAATTCATTCGCACGATCCATTCTAATTCATTCATATGATCCATTCTATTTCATTCGTACGAAGGAATTAGAAAGGATCGTACGAATGAATTAGAATGGATCGTACGAATGAATTAGAAAGGACACTTTCGAATTCATTCGTACGATCCATTCTAATTCATTCGTACGATCTATAATCTAATTCATTCGCACGATCCATTCTAATTCATTCGTACGATCCTTTCTAATTCCTTCGTACGAATGAAATAGAATGGATCGTATCAATGAATTAGAATGGATCGTGCGAATGAATTAGAATGGATCGTTCAAATGAATTAGAATAGATTGTGCGAATGAATTAGAATGGATCGTACGAATGAATTAGAATGGATCGTGCGAATAAATTAGAATGGATCGTATGAATGAATTAGAATGGATCGTACGAATGAATTAGAATAGATTGTGCGAATGAATTAGAATGGATCGTACGAATGAATTAGAATGGATCGTACGAATGAATTAGAATAGATTGTGCGAATGAATTAGAATGGATCATACGAATGAATTAGAATGGATCATACGAATGAATTAGAATGGATCGTACGAATGAATTAGAATTGATCGTATGAATGAATTAGAATGGATCGTGTGAATGAATTAGAATGGATCGTACGAATGAAATAGAATGGATTCGCACGACTGTATCCGAATGGATCTTACGAAGGAATTAGAATGGATCGTACGAAGGAATTCGAATGGATAGTAGGAATGAATTAGAATGGATACCTTCTTGCAAATGAATTAGAATGGATCGTACGAATGAGTAAGAATGGATCGTACGAATGAAATAGAATGGATCGTATGAATGAATTAGAATGGATCGTGCGAATGAATTAGAATGGATCGTACGAATGAATTAGAATAGATTGTGCGAATGAATTAGAATGGATCGTACGAATGAATTAGAATGGATCGTACGAATGAATTAGAATGGATCGTATGCATGAATTAGAATGGATCGTGCGAATGAATTAGAATGGATCGTACGAACGAATTAGAATGGATCGTACGAAGGAATTAGAATGGATCGTATGAATGAATTAGAATGGATCGTGCGAATGAATTAGAATGGATAGTACGAATGAAATAGAATGGATTCGCACGAATGTATCCATTCTAATTCATTCATACGATCCATTCTAATTCATTCATACGATCCATTCTATTTCATTCGTACGATCCATTCTTACTCATTCGTACGATCCATTCTAATTCATTTGCACGAAGGTATCCATTCTAATTCATTCGTACGATCCATTCTAATTCAATCATACGATCCATTCTAATTCATTCGCACGAATGTATCCATTCTAATTCATTCGTACGATCCATTCTAATTCATTCATACGATCCATTCTAATTCTACGATCCATTCTTACTCATTCGTATTATCCATTTTAATTCATTCACACGAATGTATCAACTCTAATTCATTCGTACGATTCATTCTAATTCAATCCATTCTAATTCATTCGTACAATCCATTCTAATTCATTCGTACGATCCATTCTAATTCATTCATACGATCCATTCTAATTCATTCGTACGATCCATTCTAATTCATTCGTACAATCCATTCTAATTCATTCGCACGATCCATTCGCATTCACTCAAACGATCCATTCTAATTCATTCATATGATCTATTCATTTGTACGATTCATTCTAATTCATTTGCACGAAGATATCCATTCTAATTCATTCGTACTATTCGTGCGAATGAATTAGAATGGATCATACGGTTGAGTAAGAATGGATTGTACGAATGAAATAGAATAGATTGTACGAATGAATTAGAATGGATCATGCTAATGAATTAGAATTGATCGTACGAATGAATTAGAATAGATTGTGCGAATGAATTAAAATGGATACATTCGTGCGAATGGATTAGAATGGATCGTATGAATGAATTAGAATGGATCGTATGAATTAGAATGGATCGTATGAATGAATTAGAATGGATCGTATGAATGAAATAGAATGGATCGTACGAATGAATTAGAATGGATCGTGCGAATGAATTAGAATGGATCGTGCGAATGAGTAAGAATGGATCGTACGAATGATATAGAATGGATCGTATAAATGAATTAGATTGGATCGTATTAATGAATTAGAATGGATCGTACGAATGAATTAGAATAGATCGTACGAATGAATTAGAATGGATACGAATGGATCGTATAATTGAATTAGAATGGATCGTACGAATGTATTAGAATGGATCGTACAAATGAATTAGGATGGATTGAATTAGAATGAATCGTACGAATGAATTAGAATGAATCATACCATACGAATGAATTAGAATGGATCATATGAATGAATTAGAATGGATCTTATGAATGAATTAGAATGGATCGTACGAATGAATTAGAATGTATCCATTCTAATTCATTCGTACGATCCATTCTAATTCATTCGTATGATCTATTCTAATTCATTCGCATGATCCCTTCTAATTCCTTCGTACGATCCATTTTAATTCATTCGCACGATCCATTCTAATTCATTCGTACGATCCATTCTAATTCATTCGCACAATCTATTCTAATTCATTCGTACGATCCATTCTAATTCATTCGCACGATCCATTCTAATTCATTCGCACAATCTATTCTAATTCATTCGAACGATCCATTCTAATTCATTCGCACGATCCATTCTAATTCATTCATACGATCCATTCTATTTCATTCGTACGATCCATTCTAATTCATTCGTACGATCCAGTCTAATTCATTCGCACAATCTATTCTAATTCATTCGTACGATCCATTCTAATTCATTCGCACGATCCATTCTAATTCATTCATATGATCCATTCTATTTCATTCGTACGATCCATTCTTACTCATTCGTACGATCCATTCTAATTCATTTGCACGAAGGTATCCATTCTAATTCATTCGTACTATCCATTCTAATTCCTTCGTACGATCCATTCTAATTCCTCCGTACGAATGAATTAGAATGGATCGTACGAATGAATTAGAATGGATACATTCGTGCAAAAGAATTAGAATGGATTGTATGAATGAATTAGAATGGATCGTCCGAATGAATTAGAATGGATCGTGCGAATGAATTAGAATGGATCGTATGAATGAATTAGAATGGATCGTGCGAATGAATTAGAATGGATCGTACGAATGAATTAGAATGGATCGTACGAATGAGTAAGAATGGATCGTACGAATGAAATAGAATGGATCGTATGAATGAATTATAATGGATACGTGCGAATGAATTAGAATTGATCATACGAATGAATTAGAATAGATTGTGCGAATGAATTAGAATGGATCGTACGAATGAATTGGAATGGATACATTCGTGCGAATGAATTAGAATGGATCGTATGAATGAATTAGAATGGATCGTGCGAATGAATTAGAATGGATCGTACGAATGAATTAGAATAGATTGTGCGAATGAATTAGAATGGATCGTACGAATGAATTAGAATGGATCGTACGAATGAATTAGAATGGATCGTACGAATGAATTAGAATGGATCGTGCGAATGAATTAGAATGGATCGTACGAATGAAATAGAATGGATTCGCACGAATGTATCCATTCTAATTCATTCGTACGATCCATTCTAATTCATTCGTACAATCCATTCTAATTCATTCGCACGATCCATTCGCATTCACTCAAACGATCCATTCTAATTCATTCATATGATCCATTCTAATTCATTCGCACGAATGTATCCATTCTAATTCACTCATACGATCCATTCTAATTCATTCGTACGATCCATTCTTACTCATTCGTACGATCCATTCTAATTCATTCGTTCGATCCTTTCTAATTCATTCGTACGATCCATTCTAATTCATTCGCACGATCCATTCTAATTCATGCATACGATCCAATCTAATTCATTCATACGATCCATTCTAATTCATTCGCACGAATGTATCCATTCTAATTCATTCGCACGATCCATTCTAATTCATTCATACAATCCATTCTAATTCATTCGTATTATCCATTTTAATTCATTCACACGAATGTATCAACTCTAATTCATTCGTATTATCCATTTTAATTCATTCACACGAATGTATCAACTCTAATTCATTCGTACGATTCATTCTAATTCAATCCATTCTAATTCATTCGTACGATCCATTCTAATTCATTCGTACGATCTATTCTAATTCATTCTAATGGATACATTCGTGCAAAAGAATTAGAATGGATTGTATGAATGAATTAGAATGGATCGTCCGAATGAATTAGAATGGATACATTCGTACGAATGAATTAGAATGGATCGTATGAATGAATTAGATTGGATCGTATGAATGAATTAGAATGGATCGTACGGATAAATTAGAATGGATACCTTCGTGCAAATGAATTAGGGTGGATCGTACGAATGAGTAAGAATGGATCGTACGAATGAAATAGAATGGATCGTATGAATGAATTAGAATGGATCGTACGAATGAATTAGAATGGATTGTATGAATGAATTAGAATGGATCGTACGAATGAAATAGAATGGATCGTACGAATGAAATAGAATGGATCGTACGAATGAATTAGAATAGATTGTGCGAATGGATTAGAATGGATCATACGATTGAGTAAGAATGGATTGTACGAATGAAATAGAATAGATCGTACGAATGAATTAGAATGGATCGTAAGAATGGATTAGAATGGATCGTGCGAATGAATTAGAATGGATCGTACGAATGAATTAGAATGGATCGTACGAAGGAATTAGAATGGATCATACGAATGAATTAGAATGGATCGTACGAATGAATTAGAATGGATACGAATGGATCGTATGAATGAAATAGAATGGATCGTACGAATGAAATAGAATGGATCGTATGAAGGAATTAGAATGGATCATATGAATGAATTAGAATGGATCGTATGAATGAATTAGCATGGATCGTGCGAATAAATTAGAATGGATCGTATGAATGAATTAGAATGGATCGTACGAATGAATTAGAATGGATCGTGCGAATGAATTAGAATGGATCGTACGAAGGAATTTGAATGGATAGTTCGAATGAATTAGAATGGATCTGGATCGAATGGATCCATTCTAATTCATTCGTACGATCCATTCTAATTCATAAGTACGATCCATTCTAATTCATTCGCACGATCCATTCTAATTCATTCATACGAATCCATTCTATTTCATTCGTACGATCTATTCTATTTCATTCGTACGATCCATTCTAATTCCTTCGTATGATCCATTCTAATTCATTCACATAATCTATTCTAATTCATTCGTACGATCCATTCTAATTCATTGTGCGAATGAATTAGAATGGATCGTACGAATGAATTGGAATGGATACATTCGTGCGAATGAATTAGAATGGATCGTATGAATGAATTAGAGTAGATACATTCATATAAATGAATTAGAATGGATCGTACGAATGAATTAGAATGGATACATTCGTGCGAATGAATTAGCATGGATCGTACGAATGAAATAGAATGGATCGTACGAATGAATTAGAATGGATCGTGCGAATAAATTAGAATGGATCATACGAAGGAATTAGAATGGATCGTACGAATGAATTAGAATGGATCGTAGTAATGAATTAGAAAGGATCGTACGAATGAATTAGAATGGATCGTACGAATGAATTAGAATGGATCGTATGAATGAATTAGAATGGATCGTGCGAATGAATTAGAATGGATCGTACGAATGAATTAGAATAGATTGTGCGAATGAATTAGAATGGATCGTGCGAATGAATTAGAATGGATCGTACGAATGATTTAGAATAGATTATGCGATTGAATTAGAATGGATCGTACAAATGAATTAGAATGGATCGTACGAATGAATTAGACTGGATCGTATGAATGAATTAGAATGGATCGTGCGAATGAATTATAATGGATCGTACGAAGGAATTAGAATAGATCATACGAAGAAATTAGAATGGATCATACAAATGAATTAGAATGGATCGTATGAATGAATTAGAATGGATCGTGCGAATGAATTAAAATGGATCGTACGAAGGAATTAGAATGGATCATGCGAATGAATTAGAATAGATCATACGAATGAATTAGAATGGATCGTACGAATGAATTAGAATGGATCGTACGAATGAATTAGAATGGTTCGTACGAATGAATTAGAATGGATCGTGCGAATGAATTAGAATGGATCGTACGAAGGAATTAGAATAGATCATACGAAGAAATTAGAATGGATCGTACGAATGAATTAGAATGGATCGTATGAATGAATTAGAATGGATCGTGCAAAAGAATTAAAATGGATCGTACGAACGAATTAGAATGGATCATGCGAATGAATTAGAATAGATCATACGAATGAATTAGAATGGATCGTACGAATGAATTAGAATGGATATATTCTAATTCATTCGTACGATCGATTCTAATTCATTCATACGATCCATTCTAATTCATTCATATGATCCATTCTAATTCATTCGTACGGTATGATTCATTCTAATTCATTCGTACGATTCATTCTAATTCAATCCATTCTAATTCATTCGTACGATCTATTCTAATACATTCGTACGATCCATTCTAATTCATTCATACGATCCATTCGTATCCATTCTAATTCATTCGTACGATCTATTCTAATTCATTCGTACGATCCATTCTAATTCATTAATACGATCCAATCTAATTCATTCATACGATCCATTCTATTTCATTCGTAAGATCCATTCTTACTCATTCGCACGATCCATTCTAATTCATTCGCATGATCCATTCTAATTCATTCGTACGATCCATTCTATTTCATTCATACGATCCATTCTAATTCATTCATACGATCCATTCTAATTCATACGATCCATTCTAATTCATTCATACGATCCATTCTAATCCATTCGCACGAATGTATCCTTTTTAATTCATTCACACAATCTATTCTAATTCATTCGTACGATCAATTCTAATTCATTAGCATGATCCATTCTAATTCATTCGTACGATCTATTCTATTTCATTCGTACAATCCATTCTTACTCAACCGTATGATCCATTCTAATTCATTCGCTCGAATAGTACGAATGAATTAGAATGGATACCTTCGTGCAAATGAATTAGAATGGATCGTACGAATGAGTAAGAATGGATCGTACGAATGAATGGATCATATGAATGAATTAGAATGGATCGTTTGAGTGAATGCGAATGGATCGTGCGAATGAATTAGAATGGATTGTACGAATGAATTAGAATGGATCGTACGAATGAATTAGAATGGATCGTATGAATGAATTAGAATGGATCATACGAATGAATTAGAATGGATCGTACGAATGAATTAGAATGGATTGAATTAGATTGAATCGTACGAATGAATTAGAGTTGATACATTCATGTGAATGAATTAAAATGGATAATACGAATGAGTAAGAATGGATCGTAGAATTAGAATGGATCGTATGAATGAATTAGAATGGATCGTACGAATGAATTAGAATGGATACATTCGTGCGAATGAATTAGAATGGATCGTATGAATGAATTAGAATGGATCGTACGAAGGAATTAGAATGGATAGTACGAATGAATTAGAATGGATACCTTCGTGCAAATGAATTAGAATGGATCGTACGAATGAGTAAGAATGGATCGTACGAATGAAATAGAATGGATCGTATGAATGAATTAGAATGGATCGTATGAATGAATTAGAATGGATATATTCGTGCGACATTCTATTTCATTCGTACGATCCATTCTTACTCATTCGTACGATCCATTCTAATTCATTCGCACGATCCATTCTAATTCATTCATATGATCCATTCTAATTCATTCGCACGAATGTATCCATTCTAATTCATTCGTACGATCCATTCTAATTCATTTGTACGAATGTATCCACTCTAATTCATTCGTACGATCCATTCTAATTCATTTGTACGAATGTATCCTTTCTAATTCATTCGTACGATCCATTCTAATTCATTCGTACGATCCATTCTAATTCATTCGTACGATCCATTATAACTCATTCGCACGATCCATTCTAATTCATTCGCACGATCCTACGAATGAATTAGAATATATTGTGCGAATGAATTAGAATGGATCTGGATCGTGTATCCATTCTAACTCATTCGTACGATCCATTCTAATTCATTCATACGATCCATTCTAATTTATTCGTACGATCCATTCTAATTCATTCATACATGTACGAATGAATTAGAATGGATACATTCGTGCGAATGAATTAGAATGGATCGTATGAATGAATTAGATTGGAACATATGCAGGAATAAGAATGGATCGTGCGAATGAATTAGAATGGATCGTACGAATGAATTAGAATGGATCGAACGAATGAATTAGAATGGATCGTACGAATGAATTAGAGTGGATCGTACGAAGGAATTAGAATGGATCGTACGAAGGAATTAGAATGGATCGTACGAAGGAATTAGAATGGATAGTACGAAAGAATTAGAATGGATAGTACGAATGAATTAGAATGGATACCTTCGTGCAAATGAATTAGAATGGATCGTGCGAATAAATTAGAATGGATCGTGCGAATGAATTAGAATGGATCGTGCGAATGAATTAGAATGGATCGTGCGAATGAATTAGAATGGATCATACGAATGAATTAGAATGGATACATTCGTGCAAAAGAATTAGAATGGATTGTATGAATGAATTAGAATGGATCGTGCGAATGAATTAGAATGGATCGTGCGAATGAATTAGAATAGATCGTACGAATGAATTAGAATGGATCGTACGAATGAATTAGAATGGATCGTACGAATGAATTAGAATGGATCGTATGAATGAATTAGAATGGATCATGTGAATGAATTAAAATGGATCGTACGAAGGAATTAGAATGGATCATGCGAATGAATTAGAATAGATCATACGAATGAATTAGAATGGATCGTACGAATGAATTAGAATGGATACATTCGTGCATAAGAATTAGAATGGATTGTATGAATGAATTAGAATGGATCGTTTGAGTGAATGCGAATGGATCGTGCGAATGAATTAGAATGGATTGTACGAATGAATTAGAATGGATCGTACGAATGAATTAGAATGGATACATTCGTGCGAATCCATTCTATTTCAGTCGTACGATCCATTCTAATTCATTCGCACGATCCATTCTAATTCATTCGTACGATCCATTCTAGTTCATTCGTATGATCCATTCTAACTCATTCGTTCGATCCATTCTAATTCATTTGTACGATCCATTCTAATTCATTCGCACAATCTATTCTAATTCATTCGAACGATCCATTCTAATTCATTCGTACGATCCATTCTAATTCATTCATACGATCTATTCTAATTCCTTCGTACGATCCATTCTAATTTCTTCGTACGATCCATTCTAATTCCTTCGTACGATCCATTCTAATTCATTCGTATGATCCATTCTAATTCATTCGCACGAATGTATCCATTCTAATTCATTCGTACAATCCATTCTTACTCATTCGTAATGAATTAGAATGGATACATTCGTGCAAAAGAATTAGAATGGATTGTATGAATGAATTAGAATGGATCGTGCAAATGAATTAGAATGGATTGTGCGAATGAATTAGAATAGATCGTACGAATGAATTAGAATAGATCGTACGTATTAATTAGAATGGATACATTCGTGCGAATGAATTAGAATGGATCGTATGAATGAATTAGATTGGATCGTATGAATGAATTAGAATGGATTGTATGAATTAGAATGGATACCTTCGTGCAAATGAAATAGAATGGATCGTACGAATGAATTAGAGTAGATTGTGCGAATGGATTAGAATGGATCATACGATTGAGTAAGAATGGATTGTACGAATGAAATAGAATAGATCGTACGAATGAATTAGAATGGATCATATACGATCCATTCTAATTCATTCGTACGATCCATTCTAACTCATTCGTTCGATCCATTCCAATTCATTCGTACGATCCATTCTAATTCATTCACACAATCTATTCTAATTCATTCGAACGATCCATTCTAATTCATTCGTACGATCCATTCTAATTCATTCGCACGATCCATTCTAATTCATTCATACGATCCATTCTAATTCCTTCGTACGATCCATTCTAATTTCTTCGTACGATCCATTCTAATTCCTTCGTACGATCCATTCTAATTCATTCGTATGATCCATTCTAATTCATTCGCACGAATGTATCCATTCTAATTCATTCGTACAATCCATTCTTACTCATTCGTAATGAATTAGAATGGATACATTCGTGCAAAAGAATTAGAATGGATTGTATGAATGAATTAGAATGGATCGTGCAAATGAATTAGAATGGATTGTGCGAATGAATTAGAATGGATCGTACGAATGAATTAGAATAGATCGTACGTATTAATTAGAATGGATACATTCGTGCGAATGAATTAGAATGGATCGTATGAATGAATTAGATTGGATCGTATGAATGAATTAGAATGGATTGTATGAATTAGAATGGATACCTTCGTGCAAATGAAATAGAATGGATCGTACGAATGAATTAGAGTAGATTGTGCGAATGGATTAGAATGGATCATACGATTGAGTAAGAATGGATTGTACGAATGAAATAGAATAGATCGTACGAATGAATTAGAATGGATCGTACGAATGAATTAGAATGGATCGTTCGAATGAATTAGAATAGATTGTGCGAATGAATTAGAATGGATCATACGAATGAATTAGAATGGATCGTACGAATGAATTAAAATGGATCGTATGAATGAATTAGAATGGTTCTTGCGAATGAATTAGAATGGATCGTACGAATGAAATAGAATGGATTCGCACGAATGTATCCATTCTAATTCATTCGTACGATCCATTCTAATTCATTCGTACAATCCATTCTAATTCATTCGCACGATCCATTCGCATTCACTCAAACGATCCATTCTAATTCATTCATACAATCCATTCTAATTCTTTTGGACGAATGTATGCATTCTAATTCATTCGTACGATCCATTCTAATTCATTCGTATGATCTATTCTAATTCATTCGCATGATCCATTCTAATTCCTTCGTACGATCCATTTTAATTCATTCGCACGATCCATTCTAATTCATTTATACGATCCATTCTAATTCATTCGTACGATCCATTCTAATTTCTTCGTATGATCTATTCTAATTCCTTCGTACGATCCATTCTAATTCATTCATACGATCTATTCTAATTCTTTCGCACGAATGTATCCATTCTAATTCATTCGTACGATCCATTCTAATTCCTTCGTACGATCCATATTCTAATTCATTCGTACGATCCATTCTAATTTATTCGTACAATCCATTCTAATTCATTCGCACGAATGTAACCATTCTAATTCATTCGTACGATCCATTCTACGAATTAGAATGGATCGTATGAATGAATTAGAATGGATCGTGCGAATAAATTAGAATGGATCGTATGAATGAATTAGAATAGATTGTGCGAATGAATTAGAATGGATCATACGAATGAATTAGAATGGATACATTCGTGCGAATGAATTAGAATGGATCATACGAATGAATTAGAATGGATCATATGAATGAATTAGAATGGATACATTCATGCGAATGAATTAGAATGGATCATACGAATGAATTAGAATGGATTCATTCGTGCGAATGAATTAGAATGGCTCATACGAATGAGTAAGAATGGATCGTCTGAATGAATTAGAATGGATTGAATTAGAATGAATCGTACGAATGAATTAGAATGGATCGTACGAATGAATTAGAATGGATCGTACGAATGAAATAGAATGGATCGTATGAATGAATTAGAATGGATCGTGCGAATGAATTAGAATGGATCGTACGAATGAATTAGAATAGATTGTGTGAATGAATTAGAATGGATCGTGCGAATGAATTAGAATGGATCGTACGAATGAATTAGAATGGATCGTACGAATGAATTAGAATGGATCGTACGAATGAATTAGAATGGATAGTATGAATGAATTAGAATGGATCGTGCGAATGAATTTGAATGGATCGTACGAATGAAATAGAATGGATTCGCACGAATGTATCCATTCTAATTCATTCGTACGATCCATTCTAATTTATTCGTACAATCCATTCTAATTCATTCGCACGATCCATTCTAATTCATTCATACGATCCATTCTATTTCATTCGTACGATCCATTCTTACTCATTCGTACGATCCATTCTTACTCATTCGTACGATCCATTCTAATTCATTCGTATGACCCATTCTAATTCATACGTACGATCCATTCTAATTCATTCGCACGATCCTTTCTAATTCATTCGCACGATCCATTCTAATTCATTCATACGATCCATTCTAATTCATTCATATGATCCACTCTAATTCATTCATACGATCTATTCTAATTCATTCGGATCATGCGAATGAATTAGAATGGATCTTACGAATGAATTAGAATGGAACGTATAGATTGTGCGAATGAATTAGAATGGATCGTACGAATGAATTAGAATGGATCGTACGAACGAATTAGAATGGATCGTACGAATGAGTAAGAATGGATCGTACGAATGAAATAGAATGGATCGTATGAATGAATTAGAATGGATACGTGCGAATGAATTAGAATTGATCGTACGAATGAATTAGAAAAGATTGTGCGAATGAATTAGAATGGATCGTACGAATGAATTGGAATGGATACATTCGTGCGAATGAATTAGAATGGATCGTACGAATGAAATAGAATGGATCGTGCGAATGAATGAGAATGGATCGTATGAATGAATTAGAGTGGATCATATGAATGAATTAGAATGGATCGTATGAATGAATTAGAATGGATCGTGCGAATGAATTAGAATGGATCGTGCGAATGAATTAGAATGGATCGTACGAATGAATTAGAATGGATCGTACGAATGAATTAGAATAGATCGTACGAATGAATTCGAATGGATCGTACGAATGAGTAAGAATGGATCGTACGAATGAGTAAGAATGGATCGTACGAATGAGTAAGAATGGATCGTATGAATGAATTAGAATGGATCGTGCGAATGAATTAGAATGGATTGTACGAATGAATTAGAATGGATCGTACGAATGAATTAGAATGGATACATTCGTGCGAATGAATTAGAATGGATCATATGAATGAATTAGAATGGATCGTTTGAGTGAATGCGAATGGATCGTGCGAATGAATTAGAATGGATCGTACGAATGAATTAGAATAGATTGTGCGAATGAATTAGAATGGATTGTACGAATGAATTAGATTGGATCGTACGAATGAATTTGAATGGATCGTACGAATGAGTAAGAATGGATTGAATTAGAATGAATTAGAATGGATACATTTGTGCAAAAGAATTAGAATGGATTGTACGAATGAAATTAGAATGGATCGTACGAATGAATTAGAATGGATCGTACGAATGAATTAGAATGGATCGTATGAATGAATTAGAATGGATCGTACGAATGAGTAAGAATGGATCGTACGAATGAATTAGAATAGATTGAATTAGAATGAATCGTACGAATGAATTAGAATGGATCGTACGAATGAATTAGAATGGATCGTACGAATGAATTAGAATGGATCGTACGAAGGAATTAGAATGGATAGTACGAATGAATTAGAATGGATACCTTCGTGCAAATGAATTAGAATGGATCGTACGAATGAGTAAGAATGGATCGTACGAAAGAAATAGAATGGATCGTATGAATGAATTAGAATGGATCGTGCGAATGAATTAGAATGGATCGTACGAATGAATTAGAATATATTGTGTGAATGAATTAGAATAGATCGTATGAATGAATTAGATTGGATCGTACGAATGAATTAGAATGGATCATGCGAATGAATTAGAATGGATCGTACGAATGAATTAGAATGGATCGTACGAAGGAATTAGAATGGATCGTACGAATGAATTAGAAAGGATACATTCGAATTCATTCGTACGATCCATTCTAATTCCTTCGTGCGATCCATATTTTAATTCATTCGCACGATCCATTCTAATTCATTCATACGATCCATTCTAATTTATTCACACGATCCATTCTAATTCATTCGTACGATCCATTCTAATTCATTCGCACAATCTATTCTAATTCATTCGAACGATCCATTCTAATTCATTCGTACGATCCATTCTAATTCATTCATACGATCTATTCTATTTCATTCGTACAATCCATTCTTACTCAATCGTATGATCCATTCTCATCCATTCGCACAATCTACTCTAATTCATTCGTACGATCCATTCTATTTCATTTGCACGAAGGTATCCATTCTAATTCATTCGTACTATCCATTCTAATTCCTTCGTACGATCCATTCTAATTCATTCGTACGATCCATTATAATTCATTCGCACGATCCATTCTAATTCATTCGTACGATCCATTCTATTTCATTCATACGATCCATTCTAATTCATTCATACGATCCATTCTAATTCATTCGCACGATCCATTCTAATTCATTCGCATGATCCATTCTAATTCATTCGTACGATCGATTCTAATTTATTCATACGATCCATTCTAATTCATTCACACGAATGTATCCATTCTAATTCATTCGTACGATCCATTCTAATTCATTCATATGATCCATCCTAATTCATTCACACGAATGTATCCATTCTAATTCATTCGTACAATCCATTCTATTTCATTCGTACGATCCATTCTTACTCATTCGTACGATCCATTCGTATCCATTCTAATTCATTCGTTCGATCTATTCTAATTCATTCGTACGATCCATTCTAATTCATTAATACGATCCAATCTAATTCATTCATACGATCCATTCTAATTCATTCGTACGATCCATTCTAATTCATTCGCACGATCCATTCTAATTCATTTGCACGATCCATTATAATTCATTCATACGATTCATTCTAATTCATTCGTACGATCCATTCTAATTCATTCATATGATCCATTCTAATTCATTCATATGATCCATTCTAATTCATTCGTACGGTATGATTCATTCTAATTCATTCGTACAATTCATTCTAATTCAATCCATTCTAATTCATTTGGTACGATCCATTCTAATTCATTCATACGATCCATTCAAATTCATTCGTACGATCCATTCTAATTCCTTCGTACGATCCATTCTAATTCATTCGTACGATCCATTCTAATTCATTCGTACGATCCATTCTAATTCATTCGTACGATCTATATTCTAATTCATTCGCACGATCCATTCTAATTCATTCATACGATCCATTCTAATTTATTCGCACGATCCATTCTAATTCATTCGTACGATCTATTCTATTTCATTCGTACAATCCATTCTTTCTCAATCGTACGATCCATTCTAATTCATTCGTACGATTCATTCTAATTCAATCCATTCTAATTCATTCGTACTATCCATTCTAATTCCTTCGTACGATCCATTCTAATTCATTCGTACGATCCATTCTAATTCATTCGTACTATCCTTTCTAATTCATTCGTACGAATGAATTAGAATGGATCGTATGAATGAATTAGAATGGATCGTACGAAGGAATTAGAATGGATCGTACGAAGGAATTAGAATGGATAATATGAATGAATTAGAATGGATTGAATTAGAATGAATCGTACGAATGAATTAGAATGGATCGTACGATTGAGTAAGAATGGATCGTACGAATGAATGAGAATGGATCGTACGAATGAATTAGAATGGATCGTACGAAGGAATTAGAATGGACCGTACGAATGAATTAGAATGGATCGTATGAATGAATTAGAATGGATCGTACGAATGAATTAGAATGGATTGAATTAGAATGAATCGTATGAATGAATTAGAATGAATCATACCGTACGAATGAATTAGAATGGATCATATGAATGAATTAGAATGGATCGTATGAATGAATTAGAATGGATCGTACGAATGAATTAGAATGGATCGTATGAATGAATTAGAATGGATCGTGCGAATGAATTAGAATGGATCGTACGAATGAATTAGAATGGATCGTATGAATGAATTAGATTGGATCGTATTAATGAATTAGAATGGATCGTACGAATGAATAAGAATAGATCGTACGAATAAATTAGAATGGATACGAATGGATCGTACGAATGAGTAAGAATGGATCGTACGTATGAAATAGAATGGATTGTACGAATGAATTAGAATGGATACATTCGTGAGAATGAATTAGGATGGATCGTATGAATGAATTAGAATGGATCGTACGAATGAATTAGAATGGATATATTCGTGCGAATGAATTAGAATGGATCGTATGAATGAATTAGAATCGATCGTACGAATGAATTAGAATGGATCATGCGAATGAACTAGAATGGATCGTGCGAATGAATTAGAATGGATCGTATGAATGAATTAGAATGGATCGTATGAATGAAATAGAATGGATCGTACGAATGAATTAGAATGGATCGTGCGAATGAATTAGAATGGATCGTACGAATGAATTAGAATGGATCGTACGAAGGAATTAGAATGGATAGTACGAATGAATTAGAATGGATACCTTCGTGCAAATGAAATACAATGGATCGTATGCTTGAATTACAATGGATCGTGCGAATGAATTAGAATGGATCGTACGAATGAAATAGAATGGATTGTACGAATGAGATAGAATGGATAGTACGAATGAATTAGAATGGATACCTTCGTGCAAATGCATTAGAATGGATCGTACGAATGAGTAAGAATGGATCGTACGAATGAAATAGAATGGATCGTATGAATGAATTAGAATGGATCGTGCGAATGAATTAGAATGGATCGTATGAATGAATTAGAATGGATTGTACGAATGAATTAGAATGGATCGTACGAATGAATTAGAATGGATACATTCGTGCGAATCCATTCTATTTCATTCGTACGATCCATTCTAATTCATTCGCACGATCCATTCTAATTCATTCATACGATCCACTCTAATTCATTCATACGATCCATTCTAATTCATTCGTACGATCCATTCTAATTCATTCGCACAATCTATTCTAATTCATTCGTACGATCCATTCTAATTCATTCGCACGATCCATTCTAATTCATTCATACGATCCATTCTATTTCATTCGTACGATCCATTCTTACTCATTCGTACGATCCATTCTAATTCATTTGCACGAAGGTATCCATTCTAATTCCTTCGTACGATCCATTCTAATTCCTTCGTACGATCCATTCTAATTCATTCGTACGATCCATTCTAATTCATTCGTACGATCCATTCTAATTCCTTCGTATGATCCATTCTAATTCATTCGTACGGTATGATTCATTCTAATTCATTCGTACGATTCATTCTAATTCAATCCATTCTAATTCATTCGCACGATCCATTCTAATTCATTTGCACGAATGTATCCATTCTAATTCATTCGTACGATCCATTCTAATTCATTCATACGATCTATTCTAATTCTTTCGCACGAATGTATCCATTCTAAGTCATTCGTACGATCCATTCGTACGAATGAATTAGAATGGATACATTCGTGCGAATGAATTAGAATGGATCATATGAAGAAATTAGAATGGATCGTGTGAATGAATTAGAATGGATCGTACGAATGAATTAGAATAGATTGTGCGAATGAATTAGAATGGATCGTACGAATGAATTAGAATGGATCGTACGAATGAATTAGAATGGATCGTATGAATAAATTAGAATGGATCGTGCGAATGAATTAGAATGGATCGTATGAATGAAATAGAATTGATAGTACGAATGAATTAGAATGGATACCTTCATGCAAATGCATTAGAATGGATCGTATGAATGAGTTAGAATGGATCGTGCGATAAGAATGGATCGTACGGATAAATGAATTTGGATCGTGCTAATGAATTAGAATGGATCGTACGAATGAATTAGAATTGATCGTACGAATGAGTAAGAATGGATCGTACGAATGAAATAGAATGGATCGTATGAATGAATTAGAATGGATCGTGCGAATGAATTAGAATGGATCGTACGAATGAATTAGAATGGATACATTCGTGCGAATGAATTAGTATGGATCATACGAAGGAATTAGAATGGATCGTACAAATGAATTAGAATGGATCGTACGAATGAATTAGAATGGATCGTACGAATAAATTAGAATGGATACATTCGTGCGAATGAATTAGAATGGATCATACGAATGAATTACAGTTGATACATTCGTGTGAATGAATTAAAATGGATAATACGAATGAGTAAGAATGGATCGTAGAATTAGAATGGATCGTATGATTGAATTAGAATGGATACATACGAATGAATTAGAATGGATCGTATGAATGACTTAGAATGGATCGTGCGAATGAATTAGAATGGATCGTACGAATGAAATAGAATGGATCGTATGAATGAATTAGAATAGATTATGCGAATGGATTAGAATGGATCATACGATTGAGTAAGAATAGATCGTACGAATGAAATAGAATAGATCGTACGAATGAATTAGAATGGATCGTATGAATGAATTAGAATGGATCGTGCGAATGAATTAGAATGGATCGTACGAATGAATTAGAATGGATCGTATGAATGAATTAGAATGGATCGTAGTAATGAATTAGAATGGATCCTACGAATGAATTAGAATAGATTGTGCGAATGAATTAGAATGGATCTGGATCGTGTATCCATTCTAATTCATTCGTACGATCTAATCTATTTCATTCGTACCATCCATTCTAATTCAGTCATACGATCCAATCTAATTCATTCATACGATCCATTCTAATTCATTCATAGGATCCACTCTAATTCATTCATACGATCCAGTCTAATTCATTCATACGATCCATTCTAATTCATTCGGATCGTGCGAATGAATTAGAATGGATCTTACGAATGAATTAGAATGGAACGTATAGATTGTGCGAATGAATTAGAATGGATCGTACGAATGAATTAGAATAGATCGTACGAATGAATTAGAATGGATCGTACGAATGAGTAAGAATGGATCGTACGAATGAAATAGAATGGATCGTATGAATGAATTAGAATGGATACGTGGGAATGAATTAGAATTGATCGTACGAATGAATTAGAATAGATTGTGTGAATGAATTAGAATGGATCGTACGAATGAATTGGAATGGATACATTCGTGCGAATGAATTAGAATGGATCGTACGAATGAAATAGAATGGATCGTGCGAATGAATTAGAATGGATCGTACGAATGAATTAGAATGGATCGTACGAATGACTTAGAATGGATCGTTCGAATGAATTAGAATAGATTGTGCGAATGAATTAGAATGGATCGTACGAATGAATTAGAACGGATACATTCGTGCGAATGAATTAGAATGGATCGTACGAATGAATTAGAATGGATCGTACGAATGAATTAGAATGGATTCATTCGTGCAAAAGAATTAGAATGGATTGTATGAATGAATTAGAATGGATCGTGCGAATGAATTAGAATGGATACATTCATGCGAATGAATTAGAATGGATCATACGAATGAATTAGAATGGATTCATTCATGCGAATGAATTAGAATGGATCGTATGAATGAATTAGAATGGATCGTACGAATGAATTAGAATGGATCGTATGAATGAATTAGAATGGATCGTGCGAATGAATTAGAATGGATCATATTAATGAATTTGAATGGATCGTACGAATGAATTAGAATGGAACGTACGAATGAAGTAGAATGGATCGTATGAATGAATTAGATTGGATCGTACGAATGAGTAAGAATGGATCATACGAATGAATTAGAATGGATCGTACGAATGAATTAGAATGGATACATTTCGTACGATCCATTCTAATTCATTCGTACGATCTATTCTAATTCATTCATGCAATTCATTCTAATTCATTCGTACGAAGGAATTAGTAAGGATCGTATGAATGAATTAGAATGGATCGTACGAATGAAATAGAATGGATCCATTCTTACTCATTCGTACGATTCATTCTAATTCAATCCATTCTAATTCATTCGCATGATCCATTCTAATTCATTCGTACGATCGATTCTAATTCATTCATACGATCCATTCTAATTCATTCGCACGAATGTATCCATTCTAATTCATTCGTACGATCCATTCTAATTTATTCACATAATCTATTCTAATTCATTCATACGATCCATTCTAATTTATTCGCACGATCCATTCTAATTCATTCATACGATCCATTCTAATTCATTCATATGATCCATTCTAATTCATTCGCACGATCCATTCTTACTCATTCGTACGATCCATTCTAATTCATTCACGCGAATGGATCGTGCGAATGAATTGGAATGGATTGTACGAATGAATTAGAATGGATTGTACGAATGAATTAGAATGGATACTTTCGTGCGAATCCATTCTATTTCATTCGTACGATCCATTCTAATTCATTCGCACGAGCCATTCTAATTCATTTATACGATCCATTCTAATTCATTCGTACGATCCATTCTAATTCATTCGTACGATCCATTTTAATTCATTCGCACAATCTATTCTAATTCATTTGTACGATCCATTCTAATTCATTCACACGATCCATTCTAATTCATTCATACGATCCATTCTATTTCATTCGTACGATCCATTCTTACTCATTCGTACGATCCATTCTAATTCATTTGCACGAAGGTATCCATTCTAATTCATTCGTACTATCCATTCTAATTCCTTCGTACGATCCATTCTAATTCCTTCGTACGATCCATTCTAATTCATTCGTACGATCCATTCTAATTCGTTCGTACGATCCATTCTAATTCCTTCGTATGATCCATTCTAATTCATTCGTACGGTATGATTCATTCTAATTCATTCGTATGATTCATTCTAATTCAATCCATTCTAATTCATTTGTAGGATCCATTCTAATTCATTCGTACGATCTATTCTAATTCATTCGTACGATTCATTCTAATTCAATCCATTCTAATTCATTCGTACGATCCATTCTTACTCATTCGTACGATCCATTCTAATTCATTCGTACAAATGAATTAGAAAGGATTGTACGAATGAATTAGAATTAGAATGGATCGTACGAATGAATTAGATTGGATCGTACGAATGAATTAGAATGGATCGTGCGAATGAATTAGAATGGATCGTATGAATGAATTAGAATGGATCGTATGAATGAATTAGAAATGATCGTGCGAATGAATTAGAATGGATCGTGCGAATGAATTAGAATGGATCGTACGAATGAATTAGAATGGATCGTATGAATGAATTAGATTGGATCGTATTAATGAATTAGAATGGATCGTACGAATGAATTAGAATGGATCGTACGAATGAATTAGAATGGATCGTATGAATGAATTAGAATGGATCTTACGAATGAATTAGAATGGATCGTATGAATGAATTAGAATGGATCGTATGAATGAATTAGAATGGATCGTGCGAATAAATTAGAATGGATCGTATGAATGAATTAGAAAGGATTGTGCGAATGAGATAGAATGGATTGTACGATTGAGATAGAATGGATCGTACGAATGAATTAGAATGGATAAATTCATGCTAATGAATTAGAATGGATCATACGAATGAATTAGAATGGATTCATTCGTGCGAATGAATTAGAATGGATCGTACGAATGAGTAAGAATGGATCGTACGAATGAATTAGAATGGCTTGAATTAGAATGAATCGTACGAATGAATTAGAATGGATCGTACGAATGAATTAGAATGGATCGTACGAATGAATTAGAATGGTTTGAATTAGAATGGATCGTGCGAATGAATTAGAATATGGATCGTACGAATGAATTAGAATGGATCGTGCGAATGAATTAGAATGGATCGTACGAATGAATTAGAATAGATTGTGCGAATGAATTAGAATGGATCGTATGAATGAATTAGAATGGATCGTACGAATGAATTAGAATGGATCATATGAATGAATTAGAATGGATCGTTTGAGTGAATGCGAATGGATCGTGCGAATGAATTAGAATGGATTGTACGAATGAATTAGAATGGATCGTACGAATGAATTAGAATGGATACATTCGTGCGAATCCATTCCATTTCATTCGTACAATCCATTCTAATTCATTCGCACGATCCATTCTAATTCATTCATACGATCCATTCTAATTCATTCGTACGATCCATTCTAATTTATTCGCACAATCTATTCTAATTCATTCGTACGATCCATTCTTATTCATTCGCACGATCCATTCTAATTCATTCGCACAATCTATTCTAATTCATTCGTACGATCCATTCTAATTCATTCGCACGATCCATTCTAATTCATTCATACGATCCATTCTATTTCATTCGTACGATCCATTGTAATTCATTCGTACGATCCATTCTAATTCATTCGTACGATTCATTCTAATTCAATCCATTCTAATTCATTCGTACGATCCATTCTTACTCATTCGTACGATCCATTCTAATTCATTCGCACGAATGAATCCATTCTAATTCATTCGTATGATCCATTCTAATTCATTCGCATGAATGTATCCATTCTAATTCATTCGTACGGTCCATTCTAATTCATTCATATGATCCATTCTAATTCATTCGTATGATCCATTCTAATTCATTCGCACGAATGTATCCATTCTAATTCATTTGTACGATCCATTCTAATTCATTCGCACAATCTATTCTAATTCATTCATACGATCCATTCTAATTTATTCGCACGATCCATTCTAATTCATTCATACGATCCATTCTAATTCGTAGAATGGATCGTACGAATGAATTAGAATGGATACATTTGTGCGAATGAATTAGAATGGATTGTACGAATAAATTAGAATGGATCGTACGAATGAATTAGAATATGGATCGTACGAAGGAATTAGAATGGATCGTACGAATGAATTAGAATGGATACATTCGTGCGAAAGAATTAGAATAGATCGTATGAATGAATTAGAATGGATCGTACGAAGGAATTAGAATAGATCATACGAAGAAATTAGAATGGATCGTACGAATGAATTAGAATGGATCGTATGAATGAATTAGAATGGATCGTGCGAATGAATTAAAATAGATCGTACGAAGGAATTAGAATGGATCATGCGAATGAATTTGAATAGATCATACGAATGAATTGGAATGGATCGTACGAATGAATTAGAATGTATACATTCGTGCAAAAGAATTTGAATGGATTGTATGAATGAATTAGAATGGATCGTTTGAGTGAATGCGAATGGATCGTGCGAATGAATTAGAATGGATTGTACGAATGAATTAGAATGGATCGTACGAATGAATTAGAATGGTTACATTCGTGCGAATCCATTCTATTTCATTCGTACGATCCATTCTAATTCATTCGCACGATCCATTCTAATTCATTCATAAGGTCCATTCTAATTCATTCGTACGAAGCATTCTAATTCATTCATATGATCCATTCTAATTCCTTCGTACGATCCATTCTAATTCATTCGCACAATCTATTCTAATTCATTCGAACGATCCATTCTAATTCATTCGTACGATCCATTCTAATTCATTCGTACGATCTATTCTATTTCATTCGTACAATCCATTCTTACTCAATCGTATGATCCATTCTAATCCATTCGCACAATCTACTCTAATTCATTCGTACGATCCATTCTATTTCATTGGCACGAAGGTATCAATTCTAATTCATACAATCCATTCTAATTCATTCATACGATCCAATCTAATTTATTCATACGATCCATTCTAATTCATTCGCACGAATGTATCCATTCTAATTCATACGTACGATCTATTCTAATTTATTCGTACGATCTATTCTAATTCATTCGCACAATCCATTCTAATTCATTTGCACGATCCATTCTAATTCATTCATACAATCCATTCTAATTCTTTTGCACGAATGTATCCATTCTAATTCATTACGAATGAGTAAGAATGGATTGTACGAATGAATTAGAATGGATACATTCGTGCGAATGAATTAGAATGGAACATACGAATGAATTAGAATGGATCGTACGAATGAATTAGAATGGATCGTACGAAGGAATTAGAATGGATCGTACGAAGGAATTAGAATGGATCGTATGAATGAATTAGAATGGATCGTGCGAAGGAATTAGAATGGATCGTACGAATGAATTAGAATGGATCGTATGAATGAATTAGAATGGATCGTAGTAATGAATTAGAATGGATCCTACGAATGAATTAGAATAGATTGTGCGAATGAATTAGAATGGATCTGGATCGTGTATCCATTCTAATTCATTCGTACGACCCATTCTAATTCATTCGTACGATCCATTCTAATTCATTCGCACGATCCATGCTAATTCATTCGCACGATCCATTCTAATTCATTCATACGATCCATTCTAATTCATTCATATGATCCACTCTAATTCATTCATACGATCCATTCTAATTCATTCGTACTATCCATTCTAATTCATTCATACAATCCATTCTAATTCTTTTGCACGAATGTATCCATTCTAATTCATTCGTACGATCCATTCTAATTCATTCGTACGATCCATTCTAATTCATTCATACGAATGGATCGTGCGAATGAATTAGAATGGATCGTACGAATGAATTAGAATAGATTGTGCGAATGAATTAGAATGGATCGTACGAATGAATTAGATTGGATCGTACGAATGAATTAGAATGGATCATGCGAATGAATTAGAATGGATCGTACGAATGAATTAGAATGGATCGTATGAAGGAATTAGAATGGATCGTACGAATGAATTAGAAAGGATACATTCGAATTCATTCGTACGATCCATTCTAATTCCTTCGTACGATCCATATTCTAATTCATTCGCATGATCCATTCTAATTCATTCATACGATCTATTCTAATTTATTCGCACGATCCATTCTAATTCATTCGTACGATCCATTCTAATTCATTCATACGATCCATTCTAATTCTTCATACGATCCATTCTAATTCATTCGCACAATCCATTCTAATTCATTCGCATGATCCATTCTAATTCATTCATACGATCGATTCTAATTCATTCATACGATCCATTCTAATTCATTCGCACGAATGTATCCATTCTAATTCATTCGTACGATCCATTCTAATTCATTCATACGATCCATCCTAATTCATTCGCACGAATGTATCCATTCTAATTCATTCGTAGGATCCATTCTTACGAATGAATTAGAATGGATCGTATAAATGAATTAGAATGGATCGTATGAATGAAATAGAATGGATCGTACGAATGAATTAGAATGGATCGTGCGAAGGAATTAGAATGGATAGTACGAATGAATTAGAATGGATACCTTCGTGCAAATGAATTAGAATGGATCGTACGAAAGAATTAGAATGGATCGTATGAATGAATTAGAATGGATCGTGTGAATGAATTAGAATGGATCGTACGAATGAAATAGAATGGATTCGCACGAATGTATCCATTCTAATTCATTCATACGATCCATTCTAATTCATTAGCACAATCTATTCTAATTCATTCGCATGATCCATTCTAATTCATTCGTACGATCGATTCTAATTCATTCATACGATCCATTCTAATTCATTCGCACGAATGTATCCATTCTAATTCATTCATACAATCTATTCTAATTCATTCGAACGATCCATTCTAAGTCATTCGTACGATCCATTCTAATTCATTCGTACGATCCATTCTAATTCATTCGCACGATCCATTCTATTTCATTCGTACAATCCATTCTATTTCATTCGTACGATCCATTCTAATTCATTCGCACGATCCATTCTAATTCATTTGCACGATCCATTCTAATTCATTCATACGATCCATTCTATTTCATTCGTACGATCCATTCTTACTCATTCGTACGATCCATTCTAATTCATTTGCACGAAGGTATCCATTCTAATTCCTTCGTACGATCCATTCTAATTCATTCGTACGATCCATTCTAATTCATTCGTACGATCCATTCTAATTCCTTCGTATGATCCATTCTAATTCATTCGTACGGTATGATTCATTCTAATTCATTCGTACGATTCATTCTAATTCAATCCATGCTAATTCATTCGTACGATCCATTCTAATTCATTCATACGATCCATCCTAATTCATTTGCACGAATGTATCCATTCTAATTCATTCGTACAATCCATTCTATTTCATTCGTACGATCCATTCTTAGTCATTCGTACGATCCATTCGTATCCATTCTAATTCATTCGTACGATCCATTCTAATTCATTCGCACAATCTATTCTAATTCATTCGTACGATCAATTCTAATTCATTCGCACGTATCCATTCTAATTCATTCATACGATCCATTCTATTTCATTCGTACGATCCATTCTTACTCATTCGTACGATCCATTCTAATTCATTTGCACGAAGGTATCCATTCTAATTCATTCGTACGATCGATTCTAATTCATTCATACAATCCATTCTAATTCATTCGTATGAATGTATCAACTCTAGTTCATTCTTACGATCCATTCTAATTCATTCATACATGTACGAATGAATTAGAATGGATACATTCGTGCGAATGAATTAGAATGGATCGTATGAATGAATTAGATTGGATCGTATGCATGAATTAGAATCGATCCTGCGAATGAATTAGAATGGATCGTACGAATGAATTAGAATGGATCGAACGAATGAATTAGAATGGATACATTCGATCGAATAAATTAGAATGGATCGTATGAATGAATTAGAATGGATCGTGCGAATGAATTATAATGGATCGTACGAATGAATTAGAATGGATCGTACGAATGAATTAGAAAGGATGCATTCGAATTCATTCGTACGATCCATTCTAATTCATTCGTACGATCTATATTCTAATTCATTCGCACGATCCATTCTAATTCATTCATACGATCCATTCTAATTTATTCGCACGATCCATTCTAATTCATTCGTACGATCCATTCTAATTCATTCGCACAATCTATTCTAATTCACTCAAACGATCCATTCTAATTCATTCATATGATCCATTCTAATTCATTCACACGAATGTATCCATTCTAATTCATTCGTATGATCCATTCTAATTCATTTGTACGAATGTATCCACTCTAATTCATTCATACGATCCATTCTAATTCATTCGCACGAATGTATCAATGGATCGTAAGAATGAATTAGAATGGATTGAATTAGAATGAATCGTACGAATGAATTAGAATGGATCGTGCGAATGAATTAGAATGGATTGTACGAATGAATTAGAATGGATCGTATGAATGAATTAGATTGGATCGTATGAATGAATTAGAATGGATCGTGCGAATGAATTAGAATGGATCGTACGAATGAACTAGAATGGATCATTTGAATGAATTAGAATGGAACGTACTTATGAATTAGAATGGGTCATACGAATGAAATAGAATGGATCGTACGAAGGAATTAGAAAGGATCGTACAAACGAATTAGAATGGATCGTATGAATGAAATAGAATAGATCGTACGAATGAATTAGAATGGATCGTATGAATGAATTAGATTGGATCGTATGAATGAATTAGAATGGATTGTACGAATGAAATAGATTAGATCGTACGAATGAATTACAATGGATCGTGCGAATGAATTAGAATGGGTCGTACGAATGAATTAGAATGGATCGTGCGAATGAATTAAAATGGATCGTATGAATGAAATAGAATGGATCGTATGAATTAGAATGGATCGTACGAATGAAATAGAATGGATCGTACGAATGAATTAGAATGGATCGTATGAGTGTGAATGAATTAGAATGGATTGTGCGAATGAATTAGAATGGATTGTACGAATGAATTAGAATGGATCGTACAAAGGAATTAGAATGGATCGTACGAAGGAATTAGAATGGATAGTACGAATGAATTAGAATGGATACCTTCATGCAAATGAATTAGAATGGATCGTACGAATGAGTAAGAATGGATCGTACGAATGAAATAGAATGGATCGTATGAATGAATTAGAATGGATCGTGCGAATGAATTAGAATGGATCGTACGAATGAATTAGAATAGATCGTGCGAATGAATTAGAATGGATCGTACGAATGAATTAGAATGGATCGTACGAATGAATTAGAATGGATCGTATGAATGAATTAGAATGGATCGTGCGAATGAATTAGAATGGATCGTGCGAATGAAATAGAATGGATCGTACGAATGAATTAGAATGGATTGAATTAGAATGAATCATACGAATGAATTAGAATGGATCGTACGAATGAATTAGAATGGATTGTACGAATGAATTAGAATGGATTGAGTTAGAATGGATCGTACGATAAGAATGGATCGTACGAATAAAATAGAATAGATCGTACGGATAAATGAATTTGGATCGTACGAATGAATTAGAAAGGATATATTCGTGCGAATGAATTAGAATAGATCGTATGAATGAATTAGATTGGATCGTATTAATGAATTAGAATGGATCGTGCGAATGAATTAGAATGGATCATACGAATGAATTAGAATGGATAGATTCGTACGAATGAATTTGAATGGATCGTATGAATGAATTAGAATGGATCGTTCGAATGAATTAGAATAGATTGAGCGAATGAAATAGGATAGATTGTACGAATGAATTAGAATGAATCGTACGAATGAATTAGAATGAATCATACCGTACGAATGAATTAGAATGGATCATACGAAGGAATTAGAATGGATCGTGTGAATAAATTAGAATGGATCGTATGAATGAATTAGAATAGATTGTGCGAATGAATTAGAATGGATCATACGATTGATTAAGAATGGATTGTACGAATGAAATAGAATAGATCGTACGAATGAATTAGAATGGATCATGCTAATGAATTAGAATTGATCGTACGAATGAATTAGAATGGATCGTATGAATGAAATAGAATGGATCGTATGAATGAAATAGAATGGATCGTATGAATTAGAATGGATCGTACGAATGAAATAGAATGGATCGTACGAATGAATTAGAATAGATTGTGCGAATGAATTAGAATGGATCATACGATTGAGTAAGAAAGGATTGTACGAATGAAATAGAATAGATCGTACGAATGATTTAGAATGGATCGTATGAATGAATTAGAATGGATCGTTCGAATGATTTAGAATAGATTGTGCGAATGAATTAGAATGGATCGTACGAATGAATTAGAATGGATCATGCGAATAAATTAGAATGGATCATACGAATGAATTAGAATGGATCGTACGAATGAATTAGAATGGATACATTCGTGCAAAAGAATTAGAATGGATTGTATGAATGAATTAGAATGGATCGTGCGAATGAATTAGAATGGATCGTGCGAATGAATTAGAATGGATACATTCATGCGAATGAATTAGAATGGATCATACGAATGAATTAGAATGGATTCATTCGTGCGAATGAATTAGAATGGATCGTACGAATGAATTAGAATGGATCGTACGAATGAATTAGAATGGATCGTATGAATGAATTAGAATGGATCGTGCGAATGAATTAGAATGGATCATATTAATGAATTTGAATGGATCGTACGAATGAATTAGAATGGAACGTACGAATGAATTAGAATGGATCGTAGAATGGATCGTATGAATGAATTAGATTGGATCGTACGAATGAGTAAGAATGGATCATACGAATGAATTAGAATGGATCGTACGAATGAATTAGAATGGATATATTTCGTACGATCCATTCTAATTCATTCGTACGATCTATTCTAATTCATTCATGCAATCCATTCTAATGAATTAGAATGAATTAGAATGGATCGTACGAATGTATCCACTCTAATTCATTCATACGATCCATTCTAATTCATTCGCACGATTGAATTAGAATGGATCGTATAAGTGTGAATGAATTAGAATGGATTGTGCGAATGAATTAGAATGGATCGTACGAATGAATTAGAATGGATCATACGAATGAATTAGAATGGATACATTCGTGCAAAAGAATTAGAATGGATTGTATGAATGATTTAGAATGGATCGTGCGAATGAATTAGAATGGATCGTGCGAATGAATTAGAATGGATCGTATGAATAAATTAGAATGGATCGTGCAAATGAATTAGAATGGATCGTAGGAATGAAATAGAATGGATTCGCACGAATGTATCCATTCTAATTCATTCATACGATCCATTCTAATTCATTCGTACGATCCATTCTAATTCATTCGTACGATCCATTCTAATTCATTCGTACAATCTATTCTAATTCATTCGTATGATCCATTCTAATTCAATCCATTCTAATACATTCGTACGATCAATTCTAATTCATTCGTACGATCCATTCTAATTCATTCGTACGATTCATTCTAATTCAATCCATTCTAATTCATTCGTATGATCCATTCTTACTCATTCGTACGATCCATTCTAATTCATTCGCACGAATGAATCCATTCTAATTCATTCGTATGATCCATTCTAATTCATTCGCACGAATGTATCGCACGATCCATTCTAATTCATTAGCACGATCCATTCTAATTCATTCGTACGATCCATTCTAATTCATTTATATGATCCAATCTAATTCATTCATACGATCCATTCTAATCGTGCGAATAAATTAGAATGGATCGTATGAATGAATTAGAATCGATCGTACGAATGAATTAGAATGGATCATGCGAATGAATTAGAATGGATCGTGCGAATGAATTAGAATGGATCGTACGAAAGAAATATAATGGATTGTACGAATGAGATAGAATGGATCGTACGAATGAATTAGAATGGATACATTCATGCGAATGAATTAGAATGGATCATACGAATGAATTAGAATGGATTCATTCGTGCGAATGAATTAGAATGGATCGTACGAATGAGTAAGAATGGATCGTACGAATTAATTAGAATGGATTGAATTAGAATGAATCGTACGAATGAATTAGAATGGATTGTACGAATGTATTAGAATGGATCGTACGAATGAATTAGAATGGATCGTACGAAGGAATTAGAATGGATCGTACGAAGGAATTAGAATAGATAGTACGAATGAATTAGAATGGATAGTACGAATGAATTAGAATGGATCGTGCGAATGAAGTAAAATGGATCGTATGAATGAAATAGAATGGATCGTATGAATTAGAATGGATTGTACGAATGAAATAGAATGGATCGTATGAATGAATTAGAATAGATTGTGTGAATGGATTAGAATGGATCATACGATTGAGTAAGAATGGATTGTACGAATGAAATAGAATAGATCGTACGAATGAATTAGAATGGATCATGCTAATGAATTAGAATTGATCGTACGAATGAATTAGAATAGATTGTGCGAATGAATTAGAATGGATCGTACGAATGAATTGGAATGGATACATTCGTGCGAATGAATTAGAATGGATCGTATGAATTAGAATGGATCGTACGATTGAGTAAGAATGGATTGTACGAATGAAATAGAATAGGTCGTACGAATGAATTAGAATGGATCATGCTAATGAATTAGAATTGATCGTACGAATGAGTAAGAATGGATCGTACAAATGAAATAGAATGGATCGTATGAATGAATTAGAATGGATCGTACGAATGAATTAGAATGGGTCGTACGAATGAATTAGAATGGATACACGATCCAGATCCATTCTAATTCATTCGCACAATCTATTCTAATTCATTCGTAGGATCGTGCGAATGAATTAGAATGGATCGTGCAAATGAGTTAGAATGGATCGTACGAATGAATTAGAATGGATCGTACGAATGAATTAGAATGGATCGTACGAATGAATTAGAAAGGATACATTCGAATTCATTCGTACGATCCATTCTAATTCCTTCGTACGATCCATAATCTAATTCATTCGCACGATCCATTCTATTTTCTTCGTACGATCGTATGAATGAATTAGAATGGATCATATGAATGAAATACAATGGATCGTACGAATGAATTAGAATGGATCTGGATCGTGTATCCATTCTAATTCATTCGTACGACCCATTCTAATTCATTCACACGATCCATTCTAATTCATTCGTACGATCCATTCTAATTCATTCGTACGATTCATTCTAATTCAATCCATTCTAATTCATTCGTACGATCCATTCTTACTCATTCGCACGATCCATTCTAATTCATTCGTACGATCCATTCTAATTCCTTCGTACGATCCATTCTAATTCATTCGTACGATCCATTCTAATTCATTCGTACGATCCATTCTAATTCCTTATGGATCGTGCGAATGAATTAGAATGGATCGTACGAATGAAATAGAATGGATTCGCACGAATGTATCCATTCTAATTCATTCGTACGATCCATTCTAATTCATTCGTACGATCCATTCTAATTCATTTGTACGAATGTTTCCACTCTAATTCATTCATACGATCCATTCTAATTCATTCGCACGAATGTATCCATTCCAATTCATTCGTATGATCCATTCTAATTCATTCGCACGAATATATCCATTCCAATTCATTCGTACGATCCATTCTAATTCATTCGCACAATCTATTCTAATTCATTCATACGATCCATTCTAATTCATTCGTACGATCCATTCTAATTCATTCGTACGATCCATTCTAATTCATTCGCACAATCTATTCTAATTCATTCGTACGATCCATTCTAATTCATTCGCACAATCCATT
Organism: Chamaelirium japonicum; assembly: GCA_947650365.1. Lineage (NCBI taxonomy): Eukaryota > Viridiplantae > Streptophyta > Magnoliopsida > Liliales > Melanthiaceae > Chamaelirium > Chamaelirium japonicum. Next base: position 1,216,817 of record CANTAL010000013.1, read on the forward strand.
CTATTTCATTCGTACGATCCATTCTTACTCATTCATACGATCCATTCGTATCCATTCTAATTCATTCGTACGATCCATTCTATTTTATTCGTACGATCCATTCTAATTCATACGATCCATTCTATTTCATTCGTACGATCCATTTTAATTCATTCGCACGATCCATTCTAATTCATTCATACGATCCATTCTAATTCATTCGCACGATCCATTCTAATTCATTCGTACGATCCATTCTAATTCATTTATACGATCCAATCTAATTCATTCATACAATCCATTCTTATTCATTTGCACGAATTTATCCATTCTAATTCATTCGTACGATCCATTCTAATTCATTCGCACAATCTATTCTAATTCATTCGCACAATATATTCTAATTCATTCGTACGATCCATTCGAATTCATTCGTACGATCCATTCTAATTCATTCGTACGATTCATTCTAATTCAATCCATTCTAATTCATTCGTACGATCCATTCTTACTCATTCGTACGATCCATTCTAATTCATTCGCACGATCCATTCTAATTCATTAATACGATCCATTGTATCCATTCTAATTCATTCATACAATCTATTCTAATTCATTCGTACGATCCATTCTAATTCATTCGTACAATCCATTTTATTTCATTCGCACAATCCATTCTAATTCATTCACACTCATACGATCCATTCTAATTCATTCGCACGAATGTATCCGTTCTAATTCATTCGTACGATCCATCCTAATTCATTCATACGATCTGTATGGGGGATTTTTTGCTGGTCCGTGCGGGCTGCCTGCAAGACAAAGAAAAGAGAACGTGAGAACGGCTGGCTCCCTTAGGAGCGCAGACCCTCCTACGCTCAAGTCAGTCACGGAAGCACAACGACGAGCTGTGGTATACCAAAGTGGTAGGGAAAGGGATTTTTTAACCTGTGCTATGGAGCCTGGGGGTGAGCATTTATAGCAATAGGCGGCCTACCGTGGCCCGACACGTGGAGATTCTTCCAGAGCCTTCTAGACCCCCACGTTCTGGCTCGCGTGGGTCTGACAGTCCTTGGTACTCGCACCCTGACATTCTGTCGTAAGCCTGCCAGGCGGTTCGAGTGGGGGAGGGCATCTTTCTTGTCGCGGCCAGGTGGCTATTCTGGAATGTTCAAGTCTGGGCGGTCTCAGGGAGGAAGCAAAAGGCAAGCTCACCCTGTACTGCTCCGTCCTTTCGCCCACATCTATCAAGAGTCGGACCTCGCGGGAGCAACCTCTTCGATAAACAGGGGTCCGGGCGAGCTTGGGCGAGCTCCTGAGCGAGCATGGGCGAGCTCCTGAGCGAGCATGGGCGAGCCTGGGCGAGCTCCTGAGCAAGCATGGGCGAGCTCCTGAGCGAGAATGGGCGAGCTCTTTGCCTAGGGCCCCTTCAGCCCAATGTGGATCTCGCTCCCTGCCAAGGTGATTTGGTGAGCACGAGGGAGAGGGCGAGCTCCTGTGCGAGCATGGGCGAGCTCCTGAGCGAGCTAGGCTAGCTCTTTGCCTAGGGCCCCTTCAGCCCAAATTGGATCTCGCTCCCTGTCAAGATGATTTGGCGAGCACGGGGGAGAGGGCGAGCTCCTGTGCGAGTTTCAGCTACCCCCAACACGATCTATTCTAATTCTTTCACACGAATGTATCCATTCTAATTAATTCGTACGATCCATTCTAATTCATTAGCACGATCCATTCTAATTCATTCGTACGATCCATTCTAATTCATTCGCACAATCTATTCTAATTCATTCGTACGATCCATTCTAATTCATTCATACGATCCATTCTAATTCATTCGCACGATCCATTCTAATTCATTCCAATCTAATTCATTCATGCGATCCATTCTACGATCCATTCTAATTCATTCGTACGTTCATTCTAATTCATTAGCACGATCAATGCTAATTCATTCGTACGATCCATTCTAATTCATTCGTACTATCCATTCTTACTCATTCGTACGAAGGAATTAGAATGGATCGTACGAAGGAATTAGAATGGATAGTACGAATGAATTAGAATGGATACCTTCGTGCAAATGAATTAGAATGGATCGTACGAATGAGTAAGAATGGATCGTACGAATGAAATAGAATGGATCGTATGAATGAATTAGAATGGATCGTGCGAATGAATTAGAATGGATACATTCGTGCGAATGAATTAGAATGGATCATATGAATGAATTAGAATGGATCGTTTGAGTGAATGCGAATGGATCATGCGAATGAATTAGAATGGATTGTACGAATGAATTAGAATGGATCGTACGAATGAATTAGAATGGATACATTCGTGCGAATCCATTATATTTCTTTCGTACGATCCATTCTAATTCATTCGCACGATCCATTCTAATTCATTCATACGATCCATTCTAATTCATTCGTACGATCCATTCTAATTCATTCGTACGATCCATTCTAATTCATTCGTACAATCCATTCTAATTCATTCGCACGATCCGTTCTAATTCATTCGTACGATCCATCCTAATTCATACGAATGAATTAGAATAGATTCTAATTCCTTCGTACGATCCATTCTAATTCCTTCGTACGATCCATTCTAATTCATTCGTACGATCTTTTCTAATTCATTCATACGATCCATTCTAATTCATTCACACGATCCATTCTAATTCATTCGTACGATAGATTCTAATTCATTCATACGATCCATTCTAATTCATTCGCACGAATGTATCCATTCTAATTCATTCGTACGATCCGTTCTAATTCATTCATACGATCCATCCTAATTCATTCGCACGAATGTATCCATTCTAATTCATTCGTACAATCCATTCTATTTCATTCGTACGATCCATTCTTACTCATTCGTATGATCCATTCGTATCCATTCTAATTCATTCGTACGATCTATTCTAATTCATTCGTACGATCCATTCTAATTCATTAATACGATCCAATCTAATTCATTCATACGATCCATTCTAATTCATTTGTACGATCCATTCTATTTCATTTGCACGAAGGTATCCATTCTAATTCATTCGTACTATCCATTCTAATTCCTTCGTACGATCCATTCTAATTCATTCGTACGATCCATTCTAATTCATTCGCACGATCCATTCTAATTCATTCGTACGATCCATTCTATTTCATTCATACGATCCATTCTAATTCATTCGTACGATCCATTCTAATTCCTTCGTATCCATTCTAATTCACTCATACGATCCATTCTAATTCATTTATACGAATCATTTTAATTCATTCGCACAATCTATTCTAATTCATTCGTACGATCAATTCTAATTCATTCCCACGATCCATTCTAATTCATTCGTACGATCCATTCTATTTAATTCGTACGATCCATTCTTACTCATTCGTACGATCCATTCTAATTCATTCGCACGATCCATTCTAATTAATTCGCACGATCCATTCTAATTCATTCGTACGATCCATTCTAATTCATTCGTACGATCCATTCTAATTCCTTCGTATGATCCATTCTAACTCATTTGCACGATCCATTCTAATTAATTCGCACAATCTATTCTAATTCATTCGTACGATCCATTCTAATTAGAATGGATCGTATGAATGAATTAGAATGGATCGTGCGAATGAATTAGAATGGATCGTACGAATGAAATAGAATGGATACATTCGTGCGAATGAATTAGAATGGATCATATCAATGAATTAGAATGGATCGTTTGAGTGAATGCGAATGGATCGTGCGAATGAATTAGAATGGATTGTACGAATGAATTAGAATGGATCGTACGAATGAATTAGAATGGATACATTCGTGCGAATCCATTCTATTTCATTCGTACGATCCATTCTAATTCATTCGCAAGATCCATTCTAATTCATTCATACGATCCATTCTAATTCATTCGTACGACCCATTCTATTTCATTCGTACGATCCATTCTAATTCATTCGCACAATCTATTCTAATTCATTCGTATGATCCATTCTAATTCATTCGCATGAATTATCCATTCTAATTCATTCGTACGATCCATTCTATCTCATTCGTACAATCCATTCTATTTCATTCGTACGATCCATCATGCGAATGAATTAGAATGGATCGTAGGAATGAATTAGAATGGATCGTACGAAGGAATTAGAATGGATCGTATGAATGAATTAGAATGGATCGTGCGAATGAATTAGAATGGATCGTACGAATGAAATAGAATGGTAGAATGGATCGTGCGAATGAATTAGAATGGATCGTACGAATGAGTAAGAATGGATCGTACGAAAGAAATAGAATGGATCGTATGAATGAATTAGAATGGATCGTGCGAATGAATTAGAATGGATCGTACGAATGTAATAGAATGGATTCGCACGAATGTATCCGAATGGATCATACGAAGGAATTAGAATGGATCGTACGAAGGAATTAGAATGGATAGTACGAATGAATTAGAATGGATACCTTCGTGCAAATGAATTAGAATGGATCGTACGAATGAGTAAGAATTGATCGTACGAATGAATTAGAATGGATCGTGCGAATGAATTAGAATGGATCGTACGAATGAATTAGAATAGATTGTGCGAATGAATTAGAATGGATCGTACGGATGAATTAGAATGGATCGTACGAATGAATTAGAATGGTTCGAATTAGAATAGATCATGCGAATGAATTAGAATATGGATCGTACGAATGAATTAGAATGGATCGTGCGAATGAATTAGAATGGATCGTACGAATGAATTAGAATAGATTGTGCGAATGAATTAGAATGGATCGTACGAATGAATTAGAATGGATCGTACGAATGAATTAGAATGGATCATATGAATGAATTAGAATGGATCGTTTGAGTGAATGCGAATGGATCGTGCGAATGAATTAGAATGGATTGTACGAATGAATTAGAATGGATCGTACGAATGAATTAGAATGGATACATTCGTGCGAATCCATTCTATTTCATTCGTACGATCCATTCTAATTCATTCGCACGATCCATTCTAATTCATTCATACGATCCATTCTAATTCATTCGTACGATCCATTCTAATTCATTCGTATGATCCATTCTAATTCATACGCACAATCTATTCTAATTCATTCGTACGATCCATTCTAATTCATTCGCACGATCCATTCTAATTCATTCGTACGATCCATTCTAATTCATTCGTACGATCTATATTCTAATTCATTCGCACGATCCATTCTAATTCATTCATACGATCCATTCTAATTTATTCGCACGATCCATTCTAATTCATTCGTACGATCTATTCTATTTCATTCGTACAATCCATTCTTACTCAATCGTATGATCCATTCTAATCCATTCGCACAATCTATTCGTATGATTCATTCGTATGCATGAATTAGAATGGATCGTGCGAATGAATTAGAATGAATTAGAATGGATCGTACGAATGAATTAGAATGGATCGTGCGAATGAATTAGAATGGATCGTGCGAATGAATTAGAATGGATCGTATAAATGAATTAGAATGGATCATGCGAATGAATTAGAATGGATCGTACGAATGAATTAGAATGGATACATTCGTGCGAAAGAATTAGAATAGATCGTATGAATGAATTAGAATGGATCGTATGAATGAAATAGAATGGATCGTACGAATGAATTAGAATGGATCGTGCGAATGAATTAGAATGGTTCGTACGAATGAATTAGAATGGATCGTACGAAGGAATTAGAATGGATCGTACGAATGAATTAGAATAGATCGTAGGAATGAATTAGAATGGATACGAATGGATCGTACGAATGAGTTAGAATGGATCGTACGAATGAAATAGAATGGATCGTACGAATGAATTAGAATGGATTGAATTAGAATGAATCGTACGAATGAATTAGAATGGATCGTACGAATGAATTAGAATGGATCGTACGAATGAATTAGAATGGATTGAATTAGAATGGATCGTACGATAAGAATGGATCGTACGAATGAAATAGAATAGATCGTACGGATAAATGAATTTGGATCGTACGAATGAATTAGAAAGGATATATTCGTGCGAATGAATTAGAATAGATCGTATGAATGAATTAGATTGGATCGTATTAATGAATTAGAATGGATCGTGCGAATGAATTAGAATGGATCGTACGAATGAATTAGAATGGATAGATTCGTGCGAATGAATTTGAATGGATCGTACGAAGGAATTAGAATGGATCGTACGAAGGAATTAGAATAGATCATACGAAGAAATTAGAATGGATCGTACGAATGAATTAGAATGGATCATATGAATGAATTAGAATGGATCGTGCGAATGAATTAAAATGGATCGTATGAATGAAAGAGAATGGATCGTATGAATTAGAATGGATCGTACGAATGAAATAGAATGGATCGTACGAATGAATTAGAATAGATTGTGCGAATGGATTAGAATGGATCATACGATTGAGTAAGAATGGATTGTACGAATGAAATAGAATAGATCGTACGAATGAATTAGAATGGATCATGCTAATGAATTAGAATAGATCGTATGAATGAATTAGAATAGATTGTGCGAATGAATTAGAATGGATCGTACGAATGAATTAGAATAGATCATACGAATGAATTAGAATGGATCGTACGAATGAATTGGAATGGATCGTATGAATGAAATAGAATGGATACATTCGTGCGAATGAATTAGAATGGATCATATGAATGAATTAGAATGGATCGTTTGAGTGAATGCGAATGGATCGCACGAATGAATTAGAATGGATCGTACGTATCAATTAGAATGGATACATTCATGGGAATGAATTAGAATGGATCGTACGAAGGAATTAGAATGGATCGTACGAAGGAATTAGAATGGATCGTACGAAAGAATTAGAATGGATACATTCGTACGAATGAAATAGAATGGATTGTACGAATGAGATAGAATGGATCGTGCGAATAAATTAGAATGGATCGTATGAATGAATTAGAATGGATCACACGAATGAATTAGAATGGATCGTACGAATGAATTAGAATGGATCGTATGAATGAATTAGAATGGATCGTGCGAATGAATTAGAATGGATCGTACGAATGAAATAGAATGGATTCGCACGAATGTATCCATTCTAATTCATTCGTACGATCCATTTTAATTCATTCGTACAATCCATTCTAATTCATTCGCACGATCCATTCGCATTCACTCAAACGATCCATTCTAATTCATTCGTACGATCCATTCGAATTCATTCGTACGATCCATTCTAATTCATTCATACAATCCATTCTAATTCATTCATATGATCCATTCTAATTCATTCGCACGATCCATTATTAGTCATTCGTACGATCCATTCTAATTCATTCGCACGATCCATTCTAATTCATTAATACGATCCATTCTCGAATAGATCGTGCGAATGAATTAGAATTGATCGTACGAATGAATTGGAATGGATACATTCGTGCGAATGAATTAGAATGGATCATATGAATGAATTAGAGTGGATACATTCGTACAAATGAATTAGAATGGATCGTACGAATGAATTAGAAAGGATACATTCGTGCGAATGAATTAGAATGGATCATATGAATGAATTAGAATGGATCGTTTGAGTGAATGCGAATGGATCGTGCGAATGAATTAAAATGGATTGTACGAATGAATTAGAATGGATCGTACGAATGAATTAGAATGGATCGTATGAATGAATTAGAATGGATCGTACGAATGAATTAGAATGGATCGTACGAATGAATTAGAATGGATTGAATTAGAATGAATCGTACGAATAAATTAGAATGAATCATACCGTACGAATGAATTAGAATGGATCATATGAATGAATTAGAATGGATCGTATGAATGAATTAGAATGGATCGTACGAATGAATTAGAATGGATCGTACGAATGAATTAGAATGGATCGTGCGAATGAATTAGAATGGATCGTGCGAATGAATTAGAATGGATCGTGCGAATGAATTAGAATGGATCGTACGAATGAATTAGATTGGATCGTATTAATGAATTAGAATGGATCGTACGAATGAATTAGAATAGATCGTACGAATGAATTAGAATGGATACGAATGGATCGTACGAATGAGTAAGAATGGATCGTACGAATGAAATAGAATGGATTGTACGAATGAATTAGAGTGGATACATTCGTGCGAATGAATTAGGATGGATCGTATGAATGAATTAGAATGGATCGTACGAATGAATTAGAATGGATACATTCGTGCGAATGAATTAGAATGGATCGTATGAATGAATTAGAATCGATCGTACGAATGAATTAGAATGGATCATGCGAATGAATTAGAATGGATCGTGCGAATGAATTAGAATGGATCGTATAAATGAATTAGAATGGATCGTATGAATGAAATAGAATGGATCGTACGAATGAATTAGAATAGATCGTGCGAATGAATTAGAATGAATCGTACGAATGAATTAGATGGATCGTACGAAGGAATTAGAATGGATAGTACGAATGAATTAGAATGGATACCTTCGTGCAAATGAAATAGAATGGATCGTACGAATGAATTAGAGTAGATTGTGCGAATGGATTAGAATGGATCATACGATTGAGTAAGAATGGATCATACGAATGAATTAGAATGGATCTTGCGAATGAATTAGAATGGATCGTACGAATGAATTAGAATGGATCATATGAATGAATTAGAATGGATCGTATGAATGAATTAGAATGGATCGTACGAATGAATTAGAATGGATCGTATGAATGAATTAGAATGGATCATGCGAATGAATTAGAATGGATCGTGCGAATGAATTAGAATGGATCGTACGAATGAATTAGAATGGATCGTATGAATGAATTAGTTTGGATCGTATTAATGAATTAGAATGGATCGTACGAATGAATTAGAATGGATTGAATTAGAATGAATCGTACGAATGAATTAGAATGAATCATACCGTACGAATGAATTAGAATGGATCATACGAAGGATCGTACGAATGAAATAGAATGGATCGTGCGAATGAATTAGAATGGATGGTACGAATGAATTAGAATGGATCGTACGAAGGAATTAGAATGGATAGTACGAATGAATTAGAATGGATACCTTCATGCAAATGAAATAGAATGGATCGTACGAATGAATTAGAATAGATTGTGCGAATGGATTAGAATGGATCATATGATTGAGTAAGAATGGATTGTACGAATGAATTAGAATGGATCGTACGAATGAATTAGAATGGATCGTACGAATGAATTAGAATGGATCGTATGAATGAATTAGAATGGATCGTGCGAATGAATTAGAATGGATCGTACGAATGAAATAGAATGGATTCGCACGAATGTATCCATTCTAATTCATTCGTACGATCCATTCTAATTCATTCGTACGATCCATTCTAATTCATTTGCACGAAGGTATCCATTCTAATTCATTCGTACTATCCATTCTAATTCCTTCGTACGATCAATTCTAATTCCTTCGTACGATCCATTCTAATTCATTCGTACGATCCATTCTAATTCATTCGTACGATCCATTCTAATTCATTCGTATGATCAATTCTAATTCATTAGCATGATCCATTCTAATTCATTCGTACGATCTATTCTATTTCATTCGTACAATCCATTCTAATTCATTCGTACGATCCATTCTAATTCATTCGCACAATCTATTCTAATTCATTTGTACGATCTATTCTAATTCATTAGCATGATCCATTCTAATCCATTCTAATCCATTCACACAACCTATTCTAATTCATTCGCATGATCCATTCTAATCCATTCTAATCCATTCACACAACCTATTCTAATTCATTCGTATGATCCATTCTATTTCATTCGTACGATCCATTCTAATTCATACGATCCATTCTATTTCATTCATACGATCCATTTTAATTCATTCGCACGATCCATTCTAATTCATTCATACGATCCATTCTAATTCATTCGTACGATCCATTCTAATTTCTTCGTATGATCTATTCTAATTCCTTCGTACGATCCATTCTAATTCCTTCGTACGATCCATTCAAATTCATTCGCACGAATCTATCCATTCTAATTCATTCGTACGATCCATTCTAATTCATTCGCACGATCCATTCTAATTCATAAATACGATCCAATCTAATTCATTCATACGATCTATTCTAATTCATTCGCACGAATATATCCTTTCTAATTCATTCGTACGATCCAAATTCATTTATCCGTATGATCTATTCTATTTCATTCGTACGATCAATTCTTATCGTACGATCCATTCTAATTCAATCCATTCTAATTCATTCGTACGATCCATTCTAATTCATTCGTACGATCCATTCTAATTCATTCGTACGATTCATTCTAATTCAATCCATTCTAAATCATTCGTACGATCCATTCTATTTCATTCGTACGATCCATTCTTACTTATTCGTACGATCCATTCGTATCCATTCTAATTCATTCGTACGATCTATTCTAATTCATTCGTACGATCCATTCTAATTCCTTCGTACGATCCATTCTAATTCATTCGTATGATCCATTCTAATTCATTCACACGATCCACTCTAATTCATTCATACGATCCATTCTAATTCATTCGTACGATCTATTCTATTTCATTCGTACAATCCATTCTTACTCAATCGTATGATCCATTCTAATCCATTCGCACAATCTATTCTAATTCATTCATACGATCCATTCTATTTCATTCGTACGATCCATTCTAATTCATACGATCCATTCTATTTCATTCATACGATCCATTCTAATTCATTCGTACGATCCATTCTAATTCATTCGCACGATCCATTCTAATTCATTCGTACGATCCATTCTAATTCATTCATACGATCCATTCTAATTCATTCGTACGATCCATTCTAATTCATTCTAATTCATTCGTACGATCCATTCTAATTCATTCATACGAATGAATTAGAATGGATACATTCGTGCGGATGAATTAGAATGGAACGTGCGAATGAATTAGAATGGATCGTACGAATGAATTAGAATGGATACATTCGTGCGAATCCATTCTATTTCATTCGTACGATCCATTCTAATTCATTCGCACGATCCATTCTAATTCATTCAAACGATCCATTCTAATTCATTCGTACGATCCATTCTAATTCATTCGTACGATCCATTCTAATTAATTCCCATGAATGTATCCATTCTAATTGATACGTACGATCCATTCTATTTCATTCGTATGATCCATTCTTACTCATTCGTACGATCCATTCTAATTCTAATTCATTCATATGATCCATTCTAATTCCTTCGTACGATCCATTCTAATTCATTCGTATGATCCATTCTAATTCATTCGCATGAATGTATCCATTCTAATTCATTCGTACGATCCATTCTATCTCATTCGTACGATCTATTCTAATTCATTCGCACGATCCATATTCTAATTCATTCGTACGATCCATTCTATCTCATTCGTACAATCCATTCTATTTCATTCGTACGATCCATTCTAATTCATTCGCACGATCCATTCTAATTCATTCATACGATCCATTCTAATTCATTCATTCGATCCATTCTATTTCATTCGTACGATCCATTCTTACTCATTCGTACGATCCATTCTAATTCATTTGCATGAGGGTATCCATTCTAATTCATTCGTACTATCCATTCTAATTCATTCGCACGAATGTATCCATTCTAATTCATTCGTACGATCCATTCTAATTCATTCATACGATCTATTCTATTTCATTCGTACGATCCATTCTAATTCATTCGTACAATCCATTCTAATTCATTCGTACGATCCATTCTAATTCCTTCGTATGATCCATTCTAATTCAATCGTACGGTATGATTCATTCTAATTCATTCGTACGATTCATTCTAATTCAATCCATTCTAATTCATTCGTACGATCCATTCTAATTCATTCGTACGATCCATTCTAATTCATTCGTACGATTCATTCTAATTCAATCCATTCTAATTCATTCGTACGATCCATTCTTACTCATTCGTACGATCTATTCTAATGAATTCGCACGAATGTATCCATTCCAATTCATTCATACGATCCATTCTTATTCATTCGCACAATCTATTCTAATTCATTCGTACGATCGATTCTAATTCATGCATACGATCCATTGTAATCCATTCTAATTCATTCATACGATCCATTCTATTTCATTCGTACGATCCATTCTTACTCATTCGTACGATCCATTCTAATTCATTTACACGAAGGTGCGAATGAATTAGAATGGATCGTACGAATGAAATAGAATGGATTCGCACGAATGTATCCGAATGGATCATACGAAGGAATTAGAATGGATCGTACGAAGGAATTAGAATGGATAGTACGAATGAATTAGAATGGATAACTTCGTGCAAATGAATTAGAATGGATCGTGCGAATGAATTAGAATGGATCGTGAGAATGAATTAGAATGGATCGTACGAATGAATTAGAATGGATCGTACGAATGAAATAGAATGGATCGTATGAATGAATTAGAATAGGTTGTGCGAATGAATTAGAATGGATCGTACGAATGAATTAGAATGGATCGTACGAATGAAATAGAATGGATCGTATGAATGAATTAGAATGGATCGTGCGAATGAATTAGAATGGATCGTACGAATGAAATAGAATGGATTCGCACGAATGTATCCATTCTAATTCAATGGATCGTGCGAATGAATTAGAATGGATCGTACGAATGAATTAGAATGGATCGAACGAATGAATTAGAATGGATACATTCGTGCAAAAGAATTAGAATGGATTGTATGAATGAATTAGAATGGATCGTGCGAATGAATTAGAATGGATCGTACGAATGAATTAGAATGGATTGTGCGAATGAATTAGAATGGATCGTACGAATGAATTAGAAAGGATATATTCGTGCGAATGAATTAGAATAGATCGTATGAATGAATTAGAATGAATCATACCGTACGAATGAATTAGAATGGATCATACGAAGGAATTAGAATGGATCATATGAATGAATTAGAATGGATCTTACGAATGAATTAGAATGGATCGTATGAATTAGAATGGATCGTATGAAGGAATTAGAATGGATCGTATGAATGAATTAGATTGGATCGTATTAATGAATTTGAATGGATCATATGAATGAATTAGATTGGATCGTATGAATGAATTAGAATGGATCTTTCGAATGAATTAGAATGGATCGTACGAATGAAATAGAATGGATTGTATGAATGAATTAGGATAGATCGTGCGAATGAATTAGAATGGATCGTACGAATGAATTAGAATGGATCATATGAATGAATTAGCATGGATCGTACGTATGAATTAGAATGGATCGTGCGAATGAATTAGAATGGATCGTATGAATGAATTAGAGTAGATACATTCGTACGAAGGAATTAGAATGGATCGTACGAATGAATTAGAATGGATTATATGAATGAATTAGAATGGATCGTACGAATGAATTAGAATGGATACATTCGTGCGAATGAATTAGAATGGATTGTATGAATAAATTAGAATGGATCGTACGAATGAATTAGAATAGATTGTACGAATGAATCAGAATGGATCGTACGTCTAATTCATTCGTACGATCCATTCTAATTCATTCATACAATCCATTCTACTTCTTTTGCACGAATGTATCCATTCTAATTCATTCGTACGATCCATTCTAATTCCTTCGTACGATCCATTCTAATTCATTCCCATGAATGTATCCATTCTAATTGATACGTACGATCCATTCTATTTCATTCGTATGATCCATTCTTACTCATTCGTACGATCCAATCTAATTCATTCATATGATCCATTCTACGATCCATTCTAATTCATTCGTACGTTCCATTCTAATTCATTAGCACGATCAATGCTAATTTATTCGTACGATCCATTCTATTTCATTCGCACGATCCATTCTAATTCATTTGCACGATCCATTCTAATTCATTCATACAATCCATTCTAATTCTTTTGCACGAATGTATCCATTCTAATTCATTATGAATGAGTAAGAACGGATTGTACGAATGAATTAGAATGGATACATTCGTGCGAATGAATTAGAATGGACCATACGAATGAGTAAGAATGGATCGTACGAATAAAATAGAATGGATTGTACGAATGAATTAGAATGGATCGTACGAATGAATTAGCATTGATCGTGCTAATGAATTAGAATGGAACGTACGAATGAATTAGAATGGATCGTAGAATGGATCGTATGAATGAAATCGATTGGATCGCACGAATGAGTAAGAATGGATCATACGAATGAAATAGAATGGATCGTACGTATCAATTAGAATGGATACATTCATAGGAATGAATTAGAATGGATCGTACGAAGGAATTAGAATGGATCGTACGAAGGAATTAGAATGGATACATTCGTGCAAAAGAAGTAGAATGGATTGTATGAATGAATTAGAATGGATCGTATGAATGAATTAGACGTACGATCCATTCTAATTCATTCGTACAATCTATTCTAATTCATTCGTACGATCCATTCTAATTTATTCGTACAATCCTTTCTAATTCATTCGCACGAATATATCCATTCTAATTCATTCGTACGATCCATTCTAATTCATTCGTACGATCCATTCTAATTCATTCATATGATCCATTCTAATTCCTTCGTATGATCCATTCTAATTCATTCATACGATCCATTCTAATTCATTCGTACGATCCATTCTAATTCATTCGTACGATCCATTCTAATTCATTCGCACAATCTATTCTAATTCATTCGTACGATCCATTCTAATTTATTCGTACAATCCATTCTAATTCAATCCATTCTAATTCATTCGTATGATCCATTCTTACTCATTCGTACGATCCATTCTAATTCATTCGTACAATCTATTCTAATTCATTCGTACGATCCATTCTAATTTATTCGTACAATCCATTCTAATTCATTCGTACAATCCTTTCTTACTCAATCGTATGATCCATTCTAATCCATTCGCACAATCTATTCTAATTCATTCGTACGATTCATTCTAATTCAATCCATTCTAATTCATTCGTACGATCCATTCTAATTCATTTGTACGAATGTATCCACTCTAATTCATTCATACGATCTATTCTAATTCATTCGCACGAATGTATCCATTCCAATTCATTCGTACGATCCATTCTAATTCATTCGCACAATCTATTCTAATTCATTCGTACGATCAATTCTAATTCATTAGCATGATCCATTCTAATTCATTCGTACGATCTATTCTATTTCATTCGTACAATCCATTCTTACTCAATCGTATGATCCATTCTAATCCATTCGCACAATCTATTCATACGATCCTTTCTAATTCATTCGTACGATCCATTCTAATTCCTTCGTACGATCCATTCTAATTCATTCGTACGATCCATTCTAATTCATTCGCACGATCCATTCTAATTCATGTATACGATCCATTCTAATTCATTCGTACGATCCATTCTAATTCATTCGTACGATCCATTCTAATTCATTCGCATAATCAATTCTAATTCATTCGTACGATCCATTCTAATTCATTCGCACGATCCATTCTAATTCATTCATATGATCCATTCTATTTCATTCGTACGATCCATCCTTACTCATTCGTACGATCCATTCTAATTCATTTGCACGAAGGTATCCATTCTAATTCATTCGTACTATCCATTCTAATTCCTTCGTACGATCCATTCTAATTCCTTCGTACGATCCATTCTAATTCATTCGCACGATCCATTCTAATTCATTAATACGATCCAATCTAATTCATTCATACGATCTATTCTAATTCATTCGCACGAATATATCCTTTCTAATTCATTCGTACGATCCATTCTAATTCATTCGCACAATCTATTCTAATTCATTAGTACGATCCATTCTAATTCATTCGTACGGTATGATTCATTCTAATTCATTTGTACGATTCATTCTAATTCAATCCATTCTAATTCATTCGTACGATCCATTCTAATTCATTCGTACGATCCATTCTAATTCATTTGTACGATTCATTCTAATTCAATCCATTCTAATTCATTCGTATGATCCATTCTTACTCATTCGTACGATCCATTCTAATTCATTCGCACGAATGAATCCATTCTAATTCATTCGTATGATCCATTCTAATTTATTAGCATGAATGTATCCATTCTAATTCATTCGTACGATCCATTCTATCTCAATCGTACAATCCATTCTATTTCATTCGCACAATCTATTCTAATTCATTCATACGATCTATTCTAATTTATTCGCACGATCCATTCTAATTCATTCATACGATCCATTCTAATTCATTCATATGATCCATTCTAATTCATTCGCACGATCCATTCTTACTCATTCGTTCGATCCATTCTAATTCATTCGCACGATCCATTCTATCTCATTCGTACGATCTATTCTAATTCATTCGCACGAATATATCCTTTCTAATTCATTCGTACGATCCATTCTAATTCATTCGCACAATCTATTCTAATTCATTCATACGATCCATTCTAATTTATTCGCACGATCCATTCTAATTCATTCATACGATCCATTCTAATTCATTCATACGATCCATTCTAATTCATTCGTACGATCCATTCTAATTCATTCGCACAATCTATTCTAATTCATTAGTACGATCCATTCTAATTCGTTCGCACAATCTATTCTAATTCTAATACATTCGTACAAATGGATTAGAATGGATCGTACGAATGAATTAGAATGGATACATTCGTGCGAATGAATTAGAATGGATCGTATGAATGAATTAGATTGGATCGTATGAATGAATTAGAATGGATTGTATGAATTAGAATGGATACCTTCGTTCAAATGAAATAGAATGGATCGTACGAATGAATTAGAGTAGATTGTGTGAATGGATTAGAATGGATCGTACGAAGGAATTAGAATGGATAGTACGAATGAATTAGAATGGATACCTTCGTGCAAATGAATTAGAATGGATCGTACGAATGAGTAAGAATTGATCGTACGAATGAAATAGAATGGATCGTACGAATGAATTAGAATAGATTGTGCGAATGGATTAGAATGGATCATACGATTGAGTAAGAATGGATTGTACGAATGAAATAGAATAGATCGTACGAATGAATTAGAATGGATCGTATGAATGAATTAGAATGGATTGAATTAGAATGAATCGTACGAATGAATTAGAATGGATCGTATGAATGAATTAGAATGGATCGTACGAATGAATTAGAATGGATTGAATTAGAATGAATCGTACGAATGAATTAGAATGAATCATACCGTACGAATGAATTAGAATGGATCATACGAAGGAATTAGAATGGATCGTGCGAATAAATTAGAATGGATCGTATGAATGAATTAGATTAGAATGGATCGTACGAATGAGTAAGAATGGATCGTACGAATGAAATAGAATGGATCGTACGAATGAATTAGAATAGATTGTGCGAATGGATTAGAATGGATCATACGATTGAGTAAGAATGGATTGTACGAATGAAATAGAATAGATCGTACGAATGAATTAGAATGGATCGTATGAATGAATTAGAATGGATTGTACGAATAAAATAGAATGGATCGTATGAATGAATTAGAATAGATCGTTTGAGTGAATGCGAATGGATCGTGCGAATGAATTAGAATGGATTATACGAATGAAATAGAATGGATCGTATGAATGAATTAGAATGGATTGAATTAGAATGAATCGTACGAATGAATTAGAATGAATCATACCGTACGAATGAATTAGAATGGATCGTACGAATGAATTAGAATGGATCGTACGAATGAATTAGAATGGATCGTATGAATGAATTAAAATGGATCGTGCGAATGAATTAGAATGGATCGTACGAATGAATTAGAATAGATTGTGCGAATGAATAAGAATAGATCATACGAAGAAATTAGAATGGATCGTACGAATGAATTAGAATGGATTGTATGAATGAATTAGAATGGATACATTCGTGCGAATCCATTCTATTTCATTCGTATGATCCATTCTAATTCATTCGCACGATCCATTCTTACTCATTCGTACGATCCATTCTAATTCATTCGTACGATCCATTCTAATTCATTCGTACGATCCATTCTAATTCAATCCATGCGAATGAATACGAATGGATTAGAATGGATCGTACGAATGAATTAGATTGGATCCTACGAATGAATTAGAATAGATTGTGCGAATGAATTAGAATGGATCTGGATCGTGTATCCATTCTAATTCATTCGTACGACCCATTCTAATTCATTTATACGATCCATTCTAATTCATTCGCACGATCCATTCTAATTCATTCATACGATCCATTCTAATTCATTCATACAATCCATTCTAATGGATCGTGCGAATAAATTAGAATGGATCGTACGAATGAATTGGAATGGATACATTCGTGCGAATGAATTAGAATGGATCGTGCGCATGAATTAGAATGGATCGTACGAATGAATTAGAATGGGTCGTACGAATGATGGATCGTACAAATGAGTAAGAATGGATCGCACGAATGAGTAAGAATGGATCGTACGAATGAAATAGAATGGATCGTATGAATGAATTAGAATGGATCGTGCGAATGAATTAGAATGGATTGTACGAATGAATTAGAATGGATCGTACGAATGAATTAGAATGGATACATTCGTGCGAATGAATGCGAATGGATCGTGCGAATGAATTAGAATGGATTGTACGAATGAATTAGAATGGATCGTATGAATGAATTAGAATGGATACATTCGCACGAATTAGAATGAATTAGAATGGATCGTACGAATGAGTAAGAATGGATCGTACGAATGAAATAGAATGGATCGTATGAATGAATTAGAATGGATCGTATGAATGAATCAGAATGGATTGTACGAATGAATTAGAATGGATCGTACGAATGAAATAGAATGGATCGTACGAATGAAATAGAATGGATCGTACGAATGAATTAGAATGGATAGTACGAATGAATTAGAATGGATACCTTCGTGCTAATGAATTAGAATGGATCGTACGAATGAGTAAGAATGGATCGTGCGAATGAATTAGAATGGATCGTACGAATGAAATAGAATGGATTCGCACGAATGTATCCATTCTAATTCATTCATATGATCCATTCTAATTCATTCGTACGATCCATTCTAATGATTCGTACGAATGAATTAGAATGGATCGTACGAATGAATTAGAATGGATCGTACGAAGGAATTAGAATGGATCGTACGAAGGAATTAGAATGGATAGTACGAATGAATTAGATTGGATCGTACGAATGAATTAGAATGGATCGTACGAATGAATTAGAATGGATCGTACGAAGGAATTAGAATGGATTGTACGAATGAATTAGAAAGGATACATTCGAATTTATTCGTACGATCCATTCTAATTCCTTCGTACGATCCATATTCTAATTCATTCGCACGATCCATTCTAATTCATTCATACGATCCATTCTAATTTATTCGCACGATCCATTCTAATTCATTCGTACGATCCATTCTAATTCATTCGCACAATCTATTCTAATTCATTTGAACGATCTATTCTAATTCATTCGCACGATCCTTTCTAATTCATTCATACAATCCATTCTATTTCATTCGTACGAAGGAATTAGAAAGGATCGTACGAATGAATTAGAATGGATCGTGCGAATGAATTAGAATATAGATCGTACAAATGAATTAGAACGGATCGTACGAATGAATTCGAATGTATCCTTTCTAATTCATTCGTACGATCCATTCTAATTCATTCGTACGATCCTTTCTAATTCCTTCGTACGAATGAAATAGAATGGATCGTATGAATGAATTAGAATCGATCGTGCGAATGAATTAGAATTGATCGTTCGAATGAATTAGAATAGATTGTGCGAATGAATTAGAATGGATCGTACGAATGAATTAGAAAGGATCGTGCGAATAAATTAGAATGGATCGTATGAATGAATTAGAATGGATCGTGCGAATGAATTAGAATATGGATCGTACGAAGGAATTAGAATAGATCGTACGAATGAATTCGAATGTATCCTTTCTAATTCATTCGTACGATCGATTCTAATTCCTTCGTACGATCCATTCTAATTCATTCGTACGATCCATTCTAATTCATTCGCACGATCCATTCTAATTCATTCGTACGATCCATTCTAATTCATTCGTACGATCCATTCTAATTCCTTCGTACGATCCATTCTAATTCATTCGTATGATCCATTCTAATTCATTCGTACGATCCATTGTAACTCATTCGCACGATCCATTCTAATTCATTCCTACGATCCATTCTAATTCATTCGTACGATCCATTCGTATGAATTAGAATGGATCGTACGAATGAATTAGAATGGATCGTACGAAGGAATTAGAATGGATCGTATGAATGAATTAGAATGGATCGTGCGAATGAATTAGAATGGATCGTACGAATGAAATAGAATGGATCGTATGAATTAGAATGGATCGTATGAATGAAATAGAATAGATCGTATGAATTAGAATGAATCGTACAAATAAAATAGAATGGATCGTACGAATGAATTAGAATAGATTGTGCGAATGGATTAGAATGGATTATACTATTGGGTAAGAAAGGATTGTACGAATGAATTAGAATGGATTGTACGAATAAATTAGAATGGATCGTACGAATGAATTAGATTAGACTGTACGAATGAATTAGAATGGATCGTACGAATGAGTAAGAATGGATCATACGAATGAATTAGAATGGATTGAATTAGAATGGATTGTACGAATAAATTAGAATGGATCGTACGAATGAATTAGAATAGATCGTACGAATGAATTAGAATGGATCGTACGAATGAATTAGAATGGATCGTACGAAGGAATTAGAATGGATCGTACGAAGGAATTAGAATGGATACCTTCGTGCAAATGAATTAGAATGGATCGTACGAATGAGTAAGAATGGATCGTACGAATGAAATAGAATGGATCGTGCGAATGAATTAGAATGGATCGTACGAATGAATTAGAATGGATCGTACGAATGAAATAGAATGGATCGTACGAATGAATTAGAATGGATCGTGCGAATGAATTAGAATGGATCGTACGAATGAAATAGAATGGATTCGCACGAATGAATTAGAATGGATCTGGATCGTGTATCCATTCTAATTCATTCGTACGATCCATTCTTACTCATTCGTACGATCTATTCTAATTCATTCGTACGATCCATTCTTACTTATTCGTACGATCGATTCTAATTCATTCATACGATCCATTCTAATTCATTCGTACGATCTAGTCTAATTCATGCGCACAATCTATTCTAATTCATTCGCACGATCCATTCTAATTCTTTTGCACGAATGTATCCATTCTAATTCATTCGTATGATCCATTCTAATTCATTCGTACGATCCATTCTAATTCATTCGCACGATCCATTCTAATTCATTCATACAATCTATTCTAATTAATTCGTACGATCCATTCTAATTCATTCGTACGATCCACTCTAATTCATTCGTATGATCCATTCTTACTCATTTGTACGATCCAATCTAATTCATTCATACGATCCATTCTACGATCCATTCTAATTCATTCGTACGTTCCATTCTAATTCATTCGTACGATTCATTCTAATTCAATCCATTCCAATTCATTCGTACGATCCATTCTTACGTACGATTCATTCTAATTCAATCCATTCCAATTCATTCGTACGATCCATTCTTACTCATTCGTATGATCCATTCTAATTCATTCGTACGATCCATTCTAATTCATTAATACGATCCATTCTAATTCATTCGCACGATCCATTCTAATTCATTCACACAATCCATTCTATTTCATTCGTACGATCCATTGTAATTCATTCGCACGAAGGTATCCATTCTAATTCATACAATCCATTCGCACGATCCATTGAATCAGAATGGATACATTCGTGCGAATCCATTCTATTTCATTCGTACGATCCATTCTAATTCATTCGCACGATCCATTCTAATTCATTCGTACAATCCATTCTAATTCATTTATACGATCCATTCTAATTTATTCGCATGATCCATTCTAATTCATTCATACGATCCATTCTAATTCAGTCATATGATCCATTCTAATTCTTTCGTACGATCCATTCTATTTCATTCGTACGATCCATTCTAATTCATTCATACGATCCATTCGTATTCATTCTAATTCATTCGTACGATCTATTCTAATTCATTCGTACGATCCATTCTAATTCCTTCGTACGATCCATTCTAATTCATTTATACGATCCATTCTAATTTATTCGCATGATCCATTCTAATTCATTCATACGATCCATTCTAATTCATTCATATGATCCATTCTAATTCTTTCGTACGATCCATTCTATTTCATTCGTACGATCCATTCTAATTCATTCATACGATCCATTCGTATCCATTCTAATTCATTCGTACGATCCATTCTAATTCATTCGTACTATCCATTCTAATTCCTTCGTACGATCCATTCTAATTCATTCATACGATCCATTCTAATTCATTCGTACGATCCATTCTAATTCATTCGCACGATCCATTCTAATTCATTCGTACGATTCATTCTAATTCAATCCATTCTAATTCATTCGTACGATCCATTCTTACTCATTCGTACGATCCATTCTAATTCATTCGCACGATCCATTCTAATTCATTAATACGATCCATTCTAATTCATTCGCACGATCCATTCTAATTCATTCACACAATCCATTCTATTTCATTCGTACGATCCAGTCTAATT